>OY757942.1:10563157-11058157 GCA_963585895.1 Sepioteuthis lessoniana
TCTCTTCGTGAACTCTCTTAAAACCTCAACATAGTAACCCTTACCCTAATCCTTTGGCCAATCAACTGTGGTGTATTGACTTCCTTACTCCTCCCACACCTCTCATCATCCCTCACAGACTCCCTGCCTTTCTTAAATCTCTTATGCCTCTCAAAAACTGATGTTCGATTCCTGCAAGATGGTCAAAAACAGTCTGAAGCATTCCATACGTTTCTGTGGCATTTTTTCTAAGTTTAAAACAGAATTTTATTGAATATCGTTCTTCTAATGTGTCAGATTGTATTTTTGAAGTTCACCAGCTGTGACAATCATGTTTTAGTAGGGTATATTCCAATTGCTGCTGTAGCTATTCATTTCAACCTGAAATCTTGAAAATTGTTCAGTCATCTTAGAAGATGTATAGCAATAATATACTGAATGTTCAAGAGTCTACGACAATTTTAAATGCCCATACGAAAAAAGTCTGGAAACTCATCGTATGCGCCTCGTATATTTAAGAAGTATGTTTAAAGAAGATTTGACATTAAATAACCAACAATGGTTGATATGCAAACCAATCAAAACCAAACAAAATTTTTAAAAAATGTAACTTACGTCATAGTTGCTGCATGTGCTATCACCTCCGAAGCCCCAGTCATTCATGTTGTACTGCAAAAAGAAGATTGATTCAAATAGGTATCAAAAAGTAGAAGTTAATATTTTCTATATTTTTTCCGAGCTCCTTTTTCCTAATGTATAGGATTATTATTTAGTAGCTGTTAGAGTGTTCGCCAATGGCCCGGGAGACGTGCGTTCAATCCCAGGTCGAGTCATACCAAAAACTTTAAAAATGGTACTTGATACTTCCTTGCTTAACACTCAGTATTATAAGGTACGGATCAAGGGTAAAGTGGAGCAATCCAGGGAAAGGAGTAGTGCACTAAGCTTACAACTTAGTGTAGTAGCTATCGAAAAGGGAGCCTTCGGGTAACCCTCGACTAAAAGGGAGATAACTTTACTTACTTTACTTACATATTAAACAAGTGCCGTATCGGTTATTTCTAGAATAAAATAACTGTATCCCCAGGATGAGGGTTACACGACCCCCCTAAGATATGATGAGCATTGGGCACGGTTATAAATTAAACCCAATGTTGAAAAGTTTGAGCACACGGATCATTATCTTTTTACCTTTATCATATTTACCAATCCCTCCGCTCGGGCAGGATATGACACAAGGTCAATTTTTAAGCGGAGTTTAACAGGTTTGAATTTAGAGTTTTCCTTCTTCTAGATTAGTTGCCTCACCAAGGCTAAATAACCTAATGTGTCCTACTATTTACCCATAGCTGAAGGGAGAATAATTGGATTCATACCTTTCCCAAGGGTATTAGTGCTATGTGAAATGCAATCATTCTCGTCCCGGATTTGAACTCGTATCGTCGTGTCCATTTCCGACGACGATAACCATTACACCACGGGCACCTCCAACTATCTTTTTACCCTTATGCATTCAGATCCAGATTGATCAATTCCTATATTCATTTTCATCTTTTTAAAATTAATCACAATTTTTTTTTTCTAGTGCAAGTCTCTTCAAAAATATAAATCTGATATTATTTCGTACAGGGTCCAATCATTAAATTGTATTTTTAGTCATAATATCGTCATGCATTCAGTTCTTCTGATGCCTTATAACTTAATTATATTTGATCAAATGTCTTGAAAAATGTTTTCAACAATTTCGAAATATCTAACTCACCCTGAAGTGTCCGTTCTTCCAGTGGTAGTACCTCATGTAATCGTGCATGATTTCATAGAAGCAGTCGCAGATGTAGTCACACCTCATCATGTCCATGGGGCTCTTAGGATAGAAATCTACAAAATGAATTGATATCGATAATATTTCTGCATCAATTAACAATGCATCTGTTAACTATGAATTTTTTAAATAAATGTATAATTTTTGACAAAGATTCAGATTAATTTTAATGCAAGTAGTGGCATCGTGTATTTTCTTTAAATGGTCTTTTCAATTACATGTCCAAATTCTCAACACCATTATATAATCTGAAACTTTTTTACTATAAATATATTTATATTTTTATATGTGTACTCTATAGTTGATAGTTTACCAATAATTGTTGAATAACTATTTCTTGTAGTAAAAATGCACGATATGTAGAACTATTTACAAATTCTCGGGAAGCTCAGTCGGCTGGGGCTGTAGAATATACCTATTGCTACTTTGCAGCGGCGTAAGACTCACACCCAACCAATGTTTTGTACGTTGTGCATTAAATAAGTTTCCAGACTTTTTTGTACATGCATTTAAAATTGTCGTAGACTCTTGAACATTCAGTATGTTATTGCTATATATCTTATGAGATGACTGACCAATCTTTATGATTTCAGGTTCAAATCAACAGCTACAGCAGGAATTGGAATACATCCTACTAAAGCCTGATTGTCATAGCTAGTAAATTTCAAAAACGTAATCTGGACGTGAGGACACTTTAGAAGAACGATATGCAATAAAATTCTGTTTAAACTTGGAAAAAATGCCACAAAAACGTATAGAATGCTTCAGACTGATTTTAGACCATCTTGCATGAATCGAGCATCAGTTTTGAGTGGCATACGAGATTCAAGGAAAGCAGTGAGTCTGTAAGGGATGATGAGAGGTGTGGGATGTGTAAGGAAGTCAATACACCACAGTTGATTGGCCAAAGGGCTATGGTTAGGGTTAGTATGTTGAGGTTTTAAGAGAGTTCACGAAGAGATTCCCAGGGAAGAGGCCAGCACTCTTCAAATCGGGTCAGTGGCATTTCCACCAGGACAACGCACCAGTTCACAACTATATCCTTGTCACAGACTATGTGACCAAGATAGTCATCAAGACAGTTCATCACAATTCCTATAGTCCAGAGCTTTCTCCCTGTGACTCTTGGTTATTCCTTAAGCTCAGAGGCTGTCGTTATGAGATAATTGAGGAGATGAAAGAGGCTGTGACGAAGGTGATTGACACGCTTACACAAGAGGACTTCCATGGGGCCTTCCAGAATTTGCATGGAACGATTCGACAAGTGCATTGCAGCCGAAGACGATTACTTCGAAGTGGACTAGACTTTCATGTGTGTACTATCAATAAAAGCGCATGTATGAAAAATTCTGGAAACTTATTTAATGATCCTCGTATATGACTCTAAACAATCTGATAGCGAGGCTCCAACCTTTGAGATTTGGTGAATGTTGAGTAACCCTTCATTACCATTACTCCCTGGTCCACTATGGCTTGGAGTGCTAGCACCTGATAGGGTCCTATCAATGGGTCAATATAATTTGTTGACAAACAGATGACTTACTAAAATGAATTGTTTGAAATAGAACTGATTTAACATTTAACTGAGGGTAAGTAAAATAACATTTTTTTTTTATTGAATTGCTAGCGATACCGGGAAATACTTCGAACCATTTATCTGTGTGCAAATGAATGAACAGTGTTGAATAGAATTAGCGTTAAATAGCAATACTTGTAATCACTTCACTGTTCTCAAAGAAATGATTAATCATATTTACCAACCCCTCCGCTCGGGCAGGATATGACACAAGGTCAATTTTTAAGCGGAGTTTAACAGGTCTGAATTCAGAGTTTTCCTTCTGCAAGACTAGTTGCCTCACCAAGGCTGAAGAACCTAGTCTGCAAAGAAATGATTAATAGTAAATAGAATTGTTCTTAGTTGTCTAAATTTCTGAGAAAAAGCTTGATGATTTTTATCATGAAGATATTATCTTCATCTTTATGGTTATTTCCACAACGTTTCGGCCGTTATGTCCTCCGGCTTTCACAGGTGTTTGTCGAACTCAGGAACCTACGTATTTCGAAGTTCTGGGTAGGTTCCCGATTTCGACAAACACCTATGAAGGCCGGAAGACATATCGTCCGAAACTTTATGGAAATAACAATAAAGATGAAATATGTTCCTGGGTTCAACAAACACCTGAAACACACCGGAGGATATATCGACTGAAACGTTGTGGAAATAACAATAAAGATGAATACAATAGTCCGAAAACCCTTAATGATAAGAAGTGTTCTTATTAGATAGTTAAACTTGAAACCATTTAACTGTGTGAAAAAAATTAGCGCAGGCTCATTTAAAAACGTTATAAACAAAATGTGTTTATTAATCATATATATCTGATATATATTGATAAAGAGGGTTTGGCATTAAATAACCAACAACGGTTGATATGCCATAAAATCCAAACAAACCAAAGTAATTCTTAGGTGTTTACTTTGAGAGGTAACAGTGTTAATCTCAGCTGGTCTAATTGCTAGCGATTAATAGCATAAGGTGGAGAGGGGCTGTAGCTCACGTGATACAAATATGATTATTACTATAGGAAGCATTGTTAACCCATCATCTTTTGTTGGTCTAAGGTAACACTGTCACTAAAAGAGTGACATGATTACCCCAACAATTAACCTAAAAAGAATAAATGTTGAAAGAATCTTCTTCCACTCATTCTGTCTTCTTCTGGCAGTATTGAACAACAAAACAAACTTAAAAAAAATTGAAGTGATGTATGTAACTTACTGTATTCACGGGCCAAATACCTGCAAATAGCCATCGTCTCAGGCATCATGTCGCCATTGTCCATTTGTAAACAGGGGAGGTAATTGCAAGGGAAATCTGGAATAAATATAGTATATATTCTCAATGATTACATTCAAATAATAATCAGAAAACATTGATGATATCTTTTAATTATTTATTGTAAATTGAGATGTATAAATCGATCTTTGCATCTGAAAAAATATCTCTACAAAAGAAATCGACTTATACGTCGGGCTGAAATCTAAAATGTTACCGCTAGTTGACCTCTCTGTTCTAAACGCTTAGATCCGTATTTTGATGTGGATTTTTCAGGTTTATAAGGTCGACTCGTTGCATATTGACCCTTGACCGAGCAGTCAATCAAAGATTTTCTGCTCAAAATTCATCTGTGAAAAAAAGCAGAAGCAGTCACGTGGTTGAACGGAAATGTGAGAGGGTTATGAAATCGTATATCCAGATTCCCACGTGAGATACGAGCAGAAAGTCAGTATAGCTCTCTGAGTCTTGAGTCAAAAGAGATTCCAGAAGAGGAATCGGCACTAAGGACATTTTAAATGAATTTTTTATCCTAGACTGGTAGCCATACCAGGGTTAAAATGTTCAGTCTACCTTATCATTCATCCATATCTGGCACAGGAATAGTTAGATGCGTATCTTTACTAGGAGTATTATTGCTATGTGAAATGGAAACAGGCGCCCTCGTGATTTGAACTCGCGTCACCGTGTCCATTTTCTACGACGATAACAATTACACAGCGACCACTATAATTTATTCTGTGAATGGGGACATGGGAAAAGATTACTGGTTAAGTTTTTAGGAAGGATAATCCATTTTAATGCCTTATGTTGTAAAAACAAATAAGATAGCTTTTATTCTATTCACATAATGCTTTTGGGCCATTGGATAAAGAAATTTAGAAGTTAACCTATATTTAATATCAAAACGGCCCAAAACCTCTTCAACCCCCTCCCCAACCAAATAGAAAACATACAAAACATACCAACAAAAAGCTCATTTACGTGTATTCATATTCGAATTACATATAAATAAACAAAATCCCTAGCTAACTTCTAGAAAGTTTTCTCACCTACACAGCACTTAATCCAAATGGAATAAATAAATTTTTAAATTAATTACCCAGAAACAAAATTTAACGAGAAACAATTATTTTCCATTTACTTAAAGCAAAAGCAATTAGGAAAAGTACACTTCCAGCCTGGGGGCAAGTAGGTAAGAATTTAATTTCCCTGCGATTTGAACTTGAACTTGAATAAGAATGAAAATACTTAAAGAACATACAGCAGACAATTCCTTACCATTCCTGCAACGATCTCAATCAGAGAATTCATATCTTTTATCCATGTATTTGATGCCAGCCATGGCCATCATCATACGGAGAATTTCGGCACGGCCGCGGCCATTGAAGTAATGGAGAGTGTAGTTAGGCATGGTGACTTTGCTTTCTGGTTGTTGACTACCAAAGAGAATCGAGGTGTTGTGGGTCGAGTGACTGCAAGTCTTCTCTGACGTCCAAACACAAATCTACTGTGAATTTATACTGCTAAATCCATCAATTTGTCCGCACCTATGATTGCGTAAACGTTAACCTGTTCAAGGTTGCCTATTCAATATTCTCCAGTTGATGGCCAATAATTTCACTTGTACTTTAAGCAAAAGAAAGATTACGAACGACAAACAATAGTACTTCTTTGGTTAATGTTTCTACCGCGGGAAATGACTTAATGCTTACCTTTTCAACGCAACATTAGTTCGTTTAATTTGTTTAGTCTCTCTGATCATTTATAAACTAACAATGATTAGATTACTAAAATAATATGCAACAGACAATTCCTTACCATTCCTGCAACGATCCCAGTCAGAGAATTCATATCTCTTGTCCATGTATTTGACGCCAGCCATGGCCATCATCATACGAAGAATCTCGGCACGGCCACGGCCATTGAAGTAATGGAGAGTGTAGTTAGGCATGGTGACTTTGTTTTCTGGTTGTTGAGTACCAAAGAGAACGGATCGTTGTGGTTCGAGTGACTGCAAGTCTTCTCTGACGACCGAGTACTGTTATGCCCCGTCTTTATACTGTCGGGCTAATCATGTTGTTAGGGCCAATGAATAGGTAGACGCTAACCTATTAAAGGCCGCCTATTCAATATTCCACTCTTGATTGTGATGTAATTTTAGTTGCACTTTAACCACTATCCGAATGCAGATTACAGCCAAAAGTGCTTTTTCTTATATTTTAAAGTCCCCTATAATTGTTTGCGTTAAAATTGTTTATTTTTCTGGCTAAATACATCAGTTTACACTGTTCGTTTCATTCTTTTTAAAAGAAATTCGTCACTCTATCACCCGAACTGAAGATACTAAAAATTTAATGATAAGAGGAAGCAGACACTACACTTTTATCCTGAACAAAATTCAGATGAAAGATCTTAAACTGACTTAGTACTTATAAAGATACCAAAATAAAACTATTAAAATTTCTGAAAAGTTATGATTTGATTGAGACGAGACATTTGGGCTTTGTAACGCGTATACATTTTTGTAGTATTAGTTTTTATTTCGTGGTGATGACCTATACTAATTCGTTAAAAGTACTTGCTTTCTCGTTAGAAATTTAATAGGCTCTTTTTGCTTAAATGTGGCAAAAGGCTGTATGAATGGAGCACTTAGTGAGAGTCAAACTCACTTTTGAAGGTTTTCTGGTCTTAATTGCTTACCATTACACAGCTAGAGTGCGGGGTCACTGGCTTAGTATGTAGAGTGTTCGCCAATGGTCCGGGAGACCTGAGTTCAATCCCAGGTCGCGTCATACCAAAGACTTTAAAAATGGTACTTGATACCTCCTTGCTTAGCACTCGGCAATATAAGGTACGTATCAAGGGTAAAGTAAAGCAATCCAGAAAAGGGAGTAGCGCCTTTGCCCTACACCTCGGAGTAGTAGCTATTGAAAAGGGAGCCTTCTGGTCGTCATAGACTACGCTCGCCAACTTTACTTTACTACACCGCCAAAGACGATTAGACATTTTCTTTTTCCTTTTTAGTCAATAACTTGTAGCGGTAATGCCTTTTACTGTTTTCCGTTAAAATCTCACCCCCTCCGAAAATAATGAATCAATCCAATGAAAATGTTGAATTTCCCCTCGGTGATTTGGCATTCATTTCATGGTTTTACTAAACAGTACCCTCGAAAGGTTTATTAATTGGATACGGTGAGGGAATCATAAGAGTCCTCCTTCCATGATGTATTGACTACTCACTGCATCCTCTGTTATTAATTGGATTCGGAGAGGGAGTCATAAGAGTCCTCAATGCGTGGTGTAGTGACCACTCACTGCATCTTCTGTTATTAATTGGATTCGGAGAGGGAGTCATAAGAGTCCTCCTTCCATGATGTATTGACTACTCACTGCATCCTCTGTTATTAATTGGATTCGGAGAGGGAGTCATAAGAGTCCTCAATGCGTGGTGTAGTGACCACTCACTGCATCTTCTGTTATTAATTGGATTCGGAGAGGGAGTCATAAGAGTCCTCCTTCCATGATGTATTGACTACTCACTGCATCCTCTGTTATTAATTGGATTCGGAGAGGGAGTCATAAGAGTCCTCCTTGCGTGGTGTAGTGACCACTCACTGCATCTTCTGTTATTAATTGGATTCGGAGAGGGAATCATAAGAGTCCTCCTTCCATGATGTATTGACTACTCACTGCATCCTCTGTTATTAATTGGATTCGGAGAGGGAGTCATAAGAGTCCTCCTTGCGTGGTGTAGTGACCACTCACTGCATCTTCTGTTATTAATTGGATACGGAGAGGGAGTCATAATAGTCCTCCTTCCATGGTGTATTGACCACTCACTGCATCCTCTGTTATTAATTGGATTCGGAGAGGGAGTCATAAGAGTCCTCCTTGCGTGGTGTAGTGACTACTCACTGCATCCTCTGTTATTAATTGGATACGGAGAGGGAGTCATAAGAGTCCTCCTTGCGTGGTGTAGTGACTACTCACTGCATCTTCTGTTATTAATTGGATACGGAGAGGGAGTCATAAGAGTCCTCCTTGCGTGGTGTAGTGACTACTCACTGCATCTTCTGTTATTAATTGGATACGGAGAGGGAGTCATAAGAGTCCTCCTTGCGTGGTGTAGTGACTACTCACTGCATCTTCTGTTATTAATTGGATACGGAGAGGGAGTCATAAGAGTCCTCCTTGCGTGGTGTAGTGACTACTCACTGCATCCTCTGTTATTAATTGGATTCAGAGATGGAGTCATAAGAGTCCTCCTTCCATGATGTATTGACTACTCACTGCATCCTCTGTTATTAATTGGATTCGGAGAGGGAGTCATAAGAGTCCTCCTTGCGTGGTGTAGTGACCACTCACTGCATCTTCTGTTATTAATTGGATTCGGAGAGGGAATCATAAGAGTCCTCCTTCCATGATGTATTGACTACTCACTGCATCCTCTGTTATTAATTGGATTCGGAGAGGGAGTCATAAGAGTCCTCCTTGCGTGGTGTAGTGACCACTCACTGCATCTTCTGTTATTAATTGGATTCGGAGAGGGAATCATAAGAGTCCTCCTTCCATGATGTATTGACTACTCACTGCATCCTCTGTTATTAATTGGATTCGGAGAGGGAGTCATAAGAGTCCTCCTTGCGTGGTGTAGTGACCACTCACTGCATCTTCTGTTATTAATTGGATACGGAGAGGGAGTCATAATAGTCCTCCTTCCATGGTGTATTGACCACTCACTGCATCCTCTGTTATTAATTGGATTCGGAGAGGGAGTCATAAGAGTCCTCCTTGCGTGGTGTAGTGACTACTCACTGCATCCTCTGTTATTAATTGGATACGGAGAGGGAGTCATAAGTGTCCTCCTTCCGTGGTGTAGTGACTACTCACTGCATCTTCTGTTATTAATTGGATACGGAGAGGGAGTCATAAGAGTCCTCCTTGCGTGGTGTAGTGACTACTCACTGCATCTTCTGTTATTAATTGGATACGGAGAGGGAGTCATAAGAGTCCTCCTTGCGTGGTGTAGTGACTACTCACTGCATCTTCTGTTATTAATTGGATACGGAGAGGGAGTCATAAGAGTCCTCCTTGCGTGGTGTAGTGACTACTCACTGCATCCTTTGTTATTAATTGGATTCAGAGATGGAGTCATAAGAGTCCTCCTTCCATGATGTATTGACTACTCACTGCATCCTCTGTTATTAATTGGATTCGGAGAGGGAGTCATAAGAGTCCTCCTTGCGTGGTGTAGTGACCACTCACTGCATCTTCTGTTATTAATTGGATTCGGAGAGGGAATCATAAGAGTCCTCCTTCCATGATGTATTGACTACTCACTGCATCCTCTGTTATTAATTGGATTCGGAGAGGGAGTCATAAGAGTCCTCCTTGCGTGGTGTAGTGACCACTCACTGCATCTTCTGTTATTAATTGGATACGGAGAGGGAGTCATAAGAGTCCTCCTTGCGTGGTGTAGTGACTACTCACTGCATCTTCTGTTATTAATTGGATACGGAGAGGGAGTCATAAGAGTCCTCCTTGCGTGGTGTAGTGACTACTCACTGCGTCCTCTGTTATTAATTGGATTCGGAGAGGGAGTCATAAGAGTCCTCCTTGCGTGGTGTAGTGACAACTCACTGCATCCTCTGTTATTAATTGGATTCGGAGAGAGAGTCATAAGAGTCCTCCTTGCGTGGTGTAGTGACTACTCACTGCATCCTCTGTTATTAATTGGATTCGGAGAGGGAGTCATAAGAGTCCTCCTTGCGTGGTGTAGTGACTACTCACTGCATCCTCTGTTATTAATTGGATTCGGAGAGGGAGTCATAAGAGTCCTCCTTGCGTGGTGTAGTGACTACTCACTGCATCCTCTGTTATTAATTGGATTCGGAGAGGGAGTCATAAGAGTCCTCCTTGCGTGGTGTAGTGACTACTCACTGCATCCTCTGTTATTAATTGGATTCGGAGAGGGAGTCATAAGAGTCCTCCTTGCGTGGTGTAGTGACTACTCACTGCATCCTCTGTTATTAATTGGATTCGGAGTGGGAGTCATAAGAGTCTTCCTTGTGTGGTGTAGTGACTACTCACTGCATCTTCTGTTATTAATTGGATATGGAGAGGGAGTCATAAGAGTCCTCCTTCTATGGTGTATTGACTACTCACTGCATCCTCTGTTATTAATTGGATTCGGAGAGGGAGTCATAAGAGTCCTCCTTGCGTGGTGTAGTGACCACTCACTGCATCTTCTGTTATTAATTGGATTCGGAGAGGGAATCATAAGAGTCCTCCTTCCATGATGTATTGACTACTCACTGCATCCTCTGTTATTAATTGGATTCGGAGAGGGAGTCATAAGAGTCCTCCTTGCGTGGTGTAGTGACCACTCACTGCATCTTCTGTTATTAATTGGATTCGGAGAGGGAATCATAAGAGTCCTCCTTCCATGATGTATTGACTACTCACTGCATCCTCTGTTATTAATTGGATTCGGAGAGGGAGTCATAAGAGTCCTCCTTGCGTGGTGTAGTGACCACTCACTGCATCTTCTGTTATTAATTGGATACGGAGAGGGAGTCATAAGAGTCCTCCTTCCATGGTGTATTGACCACTCACTGCATCCTCTGTTATTAATTGGATTCGGAGAGGGAGTCATAAGAGTCCTCCTTGCGTGGTGTAGTGACTACTCACTGCATCCTCTGTTATTAATTGGATACGGAGAGGGAGTCATAAGAGTCCTCCTTCCGTGGTGTAGTGACTACTCACTGCATCTTCTGTTATTAATTGGATACGGAGAGGGAGTCATAAGAGTCCTCCTTGCGTGGTGTAGTGACTACTCACTGCATCTTCTGTTATTAATTGGATACGGAGAGGGAGTCATAAGAGTCCTCCTTGCGTGGTGTAGTGACTACTCACTGCATCTTCTGTTATTAATTGGATACGGAGAGGGAGTCATAAGAGTCCTCCTTGCGTGGTGTAGTGACTACTCACTGCATCCTTTGTTATTAATTGGATTCAGAGATGGAGTCATAAGAGTCCTCCTTCCATGATGTATTGACTACTCACTGCATCCTCTGTTATTAATTGGATTCGGAGAGGGAGTCATAAGAGTCCTCCTTGCGTGGTGTAGTGACTACTCACTGCATCTTCTGTTATTAATTGGATACGGAGAGGGAGTCATAAGAGTCCTCCTTGCGTGGTGTAGTGACTACTCACTGCGTCCTCTGTTATTAATTGGATTCGGAGAGGGAGTCATAAGAGTCCTCCTTGCGTGGTGTAGTGACTACTCACTGCATCCTCTGTTATTAATTGGATACGGAGAGGGAGTCATAAGAGTCCTCCTTCCGTGGTGTAGTGACTACTCACTGCATCCTCTGTTATTAATTGGATTCGGAGTGGGAGTCATAAGAGTCCTCCTTGCGTGGTGTAGTGACTACTCACTGCATCTTCTGTTATTAATTGGATACGGAGAGGGAGTCATAAGAGTCTTCCTTGTGTGGTGTAGTGACTACTCACTGCATCTTCTGTTATTAATTGGATATGGAGAGGGAGTCATAAGAGTCCTCCTTCTATGGTGTATTGACTACTCACTGCATCCTCTGTTATTAATTGGATTCGGAGAGGGAGTCATAAGAGTCCTCCTTGCGTGGTGTAGTGACTACTCACTGCATCCTCTGTTATTAATTGGATACGGAGAGGGAGTCATAAGAGTCCTCCTTGCGTGGTGTAGTGACTACTCACTGCATCCTCTGTTATTAATTGGATTCGGAGAGGGAGTCATAAGAGTCCTCCTTCCATGGTGTATTGACTACTCACTGCATCCTCTGTTATTAATTGGATACTGAGAGGGAGTCATAAGAGTCCTCCTTCTATGGTGTATTGACTACTCACTGCATCCTCTGTTATTAATTGGATTCGGAGAGAGAGTCATAAGAGTCCTCCTTGCGTGGTGTAGTGACTACTCACTGCATCCTCTGTTATTAATTGGATTCGGAGAGGGAGTCATAAGAGTCCTCCTTGCGTGGTGTATTGACTACTCACTGCATCCTCTGTTATTAATTGGATACTGAGAGGGAGTCATAAGAGTCCTCCTTCCATGGTGTATTGACTACTCACTGCATCCTCTGTTATTAATTGGATTCGGAGAGAGAGTCATAAGAGTCCTCCTTGCGTGGTGTAGTGACTACTCACTGCATCCTCTGTTATTAATTGGATTCGGAGAGGGAGTCATAAGAGTCCTCCTTGCGTGGTGTAGTGACTACTCACTGCATCCTCTGTTATTAATTGGATTCGGAGTGGGAGTCATAAGAGTCCTCCTTGCGTGGTGTAGTGACTACTCACTGCATCTTCTGTTATTAATTGGATACGGAGAGGGAGTCATAAGAGTCTTCCTTGTGTGGTGTAGTGACTACTCACTGCATCTTCTGTTATTAATTGGATATGGAGAGGGAGTCATAAGAGTCCTCCTTCTATGGTGTATTGACTACTCACTGCATCCTCTGTTATTAATTGGATTCGGAGAGGGAGTCATAAGAGTCCTCCTTGCGTGGTGTAGTGACTACTCACTGCATCCTCTGTTATTAATTGGATACGGAGAGGGAGTCATAAGAGTCCTCCTTGCGTGGTGTAGTGACTACTCACTGCATCCTCTGTTATTAATTGGATTCGGAGAGGGAGTCATAAGAGTCCTCCTTCCATGGTGTATTGACTACTCACTGCATCCTCTGTTATTAATTGGATACTGAGAGGGAGTCATAAGAGTCCTCCTTCTATGGTGTATTGACTACTCACTGCAACCTCTGTTATTAATTGGATTCGGAGAGGGAGTCATAAGAGTCCTGCTTGCGTGGTGCAGTGACTACTCACTGCATTTTCTGTTATTAATTGGATACGGAGAGGGTGTAGTGACTAATGAGCTGTATTTTAACACCGAAGTAGAAGAGTTCTAACTCCAGTCGCGCGCTTTACGTTCATTTTCGTACTGAAGTATCAACCCACTTATCTCGACAGCTTTGAGGTAAATTACACCACCAGTATTTGTATACCATAATACATATACAAATATATGCGGACCATAATCAAACATTATACACAAACTTTACTGAACGAACGAATACACTTTTTTATAAAAATATAATCTCTCATACTTTATTCTCGTAAAGGTGATGGTTGTTGTAAGTAAGAGATGAGCTGGAAACGGGGACAGACTGCTATATTGACCCCAAGTTCTTCTTCGACCATAGCAGCACTTCTTTCTCATCTTGGCTAGGTTGCTCAATATGGCGTCACTGAGGGCCCATGCCCTCTGTCTGGAGCTGGTTCTCATTCCGCTGGCATCCTGTCTCTAACTGACTCGAACCGCCCCGGGTACCTGGTTATATCATTGTCTCTCGTCCACCTGCTTCCGGTATTCTTCCGCTTATTTACACTGGTGCATCTCTTGATTGACGGCTCGGTCAAGGGACAATCTATAACACAGTATTCTATATTATATACTTATTTATTTATTTATTTGTTCGGCTTTTATGGCATATCAATCTTTATAGGATATTTAATACCAAATCCATTTTTGTACAAATAAACAGCTTTATTTCAGACAATTCAATTTATCATAAGTATACAGTTTAATCAAAAACTTTTCTAATTTAAGCAATTCCGTTTGGTCAAACAGTTCTAATTCAAAAAATTCAGTATTAGTATATTTTTACACACAGTTTAGTGTCAAAACAGTTCTATTTCAAATAACTCAGTTTAGCGTAGGTAAAGTTTCAATTTCAAAAACTATCTATTTCAAAAAATCAGTTTAGCATACTAAAACACGTAGTTTGAATGTCAAAAGTTATTAGCAATCGAGTTTAGCATAAGGACGCAGTTTAAATATCCAAACAGTTCTATATCAAGCAATTCAATTTAGCATAAGTACGCACTTTAGTTCTTTTTTACCTATAGATAAGACCGTATCAGATGCTACCACTCCTGGTCCGAGTGAACCTGAGAGCAATGGCAATTCAGCGGTACTCTGCATTCCGCAAAGCTCTAGAATTAATGGAGCTTCACAATCAGATTGTTCAATGTCAAAACAGTTCTATTTCGAGCAATCCAGTTTAGCATAAGTACGCTGTTTAAATATCAAAGCAGAACAATATCAAGAAATTCAGTTTAGCATGAAATACAAAACAGTTCTATTTCGAGCAATCCAGTTTAGCATAAGTACGCTGTTTAAATATCAAAACAGATCAATATCAAGCAATTCAGTTTAGCATAAAATAAAAAGCAGTTCTATTTCGAGCAATCCAGTTTAGCATAAGTACGCTGTTTAAATATCAAAACAGATCAATATCAAGAAATTCACTTTAGCATAAGTATGCAGTTTAATTCTTTTTTACCCATAGATAGGACCCAAAATTGGATGTTTCCACTCCCGGTATGAGTGGACCTGAGAGCGATGGCAATGAAGCGGTATTCTGCATTTCCCAAAGGCCCAGTATTACTCGAGCTTCACAATCTGATTGTTTTGTGTCATATCCAGGACACTCGTTTGTGCGGGATCTTATTCCTCAGCAGAGAAGCAGTCGGTGTATTCTACAGCCCCAGTCGACCGGGAAATGTTCTATATGAATGGCTTCGGTATTAAATAAGTTTGATCCACCATTAAACATGATTGATACACCATTAAACAAGATTGATACACCATTAAACATGATTGATACACCATTAAACAAGATTGATACACCATTAAACAAGATTGATACACCATTAAACAAGATTGATATACCATTATACAAAAACAAAGCAAAATTATTCAAAGAAAGAAAAACGAGAAACAAATAAAAAAGAAAAAAACAAACAAACAAATGGATACGCTCTCGTTATGCATATCATTTAACATACATCATAAATCGACACTCAAACTTAGAAGTTGTTTACTCGCTGCGATTTTGAATTTAATGTTTTTCGCAAACGAAAAAAATTCCAAGAAAGGATTATTGTTTTCATACAAAGTTGATAAAACTTTATTGGAAAGACAGTTTGACAGCTTTATCGCTCACGGAACACGGAATTTGGGGTTTATGTTTTCAACTGATGAAAAACAATCTTAGATACTCAAATATTTTCATGTCTCTTTACACCAGGAAGAAGAGTCGGCTGGGATTGGCATTATACAGACTTGGTTGTAGTCAGATTGGAGCGTTGATGACACGTACGAGATTGTGTCGGAGTAAGCGCTTGTCGATTGCTGGATGCTGCTTCTATTCATGCTATGAGTACCATATACACTCATATTTTCATTTCGTCCAAACGTCCCCTTGTATGATATTTCCAACTACTACGAACAGAAAGGATGATGAAATCTTATTCTTGTGTTTAAATTATAGCAAAAAAAAAATTACATTGAATTTTTATAGTAAAAATCATTTCCAATGCGTTTGTATAAGAAAAAAACATTTCCAACACATTTTTATAGTAAAAATCATTTCCAACACATTTTTATAGAAAAAACCATTTCCAATTTCTTTTTATTTTAAAAATCATTTCCTATGCATTTTTACTGTAAAATCATTTCCAACACATTTTTATTGTAAAAATGCATTTTTATAGAAAAAAATCATTTCCAATTCCTTTTTATTGTAAAAATCATTTCCAATGCATTTTTATTGTAAAAATCATTTCCAACACATTTTTATTGAAAAATCGTTTCCAATGCATTTTTATAGAAAAAAAATCATTTCCAACTCCTTTTTATTGTAAAAATCATTTCCAATGTATTTTTATGGTAAAAATAACTTTTGATGCATTTTTATTATAAAAATCATTTCCGGGGGATTTTTGAAGTTAAAATCTTTCCAATGCATTTTTATAAGAAAAATAATTTCCAATGCATCTTGATTCTAAAAATAATTTCTAAGGCATTTTAAGGTGAAAATCATTTCAAATTAGTTTCTATAATAAAAGTATTTCATATGCATGTTATAGTAAAAATAATTTCAATCTATTTTTATAGTAAAAATCATTTTCTATGCATTTTTATAGTAAAAATCATTTCTAATGCATTTTTATAGTAAAAATCATTTCTTATGCATTTTTATAGCAAAAATCATTTCTAATGCATTTTTATTGTAAAAATCATTTCCAATGCATTTTTATAGTAAAAATTATTTCTAATGCATTTTTATAGTAAAAATTATTTTCAATGCATTTTAATAGTAAAATCATTTCTATTGCATTTTCATAGTAAAAATCATTTCTAATGCATTTTTATAGTAAAAATCATTTCTATTGCATTTTTATAGTAAAAATCATTTCCAATGCATTTTTATAATAAAAATCATTTCCAATGCATTTTTATAGTAAAAATCATTTCCAATGCATTTTCATTGTAAAAATCATTTCCAATGCATTTTTATAGTAAAAATCATTTCTATTGCATTTTTATAGTAAAAATCATTTCCATTGCATTTTTATAGTAAAAATCATTTCCATTGCATTTTTATAGTAAAAATCATTTCCAATCCATTTTTATAATAAAAATCATTTCCAATGCATTTTTATAGTAAAAATCATTTCTAATGCATTTTCATTGTAAAAATCATTTCCAATGCATTTTTATAGTAAAAATCATTTCCAATGAATTTTTATAGTAGGAATCATTTCCAATGTATTTCCATTTAATTTTTAACCCATAATAACCCACTTCTTTAATTTTTCGATTTCGGACAATATTATTTAAAGGAAAGACGCAAAAATGGCTAATAAAAATACTAAAACATCCATTGTACCTTAATTACAGCTAATATAAAAAAAAAATTAAATTGATTTTGTTTTATGGCATGTCAAACTTTGTTGGTTATTTAAAGTCAAATCATATTTTACATATATATCAAATATATACGATTTGTAAACACGTTTTATCGATGCACACAGTCAGAGTTCTATTTGTAACTATTCAATTTAGCAGAAGCCAACAAAATTAAATGGTTCCAAGTATTGCTATGTATCGCTAATAATTCAATTAAAACTGTAAAATACACCGACTGCAACTCTGCAGAGGGGTCGGACCCACCACAACGAGTGTCCTTGATATGACACTAAACAATCTGATGATGAGGATTCAGTAATGCTGGGGCTTTGGGGAATGCGGAACACCCCTTCATTGCCATTGCTCCCAGGTCCACTCTGGACCAGAATTGTAATACCTGATAGGGCCCTATCTATGGGTTAAATAGAACTAAGCTGCATACTTATGCTAAACTGAATTGTTTGAAATGGAACTGTTTGACTAAACTGAATAGCTTGAAATAGAAATGTTTTTCACGATTAAAATGTACATACATTTAAGGTGCGTGCTTAGGCGCAACTGAATTGTTTGAAATAAAACTGTTTTTGACATTGAAACTGTACTTACACTAAACTAATTGTTTTATATAGAACTGTTTTGTTATTTAACTGTGTGTAAACAAAGTCTATACTTATACTAAAATGAATTAGCTGAATTTAAACTGTTCGAATAAACTGAATAGTTTGAAATAGAAATGTTTTTGACAATTAAACTGTACACTCATGCTAAACTGAATTGTTTGAAATAGAACTGATTATTTGCATGAAAATTGATTTGGTGTTAAATAACCTACACAGGTTGATATGCTATAAAACCCAACCAACCAAGCAAACATCAGTCATTTACTTGCACTCAGTTTAAATGTCAAACAATTCTATTCGACCCATAGATAGGACCCTAGTGAGTGCTACTACTCCTGGTCTGGGGACCTGAGAGCAATGGCAATGAAGGGGTACTCCGCATTCCCCAAAGCTCGATCATTACTGGAACCTCACAATCACATTGTTTACTGTCTTGTCCTGGATACTCATTGGAGAAATTTTACTCCTTTGCAGCGATGAAATCGGTGTATTCTACAGCCCCAACCGATTGGACCACAGGACACTCGTTGAAGCGGGTCTTACCCCTCTGCAGAGATACTGGGCCCACAGAATCTTAAGTATACATTAAATTGATCCAAATGTATGTATATAATTAGATTTTTGAACGAGGACATTTAGTGGCGATATTTTAAACTTCCCTGGATGATGACAAATACTTGCTACATATCTACTTGCAAGCGATACAAACCAAACATTATAAGAACCTCAATACCTAGCTCAAATTACCCTTGATACGGGCCTTATATCGCTGAGTGTTAAGCAAGGAAGTATCAAGTACCATTTTTAAAGTCTTTGGTGTGACGTGACCTGGGATTGAATACAGGTCTCCCAGACCATTGGCGAACACTCTACCCACCCGTTCAATGAGCTTGTAATATAATACTCGCTATCAAGCTCAAACTGCTCATTGCTGTCAACTGAACGATAAATCGATTGAAAATTTTAAAGAAATCTTCAAAATTGTATTGTATATTTCGGTGAATTTTTTCTTTTTACTTTAAAAACAGTAAGCTATATCATCAACATCTGAATAATGTTTAAGATAAGAATGGTGTAATGGTTATCGTCGTAGGAAATGGACACGGCGACACGAGTTCAAATCCTGGACGATACTGATTGCATTTCACATAGCACTAATACCCTTGGGAAAGGTATGAATCCAATTATTCTCCCTCCAGCTATTGGTAAATAGTTGGGCAGACTAGGTTCTTTTGCCTTGGTGAGGCAACTAGTCTAGGAGAGGGAAAACTCTGAATTCAAGCCTGTTAAATCCCGCTTTAAAAAAATTGACCTTGTGTCATATCCTGCCCGAGCGGAGGGGTTGGGTAAATATGAGAATGGAGTATTTTTCTCTATGTCAACAAAAGGTACCGTTAACTTTTGATGAGTATGTCACCTATCTTCAGCTTGTTAGATAGGATGACGAGATTTAAGAAGAATGAAAACCACTGATGGAGACTAATTTATTTACTAAAAGAAAATAAGCAATTTTAAGGCTAAGAGTAAACTTTTCTGACGTCACATGGGTCTTTAGTATAAAAAAAACCCCACTTGTTTGTGATCTGCATTCTTGCAGTGGTTAAAGTACAACTCAAATTAAACCACAATCAAGGGTGGAATATTGAATAGGCGGCCTTGAATAGGTTAGCGTCAACCTATTCATTTGATCTAACAACATGATTAGCCCGACAGTATAAATACAGAACATAACAGTACTTGGTCTTCAGAGAAGACTTGTAGTCATTCAAACATTAGAATTTCGTTCTCTTTGGTAGTCAACAACCAAAAGGCAAAATCACCATGCCTAACTACACTCTCCATTACTTCAATGGCCGCGGCCGTGCCGAGATTCTCCGTATGATGATGGCCATGGCTGGCGTCAAATACATGGACAAGAGATATGAATTCTCTGACTGGGATCGTTGCAGGAATGGTGAGGAATTGTTATTTGCTCTTTTAGTTTTTTTGTCAACATTATGCTATAGGCTGAAATTCCAGTTTCGATTTCATTTCGTTTATATCAAGGATATATTTTTATTCGTTGGATTATCTTGATATTTTGCAATTTTTATCGACTCTTAAATGATAGGGGAATTCAAAAGCGCAGAATGTCTTAATATGGACACTAAGGCAATCCTTTTGATATTCAAGAACCATTAAAACTTTTATTTATATAGCTAATGGCGAATGTAGGGTGATACGCTGATTTGTGACTTCCATTTTTGTTCATGAAAAAAATCATTCCCGTATTTTCCACGATGCTGTGCCTATTTTAGTTAGTTCAGCGGAAACATGAGTTGTAACATTTTGAGCGCACGCTTTTTTAGTTTCAACAATCATAAGAAGGTGAAAATATAAAAAAATAAAAAAAAAACCCATCAAAATTAATAACAACAAATCTACAAAAAATGGTAATGATTTTTTTATTTCTCTAGTTTATGAATTCTTCCAACTAACTTACCAGTTCCTCTGCCGAAATCACATTCCCTAACGTAATTTTAAAATAAACATCACGTAATTTAATAATAATAATAATAATAATAATAGTAAAGTCTAGGCATGACTGCGTGTGGGGATCCACAAGGAATTGTGCAAGAAAGTGAAGTTTGACCATACGAACGAATGGTACATGCACAACCCAGAATCTGTCCGGGAGAATCGAGAGAGAAACTCCTCTGGGATTTTAAGATATAAACGGATCACTTAATCACGGCCAGAAGACCAGACCTAATAATAATCAAGAAAAAAGAAAGAACTTTCAGAATTGTGACCTTTGTTTTCCCAGCGGACCACAGAGTAAAATTGAACGAAAGTGAAAGGAGGGATAAGTAAAGGCAGTTAGTTTAAGACTAAATACGACAATGTGGAGACAGCTGAAAGTTGCGGTTCCAATTTCGGGCTGAGCTCTGAAAAAGAGTCTCACGTCAGACGCGCAGCTGTGAAGAAGAAAACGGTGAACAAGCACGTTATAACTACAGGAGAAAACCAGGAACACAATTCAAGGTCTCTCTTTTCCCTCACAAAATATTGTTTCTCTTTGGCTAGCTAACGCGGTCGAATCAGTTTTTATACGCTGTTTCTATCTCTCTCTCTCTCTCTCTCTCTCTCTCTCTCTGACGACTTCTAAGAATAGATGTAGCGAAAAAAACTTTTCTATGAGTGAACCAAGACTAGGTTTTGTGTGTTCGTCACTTTTCTCACGGTGAAGTTACATGTTCCGACTGACACTTAAGATGTAGCGATATACTCAAAAAGTCGTTCGTCACGTGTTGGTACAAATATCTATGCGCAGTAGGAAAAAATGTCTCTAAGGAATATACCAGCACGAACTTCCATTTTAAACTTCTCTGTGTGCCGTGTAATGTTACAAACGTCATTTAGTGTAACTGTACATTAAACCCAGTTCAAGGGTTGGACTCAGAACATCTATTGCATTTTAATCGACGATAATCATAAACCCAAGTGCGTCTTCTAAAGAAAGCAGTGATATTTTTTTAGTTATATGAATATGCATTCAATTCCGAATACATAATTTTCCCCTTTAATGTAGGTTTTCACTAAATTGTCTCGGTAAGTCCAACTGTTAGTAAAACGTCGTTAACCATGTACCGAATCATAGAAATTGCTTTCAGTCCCTGTCGTATGGCAGGGATTTCCTAAAGAAGAGTTCCTTGGAACTTTTAATCATATTCCAATGATAGGAATTTAATTTTTGGCATATCAACCTCCTTCGGTTATTTAATACCAAATCCATCCTTCTAGGAGGACAGTAGTGGTATTATTTAACCCAGATGTGAGGGGGGATAAGGTGGCTCATACCTTTCGCAAGTGTATTTGTCCGATGTGCTATAATCAAACAGGCGACATTTCCACACTAGACGGAACCTCTCTGAAACATGTTGACAAATTCACCTACCTAGGAAGCAGTGTCTCATCAACTGAAACAGACATCAACACGCTTCTAGTAAAGGCATGGACAGCTAACAATAGGCTATCAGTCATATGGAAGTAAGACCTGACTGATAAAATAAAACACAGTTTTTTTTCCAGGCAGTAGTCGTATCGATACTGTATGGATGCACTACATGGACGCTAACTAAACGTATGGAGAAAAAGCTTAACGACAACTACACAAGAATGCTGCGAGCAATTTTGAACAAGTCATGGAGGCAGCACCCCACAAAGCAGCAGCTGTACGGCCACTTGTTAGACAAACCAGACATGCAGGGCACTGCTGGAGAAGAAGGGACGAGCTCATAAGTGATGTACTCCTATGGACCCCCACATATGGCCGGGTAAAAGCAGGACATACAGCAGCTATGTGAGGATACGGGATGTAGCCCTGAAGACCTGTGAGAGGCGATGAACGATAGGGAAAAGTGGAAAGAGAGGGTCAGGGATATCTGTGCTAGCGGCACGACATGATGATGATGATTTGTCCGAAAGCAAACTTAATCCTATTTACCCAACCCCTCCGCTCGGGCAGGATATGACACAAGGTCAAATTTTAATCGGAGTTTAACAGATTTGAATTCAGAGTTATCCTTCTCCTAGGCAAGTTGCCTCACCAAGGCTGAAGAACCCAGTCTGTCTTACTATTTACCCATAGCTGGAGGGAGAATAATTGGATTCATACCTTTCCAAAGGGTATTAGTGCTATGTGAAATGCAATCAGTATCGTCCAGGATTTGAACTCCTTTCGCCGTGTCCATTTCCTACGACGATAACTATTACACCACGGGTACCTCCAAAAAAGTGAACGTAATGGCGTGACTGGAGTTTGAACTCGTTTGTTACGATTTCGCAATTCAGTGATTTAACTATCACAACACGAGGTCACCTCCTAGTAAGTGCTCGTTTGGCAAGAGTTCTCCACAAAGATAAACTCTCAGATGATTTAATATCTCAGATTCCGTATATTTTTCAAGATATTAAAAGACAATGGGTATATTATTAAATTATTAAATGGAAATTTAAGAGTAAACATTAATCTTTTGAAAAACCAGTGTCTTCAGATACCAAAGACTTTAAAAATGGTACTTGATACCTCCTTGCTTAACACTCAGCGATATAAAATACGTATCAAGAGTAAAGGGAAAGGAGTAGCGCCCTCCCCTCCACCTCAGTGTAGTAGCTATTGAAAAGGGAACCTCCTGGTCGCCCTCGACTACGGTCGCAAACTTTACCTTTTAGTTGAAAGAGTAATTAGCAAAAACGATCTTATATCGATATAGATATAGATATATAAATCCGACAGTATAAAGATAGCAGAAAAACATAATCCAAATAAATTCACCTATTTGGATTATGTTTATCTTCATAGAGTCGGATTTTGAATTCATATTTACTTTCTTACTGTCTTTTCGTAAAAAAACAAATACCAAATACACTCTGACTCGACATCTAACATGGATGACTTCAAAACGGTCTGTATATATGAAAACTTACTTGTCTTTGCGTATTTCCTAATAAACTGGAGGTTTTGTCTCGTTTTTTGGGGAAATCCAACATTTTCAAATATATTTCCACGTGCCAGACACGTTCTTAAGACTTTTGAATGATGAACGCTATGGGCACGTTTGTATCTTTTCGTTCTATACATTTCATTTGCTCCTGTTATCTTCAGCAAGCATCCATCGATGTGTGAACTATTCTGATATCCAAGTCCTGATGATGGTTACTGAAACCAAAACGTTTAACGTCGACTTTACATCATAATAAATTCACTTATTTGGATTATGTTTTTCTGCATTCTTCATATATAGAGGGTGGAACGATAAAAATGTCGTCCTAAAGAAAACAGCACTACAGCTTTATTTTAAAACTTTTATTGAAAAAATCAATTCAGGTAACTTGATTATGTTGTAGAGCTGACTTCTATTCAATGTAGCTGCCTTCAACCTCAATCACCGCCTCCATACCGATCCGGAACTAGGAGCATGCCTTTTCCACAAGCGCCGGCGGGAGCTTGGCGAATACTCGGCGGATGGCGGCGATCAGGCTGGCTTTGGTGTTGTGGGAGGTCATGTTGGTGATGTTCTCGACGTATGACCAAACGAAGGAGGGAGGAGGGGGAGTGAGAGAAGGGTACAAAGTCGTAGCACTCCTTCTGAAGTCAAGCCTGGGTTCTTTGGACTTGTGGGCCGGCGCAGAGTCCTGCTGCCACACACAGGGTCAGCTACCGGCCACCTGATTGCACGAGGGGATCAGCAAACTCTTCAGCACATCCAGGTACACTTTGGTGTTGACTTTCAAGTCGACTTCGAAGATGTGATGTGGCATGATGTGGCCCTCACTTGAAACCACACCAAAGACCATAACTGTAGCTGGAAACTTTGTTTTCATCACCCTGGGCATGTCCCTGTTATTCATGGCAGTCCAGCGATGGTTCTGGCTGTCATAACTTGGATCGGTAGAGAACATGAGTTGTACTGCGGCGCATCTCCGATCTCGCTCGTTGAACATTGTGTCATTTTTAGACATGATAGAAGGCCCCTATCGCTTCTGGGATTGGTACACTGGCCAACTAATAGATGGTCTGCTACAAAAAAAGAAAACCGGTTTTCATTAAATGGAAATGGAATCATGTCGTCTTTTCTAGAGCAACAATTTTATCGTTCCACCCTATATATATATATATATATATATATATATATATATATAAACTCTTAATTGTTAAGAAAAGTGGATTAGTGCTTTGATATGTTTTTCTATTTATTTCCTTCAGAGAAACTTGTGTCTTCTAACCCTCACCAGATCATTTTTGTTAGATTTAAATTCTGACTTAAAATTGCGAATGAATGAATGGACAAACAATATATATATATATATATATATATATATATATATATATTACTGTCTCAAAACCCCACTATCCTTGGGAAAGGTAGGAACTCTCTTGTTCCAAGAGCTACGGGTTAAGTTTCTTTTTTTCAATGACATATTAACATTCGTGGTTCATTTCATGCTAAAGCCATCATTTTTAAAGAAAGAATGAACTCTCTTATCCTCCACCCTAGATGGAGAGAGAGTCGAATATTTTGCTAAGACTATTAGTCCAAAAATTAATTTAATAGTACGACTGGAACTCGAACACGACAATATCGCAAGCCAGCATTTTAACCACTATGCAATGGGTTTTCCAAATAGCTATATGTTAAAAATGTACCTCTAATGTACTTCTTTGCCCAGTCGGCTGGGGATGTAGAATGCACCGACTGCTTTTCTGCTGAGGGGTAAGACCCCCCCCCAACGAGTGTCCTGGTTATGACACCAAACAATCTGATGGTGAGGTTCCAGCAATGCTGGAGCTTTAGAGAATGCGGAGTACCCCTTTATCACCATCACTCCCAGGTCCCTATCTATGTGTTAAATCGAACTATCTGCATACTTATGCTAAACTGAATTGTTTGACTAAACTGAATAGCTTGAAATAAAAATGTTTTTGGCAATTAAACTGTACTTACATTTAAACTGCGTGCTTATGCTAAGCTGAATTGTTTGAATTGGATCTGTTTGACTAAACTGAATAGCTTGAAATAGAGATGTTTTTGAAATTAAACTCTACTTACATTTAAACTGCGTGCTTATGCTAAACTGAATTATTTGAAATAGAACTGTTTTTGACATTGAAACTGTACTTACGCTAAACTGAATTGTTTAATATAGAACTGTTTTTGACATCTAACTGTATGTGAACAAGATCTGCACTCATACTAAACTGAATTAGCTGAATTAGAACTGCTTGAATAAACTGAATTGGTTGAGATTGAAATATTTTGACAATTAAACTCTGTACTCATGATAAACTGAATTGTTTGAAATAGAACTAATTATTTGTATAAAAATAGATTTGGTGTTAAATAACCTACAAAGGTTGATATGCCATAAAACCAAACCAACCAAACAACCAAACCAAATTCTTTTATTAGTGTTAGTTTGTGAGGTGTTTTTTTTTTTTTGTTTTTGCATTTCTATCACGCACCTGATAATTTTTATATTCTAATTTGTTCTTTTTGAATAAATATTGACTTTATTGCATTTGGAGGATTGTTAGCGACGGTGATATCTCTAACCAGGTATTTCTCGTTTATTGATACGAAATAAAATTCCGATAACCAAACCATCCACTGTAAAGTAACTGATATGTCCCGGGAAGGGATATATTTAATTGAAGCAGCTGAGAGATTTGGCTACTCTAACAGGTGGCGTATAATCGAGCAGGTAGATAATCGTACCGGTATTAAACGTGTGTTCGTACCGAGACTGGACGTTCGTAGTCGTAGGCAATGTACAAAAATGTTTAAAAAAAACACCCGCAATTGCACAAGAATGCTACCAGTATTGAACAAGTCCTGGAAGCCGCATCCCACAAAACAGCAGCTGGACTGCCACCTACCCACTCTCGAAAACCATCCAAATTAGACAAAAAAGACACGCAGGACACTGCTGTACAAGTAAGAGTGAGCTCATTGGCATAATGGTTAGAGTGTTCGCCAGTGGCGCGGGAGACCTGGGTTCAATCCCTGGTCGAGTTATACCAAAGACTCAAAAAATGGTACTTGATGCCGCCTTGCTTAACTCTCAGCGTTATAAGGTAAGGATCAACGGAAAAATTGGAGCAATCCAGAGAAAGGAGTAGCGTCCTCCCGTACACCTTGGTGTTGTAGCTATTGAAAAGGGAGTCTTCGGGTAACTCTTGACTATGGTCACCAGCATTGTGTGGACCCCTTCACACGGACTAGCAAGGGTAGGCTGATCATTCTACATTGGTCTGTAATATGATTGATTCGTGTCAATCATATTATTGTCGGGTGGGGACCCAGCTGTATGCATATTCATTACATCAATGACTTTGGGTTGCATTATTCCTACTAAAGTAGATTTTAAATTTTCCTCTAAAATATTGCAGTGAATGGAATTCACTGCGGATCGAACCTTGACCTTCTCGCTTGTTTAAGCAAGCGTACTAATCGCAACACTAGTGTATCATGGTGATTGGAAGAGAAGAGAGATGTATAGAGTCTCTCAATCACTCCGCAAAACGTAATGGCCCTTGCATTCACAGCTGAGTCAAGAAGTAAGTAAAGTTGACGACGGTAGTCGAGAATGACCCGAAGGCTCCCTTTTCGATAGCTACAACACCAAGGTGTAGGGTAGGGCGCCACTCCTTTCCCTGGATTGCATCAAGTGTCATTTTTGAGGCTTTTCTTTACTGCCGTAAAGGATTAAGTAAAATCTTCTACATCTTCTTTCGGACTTTCAAAAGTCGAGTATCAATTTTTATCGACTCTTAATTGCTTATTGTTATTGAGAATATATTTCATTTTTATTCCAGATTTCCCATGCATGTATCTCCCCTGTCTGCAAATGGACAATGGTGATATGATGCCCGAGACCATGGCCATCTGCAGGTATTTGGCCAGGGAATACAGTAAGTAAAATGTTTCTATAAATTTTTATTCAATGGGTTTAAACACAAATATCAAATACTCAATAAAGTCGAAAAAACTACACTACGAATATATATATATACATGTATATATATATATATATATATATGTGTGTGTGTGTGTGTGTGTATGTATAAACTGTGTATATATATATATATATATATTGTCATCCACTGACGGACTGTTTCGTTGTATCACATCTCTTCCGTGTGGCTAGACACGTTGGACGCGTGAAGCTGGGATCGAAATCCACCCAACTTTACGTTAGACTTAATATCAGACCGCTCGGCCAACAAGCGCACCACGTCGGCAAGGGAATTATAAGGTAGCAACAGCACTAGCAGCGTTCATTTGTTTACATTTTTATACCTTACTGGATACCAGAGGGCTCAATTCTTTTGAAGAGCTTTGCATTATGCGAGTGACAGCCGAAAATTCCTTGGCCAGAGTGCTCAACCCACATAGGGGAGCGTATATATTGTCATCTACAGAAAGACTGTTTCGTTGCATCAAAATTCTTCAGTGTGGCCACACACACACCGACATACACACACACACACACACATATATATATATATATGTATATATATATATATTTCTTTGAGAAAAACAAAAACCGGTCACATTGTTTGACTAAACTGAATAGCTTGTAATAAAAATGGTTTTGGCAATTAAACTGTACTTACATTTAAACAGCGTGCTTATGCTAAGCTGAATTGTTTGAATTAGATCTGTTTGACTAAACTAAATAGCTTGAAATAGAGATGTTTTTGAAATTAAACTCTACTTACATTTAAACTGCGTGCTTATGCTAAACTGAATTATTTGAAATAGAACTGTTTTTGACATTAAAACTGGACTTACGCTAAACTGAATTGTTTAATATAGGATAATAAATTTAAGGGTATTGATATGAATAAATACCACCAAAAATAACAGGACTTCTTCAGATCTAAAAGATAAAATAATTACGGAAAGAATAGATACAGGATGAAAGGGTGGTAGTGGGTAGAAGAGGCGTGAAGAGTTTCTTCCCCATTTACCCACTTCCGGTTTTTCTTTTTTCTTTTTTTATTACTGTTTGGAATCACAGTAAATTAATTTTTTAATTTTTTAAATTCTAAATAAATTTCAACGTAAAACTCCAGATTTAATAATAATTTAGGGAAGTACAACATTCCTTAATAACCTTATGTAAAGATTACAGTAATACTTATCTTAAATTAAATTCAAAATTTAAAATTAAAATTTTAAATTCCAAATTTGTATTCGTGCCTATTACCTCTGTTACCCTTCCATTGAAAGGTACGTACACATAACATGTTATCTTTCCAGTTTTTATTTTATTCATTTCACCTCAAATCTCAAATTAATCTTATTTTTTGTTGGTTGTTTAAACATTTTCTATGATGTTTAAATCAGTTCATTGGCCAAGCGGTTAGCGTGTTCGCCAATGGCCATGGAGACCGGGATTCAATCCTTTTTCGAGTCATACCAAAGACTCAACTAAATAGTACTTGATGCCTCCTTGCTCAGCGCTCAGCATTATGAGGTATGGATCAAGGGTAAAGTGGAGCAATCTAGGTAAAGCAGTAGTGTCCTTCCCTACACCTCGATGTAGTAGCTACATGTACCAACAATATATATATAAATATATATATATCTACCAAGATCATTAAATAAGTTTCCAGACTATTTTCGTATGGGCACTTTTACTGATAGTACACACAGGAAACTCTAGTCCCCTTCGAAGTAATCTCCTCCTTGTGTGAGTTTGTCAATGACCTTCGTCACAGCCTCTTTCATCTCCTCAATTGTCTCAGACTTTTTTTTAACAATATTCACCTCTCACTTTATTGTAAGGGTTCGAAAAGGTTATTCAAGGTTTGCGTGTGAGAGGGAGCTGGAGACCTAACAGAAACTGCAATATTTTGACCCTCACTCTAATGGCCGTCACGTTATGTCTTTCTTGTTCTCCTAGTGCTCAACCGGAGGTCCAGAGGCCCACTCTGCTGGGTGCTGGCTTTCTTTACTGCATCTTATCAGAATCTTCTCTGGACCCCAACTCATCAGGGCCCCAAGCCCCTTCGGCCTGGTGTGGCTTTACCTACTACATCTCGTCTCTCTCCGTCTCCATCTCTGCAACTGCCACTCAACTGTTTTTTTGACTGCGTTATATAATAGTTCAACGCCCATTCAATCGCCCACTCGATCTTTGAAATCGAATGTTTAATCTTCATCAAGCGGAAATAACTGTCAAGCAGTTCACAGGTCACTCTCTTCCGGTGCGTCAGTCTATGAGAGTATCATGGGAGTTTTTAGCTCGTCCCATTTCATCAGCCAATTTCCGCCCACGCGATTTCCTCTCATAACTTCCATTAGAATGTGTCACTTCCTTCCGGTGCATCACCTTGGAATGGCATTTTTGGCCGGGTCAAAGGCCAAAATACAACACTTTGAATGATACAAGAAGTTTATCCATATTAATTTATTTTGTAGATTTCTACCCTAAGAGCCCCATGGACATGATGAGGTGTGACTACATCTGTGACTGCTTCTATGAAATCATGCACGATTACATGAGGTACTACCACTGGAAGAATGGACACTTTAGGGTGAGTGAGTTATTTCCTATTTCCTGAAAATATCATATCTTCATTTTTCAAGGCATTTGGTCTACTAAAATGATAGATTTAAAAATATAGAAATTAACAAAATAACTGAATTTCGAAATACGGTATCATTTTAATTAAGTTTTTCACTTCATTTAAGAAACTAAAAATAAAAACTTTAAAAAAAGTCAAATCAAGTTGAGAACAATAAAAATAAACACCATAAACACCATAAAATAAACACCATAAAAGAAAGACTTACCACTCTTATTCATTTATATATATATGAAATACATCTCAAAAATAGATTTGTAGTGAATCTGACATTACGATAAAAATATGTGGAAAGTTGGTTAAATCAAACACTTAACTCAGATTTAGATGTGTGATATTTCGTTCGGGCTTTATTTCCTCTTCCCGAACTTCAAGAAGTTCGTGAACATGAAATAAAATTTCGAAGAAGTTCGTTAAGATGAAATAAAGCCCAAACGAAACATTACACATGTAAATCTGAGTTAAGTTCTTGATTTATCCAACTTTCCACATATATATATATATATATATATATATATATATATATATATATAATTTTCCATGTACCGTTTGTCTTTTTGTTTTCTTGTGCTTTTAATCTGATATGAATCTGTATGTATATGTACAGAAAGTCGATAATCTCAACTTAATGAGTCTCAAACCTTTGTCATTTGTTTTTCGATCTCAGTACAACATGAACGACTGGGGCTTCGGAGGTGACAGCTCATGCAGCAACTACGACGTAAGTCTTCTTTTTATTAAAAAAAAAATAAATTTCTTAGTGTTTTTAATTAAAAAAAAAAAAAAATTTCAGTCGAAATCTGTTGTAGACATTACGTCAACAGATTTTACCACATCTTTCTTTTATTTTCAGAACTACTTGTACTGGAGATACATGAACACCTTCAACAGAATTATGCCCTTCATGGAGAGGTCACTGTGCATGCGCAATGGTGGAAGCCAGTTCTTCATGGGTGATATGGTAAGTTTCTATTTTTCATAAAATGTATACGCTGACATAGTTTATTTATGTAAATTCTTTACTATAAGCAAGACAGAAGACAAGATTAATTTCATTTAATCGAACAATGTACAGATGCAGTTGGTGTATTCTACAACCCCAGACGACTAGGCAATACTTATTTTTTAGCATAAGATAGACATGATGTCTAACAAACGGACCTAAGAAATCCAGTTAAATTCCAAATTGTTTTTAAACAAAATTAATTGACTATTTTTCGTTGAGTTACTAATTAATTATTTTCTTTTAAATAGGGAACAGGATAAAAGTAAATGTACTCGTAATACGCTGAGTATATCACTCCGTAGAAAAAACAAGAGATAATTATCTCCCTTTGACTGGGAATTTATGTGTATCAAAAAGAGGCTTGTTAGTATCCACTGACGGACATTTTAAGGGTTTTTAAGTCAGTTGCTTTTGAGACTTCGACCAAGCGATAAAGTGGGGTCCTTGTTGTCCAATGGTTAAAACGTTGGACTGCGGAATCGCAGTAAACGAGGTTGCACTCCATTCGCGCAATTACATTCACTTTTCGGACAAATACCCTTCGGAAAGGCATGAACCCGCTTATCCTCCCAGTTATGGGTTAGATTATATCACTACTGTTCTTCTAGAACTATGGTTTTGGCATTAAATAACCCACGAAGGCTGATAATTCATTAAAAAAAAGAAACCAAGCCAAAAGAGATACACGTTTTTCGATTACTTTTTGTAATGCTAAGTTCACACCTGACCCTTGGGACGGAAAAATTAACATTTTCTTTTTTTATAATATATGTATTGCCTTTCTAAGTTGTGATATACATATTTACCAACCCCTCCGCTCGGGCAGAATATGACACAAGGTCAATTTTTATGCGATGTTTAACAGGTTTGAATTCAGCGTTTTCCTTCTCCTAGACTAGTTGCCTCACCAAGGCTGAAAAACCCAGTCTGCCCTACTATTTAACCATAGGATTTGAACTCTTGTCGCCGTGTCCATTTCCTACGACGATAACCATTACATCACTGGCACCTCTGACCAGAAGATGATCAAAAACTCGAAACGTTTATCTTTGGCAAATAATTCTATGAATAAAATCATCCTCTGAAACGAGTATTATAAGTCTTGCGCTGTTGATGTTACGTCCGAAGTTGGTCTTACAACTGACCGAGGTCCTTTCAAAGATGTCTCTCTGCTTCTCTTTCTGCTTCTGCTTCACCGAGCTTAAGAGACACAGCCTCTTTTATACTCCTGCGACACCGGAAGTTACATGGTACGAGCCACTATACAACAGTCGCACCCTCCACGTAGTGGAGGGATGCGGTAAATAAATAAATTTAGTAAGATTCTATCTTTCTAAATTCTAAATATACATATTTACCTACCCCTACGCTCGGGCAGAATGTGACTCAAGGTCAATTTTTAAGCCGAGTTTGACGGGTTTGAATTCAGAGTTTTCCTTCTCAGAGACTAGTTGCCTAACCAAGGCTGAAGAATTCAGTCTGTCCTACTATTTACCCATAGCTGGAGGGAGAATAATTGAATTCATACCTTTCCTAAGGGTATTAGTGCTTTGTAAAATGCAATCAATCTCGTCCAGGATTTGAACTCTTGTCGCCGTGTCCATTTCCTACGACGATAACTACTGGTACCTCCATAACATTTCTAAGTAGTGTTATAAATATTTAGTTTTATCAGCCTGTGTATAATTTTGATTAAAATTTTTCGTACATTTCCTCCATACCAATGAATTCTTTTTCGTATTTCCTTTCGGACTTTATAATGTTTTTGTTGATACTATATCTAGCCTTTATACAAAGTTCAACAACATTTTTTTTTACAATTATTGATGGTACGTTATGAACTGATGTAATAATTTTCACTTTCAAAACAACTATCTCCAGTCTTATCTTACCTTTTTCGATTTTTCAGTTGATGTGGTGTGATATGATGTTCTACTGTTGCATGGAGAACATGTTCAGGGAGAACCAATCTATGTTCAGCAGCTACCCGAAAATGATGGCTCTTTACAACCGCGTCGCTTCCTACCCTAAGATCGCTTCTTATCTGAAGAGCCGCTGCAATACCCCTTGGTAAACTGGATTCGTCAGACATTTCATTCATATTTCTGAAGAAAAAAACATTTGATTTAGTGATCTCTGGAAAGAGGATGTGTTTACAAAAAGCTGTTTCGTAGAGAATTATTCTAAAGGCGGTTTTTTCTTTGTATGATAACATGAATTTGAAATATTAAATGAATAAAGTATTTTCTTTTACCTGTGTGTTTCTTTTTAATGATTAATCGAATAAACACTCTAATACTTAGAATAACACTCGGTATCTCCTTCCTTCTGCCTACCTGTGTAATATAATGGCCGAGAAATTTCGTTTCATGCCTTTGGGTTGAGTTAGGCTGAGAACCTTTCGGCTCAGTGCATGGGTTACTTAGGTGCAACATTAACGTAGGTGTTCACGCGCGTGCGTACGGGCGGAGCGGACGTGTCACTCAGAGATGTCACAATAGCCCGAGATGGGAAACAGAGTTAAAGAGTGCGGGTGACGTCACCCACCGGTAGCGCGCGGAGGATTTTGGGAATTTGAAGAAAGTTAGTTGAGTTGAGACTAGACACATGATGAGACAGTTGACTTTCGCTTGCTCGCGGTGGCCTAGGGCAGGTGTCGCACGAGATGGGGTGGGGGCAGATGAAAAGACCGGAATAGAAAGATTGTGTCTCTTTCTCCTGATGTCGAAAAACCTTTAAACTTAAAGGTAATAAAAAGTTTCTTATCTGAACTGAGAAGTCGTAAGTGTTTTTCGTGTTTCGAGATTCCTATGTTCTGTGTTATATATATATGAACACTATCTGTAAATTTCGCATATCCATACCGGGCTATGGTACACCTGTATTTCTATCCCTCTGTATCTGCCCACATATATATATATATATATATACGAGGATCATTAAATACGTTTCCAGACTATTTTCGTATGGACACTTTTATTCATAGTACACTCATGAAACTCTAATCCCTCTCGAAGTAGTCTCCTCTGGCTGCAATGAATTTGTTGTACCGTTCCAACAACTTCTGGAAGGCCCCATGGAAGTCCTCTTGTGTGAGCGAGTCAATGACCTTCGTCACGGCCTCTTTCGTCTCCTCAATTGTTTCATGACAACAGCCTCTGGGCTTAGGGAATAACCAAAAGTTACTAGGAGCAAGGCATTGACTATAGGAAGGCTGAGGAACTGTCCTGATGCCTATCTTGGTCAAATAGTCTGTGACAAAGACGGAGTTGTGGATGGGTGCACTGTCCTACTGGAAATGCCTCTGACCCGATTTGAAGAGTGCTGGCCTCTTCCGATGGAATCTCTTCCTGAACTCCCTTACAACCTCAATATAGTAACCCTAACCCTAACCCTTTGGCCAATCAACTCTGGTGTATTGACTTCCTTACTCCTCGCATACCTCTCATCATCCCTCACAGACTGCCTGCCTTCCTTGAATCTCTTTTGCCACTCAAAAACTGATGCATAATGCATGTAAGATGCTCTAAAAGCAGTCTGAAGGATTCCATACGTTTCTGTGGCATTATTTCCAAGTTTAAAACACAATTTTATTGCATATCGTTCTTCTAAAGTGTCCTCACGTCTAAATTGCATTTTTGAAATTTTCCAGCTGTGACAATCAGGCTTTAGTCGGGTGTATTCCAATTGCTGCTGTAGCTGTTCATTTGAACCTGAAATCATAAGAATTGGTGAGTCATCTCATAAGATGTATAGCAATAAGATACGAAATTTTCAAAAGTCTAGGACAATTTTAAATGCCTGTTCAAAAACGTCTGAAAACCTATTGAATGCCCCACGTATTTCTCTTTAATGGAATAAACACTCTTCTACTTAGAATAACACTCGGTATCTCTTTCCTTCTGCCTATCTGTATTTCTATCCCTCTGTATCAGTCCGTATATATATATATATATATATATATATATATATATATACCAACCCCTCGATCTTGCAAGTTATGACTATATTTTAAGAGCAATTTAACGCAGATACACACACAGAGGCGTGCTCATACGCACCCATCTCTCTCTTTCTCTCTTTCTTTATATCTTTCTGTATATATATATATATATATATATATATTTGATTACAACAGTTTCTGGTTGTCACTATCTCACTTGGTGGGTCGATAGTTGATCAAATTCGGTATAATAAGGAAAGTGCAAAATATCTGTGATAGACATAATAATAAGAATAAATATATATTAGATTCTATATTCACTAAAAAGCATGGATCCTTATCTGTGACTATTGGTTTCATGCCCGTCATTCTACGGCTACCCTTAGGCAGATAAAGGAAGTTTTTGGAGGACATATAGCGTAACGGTTATAGGCATTGGTTCCCTAAGCTTCTAAGGAGACAATCATCGGCAGGTTGCTGGTTGATTCCTGACTGCAGATGAGGAACAATACAGGAATACTTAACACTTGTACCCGGTTATGGCTAACGGAATCAGAACAGGCGACCCCTGTGGTTTCAATAAAGGACGTAGTTCGAAGTTCCGTGCAGGTTCCCGAGTTCGACAAACACCTTAAGAACGCTGGAGGGCATATCGGCCGAAACGTTGCGGAAGTAACAATGAAGATGAAGACAATAGTCCGAAAACCCTCAATTATAAAAATCATCGAGCTTCGTCTCAGAAATTTAGACAACCTAAATCCAAAAAGTCGAAAGATAGTTTCAAAAGAATTTTACGGTAATATTGCGTACTGGCATGCATAAGCCTTTAGCGATTTTTCTGTAGGTTACATTTGCGTATTGTTGTATATGGTCAAATATGTGGTTGTTAGTGTCTAATAATATCAGGATATTCCCATTTCGTCTATTGTTCTTACATTTTAAATCAAAAATTCCTTTTCTTCATAATCCAATGGGAATAATAACTTCGTCTCTTAGCTAAAATAATCCCTATAAACAATCTGGAAAAAAAAAGTATTCCGTCAAATCCTCGATCGTACGAAATTTTCAAGTGTCTACGGCAATTTTAAATCTCTGTACAAAAAAGTCTGGAAACTTATTGAATGCCCCACGTATTTCTCTTTAATGGAATAAACACTCTTCTACTTAGAATAACACTCGGTATCTCTTTCCTTCTGCCTATCAGTATTTCTATCCCTCTGTATCAGTCCGTATATATATATATATATATACCAACCCCTCGATATAACCTTCCGTTGCCTTTTACTATACATTGCTACACACATACAACCACGAGACAACCTTATATTTCTCTCGCGCATGCATCATCACGCACTGACACACACATACTGAAAATAATAATAAACGATTATATATATATATATATATATATCTGGGCTATTGTGACATCTCTGAGTGACACGTCCGCTCCGGCCGCGCGTGTGAACACACCTACGTTAATGTTTCACCTGATGTGTCCTCGTGGTGTAATGGTTAAAGCGATGCACTGCGGAATCGTAGTACGCGAATTCGTACTCCAGTCCCGCTATTACGTTCACTTTCGGGCAAATACCCTTGGGAAAGGTATGAACCCCCTTATTCTCCCTCCAGCTATGGGTAAATAGTAGGACGGACTAGGTTCTTCAGCCTTGGTGAGGCAACTAGTCTAGGAGAAGGAAAACTCTGAATTCAAACCTGTTAAACTCCGCTTAAAAATTGACCTTGTGTCATATCCTGCCCGAGCGGAGGGGTTGGTAAATAGTACCTGAGTAACCCATGCACTGAGCCGAAAGGTTCTCAGCCTAACTAAACCCATAGGCATAATATGAAATCCCTCGGCCATTATATTACAACGACTTGTATATTCAGAAGACAGTTTCCAATTTGCTGCGCGGTGCATGTATCTTTATACACGCATACAATAATACGAAAATATAATCTATACAAACACACACATATGCACACATAAAAAGTTGTATACAATCTGAACAGAAATTTTCGATATCTTTCTTTCTCTGTCAGATGATTGTCGTTTATAAGACGGTGTGAAAACTAAGATAGCAAACAGGCTTCCATGCAATCAAATATATATATATAAACTAATATATATTTACTACCTAACCGATAAAATGAAACGCAGTTTCTTCCAGGCAGCGGTCACATCGATACTGCTATATGGATGCACTACATGGACGCTAACAAAACGACTGGAGAAGAAGCTAGATGGCAATTACACAAGAATGCTGCGTGCAATCCTGAACAAGTCCTGGCAGCAACACCCCACAAGACACCAACTGTACGGCCACCTACCCCCTATCACGAAAACTATTCAAGTTAGACGAACCAGACATGCAGGACACTGCTGGAGAAGCAGAGATGAACTCATAAGAGATGTACTCTTATGGATCCCCACACATGGCCACGCAAAAGCAGGACGACCAGCTCGAACGTACATTCAGCAGCTATGTGAGGATACAGGATGTTGTCCTGAAGACCTACCTAGGGCGATGAACGATAGGGAGGAGTGGCGAGAGAGGGTCAGGGATATCTGTGCTACCAGCGCAATATGATGATGATGATGATATATATATATATATATATGTGTGTGTGTGTGTGTGTGTGTGAGCAGGATTTCTTTGTTAATGCATAATTGATTAAATGATATAGAAAATTCTGTCAACATATTGTTGGATTTATCCTATCAAGTCGCCGTATTGATGTTATGATATCCGGACGGAATTGGTTTATAAACCTTCAATAATTAACTCGTTCTCAAGCCCATTCTGCTCGATCTTAGTTCATCATCAGGGATGTGTATATTGCAAAAGCGATATAACCTTTGAATATACATTACTACTTAGTAAAATTGGAACGTTCATTGTTTATACTGGTGTAATGTTGTAGTGTTGTCAAGTATTTTTAGTTGAAGCTCCTCTTTACAAATTTGAAAATGAACGCTAGTAGGAAATGGAGACGGCGACGCGAGTTCAAATCCTGGACGAGACTGATTGCATTTCACTTAGCACTAATATCCTTGGGAAAGGTATGAATATAATTATTCTCCCTCCAGCTATGGGTAAATAGCAGAGCAGACTAGGTTCTTCAGCCTTGATGAGGCAACTAGTCTAGGAGAGGTAAAACTCTGAATTCTAACCTGTTAAACTCCGCTTACAAATTGACCTTGTGTCATATCCTGCCCGAGCGGAGGGGTTGGGCAAATAGGATGAATGCTCCATTCTTACAAAGTAGTAATGTAATTGCAAAGTTTATATCACTTTTGCAATATATACACCCACAAGGATAAACCAATTCTCCCCGGATATCATAACATGGATACGGCAACTTGAAATGAAGAATACAAAAATTTGTAGACAATAAATGTCTATATCGTTGAATCAAATATTCTTATATATATATATATATGTATATATATATAAAAGAATATTTGATTCAGTGAGGGGTGTACTCACTTTTGTGATACACTATATATATATATATATATAGTGTATCATAAAAGTGAGTTCACCCCTCACATTTTTGCAGATATTTAAGTATATCTCTTCATAGGATCACACTGAGAAAATAACACTTTGACACAATGAAAAGTACTCTGTATATATATATATATATGTGTGTGTGTGTGTGTGTGTGTATTATTCGGTCCAGTTAAACCGGAGTTGGGAATAATTCCATCAGGACCAAAAAAACATTCAACAGTGAAGATATAAATTATATATATTCTTTAAAGAAAAACCCAAAGATCGGTTATTTTAGGATTATAAATTTATTTCCATCCTGTTTTGCGTTTTTGATGTAAATCAAAAACACGAAGAAAAATATAACCGGACTTCTTCAGATCCAATGGATAAATAAAACAGAATAGACACGGGGCGGAGGGGAAGGGAGAGAGGTGTTACCTCCTCCTTTTTTTTTTAATTTCTTTTTCTTTTTTTTTTTTTTTTTTTTTTAAAAAGAAATTGTTTGAACAGGGTATCTTCTGCTTCTTTCGTTTACCAGCTTGCAACCGTTATCTTTCATTATATCAATAGACCTTCTAAGCACCTAGTCTTGGCAGATGATAAACAGGTATGGGGCTAATGTGTCTTTTTGTAGCACACCTGCTACATTGTCGAAGTAGTCTGTGTCTCCATCCGGTAAGTGGACTTTTACTTTCATGTTTTTACATAGCATCATTATGGCTGCGACGGTTTCTTTGGGTAGGGCGAAGGCGAGTAGTATTTGCTCCATCTTCCATCTGTGTATGGATTCAAAAGCTTTGGAGAAATCGACAAATCATATTGTTGCGTCAAGGTTTTTTGGTATGTACACCTTTTAGAATTCGGCGTATTATCAAAATTTGGGATGGCGTGAATCGATTTTTCCCGAAGCCATTTTACCTCTTCCTAAGTATCCTTTCAATTTTGGGTTCTCTGGGGTTTCGTAGTAGATCATTGTACATCTTGGCCGCTATAGGTATAAGGGTTACACCTCGGTAGTTCTTGGCTAATCCAAGATCACTCTTCTTAGGAAAAGAGAGGATGCATCTCTTTGTACATCTGTCACTTGTGTTTTGGTTATATCCGGCATTAATTTGTCGAATTCCCTGGTCTTCCATGCTTTCCTATTTTGAATTTTTCTTAGCACTGAAGCGAGTTCTTCTTATATAAACTGTTCTAGTTTGATGTCTACTTGATAAGAAATACTTTTCGTGATTGGTTCATATTTAACTTTCAGAGGTTTTCCGAGTAAATACTCGAAATGTTGCTTCCACTGGTGTATTCGTTCTTCTTGGCTGGCAGCTTTCAGTTTAGCTTTCGCAGTGCTCTTCTTTCTGTTCACTTCGTTTACCGTCTGCCATGTTATCGTAGATAGTCTATCTTCAACCAAGTCTCTAATCTTATTGATCTGATTTTGTATATAATCTGTTTGTTCTTTTCATTTTGTGTCTTCTTAAGTTTCAGGGCATTGATATTGGTTGGGTTCCTCCTATTGCATTTGGAAGAAGTTTTCACGTCTGCACGCTTTTTTCTGACTGCTAATTCCTCCCATGGGACTCTAAGTTTTGCTCTTTGTTTAGTTGGTATACATTCTGATGCCGCTTCTAAGTGGGATTTGACGAAATTCTCATATTCGTCATTCGGAGTAGGTGTTTCTCATATCTCATGAAGTGCATCGAATTTGTTTCTTAGTGTTGACTTAATAAATAATAATGAATATTTAATTGTTTTCGAAAAAAAATGTTAAGTCTATTTGGTGAATCACTGAGGTGTCGTGGCTAAGATGTTGGACTGAAACATTATGGTCTAGTCTATTTCTCGATAGACTTGATGAATCTTCGGTAATGTTAACCAGATTCTCATGAAATTCTTTCTAATATTCCTTGCATTTCGTGCACCATTTTTTAGCTCCTGTTAAGCCTTGTCTTGGACACTTTCAAGATTTTTTTCCAAGATGACTCACACAACAACAAAAAATGAAGCAGCCAGCCTTGCACAGTTTTTCATCATAGCGCGTATTATTATCTTTAAAAATAGTTTCCTCCCCACTTTTTATTTTAACAAGAGGACACACTGTTGCATAGCCGTAATACAAATACAATCGGAAACATAATCAAAGATAATGACGAACGAAACGCGCTTGTTTATAAAAAATATATCTCTCGTTTTATTCTAAGAAAAGGGCCCACTGTTTGTTATTATTTGCGAGATAGATGGAGAGATTATATATACTCAGAGAAAAGACTTATTTTCCCATATCTTCTACCAGGAGCCAGGGGGTACCAACGCCTTGCAAGTTCGTCAGAGACGAACTGATCGGCTTCGTGTCCTATGTTCGACTGCTATTCTCTGCACTCTAAATCTGACGACGTGGTTTTCATCACGTGGTCTCCTTCTGGATACATACCTGTCCGACCTGAGTGCCCTGAGGCGCTGTCATCTTCCTGTGTTCTAATCAAAATGTGACAAGTTACCAAAACACACGGGGTCACTAGGCACGAACCAAAAATCCATGTGATATGTTATATAACAACACTCGTAGAGCTGGATGAGACGTATTATGAGAGGGTTAGGATAAGACTTTTGCTCGGATATGTGAAGGGGTCATCACTTATGAGCTTGTCCCTACTTCTCCAGCAATGTCCTGCTTGTGAAAGTTAAAACATGATAAACCTACATTAAAAATGCATTCACTGCACAATAATATATTTACAAGGATGGATGATAAAGACGTGTACGTCATTACATCTGGTTTATGTCATAACGTCCGTTTTATACCATAAATCGGCCTGCGTCAAGACGTTATTTACGTAGGCCATGTTATGACTGATTCTCAGATTATGACTGCAATTGAGTTCATTATTCGTTTCACTATATTTACGTTGGTTACTCTCATTTTCATGCATTTAAAGGCATTAATTCCAGTGTAAGTCATCCAGTTTATGTCAGCACATCATGTTTATGCCAAAAATCGGCCTGCGTCAAGATATTTGGTATCAATTAATTACGCAGTACGGGTTTTGACAGCCATTTTATCAATTGTTCTGACAGCCATTTTATCAATTGTTCTGACAGCCATTTTATCAATTGTTCTGACAGCCATTTTATCAATTGTTCTCATTTTAATGTATTTTGAAGGCATTACTTCCGGTTTTTATCATTACATCCGGTTTATACCCAAACTCAGCTAAAGTCCAGACTTTTGGTATCATTTAATTACGTAGCGAAGAATATGAATGTAATTTTATTAATTGTTCTGATTGTTCGTTTTGCTAGTTTTATATTGTTTATTTCTATTTTAATATACGTTCTCTCTCAGATAAATCCCGCAAATTACACTAAATCTTGCAACGCTTTATCTTTTCTGTCCCTTTCTTTCTTATTTCATTTGTATAAAATTCCTTTCTAAAACTTTATTGTCTGTGTTATCTTTTTGAATCAGTATTCGAACTAGAACGCTGCAGAACCTACCATTTAAAATTACACACTAAAGTCCCCGTTAAATATTACCATTTAAATGATAAATTTGGCTTTAGTGTCATGCTTTTCAGATTAAATTTTACTCTAGAATTCTTTTATATTTCAAATTTTACTTTAAATTCTTTTAAGTGACTTTTAAAAAGTTATTAGAATTTTTTTCCCATTGAACTTGAACAGGAGAATGGATAGAATTTCATTGATTTAGAAAAATCAATAGAAATGCCGTCAAATGACTTTATTATAAAGTGAAACTGAAAGGATTTTACAATAAAAATATATCGTGAATAATTATACAATAGAAACATACCGGAAATGATCTTGTTATTGAAATATATATTGTATTTTGAAGGCATTACTTCCGGTTGATGACATTACATCCAGTTTATACTATAAGACGGACAGTCATATAATGTGCCGCCTGTTATATCGGAAGGAAGAAAATAAAACGAAGGCAGTGAGAATATGGATAGTTTTCAATTTGAAAGTTTTAAGAACAGATTGAGACAAAAGAACCCTGGTGCTGTAAGTCGCAGAAGAAAACTGTTGTAATAGTTCAGAAGGAATAAAGTTGCTAAATGCCGGAGTGTTGTAGGTGACTCACGTACAACCAGAATAATGGACTTACCCAAAGGGTATATTAATCAAGAACTAAGCTGGTAGAGGGAGAGGAGCAGCTGTAGTAAGCACCTTGCCTGTCTTCGTATACGTTGAACCAAGGAAACCCTCCTCAGAGACTTTGGTACATTTGTGCGTCACCTCAAATCTCCGTGTTGAGTTATTTATTTATTGACCTTTAATAATAGGAGGTGCCTGTGGTGTAATGGTTATCGTCGTAAGAAGTGGACACGGCGACTCGAGTTCAAATCCTGGATGAGAATGATTGCATTTCACATAGCACTAATACCCTTGGGAAAGGTATGAATTCAATTATTCTCCCTCCAGCTATGGATAAATAGTAGGGCAGACTGGGTTCTTCAGCCTTGGTAAGGGAACTAGTCTCTGAGAAGGAAAACTCTGAATTCAAACCTGTTAAACTCCGCTTTAAAAATTGGCCTTGTGTCATATCCTGCCCGAGCGGAGGGGTTGGGTAAATAGAATAGGATAATAGGTCATAACATGGAGCATGAATCGAATTGCGGTAGTCAGAGGCGGAATATAGCATCTAATTTATATCCTTTGGGAGCTGTTAGTCTAGGAGGATTGAATGAACAAAGAAGGATTGATCTCCCAGGCACAACAGTCCATGAATTAAATATTCTGCAGCTGGAGAGAAGGAGAGGTCAAGTCCATCCTGCTCGAAAGATGGCTGAAGAGAGGAAAGGAGAATCGGTCCATCCTGTTCGAAGGGCCGGCTGAGGAGAGAAAGTTTCGCGCCCTTTCACCCCTTTTGTATAGCCCGGGAAAATGTTCCGGGCAAAATCGGATAAGTCGTCCCCATTGGGTGAAAATATGCAACGAGACCACAACGGTCAAATAAATTTACGCGCCAAAAATAAAATTCGGAATTCCTTCTGCTACAATATCAAAAATCGGCCAACGTAAGACTTTTCGCTAGTTTTACGTTGTTTGTTCTCATTTTAATGTATTTTGAAGGCATGCATTACTTTTGGTTTATAACATTACATACCGGATTTGCGAAAAAGTGGCCCACCTCAAGGCATTTAGTATCAATTAATTACGTTGTGATGGTTAAGATAATAATTCTATTTATTGTGCTCATTTATCGTTTCGCTAGTTTTAGGTTTTTTATTCTTATTTTGATACATTTTGAAGGTATTACTTTTGGTTGATGACATTACAGCTGGTTTATGTCAGAAAACCTTATTACATTACGGTTTTTAGACAAATCAATGACGTGAGGGGCAATATGATTATAGTCTTCTTTGGATAATGGCAAAAAAAGTATTTCCAAACTGATTTAGAACCTATAAATTTAGTAGTTATGCGCGTAATTATCCACTTGGTAACCAAAGATGGGTGACACTAATGTATCATATTCACAATTAACGCTATGTGCGAAATGGACATATAATGTTCATTAATATAGAATATAAAAAGAACATAGGAATCTCGGAATTCGAAAACACGTAAAGACTTCTTGTTCAGGTACGAAACCTTTTTATTAACTTCGAGCTAAAGGTTTCGACGTAAGGAGGAGAGACACAATCTTCCATGCTGTCTTATTCATTTGGCCTCCAACTCGAGCGGCCCCCATAGGGCGCACATTCGCCTCGCGCCTGCGAGCTCCAAAAATCGATGCTTCTCGTTTGGCGTCTAGTGCCCGACTCCCACTTTCTTCAAATTCTCACACAAACCTCCGCGCGCCTCCGGTGCGTGACGTCACCCGCACCTTGTCACCCAGTATCGTATTGGACTGTTATGACATCTGAGTGACACCTCCATCTGCCCGCGCGCACCCGCGCCGACACCTGTCTCAATTTCCCCCAACCCATGTGCTTAGCCGAAAGGCTCCCAGCCCAACCAAACTCAAAGGCATGAACCGAAATCCCTCAGCTATTTTATAACACTAATACGTTTTCCTCAGGATTAGAATGACGTTTTGATAGAACTTTCCTCTAATTCAAATTACAAATCAGAAAGTCTGTGACCAGTACGATTGACATGACCCTTTCCAAAAGTAACCATAGAGGTCATTGCAGAAAAGAAAACAAATTTTTAGTCTTTGTGAAATGGGAGGATTATTGTAATATAGCCAGATAGGAGTACGTGAAATGTACATAGAATGTTCATAACATATATACATAGAACATAGGAATCCCGAAACACAAAAACTCTTACGACTTCTTAGTTCAGCTACGAAACTTTTTATTACCTTTGAGTTAAAAGGTGTTTCGACATAAGGAGAGAGATACACCTGACTTTTCCATCTGCCTCAAACCACGTGCGCACCCACCGCAAGCAACTGGTCTCGCCTCGGCGAGCAAGCGAAAGTCAACCGTCTTCCTCCGGCCCTAGATCTCAACTAATAGACTTTTCTCAAATCCCCCCAAATCCTCCATGCACTCTTCCGGTGAATGACGTCATTCACACCCTCAAGTCAAATTTTCTATCTGGGATTTTTATTTTGACATCTCTGAATGACACATCGTTCCCGCGCGAACGCGCGTGAACACCTGCGCTCATGTTGCACCTAACTAACCCATGCGCTAAGCGAAAGGTTCTCAGCCTAACTAAACCAAAAGGCAAGATATATATAACGAAATCCCTCGGCCATTATATTACATTATGAGATCCAAATGAAATGAAAAAATACTCAGTCGGAAGCCATCTTGGTGTAAAGTGCAATTTATTATACAGAATTTAAATTTCAAAAGATTAAAACAATCCATTTAAAATATAATTCTCAAATTTCGTTTCAATTTGCGAATTATAATCTTTGAAATGGATTGTTTTAATCTCTAGATAACTGCTTTAATTAACTAATGTTTAATTGTTTTCATTGATTAATGTTTTATTGATTGTTTTACAATTAAATAAATATTACGAATTAGGTTTATAGACGGTTCATCAAGTTGGAAATTTTTACTATAAAAATGCCTTGAAAATGATTTTTATTATAAAAATGCATTAGATATCATTTTACTCTAAAAATGCTTGGAAATGATTTTTACAATAAAAATGCATTGGAAATGATTCTTACTATAAAAATGGATTGGAAATAATTTTTACTATAAAAATGCATTGGAAATGATTTTTATTATAAAAATGCATTAGAAATAAGTTTTACTATAAAAATGGATTGGAAATGACTTTTACTATTAAAATGGATTGGAAATGATTTTTACTCTAAAAAAAAAACAAAAAACACGGAGATGATTTGAACACAAAAATTGCATTGAGCAATAACTTTTACTGTAAAAACACATAGAACAATGCTTTTTCTACAAAAAAAGGCATCGGACAATGATTTTTACTATAAAAATTCATTGGAAGTGATTTTTTTACTTTAAAAATGCATTCGAAATTATTTTTACAATAAAATGCATTGGAATGACTTTTACAATAAGGATGCATTGGAAACGATTTTTCTATAAACAAATACTCTCGGAGATAACTTGAAATAAAAAAATTGCATTAAGAAATGATTTTTACTATAAAACGACATAGAACAATGATTTTTTTTCTATAAAAAATGCATTGGACAACGATTTTTAAAGTTAAAATGCCCTGAAAAAGATTTTAACTATAAAAATGCATTAGAAATGATTTTTAGTGTAAAAATTGCATTGGAAATGATTTTTACTATAAAAATGCAATGGAAATGATTTTTACTATAAAAATGCATTAGAAATGATTTTTACTATAAAAAATGCATTGGAAATGATTTTTACTATAAAAATGCATTGGAAATAATTTTTACTATAAAAATGCATTGGAAATGATTTTTACTATAAAAATGCATTGGAAATGATTTTTACTATAAAAATGCATTGGAAATGATTTTAACTATAAAAATGCATTGGAAATGATTTTTACTATAAAAATGCATTGGAAATGATTTTTAGGCATGGGTTTACTATAAAAAGGAAGCGGAAATGATTTTTACTTAAAGAAATGTATTGGAAACGGTTTTACTTTTAAAGGGTCAGGAAATTTTTTTTATATATATCTAAAGAAATGCTGTTGAATAATTGTTACTACAAAGATATATTTGACCAAATTTTACAATAAAATTCATTAGTAATGATTTTATCTTTAAAATACATGGAAGATACTCTCTGCCTCTAGAATGTATTTCAAATGATTTTCCTATTAGAATGCATTCTTTGTAAATTAATTTCCTATGAAAAATATTGTGTAATATCTTTGCTTAATTTTACGTACCTGTGTTGGGATCAGTGAGTTGTGTTGGCTAAAATCCTTCTTTAGAAATTACATATTACTTTAATTGGAAAGAGTTAATGAAGATGTTGGGTTACAAATGGATTACAAATTATCATCATCATGTCGTGCCGCCAGCACGTATATTCCTGACCCACACTCGCCGCTCTTCCCTATCGTCCACCGCTTCTGTTAGGTGCTCAGGGCTACATCCCGTATCCTCACAGAGCTGCTGTTTGTAGGTTCGAGCTGATCGTCCTGCTTTTGCTAGGCCATATGAGGGGGTCCATATGAGAACATTACTTATAAGCTAATCCCTGCTTCTCCCTGCATGGCTGGTTCGTCTAACTTTGATAGTTTTCGTGATGGGAAGTCGGTGGCCGTACAGTTAGTGCTTTGTAGGGTATGACTTTTCCATCTGCCCCCCCCCACCAACCAACATGTGTGCCACCCGTAGCGCACAAATTCGTCTGGCCTCAGCGAACCCCGAAAATCGACCCTTCCTGTTCGGAGTCTAGTTCTAAACTAACTACTTTTCTCAAATCCCCCAAATCCTCCGCCCACGCTTCCGGTGTGTGACGCCATTCGCACTCCCTAGCTTCGTTTCCCATCTGGGCTATGGTGACATCTCTGAGTGACACGTCCACTCCGCGCGCGCGTTGACATCTGCGCTCATGTTTGCACCTAAGTAACCCATGCATTGAGCAGAAAGGTTCTCAGCCTAACTAAACCGAAAGGCATAAAACGAAATCCCTCAGCCATTATATTACGCCTATATCAATGGGTCGCATCTATTTTGAGACAGTTTTGAATGGTTTTGTCTAAGTTGTGAAGCAAAATATTTTTACTCTCTTGTCCGAGGCATTATGATCAAGGGTTAATACTTGTTATAGAATAATATTTTCAAATCTGAAAAAAAAAGATCAAGTTTAAACGAAGCAGACATGCAGGGCACTGCTGGAGAAGCAGGGACGTGTTCATAAGTTATGTACTCCTATGGACCCCTCATATGGCCGAGAAAAAACAGGACGACCAGCTCGAACCTACATACAGCAGCTCTGTAGGGATACGGGATGTAGACCTGAGGAGCTACCAGAAGCGATGAACGATAGGGAGGAATGGCGAGAGAGGGTCAGGAATATCCGTGCTGGCGCTACGACATGATGATGATGATTAGCAGTCAAATGGATCCCATGTGTTTTTTTGTATAGCCGCATACATATACATATACAAATATAAGGAGGTGCCCGTGGTGTAATGGATATTGTCGCAGGATATGGACACGGCGACACGAGTTCAAATCCTGGACGAGACTGATTGCATTTCACATAGCACTAATACCCTTGGGAAAGGTATGAATCCAAATATTCTCCCTCCAGCTATGGGTAAATAGTAGGACAGACTAGGCTCTTCAGCCTTGGTGAGGCAACTAGTTTAGGAGAATGAAAAAAACTCTGAATTCAAACCTATTAAACTCCGCTTAAAACTTGACCTTGTGTCATATCCTGCCCGAGTGGAGGGGTTGGTAAATATGATTCAAATATAAGCGGAAAGAGATTCAACAATAATGACGATCTTCAGTGAACGAACGAATACACTTAAAATATAGCTCTCACACTTTATTCTCGAAAGGTTGATGTTTGTTGTGTCTGGGAGATGAGCTGGAGACGGAGACAGACTGTTATTTTGACCTAAAGTTCTTCTGACCATAGCAGCACTTATTCCTCATCTTGGGTGGGGTTGCTCAACCGTGGGTCACTGAGGCACCAAAGCCCTCTTTCTGACGTTGGCTCTCAATTCGGCATCTTGTCTCCAACTGACTGAAACCGTCAGTGCCCTTGTTATATTATTGTTTAACGTACACCCGCTTCCGCTGTTCTTCCGCTTATTTACACAGGTGCATCTCTTGATTGACGGCTCGGTCGAGGGTCAATATGTTACATTTTGAGATACCATATAGTATTACTTTTGTTCCTCTACAAGCAGTATTGAGCATAAAATGACACAAGTTGATGTTTTATTATACAAAGAAACCAAACCAAATCAAACCAAACTATTATTTTATAAGATTTGTTATAGTATTATTCAAACAATTGCTGATGGACCAAGGGTGTTCATAACTTTCCGAAGGGTATTTTTCTGGAAGTGCGCATAATACCGTGATCATATTTACCAACCCCTCCGCTCGGGTAGGATATGACACAAGGTCAATTTTTAAGCGGAGTTTAACAGATTTGAATTCAGAGTTTTCCTTCTCAGAGACTAGTTGCCTAACCAAGGCTGAAGAACCTAGTCTGTCCTACTATTTACCCATAGCTGGAGGGAGAATAATTGGATTCATACCTTTCCCAAGAGTATTAGTGCTGTGTGAAATGCAATCAGTCTCGTCCAGGATTTGAACTCGTGTCGCCGTGTCCATTTCCGGCGATGATAACCATTGCACCACGGGCACCTCCTCATTCATTTGTTTACAAACAGTTAAATGTCAAATAGTTCTATTTCTAGCAATTCATTTTAGCATAAAAACTCAGTTTAAATGTCAACTTTCGCGCAAATACCCTTGGAAAAGTATGAATTTCCAATTCCTCCTAGCTATGGGTTAAATAGTACCACTACTGTTCTTCAGGGAGAATATCTTTAGCATTAAATAACCTACAATGGTTGATATGCCATTAAACAAAGAAATCAAACTATTCTTTTAAATCCCGAAAAATTATACTTGATTCGTAGATAGGACCCCAAAAAGTGATACGTTTCCGGTCCAGAGTTGACCTGGGAGTGATGGCAATGAATGAGTACTCTGCATTCACAAATGTTCTTGCATTGCCTTACCATCAGTAATATCCAGGCCACTGGTTGGGGGAGTCTTATAACTCTGCCGCCATACAATTGGCGCATTTTAGAACCCCAGCCTAGCGGGCTATTTTATTTTGTGATCTTTAATCTGTATTTGTTTCGTATCAAAGTGTAGTGTCTTTTTTTAATCGGTAAAATGTACCCTTAATTTTCGATCAGTGTGCCAGTTATCTTCAGATGAAAAGATAGGGAGAGGAGGTTTGTAAAAGAGCGAGAACCACTGTTGTAGACAATTTTATTTCCCCTATTGAAAAAAAAGCGATTTTAACAAAAAGAATTAATTATAAACTATTCTGACGTAATCTGGGTCTTTTTATTTACAAAAAGAACAGTTTGTGATTTGTAATGTTACAGCAGTTAAAGTGCACCTGAAATTAAACCACAATCAAGTGTGGAATATTGAATAGGCGGCCTTGAAGAGGTTAGCGTCTACCTATTCATTGACGCTAACAACTTGATTACCCTGAGAGTATAAATACCGAACAGATCTGTGCTTGGTTGTCAGAGAAGACTTGCAGTCACTCGAACCACAACGATCCGTTTTCTTTGGTAGTCAACAACCAGAAAGCAAAGTCACCATGCCTAACTACACTCTCCATTACTTCAATGGCCGCGGCCGTGCCGAGATTCTTCGTATGATGATGGCCATGGCTGGCGTCAAATACATGGACAAGAGATATGAATTCTCTGACTGGGACCGTTGCAGGAATGGTAAGTAAATTTTATGAACTATTTTAAAGCTTACTTATTCCTCAAAAAGATTTTGGGGACAATATTACCCATGTTTAAATTCTGATTTTGATTATTCATAGATATACGGATTATTCTTAGATAAACGAGTTATACGGTCAAATGCTTAGAAAATTTGTAAAAATTCTAACTTATGAAATATATTCTAACTAATATATATATATATGTGTGTGTGTGGGGTGTATATCTCAAAAACAAATAAGATCCTTATAATAAGTAACTTTTTGTTCAAGTCTTATATTGACCTAAAAACCTGGCCAGTTATGTGCGAGACAATCGTTTTTGATTTTAAAGGTCAGTTAAGCATCTAAAAAGGGTTCTCTCTATACCTGTAAGATATAATCCTGAACTAGGATTGGCTGACCAATGAGAATATGACTCTTAATTGTCTCTTATTGGACAACCAATCAGAAACCATTTTTAGAGACGATAGTGTAATTCTAACTGCACCTCATCGTCACTATTCCTCTCTCGATATTCTTTCTTCTTCTGTTTGCCAGTAAAGCAAACATCGTTTGTTTGTTTATTGTCTCACAAACGTGTTTCAATAAAAACGATTTTTTGTTGTTGTTAAACAACAAGTTTTCTCTATTCTTTGAGTTACTAGACAATCTAACCATTCATAATACCTGACCGTCAGAAGAATATCCGGCTGAATTGTGTCAACCACCCTCCGTAGATTTTTCAAACACAGCGTGGGCATATAAGTATTTGACAAAGCAAACAGTCGGAAGCTAATGTGGTAGCCACGAACAAAAAAGCCACAAGTACTGTGACTAGATGTCACTCCACATTGGACTCAGTGACTAGCATAGGACCACACCTGAAACTATTAAAGTTACTGGTACTTTCGAAGATAGTTTTAATGAGAGAACTGAGACCGCGTTTTTATATAAATCATTATAAATGTCTAAAGTATTCATTTGTATATTAAATGACGCATATCAAGTATTAAGCTGGTGTTGGATTGTTTGGAGAGGTCCCCTGGGTGTGTGGCGGCTGTCTATAAATTGTCAGCAAATATTTATAGACTTTCCCATCTGTAGATTATCTAATGAAAGGTGATTAAAATGGAAGCAGTAGATTATCCAATCAGATGCCACTGAGTCACACATAAAGAAATGGCAAAATAACTGAGGAGCAAACTTAATGCTGGCTTGTGGGCGCCTCTAATGGTGTAAAGAAAAAAGGGCATCTCTGGTGGTGTAATGAGTAGTAAGCTAGACTATCAAACCTTCACAATTGAGTTTGAGTCTCATTGGGTGCCCCATCCATACGGCTTTGTGTGGTCTCTAAGCAAAAAAAATCTAAGTAAATGCCAATGTTACCGAGAAGGAGTATTCTGTATCGTTCAACCTGAAACAAGATGGCTAACCATTAAAGGACATCACGGGGGTGTCCTTTCATGGTTAAAGCGATGGACTGTGAATTCGTGGTGAGTTCGAATTCCAGTCGCGCTATTATGTTCATTTTCGGACATACTTTTGGGAAAGGTATGAACCGCCTTATCCTCCTAGCAATGGGTGAAATAGTACCATTACTGTTCTTCTACAACAGTGGCTTAGGCATTAAATAACCTACAAAGATTGAGATGCCATTAAACAAAGAAACCAACCAACCAATCAACCAACAGCCCACTCGGCCTGGGCAATTAAATTTGCCGAGTATTTTTTCTGCAGAGGGGTAAGAACCCACCACTCACAAATGTCCTAGCTATAACATTCAAGCAATCTGATTGCGAGGCTCCAGCCCTGGATCTTTAGGAATATAGAGTAATCTTCCATTGCTATTTCCCATTGGTCCTCTCAGACCTAATGTGGTGGGTCGAAGGGAATTGTTTGACATTCAAAATGTGTGCAAACAAATGACTTATGCTAAATAAAATTGTTAGAAATAGATCTTTGTTCACTATTTAACTGTGTGCAAACAAATGTATGATGTTGAATTTCCGTGGACCCATGCCTTAAGAGGCTGACTGTTAAGCAAGGAGGCATCAAGTACCATTTTTTAATCTTTGGTATGACTCGACTTGTGATAGAACACTAGTCTCCCCGACCACTAGTGAACACTAATGGTCCTGTGTTAGTTAGCAGATAGTTAAGCAAATATTAGATAGAAACTGATCCTTGAAATGAAAGGTGACAGAAATTCGTTAATTTTAGAATAATATTCAAATGAACTTGTTGAAAGATTGATAGTAAAATGACAGACGTTTACCGAAAATATTCCGATGAATCAGAAATGTATTTTTTTTTTATTCCTATGAAGTGGCAGCATTATATGGAAATAGAAGGACCCGAGCCTTGCGATAACAATTGATCATATTTACCAACCCCTCCGCTCAGGCAGGATATGACTCAAGGTCAATTTTTTAAGCGGATTTTAACAGGTTTGAATTCAAAGTTTTCCTTCTAGACTAGTTGCCTCACCAAGGCTGAAGAACCCAGTCTCTCCTACTATTTACCCATAGCTGGAGGGAGAATAATTGGATTCATACATTTCCCTAGGGTATTAGTGCTATGTGAAATGCAATCAGTCTCGTCCAGGATTTGAACTCGCGTCACCGTGTCCATTTCCTGCGACGATAACCATAACACCACGGACACCTCCAAAAAACAATTGATATAAGATGAAAGAGTTATATAATTGCGGAAGGATTTTTTAAATTATATTTTCGTTGGTTATATCTTATCTTTCGGTTTGGTTAGGCTTAGAACTGCTCGGCTTAGTGCATGTGCAGGAGCACACATTGAGTGTAGGTGTTCACGCGCGTGCGGAGGACGTGACAATCACAAATGCTATGATAAAAACCCCAGATAGGAAATAGGACTGGGGATGTAATGATGTCACGCCCGGAAGCGATGGGCAGAGAATCTTGTTGATTTTGAAAAAAAGCAGTGAGTTGAGATCTAATGAGTTGATTTTTTGGACCTGGTCGAGGCCAGTCCAGTTGGGTCTCCGGGATGCGCAGTGCGTTGCTGGGTCAGATGGAACAGTCAGCATAGTAAAAATTGTGTCCCTCTCTCCTCGTCTCGAAAACCTAAAAGTCAAGAAGGTAATAAAAGTTTTGTACCTGAACTACCGAGAGTCATCAGTGTTTCGAGTGTTTCGGGATTCCTATGCATATGAACGTTTTCACGTATCCGTATATTTTATGTATTCGTATTATGGCTATGCTACAAAAGAAAAACTCTTCAAAATTAAATTATGCCAAATATTAATTTAAAAAATTTAAACAATTTGATTCATTTCAATTGAAATTATACTCTTCTGTTTATTGAATTAATATAACTTAGTTTACAAGGAAAAATATATAAAAGTTTTACATCAATTTTCATCAAATGTCATTTACATGCCGTTATTAAGAATGTATTCTATTCTTCTTTCAGATTTCCCCTGCAATTATCTCCCCTGTCTTCAAATGGACAATGGCGACATGATGCCTGAGACCATGGCTATTTGCAGATACTTGGCCCGTGAATATAGTAAGTCTAAAATACGAGTTGAAACTTTTCTTATTCTATTTAACGAATTTAAAGAAAATTAACGGTGGCAATATAAATTGAACGCTTAAAATATTAACTTAAGAAGCATACCGTTGTGGTACAAAAGAGACTTTAGACCCCTGTTGGGATCTTGGCGTGGCAACAAGGCGAACTGTTAAATAAGCACCAAGGTTTATTTGCTCAGTTGACTCGGGGCTGTAGAAAACACCGAATGCACCTCTGCAGAGGTGAAAGACCTCCCCAACGAGTGTCCTGGATATTACACTAAACAATCTGATGGTGAAGTTCCAGTGATGCTGGAGCATTGGGAATGCGGAACACCCCTTCATTGCCATTGCTCCCAGGTCCACTCTGGCCCGAATGGAAGCACCAGATTGGGCCCTATCTATGGGGTAAATAGAACTAACTGCATACTTATGCTAAACTGAATTGTTTAAATTAGAACTGTTTGACTAAACTAAATAGCTTGAAATAGAAATCTTTTTGATAATCTAACTGTGTACTCGCATTCAAACTGCGTACTCATGCTCAACTGAATTGTTTGAAATGGAACTGTTTTTGACATCGAAACTCTACTTATACGAAACTGAATTGTCTAATATAGAACTGTTTTGACATTTAACTGTGTGTAAACAAAATCTATACTTATGTTCAACTGAATTAGCTGAATTAGAATTGTTTGAATAAACTGAATAGCTTGAAATAGAAATGTTTTAGACAGTTAGGATATATACTCATGCTAAACTGATTTGTTTGAAATAAAACTGACTATTTGCATAAAAATGGATTTGGCGTTAAATAACCTATAATGGTTGACATGCCATAAAACCCAACCAACTAAGCTTTATTTACTTTTTGGTACCAAGTAGCCGCCGGGAGAAAGAAAGGCAGTATCGAAACATGAGACAACTGCTTCAGCTAGATAAAAATTTAAGCAACATATCATGTTTGGAAAGAGAGAGCAGACTCAGACGTTGAATTTTTTTGGTTCACATGGTCTAACACCCACTTTGGGATCGTAAAATTTCTTCTCCTTATATCTTTGTGGCCCATTTCTTACTGACATTTTCACCTCTTCACTTCTCACAGTCGGCTCTCGAAAAGACGCAAGTTGTCCCTTCACTTCTGGCTGTCGTGTCGGGAGCAGAATCATATCCGTTTCCGTTCACTCGGTGTATGCGGACAATATTTCTGACCTCCAGTTTTCCTTAGTCATTTTCGGTCTTGTTATTCAGCGACTACTGTTTGCTTTATTTATTTATTTATCTATTCATTCACATTTTTATGTGCGGGTTCACTTACGTTACAGAAGTAAAAAAAAAAAAAAAACTTAATAAATTCAGAAATAGTTTACAATCATGACGCTGGGATATATAACACACTGAATTACCAAAGATGTAAGTAACGAAAAACGAGGTGGAATGATCGAATAAAATTCCGATCTAAAAATCTATAAATTTTTATTTATTTGAATTGAGTGAAACGTTTGCTGAACAAAAGAAGTTACCAGATCTTTTCGTATAAGCAAAAATGATTTTGTGAGAGTGTGTTGTATTTTGGCCTTCGGCCCGGGCAAAAATGCCATTCCAAAGTGATGCGCCGGAAGGAAGTGACACATTCCAATGGCCAGTAATCGAAAGAGATCGCGTGGGCGGATTAAGGCTGATAATATGGGACACGGTGAAGGTCCCACTGTGCCACTACAGAGTGATGCATCGGAAGAGAGTTACCTGTGAACTGCATGACAGTTATTTCCGCTTGATGACGATCAAACATGCAATTCCAAAGATTGGTGGGCGATTGAGTAGGTGTTGAACTATTATACAAGTCAGTCAAGACAGAAGTCAGATCAGTTGGGGACGGAGTTATATACGAGGTGTGGTAGGGAAAGCCACACCCGGTTGAAGGGGCCCTCGGGAACCCCGATGGAGTTTTGGAGACCAGTTGGTGATAAGATGCAGTAAAGAAAGCCATCATCCAGCAGAGAGCTAGGCCCCTGGTGGTCCGGTTGAGAAGCCCTTGAGAACGAGAAAGACACAAGGCTGACGGCCATAAGAGTGGGGGTCAAAATATTGCAGTTCTGTTCGGTCTCCAAACCCTCTCACACACAAACCTTAGAATAAAGTGAGAGGTACATATCTGTTTAAAGAGTCTACGTTCGTCTTTCTTCTTCGTTGTGTTGTTATGATTATGACAATATAACAAGTGCATATATTCTTAAAAAGATGATCGTTATCATTCGTGATTGGAGTAAAGTTGTAATTGTTAGCCTAATCGTAAGGGACATATTTTTTGTGTAAAAACATAAACGTTGTAAGAGAGTGTCATTATATGAATGCACCACACACACACATATATATATATATATATATATATATGCAGTGGGGAAAATAAATATTTCATCACCAACTACTTTTCTGAGTTTGCCTACGTACAAAAATAGGAATGGTTTGTATTTTTCAGGGTTGGTCCGTCTTGAAAGAGAATATAAAATGATTCTAGATAATCAGGTTGTAATAATTTTGAAAATTTATTTGCATTTTATTGAAAAATGAAGTATTTCACCCCATTGCAAAAGATAATTTGGTGATGAAACACAGTTTCCAGACCTTTTCTTGTAGTTGGTTACCAAGATTTTACAGTTCCCAGTCGGAATTTTGTCCCACTCCTCTTTGCAGATCTTCAAATGCTTCATGTACGAGGTGCATACGATAATTTTCCAGACTTTTTTCGTATGGGCATTTAAAATTGTCGTAGACTCTTGCAAATTCAATATGTCATTGCTATACATATTATGCGATGACAGACCAATTTTTATGATTTCAGCTTTAAATCAACAGCTACAGCAGCAATTGGAATACACCCTACTAAAGCCTGATTGTCCCAGCTGGTGAACTTCAAAAATGACATTTGGACACGAAGACACTTTAGAAGAACGATTTGCAATAAATTCTGTTTAAAACTTGGAAAAAAGCCACAGAAACCTATGGAATGCTTCAGACTGCTTTTCGACCATCTTGCATGAATGGAGCATCAGTTTTTGAGTGGCATAAGAGATTCAAGGAAGGCTTGCAGTCTGTGAGGGATGATGAACAGGTGTGGGAGGAGTAAGGAAGTCAATACACCAGAGTTGATTGGCCAAAGGGTTAGGGTTAGGGTTATTATTATGAGTTTGTAAGGGGGATCAGGAAGAGATTCCTAGGGAAGAGGCCAGCACTCTTTAAATCGGCTCTGTAGCATTTCCACCAGGACAATGCACCAGTCCATAACTCCATCCTTTTCACAGACTATTTGACCAAGCTGGGCATCAAGACAGTTCCTCACCCTGCCTATAGTCCAGACCTTGGTTCCTGTGACTTTTGGTTATTCCCTAAGCTCACAGGCTGTCGTTATCAGACAATTGAGGAGATGAAAGAGGCTGTGACGAAGATGATTGACACGCTCACACAAGAGGACTTCCATGGGGGCTTCCAGAAGTTGTTGGAACGGTACAACAAGCACATTGCAGCCGGAGTAGATGAGTTCGAAGAGGACTAGAGTTTCATGTGTGTTCTATCAATAAAAGTCTGGAAACATCTTTTCACCTCGCATGTAGGTAGTCGTGGGGTAACTCAATTCTTCTGCTCCCTCCACAGATTCTCTAAGGTCCGGAGGCTGACCTGGCCACTCTATTACCTCAATGTGCTTCTTCTTGAGCCACTCATTATAGTTTCAGCCATATGCTTAGGGTCATTGCCATGCTGGAACACCCATCCACGACCAATCTTTAGTGTCCTGGATGAGGCAAGTAGGTTTTCACCCAATATTTCCCTGTACTTGGTCCCCTTAGCAGATAAATAACCCCAAAGCATAATGTTTCCACCATCATGCTTTATGGTTAGGATGGTGTTCTTGAGGTCCAATTCACTTTTTTCCTCCAAATTAGTTTAATTGATGCCGAAAAGTTCAATTTGATTCTCATCTGATCATAGAACTTTCTAACCAACCGCCTTTATATAATCCATGTATATATATATATATATATATATATATATATATATATATATATAAACTTCAGACGAACCTGTATATGTGCGACTTTTTAGTAGAGGGACCTTGCAGGCTCTACATGGTTACAGTCCACTGCAACCTTGTGCGTTACTAATGGTCATCTTGGTGACTGTGGTCCCAGCTGCCTTAGGATCATCAACAAGCTCTTGCCGGGTTGTTATGAGTTGTTCCTTCATCTTTCTTATCATCAGGTTTACTCCACGTTGTGAGACCTTGCGTGAAGCTCCGACGGATATTGATAGTCAATTGGTTTTTCTTCCATTTTCTTATAATTGCACCAACAGCTAACTCTCACCTAGCTGCTGGCCAATCGTCTTATATATACTTACCAACCCCTCCAATTGGGCAGTATTTGACACAAGGTCAATTTTTAAGCGGAGTTTAACAGGTTTGAATTCAGAGTTTTCCTTCTCCTAGACTAGTTGCTTCACCAAGGCTGAAGAACCTAGTCTACCCTACTATTTACCCATAGCTGGAGGGAGAATAATTGGATTCATACCTTTCCCAAGGGTATTAGTGCTATGTGAAATGCAATCAGTCTCGTCCAGGATTTGAACTCGTGTCACCGTGTCCATTTCCAAAGTTGATAACCATTACACCAAGGGCACCTCTAATCGTCTTATAGCCCATTCTAGTCTTGCGCAGGTATATGATTTTATCCCGGATGTCATTAGACAATTCTTTCGTCATGCTGATTGTGGAATTTTAGATTCTGATTCATTGAACCATTTTGTATACTAGTGACTTTTATATAAGTAGTGAGTACTTGATTAGGAGTACTATTTGAGTAATAGGACTTGTCTATATGCCTCCTGGTTACGTAGTTCAAAATTATATACTGATGGTTTGGTTTGATTTCTTTGTTTAATGTCATATCAACCTTTGTAGGTTATTTAATGCCAAGGCTATTCTCGTAGAAGAACAGCAGTGGTACTATTTAACCCATAGCTGGGAGGATAAGGGGGGGGGTTCATACCTTTCCCAAGGGCATTTGTCCGAAAGTGAACGTAATAGCGCGACTGGGGTACGAACTCGCTTACTACGATTCCGCAGTCCATCGCTTTAACCATTACACCTCGAGGACTCACCCATAATATACGGAGTTGCTGCCACTGATCAAATGTATTTTGTTTTATAACTCAAATATTAATGATAAAAAAAGATTCCATAAATGTATATCTAAATATTTGACAGAAAAGTTCCTATGAAAAATTAGATAATATAAATATATTCATTTTTTTATATATATACAGTTTATCAATATCATTTCATTTTGCAGATTTCTATCCTAAGAGTCCCATGGACATGATGAGATGTGACTACATCTGCGATTGCTTCTATGAAATCATGCACGATTACATGAGGTACTACCACTGGAAGAACGGACACTTTAGGGTGAGTCAGTTATTTCGTGAATGTTGAATATATCACTTCAAAATGTTTAAAAAGCCATGACTAGTAAAAGTAATGCTAGTATTAAAATTATCTATTATTTATTGGAGAGACTTATAAATATTGTTATATTTATGTAATAATTATTGATTAGGTGGTTACAGGAATTAATAGGATGAGGGTGTGTGTATCTGGCTTTTGGGAGAGGATCCTGCTATCCAACTGATATTATTTTTCACCCAGCCGATGTAGATGTTTATAAAAAGGTTACATATATATATTATCATCGTCTTCAGGGTTACATCCCGTATCATCACATAGCTACTGTATGTATGTTCGAGCTGGTCATCCTGCTTTTGATTGGCCATATGCGGTGATCCACAGGAGTACATCACTTACGAGCTCGTCCTTGCTTCTCCAGCAGTGTCCAGCATGTCTGGTTCGTCTGGCTTGGATAGTTTTCGTAATAGGTGGTAGGTGACCGTATAGTTGGTGCCTTGTGGGGTGTTGCTGCCAGGACTTGTTCGATATTGCTCTCAACATTCTTGTGTAATTGCCGTCTAGCTTTTTCTCCAGCCGTTTAGTCAGCGTCCGAGCAGTGCATCCATGTAGCAGTATCGACACGACCGCAGCCTGGAAGAAACTACGTTTCATTTTATCGTTCAGGTTTGATTTCTATATGATCGAAAGCCTATCGATAGCTGTCCATGCCTTCGTTAGCCGTGTGTCGATGTCTTTTTCGGTTGATGAGACGCTGCTTCGATCCAGTTAAACCGGTGTTGGGAGTAATTCCATCAGGACAAAAAAAAAAACGAAAAACAAACTTTAAACAGTGAACATTTAAATTTTCCTGGTAAAGAGCTCAATGTATATGACCTTACAGTTTTTGCTTTTTCAATGTAACTGACATTACCGGTTTTTGTTTTTTCGTAAAGAAATATATATATATATATATATATATATATATATATATATATATATATATACCACAATCGTTATCTTAACATCACTGATATAACCTCTCATGGGCCTGATGATAGTTCAGCAGAACCGAAACGCTATAGTGTCAACTTTGCTTCTCGATAAATCCCTCCTACTTGGATTACCTTGTCATCAATTTTTCTATTTTCTTTACAAACTGTCGGATTACAATCCATTATTTCCTCCATATATATATATATATATATATATATATATATATATATATAACTACCCTGTTGAGGAGACTTACAATGCACCTTTCAGTCACAAGTTCAATAGCTCAGCATTTAAAAAAAACATTCATGCCCAACGGCACAGCTACGGAAAATTCTCACCGACAACACAACAATATTAGAACATCAAAATAATAAACAAAAACTTCAGATTCTCGAAGCATTACATATCAGAAACCTGCAGCCAACACTTAATAGAATTAATTTTCAAACTAGTGCTAATGTACTTAAATGTCTTTAGCTACTGGCACTAAATATAAATTCACATTCAAAAACAAACGCCAAAACCTTCAACGGCAAAGACACCCTTACACAGTTGTAATATGCTAAAACAAAAGTTACATCACTTTTGTAGTAGATCCTCCCCTGATGATGGCCCAAAGTCGGGCAGAAAGTACTAGGGATACATGCAACTATGGACAATACATAAATCAATTACCCCAGAATACAATAAAAGTAATACGGGAATTCGAACGGATCCAAAAGAAAATATGTAGACATAAAATGTCTATTACGTTTAATGAAATTTGCATTAACGAAGAAATGCTGCCAAATATATATATATATATATATATATATATATATATATATATATATATATATATATATAGGTCAGTCAAGGCATGTTTATATATCATTTCAGTCAAATCATATTCACCTTATCTATCTCTCTATCTATCTATCTATTAGGCTTATTCTCTCTCTTTCTCCCTCCCTCACTCTCACTCTCTCTTTCTCACTCTCTCTCCCTCTCTCTCTCTCTCTCTATATATATATATATATATATATTATGGTGCATCAAATACCTAACTTTTTCAAAATTTTCAAAGGATTAATTTGTCTCCAATTTAGTTTTATTCCATTCCTATAAAAAGACTTTCATGCAAAAAATTATGGAATTTTTGCTTACTCTTAGTATAGCCACCTTGTCATTTTATGTTTATTATATTATGCTGCATATAATTTTTTGTCATATTTCAGAGGATATAAGAAAAACTAAATAGAAATTTGTAATTAGTTCGTTTTATGACTTTTCAGATAGATAGATGAATGTAGTTTATAAACCTGCATTAAAAAACAACTGATGCACTATAAATTTAAATGTAATCAAAATTATGGATTTTTACTCAAGTTATTTATTATTTATATACATTATTATAAGCATTGGCAAACACTCTATACATTAGGCCTATGGCCAGAGATAAAGGTTTCAATCCCAGGTGGAGCCATACCAAAGACTCAGAAAATGGTAATTGATGCTACTATAAGGGTCAAAGGTAAATCAAGCAGGTAACACTGTAATTATCTTTTTAGAAAAACGTGTGCAAAGTGTTGGTATTATTCATATTATTAGATCAATAAAATATCTATAAAAAGATTTATATCAATATATAGCTAAACAATAAAACATGATATACCTATTTTACCAAAAATTATATCCAGAAAAAATTTGATTTTAGATATCAATTTCTATGTTGAGCGATATTAATATTGAAGCGCGACGTGGTCGTATAAAGCAATATCTAAATAAGTCCATTTTTGGAAATAAATATCTACATCGAACAAACAAAATGAAAATCGGGACAGACCATATTTTTAATTTGATGTCCGCTTATATACATACAGACACACCGGAATACAATGAATAAGATCGTTTTATTATACAAACTTTCACCTAGGTTTTTGTATTTTGCATTCTTAAACACCCATCGTTGACTTAACATCACTAATATTACCCCTCATGGCCCTGATGATGGTTCAGTAGAACCGAAACGTTATAGTGTCGACTTCATTATAAATCTTTCCTTCTACTTAGAATTCCTTGTTACCAATTTTTCTACCCATTATTATAAACAGGTAAAGTTCTAATTATTTCTTAGAAGAACGTGTGCAGAGACTTGAATTTATTCATATTGTATCAATAAAATATTAATAAAAAAAGATTATATCAATATATAGCTAAATAATAAAACATGATATTATACCTATTTTGCCAAAAATTATGTCCTGAAAAAATTTGATTTTTGATGCATGTTGAGCGATATCAATATTGAAGTGTTAGGTGGTCGTATAAGGCAATATCTAAATAACTCCATTTCTGGAAATAAATATTTATTTCATATAACAAAGAAAATAAAATTGGGAACAGACCACATTTTTTAGTATCATTTGATGCACATTGGCCTAGAGGTTAGAGTGTTCGCCAATAGCCCAGGAGACCGGGGTTCAATCCCAGGTCGAGTCATACCAAAGACTTAAAAAATGGTACTTCATCCCTCCTTGCTTACCACTCAGCATTGTAAGGCAAGGATCAAATGTAAAGTGGAGGAATCCAGGGAAAGAAGTAGCGCCTTCCCCTACACCTTGGTGTTGTAGCTATTGAAAAGGAAGTCTTCTGATAGCAAGTGTTTGTTCCACTCTCTCTCTCTCTCTCTCTCTCTATCTTTGTCGGTCATCGGTCTTGGTAGGTCATCTAGACAACATCCAGTGTCGGCACCGAGCTAATGATTGAAAGCCTTTTCTGGTCGGCCAACACTGGTACGTCCATGTGTATGACTCCAGCATATTGCTTCGCTGAGGAATTCGTCTGCTTTTCCAGCATGAACAGTGTGTCTTATTAGGATCGTTTGTGAGATTGAAGACATGTGGCCATACAATTGGTATTTTGAGTGGTTTTGTTCTCGAGTTTTTTTAAACTACATTTTTTTCTAATACGGTCCCTGCTTGATGAATTCCTGTTTTAATTCATGAGAGTGCATTTCCATATTGGCGATAACTTATCGATCACAATCTACATCTTTCTAATGTGTATGTTAACATGACTTTCAGTAGGTGAGATATTACTACATAGGTATTAAAAACGGTTCTTTCATATTGTTGGATTGTTTTATGCCAAACATTGAAAATAATTGTCTTCATTTTTATTCAGAAAATGTTCACAATTTTTTCCTTAGCCTTTGTATTGAAGTGTTAAAATTTAACAATATGAATTGCTCCACTAACCCTTGATCCGTACCTTTTAATGCTGAATCTTAAGTAAGCAAGGAAGCATCAAGTACAGTTTTTTGAGTCTTTGTTTGAATCGACCTTGGATTGAACCCCGGTCTCCTTGATCATTAATAGCATTATGCCAATATATATATATATATATATATATATATTTGTCATATTATGCCAAAGTATACATTTGCCTAACCATCCGCACATAAAGTCAATGTTTAACAATTTTGAATTTAGAGTTTTCTTTCTCCCAGATCGGTTGCCATACCAAGCTTAAAAAGAGCTCAATCTGCTCTACTATTTATCCGTACCTAGTTTTATTCATATCGTTTCCAAGAGTATTATCGCTATGTGAAATGCAAACAGCTTCGTTCGGGATTCGAACTCGGGTTAAAGTATCCATTTCCTGTAACGGTAACCGTTACATCTTGAGCGCCTCCATATAGAGATATAGACTCATCCATGATCTATTATAAGTTCGACTCGTATTTACACATTTGTCCAACAGCCTCGTCCAGATTGAACTCGAGAGGTCGATTCCATTGTTATCAATGATAATAGTTAGGTTAATAGCGCTTATTAATATTATATTGGGAGAAAGGATCAATATTGAATTAATGAATCTGGCTCTTATTAACACCTGTTTGCCTTTCATTTTCGCAGTACAACATGAACGACTGGGGCTTTGGAGGTGACAGCACATGCAGTAACTACGACGTAAGTCGCCATTTTCATTTTAAAGAAATCAGTTTTCGATAAAATGGTTGACATTACAGATGACATTCAATGTCTAAATTCTTTTATTTTCAGAACTACTTGTACTGGAGATACATGAATACCTTCAACAGAATTATGCCCTTCATGGAAAGGAGTTTGTGCATGCGCAATGGTGGAAGCCAGTTCTTCATGGGAGATATGGTAAGTTTCTATATTTCAAAGGAAAACGGATTTTTTGAGAATATGTATTTATCTAACCGTCTTCCGACGGGTAATATACACCACTAGATTAATATCTTATAATTCTAAAATGAAATTTTCAAAACCTCATTTGTGATTTTAAATTAAACAGAAATTATGGATTTAACAAGAAAACGTGTCAAAACTGGTGTTTCAAAAATTAAGGTTTTGAAGAAACAGCGGCAATATAATTTTCAATTTTTTTTTCATTTATTTATTTTTTGCTGATTATTGATTTGCGCTGAAGACAGAAGAATAAACTCCTCCCAGTCAGTGAGGTAAATACAAGGTGTCTCAAAATAGTTGCAACCAATTAATAAAATAATTCATATTGCATCAAGTCATCTTTTATCTGAGTCTTAAAAAGCCATCATAAGACTTCAGAAAGGTCAAACCTGATGACAAGGGCAGAAATCGATTGACTTTATCCTACAGTGCACGTGAAAGACTAAGTTTTGGGGAATGTCTTCGGAGGGGCTTTTTCGGACTCTTTCCGACAGAATTTCTCACTGCATCCACATTGTCAGGACATCTTGCTGACAACCGAAACGTTATAGTGTCGACTTCATTATAAATCTTTCCTTCTACTTAGAATTCCTTGTTACCAATTTTTCTACCCATTATTATAAACAGATAAAGTTCTAATTATTTTTTAGAAGAACGTGTGCAGAGATTACCAGATTTTCTGATTTCTTGTTGAGGTTGTTTAATGATCCCGTGGCTTGAAATTTGTGTACCCAACGATAAATTTGGCTTTTCTGGGGATAATTGTTAAAGTTAAATTTCCTGCAAAAATTTCCTTGTACAGTTTTTAATGATTTTGTAGTGACGCAAAATATTATATTTTTCTTCCCTTGTCCAAGGCATTGTGATCGAGGATTAATAGTTGTTATAGTCAGCCTAGTGGGTAGAGTGTTCGCCAATGGTTCGGAAGACCTGGGTTCAATCGCAGATCGCGTCTTACCAAAGACTTTTAAAATAGTACTTAATATCTCATTTTTTACGACGGTAACGATTACACATTTACAATTGCCCATACTGCAGGTTCTCAGTTTGATATTCCCCTATCAATAGAGACTTTATCCGAGATATTGGAGGTGCCAGTGGTGTAATGGTTATCGTCGTAGGTAATGGACATGGCAACACGAGTTCAAATCCTAGACGGGACTGATTGCATTTCACATAGCACTAATATCCTTGGGAAAGGTATGAATCCAATTATTCTCCCTCCAGCTATGGGTAAATAGTAGGAGAGACTGGGTTCTTCAGCCTTGGTCAGGCAACTAGTGTAGGAGAAGGAAAACTCTGAATTCAATCCTGTTAAACTCCGCTTAAAAATTGACCTCATGTCATATCCTGCCCGAGCAGAGGGGTTGGTAAATAGGATCTGAGATATTAAGTATTGGGCGGGAATATCGTTAGTTGCTGAGAGTTTTAACCGGCTCATTGGCCTAGTGGCTATAGTGTTCTTCAATGGTCCGGTGAAATCTTTGGTATGATGCGACCTGGGATTGAACCCAGGTCGCGTCATACCAAAGATTTTAAAAATCGTACTTCATACCTCCTTGCTTAACACTCAGCAATATAAGTTACGTATCAAAGGTAAAGTGGAGCAATCTAGGGAAAGAAGTATAGCCCTCCTCCACACCTCAGTGTAGAAGCTATTGAAAAGGGAGCCTTCAGGTCGCCCTCGACTAAGGGAGATAACTTTACTTTACTTATATTAAAATCTGAAACAAGAGAGAACAGGATATTATTATTTGTAGAATTATTAGATGTCGCATAGGTCCCATGTATATTCAGACACCCCGAATGTTCACGTCAAGATTTATATGAATGAATATTTTTACATATCAGTATATGTACACGTTCATATCTATTGTATACTACACGTTTATGTATGCAAATACAAGCGGACTTTGTTATCCAGGTACGAACGGTTTTATCAACTTCTGTCTTCAGTTCTTCGGCACGAGGAGAGAGACAAAACTCTTGCTATGCTGACCATACTATGCTGACTACACAAACGCGTGGCGCATCCCGTGATGCTTAGATCTCAGTCATTAGAGATCTGCAAAACTCCAACTAAATCTTCCACGGTAGAGAACTCAATTCTTTATGCCCTAATGGCAGAAACTGAATTGTCTGCCAGCATGGTCCAATATTAACTTCCCAAGTGACTCTTTTTCTAGATCCTCAAATTCTCAGGACCATCTCTTCCGGGCATGACGTCATCCTCACTCTGGCCCCATTTCCTATCTGTTTTTTTATGACAATGGTGATTGTCATATCCTTTGCGCACGTGCGTAAAACTGCACCCAATGACTATGCACCTGAACTAAGAGGCTCGAATAGTTCAAAGCCTAACCAAACTGAATGATGAAATATAATTTACGAAAAATGATTGATATAAAAAAATCTATTCCATGATTATATAACACATCTATCTATCAATAAAATATTAGTATAACTAGATACTTATATTCAGTCTTTAGCATAACACTAATCCTCTGGAGAACCGTATATATCCAGATATTATCGCTCCAGCGAATTGTAAATAGTAGGGCACGTTGTAATTATTTATCTTTGTATAGCAACCATTTTAGAGCTGGAAAACTCTGAATTCGAGTCTATCAAACTCCACTTGAAAATCGACCTTGCGTCTCATGGCGCTTGTGCAGAGGGGTTGGTAAATACATATATTAGGCCTTTAAACTAAACTCTATAAATAATCATCATCATCATGTCGTGCCGCTAGCACGGATATCCCTGACCCTATCTCGCTACTTCTCCCAATCATTCATCGCCTCTTGCTAGTCTTCAGGGCTACATCCCGTATCCTCACATAGCTGCTGTTTGTATGTTCGAGCTGGTCGTCCTGCTTTTGCTTGGCCATATTTGGGGGTCCATAATATTACATCACTGATGAGTTCGTCTTTGCTTCTCCAGCAGTGTCCAGCCTGTCTGGTTCGTCTAACTTGGATAGTTTTCGTGATGGGAGGCAGGTGGCCGTATAGTTGGTGCCTTGTGGGGTGTTGCCGCCAGGACTTGTTCAATATTTCTCGCAGCATTCTTGTGTAATTGCTGTCTATCTTCTTCTCCAGCCGTTTTGTTAGCGTCCAAGTAGTGCATCCATTCAGCAGTATCGATGCGGCCGCTGCCTTGAAGAAATAGCGTATGTTCTGATGTGATTATTTCCTCTAAAACCTTAATAATGTACCTAATTTTATCTTGTTTCTTTATATTTTTCAGCTGATGTGGTGTGATATGATGTTCTATTGTTGCATGGAGAGTATGTTCAGGGAGAACCAGTCTATGTTCAGCAGCTACCCGAAAATGATGTCCCTCTACAACCGTGTTGCCTCCTACCCCAAGATCGCTTCTTACCTGAAGAGTCGCTGCAATACCCCCTGGTAAATTGGATTTGTCAGGCATTCGTTTCATCTTTTTAAATAAAGAAATGAGATCTCAGGAAACAAGTCATGTTTTCAGATATCACTCTCATGATGAAATATTCCATTGGATACTTTTTTATTTATATGATGTAACGAATACAAAATAAATAAAGTAATTTCTTCTATTTATTTGTCTCCTTTAAATGATTTTGGAAACACCCTTTAAATATGTCCGTCATTTAACGGTCAATATATGTAATCATCCACAGACAGAATGTTTCGTTGTATCACAACTTTACAGTGTGGCTAGACACGCGAGATTCCAGAAGCTGATGGTTTGGTGTGGTTTGGTTTCTTTTTTTAATGGCATATCAACCTTTGTAGGTTATTTAATGCCAAAGCCATTCTCCTAGAAGAACAGTCGTTGTACTATTTAACCTATAGCTGGGAGGATAAGGGGGTTCATACCTTAACTAAGGGTATTTGCCCGAAAGTGAACGTAATAGCGCGACTGGAGTACAAACTCGCATACTACGATTCCGCAGTCCATCGCTTTAACCATTACACCACGAGGACACCCAACTCTAGAAGCTGAGACAGAAACCCGGCTATCTTTTATGCCAGCCGGAGATTCTACCACTTGCCTACGAGGTAACTTAGCATAAATAAAGGAATTTAAGGGTTTCATTTTTTTGTTTACATAAATTTGCTTTACGGCTACCGAAAGATCAATTCATTGGAAGAGCGTTGATTTACGCAAGTGGCAATCGATATTTACCTCGATAGAGAGTTCAGCCCCCGGCGGATAAAGGCTATATATATATATATATATATGTTGTCATCCACAGAGAGACTGTTTCGTTATATCACAACTCTTCAGTGTGTCTAGACACGTGGGACACTTAAAGCTGGGATCGAAACCCGCCAACTTTACTTTAGACATGATATCATACCGCTCAGCCAGCAAGCGAACCACGTCAGCTCGGAAATTATAAGGTATTAAGTATAAGCTTTCATTTGTTTACATTTTTATACCTTACCGGATACCAGAGTGGTCAATGTCTATCACTCTACATATATATATATATAGTAGTTGTTTTCCTTAGTCGAGGGCGACCAGAAGGCTCCCTTTTCAGTAGCTACTACACCGAAGTGGAAGGTGCTACTCCTTTCCTTGGATTGCTCCACTTTACCATCGATACATACCTTATATTGCTGAGTGTTAAGCAAGGAGGCATCAAGTACCCTTTTTAAAGTCTTTGGTATGATGCTACCTGGGATTGAACCCATGTCTTTTGGACCATTGGCGAACACTCTACCCACTAGGCCAATGATTCTGATGTAAGAAAACATATAAACTTAAATTAACTGACGTTTTGATAATCTATTTTTTCAACTGTTTTATAATTATTCTTATAACTTTATCAAAATAAGTTAATTGTGCTTTATATTTTGAAAATATATAATTTAACGTTATATCCTTATCTTTCCTGATATGAAGCTTTAAAATATTAAGTTATTTCACATTTAGACTTTTTCTTAACATCGTTCTGATCTTTATGCTCCCAACTGCGTATATATATATATATATGAATAAACTCAATTTAAAAGAAATATATATCTATGTATACACAAGATCAACTAAAAGCGGACATTACATTAGACGTTCGTTCATCTTCATTTTGGTGCAGTTTGTGATTTAAAACAATCACAAACTGCACCAAAAGGAAGATGTCCGCTTTTAGTTGATCTTGTGTATACACATATATATATATTTCTTTTAAATACCCAATCCGGCGGCAAAAACTGCGCGGTAGCGCCAGGAGTGGCAGTACCACCCTGAGCTACCGAAAATGTGTTATCACCATGGTTGGCGGCTGATAACGCTAGGGTATCGTACGTGCTTTCACACGTTGTATGATGAAAAAAAATATATGAATAAATTAAACGATAAACTGGAATAAAACAATAACAAATATCACCAGCCTTTCATTCGACCATAACGCCAGCTCATTCTATCTCTATATTTGTGTTTCTGTGTCTACGGCTTCGCCTATCCATCTATCTATCTATATATCTATATATCAATGGGGATGTATGTACAAGGGGCATATGATAAGTTTCCAGACTTTTTTCGCCTGGGCACTTTTATTGATAGTACATACATGAAACTCTACTCCCCTTCGAAGTAATCTCCTCTGGCTGCAATGCACTTGTACCATTCCAAAAACGACTGAAAGGCACCATCGAAGTCCTCTTGTGTGAGCGTGTCAATGACCTTCGTCACAGCCTCTTTCCTCTCCTCAATTGTCTCATAACGACAGCCTCTAAGCTTAGGTAATAACCAAAAGTCACAGGGATCAAGGTCTGGACTATAGGGAGGGCGTGGAACTGTCTTGATGCCAAACTTGATCAAATAGTCTGGGACAAGGATGGAGTTGTGGACTGGTTTATTGTCTTGGTGGAAATGCCACTGACCCAATTTGAAGAGTGCTGGCCTCTTCTCTAGAAATCTCTTCCTGAACTCCCTTAAAACCTCAACATAGTAACCCTAACCCTACCTTAGCCCTTCGGCCAATCAACTCCTGTGTATTGACTTCCTTACTCCTCCCACACCTCTCATCATCCCTCACAGACTCCCTGCATTCATTGAATCTCTTATGCCACTCAAAAACTGATGCTCAATTCATACAAGATGGTCGAAAAGCAGCCTGAAGCATTCCATACGTTTTTGTGGCATTTTTCCAAGTTTAAAACAGAATCTTATTGCATATCATTCTTCTAAAGTGTCAGATTGCATTTTTGAAATTCACTAGCTGTGACAATCAGGCTTTTGTAGGGTGTATTCCAATTGCTTCTGTAGCTGTTCCTTTGAACCTGAAATCATAAACATTGGTCAGTCATCCCATAAGATGTATAGCAATAACATACTGAATTTTCAAAAGTCTACGACAATTTTAAATGCCTGGACAAAAAAAGTCTGGAAACTTATTGAATGCACCTCGTATCTTATTCTTTCAAATAAATTAAAAGTTGGCAAATTTGTTTATTTACTTTGTATGGCCAAGAAACTCACTTCTCATTGTGTTTGATTAAAATAGTATCCAAGGAAAAAAACAGCAGTAATACTATTCATCACATAGCTCTTTTCTTTCCTATGGTTATTTGTTCGAAAGTGAAACTAACAACGTGAATGGAGATCTTGTAACATGATGATCCTCGACTGAGCCATCAATCAAGAGATGCACCTGGGTAAATAAGCGGAAGAACAGCGAAACAGGTGCATCCTGTCGAAATATCACCTTGACCTTTGGACGTGGTTGAATTCGGTGATGGTAGCAGATGCGTACGCCCACAAGAAACAGGTGTACTTCAAACAAAAATATAACCAGCTGCCAGAGACGGCTTGAGTCTATTCGAGTCAGTCAGTTCGAGTTCCAGTTCCAGTTGGAGTCAGTTGGTGACAAGATGCCGAATTGAGAACCAGTGGCAGATAGAGGGCTTTGGGCCCTCAGTGACCCACGGTTGAGCAGCCCAGCCAGAATGCGAAAGAAGAGCTGCTCTGGTCAGAAGAACTTGGGGTCAATATGTAGCAGTCTGTCTCCGTCTCCAACTCACCTCTCACACAAAAGAAACATAAATCCTTTCAAGAATAAAGTGTGAGAAGTATATTCTTATAAAGAAATCTTTTCGTTCGTTCATTGAAGTTAGCCATTATTGTTGACTATGTTTCTGCCTCTATTTGTATACGCGTAGTATATAACAATCTAACTCACTTACTTTCAGTATTTTAGCCAATACGCCACTAGCAATCACAGAGAAAATTAGTTAATCTGTAATGACCCTTCTCTATCCAATATCCTACCTCCTCTACCTTGACGGTATTTCAACTTTCAGGAAGGAGTTCAAAGATGCGCTTAATTTAAAACAGGATAAGAAAAATATAACTTGGGGGTTTTAAAATGGATTTGAGGGGAGTGGTTTGATATAAATTTTTATAGCATAGTAAGTAAGTTAAAGTTGGGAATCTGTGGTGGGTGCCTTACCTATCTCACCATAATGGATTCTTCTCACCGTTATTAGTACTGAGAGATCTCGCAACCTGAGGCAGATCAAGATCGGTGTTATCCGAACAGTACGAGACTTCTTACCTTTTCTATGCAACTCTATCTTTCTTGTGTAATATAATCTGTTATCTAATATCCGTGTTTGCGTTTTCATTCATGACCCTTTCCGAGGCCACAACAGAATTGTAGTCGACGTCGACCCGAAGGCTCCTTTTTCAATAGCTGCTACACTGAGGAGTAGGGGAGGGCGCCTATCTTCCCTTGATTGCTACTGTTTTCTTTTGATCCGCACCTTATAATACTGAGTATTAAGAAAAGAGGCCTCAAGTACCATTTTTGAGTCTGTGGTATGCCCGTGGTGTAATGGTTATCGTCGTAGGAAACGGGCACGGCGACACGAGTTCAAATCCTTGACGAGACTGATTGCATTCCACATAGCTCTAATACCCTTGGGAAAGGTATGAATCTAATTATTCTCTCTCCAGCTATGGGTAAATAGTAAGGCAGACAGTGTTCTTCAGCCTTGTGGAGGCAACTAGTCTAGGTGAAGGAAAACTCTGAATTCAAACCTGTTAAACTCAGCTTAAAAATCAACCTTGTGTCATATCCTGGCCGAGAGGATGGGTTGTTAGATATGGGTATGACTCGACTTGGAATTGAACCTGGTCTCCCGAACCATAGGTGAACACTCTACCATCTTGGTCAATGGGCCGGTCTCGTTATAATCAATCATTATCTATTCTCGCAAAATAAAAGAAAAAGAAAACATGAACCCACATAAATAGATGACAAAGAAGATAAACTCAAATAATAGAAACATTCCCACCCCATAAAAAATAACAACAAAAAACAAAACAAAAAAATAGACAAACTGAAAACAGACAGACAAAATTCATGAAAGAAATGCAGAAAAAGCTTTAAAAATAAAAACATATTTTTTTTAGAGCAAAAGCAGTTTTACTTTTCTTGGACACATCGAAACATGTATATGATGAATTATTCTATTATAAAATCCGGAAATTTAGAAGTTGAACTCTTTCCAATGTATTCGTATAGTAAAATAATTTCCTATGTATTTCAATAATAAAATTATTTCCTATGTATTTCAGTAATAAGATCGTTTCTAGTATATTCCCATTGTATAATCATTCACTATACATTTTTATTGTAAAATCATTTCAGTTGGACCTCATAATGAAGTCATTTGACGGCATTTCTATTGACTTTTCAAAATTGATAAAATTATATCCATTCTTCTGTTAAGGGTCAATAAATAAATAACTCAACACGGAGATTTGAGGTGACACACAAATGTATCAAAGTCTCTGAGGAGGGTTTCCTTGGTTCAACATATACGAAGACAGGCAAGGTGCTTACTACAGCTGCTCCTCTTCCTCTACCAGCTTAGTTCTTGATTAATATACCCTTTGGGTAAGTCCATTATTCTGGTTGTAGGTGAGTCACCTACAACACTCCGGCATTTAGCAACTTTATTCCTTCTGAACTATTACAACAGTTTTCTTCTGCGACTTACAGTTCTTTTGTCTCAATCTGTTATCAAAACTTTCAAATTGAAAACTATCAATATTCTCACTGCCTTCGTTTTATTTTCTTCCTTCCGATATTACAGGCGGCACATTATATGACCGTCCTTGTTATAGTATAAACTGGATGTAATGTCATCAACCGGAAGTAATGCCTTCAAAATACAATATATATTTCAATAATAAGATCATTGAGGTTTCAAAATTGATGAAATTATATTCATTCTTCTGTTCAATTCTAGAATTCTAGAGTAAAATTTAACCTGAAAAGAATGACACTAAAGCCAAATTTATCATTTAAATGGTTATATTTTAAGGGGATTTCTGTGTGTAATTTTAAACGGTAAGTTCCGCAGCTTTCTAGTTCGAATACTGATTCAAAAAGATAACACAGACAATAAAGTTTTAGAAAGGAATTTTATACAAAAGAAATAAGAAAGAAAGGGATAGAAAAGATAAAGCGTTGCAAGATTTAGTGTAATTTGCGGGATTTATCTGAGAGAGAACGTATATTAAAATAGAAATAAACAATATAAAACTAGCAAAACAAACAATCAGCACAATTAATAAAATTACATTCATATTCTTCGCTACGTAATTAAATGATACCAAAACTGTGGACTTTAGCTGATTTTGGGTATAAACCGGATGTAATGATAAAAACCAGAAGTAATGCCTTCAAAATACAATATATATTTCAATAATAAGATCATTTCCGGTATGTTCCCATCGTATAATCATTCAATATACATTTTTATTGTAAAATCATTTCAGTTTCACTTTATAATAAAGTCATTTGACGGCATTTCTATTGTTTTTTCTAAATCAATGAAATTCTATCCATTCTTCTGTTCAGGTTTAACAGTCACTTAAAAGAATTTAAAGTAAAATTTGAAATACAAAAGAATCCTAGAGTAAAATTTAATATAAAAAGAATAACACTAAATGTGAGAATACCCACCTCAGCAGTTTATTGCACAAAGATACCCCACGTCGAAGAACTTCTGTGCGGCCGGATCGAGCGAGAGGCAGGATCACATGGAAAAGAGAAAAAACACAACAACTTTGTGAGTAGAACGCCAAGGGAAAAGGGAGAGCGTGTAAGACTTTGTGAATAAATAGTTCTGGGCTGAGTGTCGACTGGCAAAAGATTATCTTAACTAGCGAGATCCGGCTGGTAATGTCGCTCTTCGGGGTTTTTTGCTCCGGCCTAAATCAACTTTCCTCGAACCCAAACTAAGTCTAACTGCTAGGACCCAAAATGCACCTGTATATGTACAGAATGTTTCATTATTATTACCGGCCAAGGGATACCCACGAATAAACCCATAACTTTTTTGTGGCCATTTCTCTCTTTGAAAAAGTGGACATAAAAATATTTTCTAGCCTGGCCGTCTCCGATACATGGACCCTTTTAAGTTTTTGACCAGAATCCGACAAGTACTTAACACTTACACACGCCCTTGGCCATATGTATGAAACATTTTCTTATCTAGATTTCCTTAATCTAGTTAATGGGTTTTCCTAACATTTGAAATTTGGTAGCCAGGCCGAATCTAATTCATTTTATCAAATACATGTATATGTTTGTGTGTGTGCACAAACATGTTCGTGGGTGGATATATATACACACACATGCAGACATGTGTGGGTGCACACACACACACGTGTATATAAATGTATTTGCATATATCCAACTCATAGTGTCACATAATGCCAAATTTATCATTTAAAGGATAATGTTTTTTAGGGGACTTTAGTGTGTAATTTTAAACGGTAAGTTCCGCAGTTTTCTAGCTCGGATACAGATTCGAAATGATAACACAGACAATAAAGTTTTAGAAAGGAATTTTATACAAAAGAAACAAGAAAGAAAGGGATAGAAAAGATAAAGCGTTGCAAATTTTAGAGTAATTTGCGGGATTTATCTGAGAGAGAATGTCCAGTAAACAAAGCTTTTTGAATTTGAGTATTTTTTTCTTTTTAGTTTCGTTTCAATTTTCCTTTAATTTTGAGTCTTCTGTAAGGTTGTCTGTCGACAGAGTTCACTGGTTGAATTTTATATTTCAGTTGGTTTTTAGTTTTCGCTTAATTTATTTGAGTCTTCTGCAAAGTTATCTTTTCAGCAGAATTCTCCTGTTGAATTTTCATCTTTTTTTTAACTTCTTCGAATTTCAGGAGTCGACTTCCGTTTGATTTTAGTCGTATTTCTCGAGAAGTAAATTGCCTGTTATCAAATGGTCAGACGGTTCTATTTCAAACAATTCTATTTGGCATGCCATTTTTCGCACTCAATTTAGATGTCAAACAGGTCTACGTGATCCATAGATAGGAACCTTTCAGGTGCTCACACTCAGGGCCCAAGTGGACCTGGGAGTAATGGCAATGAAGGGTTACTCCCGATTCGCCAAAGCTCACCTTCAGATTGTTTAATTTAATATCCAGGACACTCGTTGGCGGGGGTCTACCACCGTTCGGAGATGCAGTCGGTATATTCTACAGCATCAGACGACTGGGCTATTGGTTAGTGGGTGAACAGAGGGAGGGGTGTAGTGATTGTATGAGATGCAGAAGAGTAATGGTATGACGGAAGTAAAGCAAATAGGGGAATCGAGGATTTGAGAGAGAATTGGGGTTTCTCTTGAGGAACGCTGGAATTGTTGATCACTTTTCAAAACATTCTACGTATATTTTTTCAATTAGGAACTTTTTAAAAATTGCATTTGTTAGTCGTTTCACTCTTGCCACTTGTTCATCTGTTCTTTCTTTAATTAATTAAATATATATGTCTAATATATGTCTATTTATTATTATTATTATTATTATCATTATTATATAATAGCTCTATCCTAGATATTGAGCACTCTCCATATTATATTGCACTTGGATTAAATATATATATATATATATATATATATGGTGGTTCTGTGAGTCTTTTTAAAAAAATTTCTAGGCGTCATGGCAGCAGACATTGACATTACATTTGGTATTGCCACCAACTTCTCGTCAATACTTTTTGTCTCCACTGTTCTTCTTTATTTATTATTTTTTTTGTTTTTCTTTTAAACGTGAAGAATCCATTGAAAGAATAATTTTGTAATATTTTCTGAAGAGGTTAGTTTCCCATATGGAGTGTCCAGCTGAAATAAATTTATATTAGCCAAATTGCGGTTTGCTGAGTTTTTCTTCTTTATATATATATATATATATATATATATATATATCATAAACAAACAATATAATGACATAATCGAACTTTTAGAAATACGTTTGATGATTAATAAAGTAATTTATTTGGTGTTCTGGGTATGAACTGGGTGTGAACTGTTATTACCCTTGTCTAATTTTAGGCGCTTCGAGTGGTGTAATGGTTAACAAGCTTGACTAGCAAACCTTCACGAGTGATTTCGAGTCTCATAGGGTACCCCATTCAAACAGCCTTGTACTAGATCTGAAAAAAAAATTTGTAAATTGCTACCCTTGTCTATTTTGTCTTTGTGGTATTAATGGAATCGCCTTCATAACAATTACTCTCAGCCCCACTCTAACTCAAGGTGGTGATACATGTTATAAAAAAAATCATGGGGTCAAATAAATCTGTTAGAAAATATTTTGTATTTGATATAAATACTTGATAACATAAAAAATAAGCAGGTACCTACGGTGTAATTGGTTATCGTCGTAGGAAATGGACACGGCGACACGAGTTCAAATCCTGGACGAGACTGACTGCATTTCACATAGCACTAATACCTTTGGGAAAGATATGAATCCAATTATTCTCCCTCCAGCTATGGGTAAATAGTAGGGCAGACTAGGTTCTTCAGTCTTGGTTAGGCAACTAGTCTAGGAGAAGGTAAACTCTGAATTCAGACCTGTTAAACTCCGCTTAAAAAAATTGACCTTGTGTCATATCCTGCCCGAACGGAGGGGTTGGTAAATATGGATAACATATAAGATAAGGAAGTAAATTTGGCAACCTTAGTCGAGGGAGACCCGAAAGCCCCCCTTTATATAGCTAATACACCGAGGGGTAGGAGAGGGCGCTACTCCACTCCCTGGATTGCTCCACTTTAACTTTGATTGTTACCTTATAGTGCTGAGTGCTAAGCAAAGTGGCATCAAGTACCATTTTTTGAGTCTTTGGTATGATGCGATCTGGGATTGAATCCCAGTCTTCCGTGCAATGAGGGAACACTACTCATAGGCCCAATATAACTGAGTAAATTATTTTTCAGAATAGTCATTGCAAGTTATAATTGTTTACTGATTATTATTATTATTATTATTTTTTTTACTTATTGAGAGTTTTCCACATCAGTTTTAGCTGATGTTCTTTCACTGGAATTTGAGTGACAGCAAGTCTCCCCATGTCTCCAGGATCTTCTCAGTATTCTGGCCGTTCACAATAATCCTGTAGTTTGGATGGTCTCCAGTCGTCCTCCAATTTCCAGTCCCTTTAATAATCCTTTAGTTACTGTACAAAAAGCACCAATCACAATTAGTATAATTGTCACCTACATGTTTTAAAGTTTTTTTTTAATTCCCTAGCAAGGTCGAGGTATTTATCCTTCTTTTCACATTGTTTCAGTTTTATTCTGTGGTGCCGGAACAGCGAAGTCCACAATTTTGCAAAGTCTCTTTTTTTTTGTTGTTGTTGTTGATTATTATAATGTCTGGTCTTCTGGCCGAGATTAGGTGATCCGTTTGTATGTCACAGTCCCATAGGGGTTTATGCATGTCATTCTCCAGGAGAGATGCTGGGTTGTGCATATACCATTTATTCGTATAATTAAATTTAAATTTCTTGTACATCTCCCAGTGGATCACCTTGCCGACCCAGTCGTGCCTAGTCTTATACTCCTTCAGTGCTAATTTTCTCCATTCGCTTACAATGTGATTGATGGTTTCGTCTCAGTCACCACATAACCTATATTTGCTATTTTGTTTAGTATTATTTTTTAGAGTTTTTTTAAATCAGCTTTCGCTGATTATTTTACGCTGGTATCTGAGTGACAGCAAGACTCTTCAAGTCACCAGGACCCTTCTCAGTATTCTGGCGGTCCTACAGTCGTTTTACCAATCCTTTGGAGATTGTTCTCACGGTCACCTTCAAGTTCCAATTTTTTTTTTAGTTCTCTTGTGAAGCCTTTTTATTTTACTCCGGGACGGCAAAGTTCAATATTCGGCAGGTTTTCTTTTTATTTATCTGTTGTTTTTTTTTTTTTTTTTGCTATCACCAGGTCCAGTCGTCTGACAGAGAGCGCTTCGTCTGTTGTGGGGAGCAGAGCAAGCAACTACAAGATCAACATGATGCATTTATCATTACACTGTAAGATAACTAAGGGAGGTTACTCTGCTCGAAATCACAGTTCAATCCTTATGAGGATTCTTCTGAACATCTTAGTTCCCAACTTCGCTAAAGAGCACCTTCCTGTGTGCCAGTACTGCTTCAGAGCCAACAAGAAAACAAATAACATTGTATTTATTCCCCGGCAACGCCAACAGATGTTCTAGGAGCAAAACATGGGGCATTGGTCTGACGGAAGTATTCGACACTGTGATTTGGTTTGGTTTTATGGCATATCAACCTTTGTAGGTTATTTAACGCCAAATACATTTTTATGTAAATAATCAGTTCTATGTTAAACATTTCAGTTTAGTGTAAATACAGCTTCAATGCCAAAAACAGTTCTATTTGAAATAATTTAGTTTAGAATAAGCTCGAAGTTTAAATGTAAGTACGGTTTAATTGTCAAAAAATATTTCTATTTCTAGCTAATCAGTTTAATCAAACAATTCAGTTTAGCATAAGTAAGCCGTTAGTTCTATTTAACCGATAGATAGGGCCCTGTCAGGTACTACCACACCGGGTCAGAGTGAACCTGGGAGCAATGGCAATGAAGGCGTACTCCGTATTCCCCAAACCCGCAGCATTACTGGGACCTCATCATCAGACTGTTTAGTGTCATATCCAGGACAATCATCGGGATGGGGGTGCTACCCCTCTGCAGAGGTGCAGTCAGTGTATTCTATAGCCCCAACCGGCTGGGAAATCGACACAATTAGTCGAGGAGGGAAATGGCATATCATGGAATTTAATCGGCTGTCCTTGAACATGCTCGTCGTAGCCAATTCATGCGTGTAGCCAAGTCAGACGCAACAATGACCTCTCAGAGCTCTTAGCAAACATCAACGGTGTCATGCAGGGGTACCACCTGACGCCAGTGCTCTTCACTATTTTCTTCTGCATGATTCTCAAGCCGGCCACTAAAGATGTTGATGAGGAGGACGGAGTCTACATCTACGACCGTCTTGATGGTAACCTGTTTAATAACCGACGATTGCAGACCCTCATGAATACCATTGTGGAGCTGATCGGAAAACTTAGGTTTTCTGACGATGTTGGGCCTTTTGACCCTACCGAAAGAGCTTTCTTGCACAACACGGCGGCTACCCAGCTCTTTCGGCAAGAAATCAGTTTAAATAAGACATAAGTATTCCCCCACCTTCACCTCGGGAAGAGTACCGCCATCCCCATACCACTATTGGCTCGACTGAGTTAAAAGCTGTCCATCGTTTCACCCACCCGGGGTGCACCCTTACGTCAGAAACCAACATTGTCATTTACGTCGACAACGGGATGTCAAAGACGGGCAGTGTATTTGGAATATATGAACGCATGTGATTCAACAGACATGATGTTGAGTACAAAGATAACTAACCTTCTATATGACTCGGAATCGTTGATATCTTATCGGTGCCACCGACAACTCCTCGAGCGGTTCCAATAACGCAGGCTCTACACTATATCTCTCATCCACATGACTGATTTCATCCACAACATTGGAGTTATTGAAAAGGCACAAATCACAAGCCTTGAGGTCATGGTACCTGAAGTCTATGCTATACCAGCCAGGAAACGAATACTGAATTACATATTGACCTTTGACTGCCGGTTATCATATTTACCCAACCCCTCCGCTCGGGCAGGATATGACACAAGGTCAATTTTTTAAGCGGAGTTTAACAGGTTTGAATTCAGAGTTTTCCTTCTCCTAGACTAGTTGCCTCACCAAGGCTGAAGAACCTAGTCTGTCCTATTATTTACCCATAGCTGGAGGGAGAATAAGTGGATTCATACCTTTCCCAAGGGTATTAGTGCTATGTGAAATGCAAACAGTCCAGGATTTGAACTCGTGTCGCCGAGTTAAATTCCTGCGACGATAAGCATTACACCACGGGCACTTTGACTGCCGGTTATTGTGGACTTCGTAAACAAGACGATGCACCTGTGTATTAAGGTAAAACCGAGACAAAGGAAATGAATTTCGTGAAGTGCACTAGAAGAAAAAATGTGCGGGCTTCAATAAAATATATAGTGACTGAGTTTTTGACTCCAAGGAGAACGATCCTTAAATCAAAGAGCAGTCAGTGAGTTGACACGTCACGTTAGTTTGGTAGCTGGAGCATTGGGAAGGCAGCCCCCACCCCTGCTGTATAGCCGTGATACATATACAACTATACACATATACAAGCGGAAACAAAATCAACAGGGGATGTCCTCGTGGTGTAATGGTTAAAGCGATAGACTGTGGAATCATAGTTAGCGAGTTCGTACTCCAGTCGCACTATTACGTTCACTTTCGGGCAAATACCCTTGGGAAAGGTATGAACCCCCTTATCCTCCCAGCTATGGGTTAAATAGTACCACTACGGTTCTTCTAGGAGAATGGCTTTGACATTAAATAACCTAAAAAGAGTTGATATGCCATTAAACAAAGAAACCAGACAAAACCAAATTAATACCCTTGGGAAAGGTATGAACCCCCTTATCCTCCCAGCTATGGGTTAAATAGTACCACTACGGTTCTTCTAGGAGAATGGCTTTGACAATAAATAACCTAAAAAGAGTTGATAAGCCATTAAACAAAGAAACCAAACCAAACCAAACTAAACCAAAATCAACAATAATGACGAACGAACACACTTCTTTAGAAAAATATACCTCTCACACTTTATACGAAAGAGTTGTGTGGGAGTTAGAAACTGAACAGACTGCAACATATTGACTCCCAGTTCGTCTGTATTTAGCAGCACTTCTTTCACATTCTGCTGGGCTGCTCAACTGGGGCTACTGAGGGCCCCTCCTCTGCTGGGAGCTGGTTCTCACTGCCTCGAACTCCAACAAACTGACTCCAACTAACGCGTTGCGCATCCCGTAGTCCACAACTTGACTGGCCTCGCCCGGGCTCAAAATCAACTAGCCTCGTCCAGCGTCAAATCTCAACTCTCTTTTTTTAAAAAATCACAAAAATTCTCAGCCCATCGCTTCAGGGCATGACGTCATTCACACCCCAGTCCCATTTTCTTATCTGGGGTTTTTATTATGACATTTGTGATTGTCACGTCCTCCGCGCAGGAGCGTGAACACCTGCACTCGATGATTGCACGTGCACGTTCACTAAACCGAACAGTTCTGATCCTAACCAAACCGAATGATAAGCTATAACCAACGAAAAATAATAATATAAAAAAGATCCTTCCGCAATTATATAACACCCCGATCGAAAGCCGTCTGCGTATCTCAACGTAGGTTAATAAGACGTGATGTTAATCATAGCAGTCCCCCCTCTCTCTCTCTCATACACACAACCTTCTTGGTTTTTCGAATAAAGAAGTTTATATTTCTATATAGAAGTTTTGTTGTGACTTGTTCCCGCAGGTACATCATACCAGGAAATCTAATACCCTTGGGAAAGGTATGAATCCAATTATTCTCCCTCCAGCTATGGGTGAATAGTAGGACTGACTTGGTTCTTCAGCCTTGGTGAAGCAATTAGTCTAGGAGAAGGAAAACTCTGAATTCAAAACTGTTAAACTCCGCTTAAAAATTGACCTTGTGTCATATCCTGCCCGAGCGGAGGGGTTGGGTAAATAGGATCATACCAGGAAATCAAACAAAGAAAAAATGTTTATTTTTGTGCATAAACAGGCTACAGAATGTGTAATATTTGTATCTGTATTTTGATCAATCTGTAATTTCCAGTGAGTTTTAAAACTTCTTTGAAAATTTGTAGACGATATTATTTGAGTTGCCACGAAAAATTGGAAGGATAAAATCCCGAAATAAGTAAAAAAAATATTTTCTCTGCTAGATTGTTAAAAAAACATTCTTAACAAAATCGAATAATAGATAATTCAACAACATTTTTCTTCTTATTTCGAGCCAACCTCAATGTTATAAATATCGATAAAATAAATACTACTAATATATACGTGGGTACCAGTATTTTGTCTTAAAAAGTAGGACTTAAAACTTTGGCATGAATCGTTAATGGTCTGGGAGACCGGGTTTCAAACCCAGGTCAAGTCACAGAAAACATTTTTAAAAATGGTACTTGATATCTCCTTACTCAAAAATCAGCTTTATCAGCTACAGTTCAAGGGTAGTTGAAGCAATCTAGGGAAAGGTGTAGCACCCTTCCACACAACTTAGTGTAGTAGCTGATGAAAAGGGAGCCTTCGAGTTGCTTTCAACTACGGTCGGCTAACTTACTTATATAGGGTGAAGATTACTACGATAATAATTATGATATGTCAAAAAAGTTCAATTGGATTGATTGAAACAGAACTGTTTTGATGGTCCTATCCATGGGGCAAGTAAAATCAAACTTTGTTCTTATGGTAAACTGAATTGTTTGAAATAAAACTGTTTTGAAATTTAAAATGCGTGCTTATGTTAAACTGAATTATTAGAAATATAACCTTTTTGTCATTTAAACAGCGTACTAGAGCTAAACTGAATTGTTTGAAATATAACAATTTATATGCATAAAAATGGATTTGGCATTAAATAACCCACAATGTTTGATACGCCATAAAACCCAACCAAACCAAACTAAACCAAACTCAACTAATAATAATCATACACATGATTAAATTGCTTGTTTAACCATTGATAACAGATTCTAAAATAATCTAGAAAACTATATTTTTCTGTTTATAAAATTATTATTTCTTTTGAAAATACAAAATTATTCATTTCTTACTCAACACATATCGGTTGATATTTTTTAAACGAAAATCTAAGATTATTTTCTTTTAAGAATACATTTTATTACAATATCGTTTAATCATCTTAAATGGAACGAATATATTTTATATATTTTTATTGTGTCATGAATATTTTTCTGATATTCAATCTGCTTCTTTCTGACAAAAATTTCCTGCGGCAGCCACATAAATGTCAACGTATCGATTTTTCTTTTCTCTTCGTAGTAACGCGCTAAAACAGAGACATTTTTACATACACAAAATATGGCCATTTAGGTTTAAGCAAACAAAGTCATTTCATGTATGAATCTTCACGTTCTTGAAAAATGTACGCCCTGATCCATGTTATCTTTTCTTACAAGAAAAGGCTTTGAAATTTTTTTTTTCTTTTTACAACAAAGTTTTTGCTCACTTTAAAGATATAAAATGTATGAATTATATATCGGTGTTTTATTAACTCATTTTTACCTTTGACAGGCACAAGCCTCCAGAATGTAGAATCATCACCATCCATGTGCAAGGAGATCACCACCGACCATCGAGACAAAGAGGCACCAATAATAAGAGTCAAGGACTGTTGAAAAATTCCTTTTGTGGTTGCCAAATCGACCATCACCGATGGTTCGTCGTTTGGTTGGGTTAAAAGGCATATCAACCTTTGTAGGTTATTTAACACCAAATCCATTTCTATGTAAATAATCAGTTCTATCTAAAACAATTAAGTTTAGCATGAATACACAGTTTATTTGTCAAAAACATTTCTATTTCAAACTATTCAATTTATTCAAACAGTTCCAATTCAGCCTAGTATAAGTACAGATTTTGTTTACACACAGTTAAATGTCAAAACAGTTCTATGTTTAACAATTCAGTTTAGTGTAAACACAGTTTCAATGTCAAAAAACAGTTCTATTTGAAATAATTCAGTTTAGCATAAGCACGCAGTTTAAATGTAAGCACAGTTTAATTGTCAAAAACACAACTATTACAAGCTATTTAGTTTAGTCAAAAGATTCAGTTTAGCATAAGTATGCCGTTAGTTCTATTGAACAGATAGATAGGGTTCTATCAGGTGCTACCACGCTTGGCCTGAGTGGACCTGGGAGTAATGGCAATGAAGGGTTACTCCGTATTCCCCAAAGCCCCAGCATTACTGGAACCTCATCATCAGAATGTTTAGTGTCATATCAGGACACTCATTGGTGTGGGTCTTACCCCTTTGCAGAGGTGCAGTCAGTGTAATCTACAAATCACCGATGGTCAACCCAAGTGTAACTTTAATAAAAATGACTTAATTCCACGTTAAGTGACCGGAAAAGGGCTGATACGCCGTAAATTAAACCAACCAACCATCTCGTTTCCTTCTTTGAACACATCCACAAGACCACTCTAAAAAAAGGCTCAAGAGGAGGAGCCGTATCACTATGCTATCGAGCCCTGACCAGACCTTCAGCTGCAGCTGTCGTAACCTTTCCTGCTGTTGGAGTGGACTGGTCTCTTCTTCATCTTTACTTCTACAAGCTAAACCATGATATATATATATATATATATATACCGATAAAATCAATCGAAACGTAGTTTCTTCCAAGTGGCGGTCGTGTCGATACTGCTGTATGGATGCACCACTTGGACGCTAACAAAACGGCTGGAGAAGAAGCTAGACAGCAATTACCCAAGAATGTTGTGAGCAATATTGAATAAGTCCAGGCGGCAACATCCCAAAAAGCACCAACTATACGGCCTCCCGCCTTCCATCACGAAAACTATCCAAATTAGACAAACCTGACACGCAGGACAGTGCTGGTGAAGCGGAGACGAGCTCATAAGTGATGTACTCCTATGGACCCCCACAGATGGCCGATCAAAAGCAGGACGACCTGCTAGAACATACATACAGCAGTTATGTGAAGATACGGTATGTAACCCTGAAGAACTGCCAGAGGCGATGAACGATAGGGAAATGTGCCGAGTGAGGGTCTGGAATATCCGTGCTAGCGGCATGATATGATTATATATATATATATATATATTGACTTACCATTACTAGAAAATCTGACTGGGGAAGACGTGGCCCTGGAGATGACCGCATCCTCTGTAAGTATCAAAAGTACCTTCTAGACATTTGGTTCAGTAGTTGTGCATCTACCATGGTTAGTTGATTTGGCATCATATCTGTGTGATGTCTTCAGCGGTAGAGTTTCAGCTCTTCCTTCTCTAGTTGCAGGTTCGATCTCCTGTGGTAGAATCATCGTATGCACTGCTGATGAGACCTAATAAGGTCGAACAAGCAATCTAGTGTTCTGGATGTCACACCGAGTGCTTGCCGGATTTTTAAAAGAGAGATTGGTACTATTTACCAACCCCTCCGCTCGGGCAGGATATGACACAAGGTCAATTTTTAAGCGGAGTTTAACAGTTTTGAATTCAGAGTTTTCCTTCTCAGAGACTAGTTGCCTAACCTAGTCTGAACCTGGTCTGTCCTACTATTTACCCATAGCTGGAGGGAGAATAATTGGATTCATACCTTTCCCAAGGGTATTAGTGCAATGTGAAATGCAATCAGTCTCGTCCAGGATTTGAACTCGTATCGCCGTGTTCATTTCCTACGGCGATAACGACTACACCACTAGGTAAATCTTAAATAATTGATTTGGTGCATGTGGTCTCTTTTTCTTAGGTTTTGTGTACTGTGCAGCAGAAACATGTCAGCTGAGTACAGTCTGTGAGGAAAGCTGCACCATAACACAATTCACTCCTCCAGAAATTTGGAAACGGCATAGCTGTACAACATGGCATTCACACATTCCCGAGGACAGTGCAGAGGATTTGAAAATAATTGGATGAGACTAATGATGATTACGGATATCCAGTAACCTCGAAAACCCACTCTGATCGTTCTGATAAGAAAAGAACTTCCAAATTTGTTGGAGAAAACAAAGCCATGATTGACAACGAGCCAAGCAGGTCAAACAGGTTCATTGGTAGTGACATGGAAGCGTTTGAATTTTCTTAATGGGCAAATAGTGCATGAAGATATTCAGTATTCTTCATGCAAGAAGAGAAAGACAAAATTCTTATCACAGGTCATGAAAGACAAGTGGAAAAACCACGCAAACTTTTTAAAAATCCCTCAAGAACCATCAACAGCAGAACATGCTTTGCTTGTTCTTAGATGAGAAAGAATTCAGTTAAGATTTAATGGTAAACTGAATGAACATGTGATGTTGGTTCCCCCATGATGTACCGATTGTGAAGAAAATAGTGGTCACTGGAGATGATAACTTTATGCCAGCTATCATTTTCCCACATGACCTCGCACTTAACACGAACTTATGGTCTGGATAGAGAGCATGGTTGCGAAAGTACACTGTGTCACACAGACTCCCTAGATTGCAACTTCCTTGATTATTATATTTAGTGCATGGTTGTGTTGTATTGTCATATACATGCGGAATAAACATATTAACACAACAATGAAGAATGTTGTATGCAAGAGAGAGTTGGAGACCGAACAGAACTGCAACATATTGACCTCTCTCGCCCCTCATGACATAGCCGTGTGTCGTACTCGTTCTCCTGGACTGCTCAACCGAAGCCCTGGGGGCCCAGCCTCTCTGGGACATTTTCTCATCCCATCATCTTCTCACCAACTGGTCTCCAAACTAACTGACTTCCTGTCTTCACCGAGTTATATAATAGTTCAACCGCCCACTCAATCTTTGGAATGGCATGTTTGATCGTCATCAAGCGGAAATAACTGTCATGCAGTTCACAGGTCACTCTCTACCGGTGCATCAGTCTATGAGTGTACCATGGGATTTTACCTTGTCCCATATTGTCAGCTAGACTCGCCCACGCAAATTGAATATGCACTTCCGCCGTCTTTGGAATGGCATGTTTGGCGAGGTCGAAGGTCAATATACAACAGTTGAGCGAGTGACCAAGATACCTCCATGCAACACCTACGATGAATTGATAGCAAGGATATCGGCATCATGTAGTAATTTAAAGAAGACCGTCGACAAGACCTCAGAAGATTCCGAAGACTTCTGGAGAGGCTCTAGTGGAAGTCAGTGTCGATTTCTTTGCATAAAATTAATCTATTGAATTTTTTCAATATCTTAATTCAAAACTTGTAAATATATATGATAAAGTGAAATATCAGTATAATTTTCATAGTGCCTTCACACACACACACACACACACACACACACACACACACACACACACAAACAAACACACACACACACACGCACACATATATATATATATATATATATATATATATATATATATAAAGTAAGTAAAGTTTGCGACCGTAGAAGGCTCCCTTTTCAGTAGCTACTACACCGAGGTGTAGGGGAGGGCACTAATCCTTTCCCTGAAATGCTCCACTTGTCCCTCGATATGTACCTTATATTGCTGTGTGTTAAGCTAGGAGGTATCAAGTTCCGTTTTAAAGTCTTTGGTCTCCCGGATCATTGGCGAACACTCTACCCAATGGGCCAATGAGCCGGTGATATATATATATATATATATATATATATATATATATATATATTAAAGTGCTCTATGACAAAAATTCACCGAAATATCATGATAGTTTGCTTTTAAAATAAAATTAAAAAAAGGGTAAATATCACAATTCTGAGATTCTCGAATCCTATCATCAGGTGAGATTGTATCGCAGTGTGCTTGTAGTAGCACGTCTAAGTTCCTCGTCGATTGCTATAAAATTTAAATTCAACTCACGAAAATAATATTGTCCTCGTTAAATCTGTTTACGTTCCATCTATAGATCAAACAGATGCATTTTGAAGATTATTACTAACAAATTATTTGAATTTTACCCAGTAATACTTGATACAACAAAACTCTTTTAAACAACTAATTATTACTCCAGCCTAAAATAACATAATTCTATAGAAATTATTCGGGTGTTCTCAAAGTAAGAGGGGCATACGATAAGTTTCCAGACTATTTTTGAATTGGCATTTAAAACTGTCTTAGACTCTTGAAAATTCAGTATTCTATTGCTATACATATTATTCGATGACTGACCAATTTTTATGATTTCAGGTTCAGATCAACAGCTACAGCAGCAATTGGAATACACCCTACTAAAGCCAGATTGTCACAGATGGTGAATTTCAAAAATGCAATCTGACACTTTAGAAGAACTATATGCAATAAAATTCTGCTTTAAACTTGGAAATAATACCACAGAAATGAATGGAATGCTTCAGACTGCTTTTGGAGCATCTTGCATGAATCGAGCATGAGTTTTTGAGTTGAATAAGAGATTCAAGGAAGGCAGGGAGTCTGTGAAGGATGATGAGAAGTGTGGGAGGAGGAAGCAAGTCAAAACACCAGAGTTGATTGGCCAAAGGGTTAGGCTTAGGGTTACTATGTTGAGGTTTTAAGGGAGTTCAGGAAGAGATTCGGTCGGAAGCAGCCAGCACCCTTCAAATCGGACCAGTGGCATTTCCACAAGGACAATACACCAGTCCACAACTTCGTCCTTGTCACAGACTATTTGACCAAGATGGGCATCAAGAAAGTTCCTCACCCTCCCTATAGTCCAGACCTTGCTCGCTGTGACTTTTGGGTATTCCATAAGCTCAGAGGCTGGCGTTATGAGACAATTGAGGAGATAAAAGAGGCTGTGACGAAGGTGATTGACACGCTCACACAAGAGGACTTCCATGGGGCCTTCCAGAAGTTGTTGGAACGGTACAACAAGTGCATTGTAGCTGGAGGAGATTACTTTGAAGGGGACTTGAGTTTCATGTGTGTACTATCAATAAAAGTGCACATACGAAAAAAGTCTGGAAACTTATCGTATGCACCTCGTAGTTGCTTTTTATCAGAGGTGATTAAAAAACTCTCAGGGCGCGGAAGCAAAATATGGAATGAGTTTTAAAACGTTTTTTTAGCCTGAATAGACCAATCTTTGAAAAAAGCACGATAAATCTGAATTTTTATGATTAGCTTCATTATTCAAGCACTTTTTCAAATTAAAATTCAGCCCAATATGGTTGGTGACCTTAGTCGAGGGTGACCCGAAGGCACCCCTTTCAATAGCTAATACACCAAGGTGTAGGGGTGGGCGCTATTTCTTTCCCTGGATTACTCCCCTTTACTCATGAAACGTACCTTGTAAAGGTGAGTGTTAAGCAAGGAGGTATCAAGTACCATTTTCTGAGTCTTTGGTATGACTCGACCTGGGATTGAACCCTGGGCTCCCGGACCATTAGCGAACACTTTATTCATTTGCCCAATGGCCCAGAATGAGTAAAAAAAAAAACAAAGAATCTATGATTTGCCTAACGCCGACACCAATCCAAGCTATTTTTGTCTTTTGTATATAAAGCAAAAAATTTGTTTTAACAGAAAAAAAAACTTTTTAAGGGAAAACAGGAGTGGAAGTTAGAACAGAAAACGAAAAGAAAGCTTTTAAACTGCTCTCGCTGGGGCGATTAAGAAGGATCCCACAACCTCAATAAGAAACCAAGCTAATGAATGAGAAATCTGTGATCATAGCAGTTTAGCAAGATTCAAGCCCAGACATTAAAGCCCTTGATTACACTATATGGGATGTTTTAGAAAATAAAACAAATGCAACTTCCCATCGAAATATTGTTTTGCTTAAGATTGTTATTGAAGAGGAAGGGAATAAAATGTCTGAAGAATTTATTTTGAAGGCATCCAAATCGTTTCAAAGATATGTTGCTATAAAAATTGAAAAAAAATGCGGCCATACTGAGTAAATTTACTGTTTTGTGTCTATCTTCTTGTTTTGGGGTTTAATTTCTTAAAATTAAGATCACTCTTGTTTTATTATAGAGTCGTATTGTTACGACCAGGGGTTTCACTGGGACTGCGATAGCTGGCACGTAACGAGAATAATAATAAAAAATATAATATAATAACGAGAATGCCCAAGGTTCGATAAAAAAAGGCGAACTATGGGAAGGGAATTTCTCCAATCGAAGACTCTCGGTAAATCACAGCGGAATAAGCGGCAAGCACTCACAAAACCAACAAAACACAATTTGAAGATTCAACAACAAAATTTATTACAAAATTTACAAGGTAACTTGAGGAAAATAAAATTTAAAAAAAAGGTTTAAGAACAAAAGGGAATAGAAAAGTAATGATAATATCTATATCTAAAATCCGAGACGAATCACAACTCAAATAGATTTGCTAGGTAGACAAATAAAGGCAAAAGAAATATGAAACTCACTGAGGGTTTAGGGCTTGTTAATAATCTTATCTTCTTTCGTTTTTTTCTTCTGTTAGAGACGATTCAGCTTGAATATAAGTAAGTGCCACGAAGAGTTGTCCGATCTCTGAAATCAGTTTCTTGGTCACATTTCCATGGGTGGACTGGGACGAATGCCTCTCGACTTCTCCTGAATAGATGTTAACGCCTCGAAGTCAGGACTGCTACTAATCGTTTTGTCACTCTGCGAGTGCGCCAAAAAAAAAAAGGGTCTCTATCTGATTCCTAAGGTTGGACACGTTGCCGGTAAGGTCACTCAAACTTTACTCTAAGAGTTCAAGGCTAGCTGAGTAAATAGGGAAGGGGATTGCCTTGCCACTCCATTCCCTACTGTCTTTTTTTTTCTTTTCTCTTTATCCTTTGCCCTCGTGAACTATCGAGCAAATCATGCGTTAGGAGAAAGGAAAGGCTTGGCGCCTCTTCTTCTCCTCTTCTTTAATTTTCGTCTCGGAATAATACGGACAAATAAAACACATTTGAAACATATATAAAAATATATATTTCCCGTTATTAATCTAATTTCTACCCAACGTAACAGTATACCATTATTGTAGAATATTCTTAATTTTTCTTCCGAACCCTGTATGGAAGGTAAATTTTCAACGATTATAACCCCCCTCCCCACAAAAAATCAAAGGGAATTAATATTGTTTCGAAAGATGTTTCCTCCATATTTTCCATATCGCCCAGATTTTAGTATGAACAGTCTTTCTGTTGGTTTGTTGTTTGGGTTTTACGGCATATAAACCTTTGTAGGTTATTTAATGCCAAATCTATTTTCATACAAATAATTAGTTGTATTTCAAACTATTTTTTTAGCATGAGTACACAGTTTAATTGTCAAAAATATTTTTATTTCAAGCAATCCTGTTTAGTCAAACAGTTCTTATTCAAACAATTAAGTTTAGTATTAGCATAGTTTTTGTCCACACAGAGTTAGATATCAAAACAGTTCTATTTCAAACAATTCAGTTTAACATTAGTACGCAGTTTAGATATCAAAACAGTTCTATTTCAAGTAATTCAAATAAGCATAAGTACGCACTCTACTTCTATTTTACCCATCGATAGGGTCCTATCATTTGTTACCACACCGGACCAGAGTAGACCTGGGAGCGATGGCACTGAAGGGGCGCTCTGCATTCCCCAAAGCTCTGGCATCACTGAAAAATCAGCATCAGATTGTTTAGTGTCATATCGAAGACGATCATTGGGGTGGTTTTACCCCTTTGCAGAGGTGCAGCCGGTGTGTTCTACAACCCTAGCCGACTGGGCAATGACTTGTTTCTAATCTAATTAGTTTTTATCTCTAGAACATTCCATCAGTTGCAGAAAATTCATAAAATAAAAGAAGGTAAAAACTGCCTTTCAACGGTATTTTTTCTGCGAAAACTCCGGCTTTCTTAAACTTCTAGTGAAATAAAATATTTTTGACTTGGAAGACTTTACTAATTTGTCCTCCCATATCGTTTTTTTTTGTTCTGGATCAAACTGATGTATCAGTTTTGTTTTGTCAACAAAACATGAAATTAACTTTCGATTAGTGCTTTGCTTATCTTCAGCTTGGGTGAGAGGATGACGTGATTTGGGAATGATTGGCAGAAGCAAAGTTATTTACGCAGAGAAAATAAGCAATTTTAAAGGAAAAAAAGCTAAACTATTCTGATGTAATATGAGTCTTTAGTATTTAAAAATAAAGCACTTTTGTCTGTCATCTGTATTCTTAAAGCAGTTAAAGTGCAACTAAATTTAAGTCACTATCCAGTGTGGAATATTCAATAGTCGACCTTGAATAGGTCAGCGTCAACCTATTCTTTGGAGCAAACAACTTGATTACCCTGACAGTATAAATACCTACCAACTCAGTGTGTGTCCGTCAGAGAAGACTTGTAGTCACTCGAACCACATCGCTCCGTTCTCTTTGGTAGTCAACAAGCAGAAAGCAAAGTCACCATGCCTAACTACACTCTCCATTACTTCAATGGCCGCGGCCGTGCCGAGATTCTCCGTATGATGATGGCCATGGCTGGCGTCAAATATATGGACAAGAGATATGAATTCTCTGATTGGGATCGTTGCAGGAATGGTAAGGAATTAGTTTACTCCATATGCGTTAAATAGTCTCATTCTTGCGATTCTTTATAATCGATGCGCATGTGAGCAATTTTCGTTTTTTTAAATTTTGTTACGTAGATAACCCTTTTCAATACACTAAGCAACAGTTTTTTGGTGTTTTATTTTTGTTTGGTTTCTTTGTTTAATGGCATATCAACCTTTGTAGGTTATTTAATGCCAAAGCCATTCTCATTGAAGAACAATAGTGGTACTATTTAACCCATAGCTGGTAGGATAAGGGGGTTCATAATTTTCCCAAGGGTATTTGGCCGAAAGTGAACGTAATAGCGCGACTGGAGTACGAACTCGCATACTACGATTCCAAAGTCCATCGCTTTAACCATTACACCACGAGGAGACCCCCGATGTTTTTTTCGTTTCGTTGTTTTTTTTTTTAATTGCTTCTGTTCTAAGTAACTTGAAAGTACGTTTGTTTCACTTCGATCTTTCTTTTTTTTTTTTTTTTTTTTTGAATTGGGTAAATACCTTTAAAAATTACAAAATTTGCCAATTTTTACTGATGATTGAACTCAATATTCAGTGCTCTATAGACGGTGGAGAATTCTCTTGAACTTATAAAACATTTTTTTTATTTATGTCTTATTTTCTGTTTGAACACAAGTAAAATTTTGATTCATCTTTGATTTCAATGATGTAAAAATAAGTGTTTGATTTTCCCTGTTTTTATTTACAAAAAACGTTAATTTCCTAATATCTCCATTCTGTATAGCTATAAAGCTAATTTATCATACTTACCCAACCCCTCCGCTCGTGCCGGATATGACACAAAGTCGATTTTTAAACAGAGTTTAACAGGTTTGAATTTAGAAATTTCCTTCTCCTAGAATAGTTGCCTCACCAAGGCTGAAGAACCTAGTCTACCCTACTATTTACCCATAGCTGGAGGGAGAATAATTAGATTCATATCTTTCCGAAGGTTAGTCAGCTAGATTATCAAGTTCGAGTTCCATTGGGTGCTCTATCCATACAACCTTGGAGGTGCCGTCGTGTAGTTGTTATCGTCGTAGGAAATGGACACGGCGACACGAGTTCAAATCCTGGACGAGACTGATTGCATTTCACATGGCACTAATACCCTTGGGGAAGGTATGAATCCAATTATTCTCCCTCCAGCTATGGGTAAATAGTAGGACAGACTAGGTTCTTCAGCCTTGGTGAGGCAACTAGTCTAGGAGAAGAAAAACTCTGAATTCAAACCTGTTAAACTCCGCTTAAAAATTGAATTTGTGTCATATCCTGCCCGACTGGAGGGGTTGGTAAATAGTATCCATACAGCATTTTGCCGTCTCTAAGCTAAAACAAAGCTTAATAAATTCCAACTTAATCATATTTACCAAACCCCGCTGCTCGGGCAGGAGATGACATAAGGTCGATTTTTCAGCGGAGTTTAACAGGTTTAAATTCAGAGTTTTCTTTCTCTTGTTGCCTCACCAAGGCTGAAGATTCAGTCTGCCCTACTATTTACCCATAGCTGGAGGGAGAATAATTAGATTCATACCTTTCCCAAGGGTATTAGTGCTATGTGTAATGCAATCAGTCTCGTCCAGGATTTGAACTCGTGTAGCAGTGTCCATTTCCTACGACGATAACCATTACACCACGGGCACTTAATTCCATAGAGCTAATTTATAAACTTTCGAAACATGAACCTTTATGAAATGAGGCTAACTAACAACAGCTTTTGACACACGCTAGAGTGACTACCCCTGTTGAATGAGTTCTACGTTCTATTCCATAGATTCACTTGAATTTTTAGTGGAAGCCGTGTTTCATTTTTATGAGGTAGTTTGCAAGAATTCTTTCTTAAATGTACACTGATTTTCATAAGATTCTGCTTCTATTTGTTCGAGAAATGCATAACTCGAAAGCAGTTCTTTATTTTTCATCAACATGGGGTTATTCCAGAAAATTTAACTCTCTGTGAATTTGAAAATTATTTTCATATTTCCAATTGTTTATATATATATATATATATATATATAAATTATAATAAGAATATGAGTCTTTATATATATATATATATATATATATAAAGACTCGTATTCTAATGATAATTTTATTATATATATATATAATTTAAATACGCTCCCCCATGGTGGTTGAGCACTCTGGCGAAGGAATTTTCGGCTGCTGCTTGCATAATGCAAAGCTCTTCGAATGAATTGAGCACTCTTGTGTCTGGTGGGCTTGAAAATGTTAGCAAACAAACGCTGCTAATAATTCCCTAAGCTAACGTAGTACGTAAAGGTGGGCGGGTTTCGATCCCAGCTTCGCGCAGCCTACGTGTCTAGCCACACTGATGAGTTGTGATACAACAAAACAGTCTGTCTGTGGATGACAGTATATATATAGGGTGGGGGACGATTTCATATTTTTCTCAGGCTTACGTCAAGCATATTAAAGCGAAGTTACTTGAAAATTGTCCCATGATGCCGTATTCAAATGAATAACGTCAACGTGATGTCTTAGACAATAGTAATTTGTAGTTGCTTGTAAAATTTAAAGAAAAACTAGTTAAAAAATTCATATTAAATGATAAATGCTTATCGATAACTTTCAACAGTTTTAAATCGATTGTTATTTTCACGTCGTCATTGACAGGTCATAATATTTTTTTAATTTCAGATTTCCCCTGTAATTACCTCCCCTGTTTGCAAATGGACAATGGTGACATGATGCCTGAGACCATGGCTATTTGCAGGTATTTGGCCCGTGAATACAGTAAGTTGCATACGTAGTAAAAAATTATTTTATTATATTGATTTGATCTTAATAAAATTAAAATATTAAAATAAAATTAAAAATATTAAAAACTGAAAACAATAAAAATCAAAGAATAAAAACACTTAATAAGGTCATCAAAAATTGTAATTTACGTATCTGGTGCTTTAGAAATGTTTTAATATCGTGTAATACGAGTAATACATTATATATATATATTTATATATCGTAGCATTCTTGTGCAATTGCCGTCAAGCTTTTTCTCCATACGTTTAGTCAGTGTCCATGAGGTGCATCTAAATAGTAGTATTGACCCGAATGCCTGCTACGAACTATATTGAACAAATCCTCGAGGCAACAACCCACAAAAATCCAGCTGTACGGCCACCTACGACCCATCTCGAAAACAATCCGAATTATACAAAGAAAACATGCATGACACTACTGGAGAAGTAAGGACGAACTCATAAACGATGTACTCCTGTGGAACCTTTCACATGGATGAGGAAAGTTTGGGCGATCAGCTTGTACCTATCTTCAACAATTCTATATTCAGGATGTGGCTCGGAAAACCCTCCGAGACATAAAGGCGAGAGGCGAGAGAGGGCCATGGAAATCCGTTGCGAGCGGTACGTCATGATGTTGATGATATATATATATATATATATATATATATATATATATATATATAACGTTGCTGTTTAACGTCTTATTTGTGCGTATAAGTAATTAATGAATGTGACATCGTATACTTATGACACGTAAGTTAGCGTTGATTGCATTTTATATTTACTATTATTGGAACGCTGTAGAAAAACAGACAATTAATTTTCATGAAAAATCACCAATTCTGAAGGAATGAAAAAAAAATAGAGAAAAATCTAATCGTAGACAAATAACTATATTTTATTAGTCGTTTTTATTTTCATTTTTGTAACATATTGTTTTTAATCAGGATTGTTTTATCTAAAGTTAGCTCCGCTGTCTGGGCAAGTGAGAGGGTTTGGAAGAAGTTTCTTGTATTTTTTTGGAGGTTGGTTGATTGTGGCTATCTGTTATATAATTAAGGAATGATTTTTTTATATCAATCATTTTTCATTAATAATATTTTATCATTAAGTTTCGTTGGGCTTTGAACTATTCGGTTTAAGTGTTCAGGTATATAGTCAATTGGTGCAGTTTACGCTCGAGCGCAAAAGATATGACAATCACCATTGTCATAATAAACCCCCAGACTGGAAATGGGTCTGGAGTGTGGATGACGTCATGTCCATAAGAAATGGTCCTGAGAATTTGTTGATTTTGAAAAAGACGTCAGTTTGAGTTGAGTTTCTGCCATTGAGGCAGAGAGTTGGATTTAGACCGTTTAAAAGGTAGTTTGGTTTTTCGGATCTCTACCGAAAGAGATCTTAAACATCACAAGATGCGCCACGCGTTGGGATGTGGTCAGATAGTATGGTTAGCATAAGCTTTTAAGAATTGTGTCTCTCTCCTCGTGTTGAAAAACCGAAGTCTAGAAATTAATAAACCGTTCGTACCTGAAAAAACAGAGTCCCGCTTGCGTTTATATTTGCCTGTGTTTTGCATTTGTAAATGTGCTTGCATCACGCTTGTGATTGGTATGGTTATTGGCCTAGTAGATAGAGTGTTTGCTAATGGCCTGATAGACCTGGGTTCACTCCCAGGTCGCGTCATACCAAAAACTTTAAAAATGGTACTTGATACCGCCTTGCTTAACACTCAGCAATATAAGGTGCGTATCGAGGGTAAAGTGGAGCAATTCAGGGAAAGGAGTAGCACTCTCCTCTACACCTCGGTGTAGTAGCTATTGAAAAGGGAGCCTTCTGCTCACCCTCGACTAAAGGAGACAACTTTACTTACGAATACAACACATCTGTATGTCGTTCTTTTATTGTACGATTAACAAGTTTTTGCTATTTTCAAAACCAATACCCAAATCGGTATTTACTGAGGAGGAGTCTGAGAAATATGACAATTGTCTCTATTTTTTTTTTTTATTATTGTCCCTCTTGATATTAATTCACTTGACCCAGCCATGTTCTGAATTCGCAATCCCGTTGATTTCTCGGTACATATAACATAATTATGCTTTCAGAAATAACTAAGCAGCAGAAATTAGGAAACAGTGACAAGTCGACTGATGACTAAATGAGATGAGAAAGTAATTCAGTCACAGTTGTTTTCTTCAGCGACTGTAACCAGAGCAGTGGGAACGTGTGCATTATCCTGGGGCAAGAGTATATCTGCCACATTTTCCTTCTTCGTTTGGACTTGATTTTTTTCTTCGGTTGTCATTATTCTGGAGCATGCTACTGTCCATCAATCGTTTTTCTCTTTATCAGGAAGTCTTTTGTATTTGCTTATTCAAAGTCCACAAGAACAAATGCCGTATCGTTGACAACGGATGCTGCTTGGTTGAAAATCTTCGGGGATGTTACCACTGTTTGTTTGAAATCGTTGACTTAGGTTCGAAGTAGTGAATCCAGGTTTCATTTTGATTTATTAATCCGCGGTGAACATTGTTACGGTTAGCCTTGAAGTGAGTCAGAAGCGCCCTGGGAATGTCAATTCTTTTCAGTTTGTGCCCTGGCATTAGCATTCTTAGGAATCATTATGCAAGATCCTAGTTAAAAGTGTGAACTGAACTAGAATTAATACTTATGTGTAATATAATGGCCGAGGGATTTCGTTTTATGCCTTTCGGTTTAGTTAGGCCGAGAACCTTTCGGCTCAGTGCATGAGTTACATTAACGCAGGTGTTCACGTGCGCGGGCGGAACGGATGTGTCACTCAGAGATTTCACAATTGCCCAGATGGGGAACGGGGCTACAGAGTGTGGATGACGTCATGCACTGGAAGAACACGGAGGATTTGGGGGGTTTTGAAAAAGTCAGTTAGTGGAGTTGAGTCTTGCCGTCCGAAGAAGACGATTGACTTTCGCTTGCTCGCCGAGGCTTGGGCAGTTGCCGCACGGGATGCGGGGCAGATGAAAAAGCCAGAATAGAAAGAATGTGTATCTCTCTCCTTATTCCGAAGAACCTTTAAACTCAAAGGTTATAAAAAGTTTCGTACCTTAAGTAAGAAGTTGTAAGCCTTTTTTGTGTTTCGAGATTCCTATGTTTTATGTTATATATAATTATATTTCACATGGGTCGCAGTTTCTTCCAGGCAGCGGTCACATCGATACTGCTATATGGGTGCACTACATGGACGCTAACAAAACTGCTGGAGAAGAAGCTAGACGGCAATTACACAAGAATGCTGCGTGCAATCTTGAACAAGTCCTGCGGCAACACCCCACAAGACACCAACTGTTTTGCCACCTACCCCCTATCACGAAAACTATTCAAGTTAGACGAACCAGACATGCAGGACACTACTGGAGAAGCAGGGACGAGCTCATAAGTGATGTACTCTTATGGACGCCCACACATGGCTGTGCAAAAGCAGGACGACCAGCACGAACATACATTCAGCAGCTATGTGAGGATACGGGATGCTGTCCTGAAGACCTGCCTAGGGCGATGAACGATAAGGTGGAGTGGCGAGAGAGGGTCAGGGATATCCGTGCTACCAGCGCGACATCATGATGATGATGATGATGCTATATATATTTATATATATATATATATATCACAAATATCCGTATCCTGTGTATGGTACATATAGACTTTGTTATTCTCTTGACAGTAAAAGATGTGCCATCCAAAATCTTATAGGGAATGGTAACAATCATTGGTTGAGGATTTTGGGCGAACTGACCGAGACCCATCATCTATGTTGTCCCTGTCTCGGTTGAATTCCGAAGGCCAGTTCGACACAGTCACATAGGAAGTGGATTCTTCAGCAAATATCTGTGCCATGTATTCACGAATTTCAATGAATGTCAAACTTTTCTTTTAAAGATACATAATGGTTCTTCAGACACCTTTTTTTTTCATTTGTTGATTTGTGGCAGATCTTCAAATTTTTGCGGGCCTCCTCTGAAAAGAAAGCAAGATATAAATCTGCTTTGGTTTTCTAATAAGAAGAGGTTGAGTGTTGCTACAAAAAAGATTATCAACCGCTATTTTTTCTTGTTTTGGGTTGGCTTAGTTTGGTTTTATGACATATCAAACATTGTAAATTATTAATTGCCAAATACATTTTATGCATATAAACAGCTCAAGTGGATAGAGTGTTTGCCAATGGTCCGGGAGACCGGGGTTCAATCCCAGATGGAGTCATTCCAAAGACTTAAAAATGGTACTTGATACCTCCTTGCTTAACACTCAGCAATATAAGGTACGTATTAAGAGTTTAAGTGGAGGAATCATGGGAAAGGAGTAGTACTATCTCCTACACCTTGGCGTAGTAGCTATTGAAAAAGGAGCCTTCTGGTCGCACTCGACTACGGTCATCAACTTTACTATTTATCCAATATCATATATCTAAATTATCATATATCTGAATTTTTTATCGGAAACATTTATGTTATCAGTAAAAATAGATATGGAATAGACACATTGATTATTTGATTGATTCTTAAAGTTTATCAATATTAATTATCTTTGTAGATTTCTATCCTAAGAGCCCCATGGACATGATGAGGTGTGACTACATCTGCGACTGCTTCTATGAAATCATGCACGATTACATGAGATACTACCACTGGAAGAACGGACACTTCAGGGTGAGTGAGTTATTTCCAAATTGCTGAATATATGATATCTACATTTTTCAAGACATTTGGTCGACCAAAATGAAAAATTTTACAATATTGAAATTAACAAAATAACTGAATGACCAAATATGGTATCATTCTTATTCGAAGAATACATTTGCAAAGTCGCTTCATTATAGTTTATCAATTCATTTAGGAAATTAAAAATAAAAACTACAGAAAAAAAAAAACGTTTCAGTTGAAAATAAATTTGAGTCGAATCTAGTCGAGGACAATAAAAAAATACCATAAAATAATAATATAATAATATATAATATTCTTCAAGACATTTGGTTTTGTAAAATTTGGATTAGTTTAAAAGCTGAATCAACAGAATAAGTACCAAATATTTCTGATCAGAGTGGAAATAGTAAGATATAAATAATTCCAAATTCCACAGAGCAACAAAATCGGTGCGTCCACACTGGCTGCAGGTTATTGCCCTCCTTAGAAATTGCATTGTTTTTAGGAAGCTTGGGTCTAACATCTTTGCAAGATAGAATCCGCGTATACTTAAAGCCACAGACAAAATGCGATTTAAATATATACTGAGAAACTTATTTAAATCATTGGGAGAGAAGGTTTATTCTTCCTAAAGGAGCCTAACTCTTATTGACTCCGATTTGAATTTCTCTTCTTTTTCAGTACAACATGAACGACTGGGGCTTCGGAGGTGACAGCTCATGCAGCAACTACGACGTAAGTCTTGTTTTTGTTTTTAATAAATCTAATTCTCCCTACTTTCAATGTAAAACGTCTCAGTCGATATCAAGCAACGCTATAGATTATTCCCATCACAGATTATACTCCATAATCTCAATTCATTTTCAGAACTACTTGTACTGGAGATACATGAACACCTTCAACAGGATTATGCCCTTCATGGAGAGGTCACTGTGCATGCGCAATGGTGGAAGCAACTTCTTCATGGGAGACATGGTAAGTTTTTTTTTTAATATAGAATTTCAGTGTATTACTCATCCAAACTCTTCCCAACGGGTTTCATAAAATTTTGTTGGGTAATATTTTTAATTTTCATAAAAAGTAGATGTTTTATCGCTTTGGAAATTCTCTTGTATAGCCATGATACAACTATACACATATACATGCGGAAGATAAATCAACAATAATGACGAACGAACACAGTTCTTTAGAAAAATATACCTCTCACACTTTATTCAGAATGGTTGCGAAAGGGTTTCGAAAGGGTTATGTGTGAACAAACTGCAATATATTGACCCCCAGTTCCTTTGTCTTTAGCAGCATTTCTTTCTCGTTCTGCTGGACTGCTCAATCGGGGGTCCTGAGGGCCCATAGCCCACTGCTGGGTGCTGGTTCTCTCTATAGCATCTTACCTCCAACTTCACTGACTCCAACTCCGACTCCAAACTAACTGAACTTCCTGTCGCACCAGGTTATATCATTGTTTGACACCCACCTGCTTCCTATGAGCGTCACATTTGCACCGAATTCAACCCGTCCACGGTCAAGGCTATATCTTGATGTCTTCAACCGGATGCACCTGTCCCTTGATTAACGGCTGGGTCGAAGGTCAATATGTTACATTTCGTGTTCAGGCTTGCTTTTAATCTGAATTAGGCATATGCTCACCGTGTGCATATACTTTATATATACATATACATATACAGGGTATATATAAACAGACAGGCACATATAAATACATTCATATGGACATCTATATTTGTGAGTGTAAGTTTGTCGATAGACAGGTAGATAAACAGAGAACCAGCTAAAGATTAGTCTTAAGAGAGACTGTAGAAATGTATGCATTTAACAATATCTCCGGTTACTGGCTAGATGTTGCACGAGGTCGATTTTTAAGCAGAGAACTATTGGCTTGATTTCCGAATTATTTTCGGGTTATATTAGTTGCCTCGCCAAGGCTAGAGAGCTCATTCTGTTCTCCTATTTGCATAAACCGGCCAATTGGCATAGTAGTTGAGCGTTTATCAACGGCCCGGGACACCAGGCTTCAATCCCTTGTCGAGTCATACCAAAGACTCAAAAAATGGTATTTGATGCCTCCTTGCCTAACGTTCAGCATTATAGAGATCAAGAGTAAAGTGGGGCAATCAAGGGAAAGGATTAGCGCCCTCCACTACGCCTTGATGTAGTAGCTACTGAAAAAGGAGCCTTTAGGTCGTTCTCGATTACGGTCACCAACTTTACTTACTTATTTCAAAATATATTCAAGAAGAACATATGGATTCTAGCCATTTATAATTACTGTATCAAGCTGGGGTATGGATTTTTTCTTTCGTCTTCTATGTGCTACTTGTCTTCCTAGAGATGTTTGCATGTTACTTTATTATCAGGCACGTACAATACAGGGTGCAGAAGCAAAATATAGAAAAAGATAAAAAATTAAAATATTTTTATCTGATTAGTCCAATTTAAAAAAAGTGATAAATCTAAATTTTCATGAGTGATCTCTCATTCAAGCTCTTTTTAAAATGGAAATTCGGCCCAATAGGAGTGAGCAAGAAAAGAAACTACAAAGAATCTACGATTTGCTTAACACAGAAACCAAGCTAAACTTCTTTTGTCTACCGTTTACAAAGCAAATAAATGTTTTTACAGAATAATAACTTTTTATCGAAAAGGGTGATTTGAGTTTGAATAAAAACGAAAAAAGGATTTTTAACTGCTTCGACTGGGGTGATTAAGAAGGACCCCACAATGTGAATAAGAATTCATTGTCTACGAGAAAACTGTGAGGACCGTAATTAAACAAGACTCAAGCGCAGACCTTAACCTCCTTGATTAAGCTATATGGAGCGTTTTATAAAACAAAATGAATGTAACTTCCCATCCAAATATTGGTTTGCTTAAGACTGCTATTGAGGAGAAATTATATAAAATCTCTGAATAATTTATTTTCAAGGCATGTAAATCGTTTCGAAGGCGGGTTGATACAATATTTGAAAATTTAAAAAATGGTGGTCATATTGATTAAATTTACTGTTTCGTGTCTATGTTCTTATTTTGTTGTTTTTCTTTAAAATCAAAAATTATTTTGTAATTGTCTTTAATTGGAATCATTTTGAGATGAGGCTTCTTAATCAGAGAATTAATTTTTATTTATTGCGGACTTTTTGTCCTCATCTTGGTATTTTTTGTGTTGTTTCTTCTTTCACTTCGTTTCGGCAAAATTTCACCTCTGGCTTTCTTCAGGTGATTTACCGCGACCTCGCATAGGAATGCTGAGTCTTGTAACCGTATCCCCAGTAATTACTGCCTTCCACAGTTGCTGTCTATCGTACCACGTTTTTGACCAAGTAAACCTCTGGCCGGCTTGGGTAGGATTTGAAACCGTTATCTTCTGACAATGCTCACCTGGAACCGTAGAAGCTGAACGCCCCTATCCACTGCGCCACGGGGCTTGTTAATTTCTTAATTAATTCTCACATTTGGCCTTTAAACAAAACTCATTAACATTTTTACTAAGATTTATAGAGGATAAATAATGAATTTGGTGCAATGCACGTGGTATAATAGTTATCGTCATAGGAAATGGACACGGCGACACGAGTTCAAAATCTGGACGAGACTGAATGCATTTCACATAGCACTAATACCCTTGGGAAAGATATAAATCCAATTATTCTCCCTCCAGCTATGGGTGTAATATAATTGCTGAAGGATTTTTTTATATTATCGTTTTTCGTTTTATATATCTTGCCTTTCGGTTTAGTTAGGCTGAGAACCTTTCGCTAAGTGCATGGGTTAGTAAGGTGCACACATTGAGTGCAGGTGTTCACGCGCGCGGTGCGGATGTGACTATCAGAGATGTCACAATAAAAACCCCAGATAGGAAATAGGACCGGGGACGTGAATGACATCGTGCCCGGAAGCGTGGGCTGATGATTTTGAAATTTGAAGAGAATGAGTTAGTTGAGATTCGAGTCTAGTGGAAGGCAGTCGATTTTGGGTCTCGGCGAGACCAGTTGGGGCTCTACGAAATGTGCTGCGCGTTTGTTGAATCTATGAGTCGAGAGCTGACGATTTACGAAAAGTCAGCATAGTAAGAAATTGTGTCTCTCTCTCCTCATGTCGAAAAACCTTAAACTCAAAAAGGTAAATAAAAGTTTTGTACCTGAACCAATTTCGAGTGTTTTCGGATTCCTTTATGCGTATGAACATTCTATGTCTATTTCATATATTTATATCTTGGTCGATCTCCTGGACGTAAATATATTACATGGGTAGGGCAAACTGGGTTCTTTAGCCTTAGTGGGGCAAGTAATCAAGGAGAAGGAAAGCTCTGAATTCAAACCGGTTAAACTTCGCTTAAAAAATTTACCTTGTGTCATATCCTACCAAAGCGGAGGGGTTGGTAAACAAAGGAGGTTATCGTCGTAGGAAATGGACACGGCGACACGAGTTCAAACCTGGACGAGACTGATTGCATTTTCACATAACACTAATACCCCTGGGAAAGGTATGAATCCAATTATTCTCCCTCCAGCTATGGGTAAATAGTAGGGCAGACTAGGGTCTTCAGCCTTAGTGAGGCAACTTGTCTAGAACCGGTTAAACTTCGCTTAAAAAATTGACCTTGTGTCATATCCTGCCTGAGCGGAGGGGTTGGTAAATATGTATATCATGAACTGTTTTAATATTTTCCTCTAAAAAGCGCCAGTCATCAAATATATCCAATCTTATCTTCCTTCTTTCAATTTTTTTCAGCTGATGTGGTGTGATATGATGTTCTACTGTTGTATGGAGAGCATGTTCAGGGAGAACCAGTCTATGTTCAGCAGCTACCCGAAAATGATGGCCCTCTACAACCGCGTCGCTTCCAACCCCAAGATTGCTTCTTATTTGAAGAGCCGCTGCAATACCCCTTGGTAAATTGGATTGGACAGACGTTCGTTTCATCTTTCTAAATAAAAACGAAACAGCACGGTCTCAGAAACCAGTTTCATGAAGAAATACTCGATCGATTTTTATTTGTATGATGTAACGTATACAAAATATTGAATGAATAAAATATTTTCTTTAAATTATATGACTTTTTTTAATCGCTTCCTGACACTCTGTCGTATTCCGTTGCCTATCCTGAGGTTTTTGGTTATCTAAAGTGTTGTTGAAATATTCCAGGTCAAAATGAAAAAAAAAAAATGAAAAAAAAAAAAAAAATTGAATAAATGATTTTAATCATTCTATAAGCACCCGGTACTTATATTCATTTAACTTGTTCGTGCTCCATTTTTCTCTATAATTAAAATTGGCGCCCTTAGTCGAGGGTGACCCAAAGGCTCTCTTTTCCATAACTACTACATCGAAGTGTAGGGTAGGGCGCTACTCCATTCCTTGGATTTCTCCACTTTTTTCTTGATCCTATTTACTCAAAAGTACAAAATTCTCTCACTCACTCTTTCTCTCTGCCTTTCTATATCGCTGATCGCCAATCATTCTGTATATACATAGATTTACATATATATCATCATCATCATCATGTCGCGCCGCCTGCGCGGATATCCCTGACCGTCTCTCGCCATTTCTCCCTATCATTCATCGCCTCCGGCAGGTCTTCAGGATTAGAACCCGTGTCCTCACATAGCTGCTGTATGTAAGTTCGTGCTGGTCGTCCCACTCTTGCACATCCATGAGTGGGGGTCCACAGGAGTACATCGCTTATGAGCTCGTCCTTGCTTCTCCAGCAGTGTCCTGCGTGTCTGGTTCGTCGAACTTGTATAGTTTTTGTGATGGGGGGGCAAGTGTCCGTATAGTTGGAGTCTCGTGGGGTGTTGTCGCCAGGACTTGTTTAATACTGCTCTCAACATTCTTGTGTAATTTCCGTCCAGCCTCCTCTCCAGCCGCTTCGTAAGCGTCCATGTGGTGCATCCATATAGCAGTATCGACACAACCGCTGCCTGGAAGAAACTGCGTTTCATTTTATCTGTTAGGTCCGACTTCCATATGATCGAGAGCCTATCGATAGCTGTCCATGCCTTCGTCAGTCGTGTGTCGATGTCCTTCTCGGTTGATGAGACGCTGCTTCAGAGAGAGAGAGAGAGAAAGACAAAAAGAGAGACAGACTGATAAACAGACAGACGGACATAGAGATAGAGAGAGCAAGCGAATTTAGAATTTATTTTTGAAGTGATGTTTTGCCTTAAAAGTTCACGGAAACCGACGCTGAACAATACAATTGGCACATTATTGGAAACACGATTATTATTATTATTATTATCACTATTATTATTATTATTATTATTATTATCATCATCCTCCTCGAGGGTTTTTATGTTTTATATTGACCTTCGACCCGGCCAAGCATACCATTCCAAAGTGATGTTCCGGAAGGAAGTGACACATTCCGATGGGAATTATGAGAAGAAATACCGTAGGCGGACCTGCCTGACGATATTGGGATAAGGTAAAATCCCATGGTACACTCATAGACTGATTCACCGGAAGAGAGTGACCTGTGAACTGCATGACAGTTATTTCCGCTTGATGACGATCAAACACGCCATTCCAAAGATTGAGTGGGTAATTTAACTATTTTATAACTCGGTGAAGACAGGAAGTCAGTTAGTTTGGAGACCAGTTGGTGAGAAGATGCTGGGATGAGAAAATGTCCCAGAGAGGCTGTGCCCCAGGCCTCTGGTTGAGCAATCCAGGAGAAAGAGAACGACACACGGTAATGTCCGGAGGGGCTAGGGAGGTCAATATGTTGCAGTCTCCAACTCCCTCTAACACGTAAACCTTTCAAATAAAGTGAGATGTATATTTTTCTAAGAACTGTGTCGCTTTTCTTTATTATTGCGTCAATACGTATTCTGCATGTGTATATGTATATTGCTGCGTGCAATCCTGAACAAGTCCTGGCAGCAACACCCCACAAGACACCAACTGTACGGCCACCTACCCCCTATCACGAAAACTATTCAAGTTAGACGAACCAGACATGCAGGACACTGCTGGAGAAGCAGAGATGAACTCATAAGAGATGTACTCTTATGGATCCCCACACATGGCCGCGCAAAACAAGTCGACCAGCTCGAACGTACATTCAGCAGCTATGTGAGGATACAGGATGTTGTCCTGAAGACCTACCTAGGGCGATGAACGACGGGGAGGAGTGGCGAGAGAGGGTCAGGGATATCCGTGCTACCAGCGCGATATGATGATGATGATCATACAACATATAATGTGAGTGACCGCAAGTTTCCTCAGTTTTCCAAGACTCTTATCAATATTCAGGCCAATTTCAACAATACTCTAGTTTGGATGTTTCCGATTCGTCCTCCAATTTTTGACTCTCCCAGCAAACCTTTTTAATCTTTCGGGGATCGTTCCAAGTGCACATGTTACAATTAGTAACAGTCGCCGTCATTTTCCATAGTATTCTTCCTTTTCTTCATTGTATGCCCACTTATAGTTAATGATTATTATTGGAAAGGAACCGTATTAATCAAAATAAAGACTTTATTACCGAACCGGAGACGCTACTTTTAACTTACGAGAAAAGGTAAGGTAAAGAGCTGTCTAAAAAATACACTGAAACTGTGGCGCCATTTTATAAGGAAACAAAGTAAAGGGAAGTTACTCACTTCCAGTTCTGATTATCATTCAATACATTCACTCCAGACAAATGAAAGGTAACGTATTATTTATCGGCTTTTGACAAATTTTGATATAGCGACACACCACATCAGGAAAGTTGATTTTGTGGAAAATAGTTACTTGAAAATACTTTTCACTTAAGTATCCAGTCGGTGTAATAAGCTATGACTTCTATATGGTGAGAAAAAATCGATTTAGTATTGGCACTAGCGTTTAGGAGACTAAAAACGGTGTATGCCTATGTAAGTTTTAAAGGCTACAATTGTAAAAAATGTTTGGGATTACATTTTTAATATTCAAATATATTCTGCTTATATTTGTATTTACATTGTATTTGGTAATACGTCATCATCATCATCATATCGTGCTGGCAGCACGGATATCCCTGACCCTTTCTCGCCACTCCTCCCTATCGTTCATCGCCCTCGGTAGGTCTTCAGGACAACATCCTGTATCCTCACATAGCTGCTGAATGTACGTTCGAGCTGGTCGTCCTGCTTTTGCGCGGCCATGTGTGGGGATCCATAAGAGTACATCTCTTATGAGTTCATCTCTGCTTCTCCAGCAGTGTCCTGCATGTCTGGTTCGTCTAACTTGAATAGTTTCCGTGATAGGGGGCAGGTGGCCGTACAGTTGGTGTCTTGTGGGGTGTTGCTGCCAGGACTTGTTCAGGATTGCACGCAGCATTCTTGTGTAATTGCCATCTAGTTTCTTCTCCAGCCGTTTTGTTAGCGTCCATGTAGTGCATCCATATAGCAGTATCGATGTGACCGCTGCCTGGAAGAAACTGCGTTTCATTTTATCGGTTAGGTCTGATTTCCATATAATCGATAGCCTATTGATAGCTGTCCATGCTTTCGTTAACCTCGTTTCGATGTCCTTTTCGGTTGATTCGACGCTGCTTCCTAGGTACGTGAATTTGTCCACTAGTTTAAGTGGGGTTCCTTCTAGAGTGGAGATGTCCCCCGTTTGGTTATAGCACATATATTCCGTTTTGTGTGCATTAACATAGAGGCCTATGCTTGCTGCTGCTCGTTCCAAACTATGCAGAAGTGTTTCGGCTTGGTCAGGTGTATTTGCCAGTATCGCTATGTCATCGGCGTAGTCGGCATCGGTAATTGTTGTTGCAGGGTACCTTCTGCTTCTTTTCTTCGTCAGTTCGAAGCCATTCTCTTTGATTTTGTCAATCGATGTTCTAAGTACGTAGTCTAGACAAATGATAAAGAGGTACGGGGCCAGCGTGTCCCCTTGTAGTACTCCTGCTACAATGTCAAAGTATTCTGTGTCTCCATCCGGTGATCGTACTTTTACTTTAGTGTTTCTATAGAGAATCGTTATTGCCGCTACGGTTTCTTTAGGTATGCCGTACGCTAGTAGTATTTGTTCCATCTTTCCTCTGTGAATGGAGTCGAAAGCCTTGGTAAAGTCGACAAATATTAATGTCGCTTGTAGGTTCTTTGCCCGTACACCTTCAAGGATTCTGCGGATGGTTATTATTTGTGAGGTCGTGGATCTATTTCTTCGGAAGCCATTTTGGTTTTTTCTAAGTATTAGAATTGTATAGGAATAGTTAAAGCCATATAGCTGTGTGTAGATTATGTAGCCGTAATACAAATACAACCTGAAACATAATCAACGATAATGAACGAATGAAACACACTTCTTTATAAAAATATATCTCTCATTTTATTCCTGTAAAGGGGACCACAGTTTGTTGTTAGTTGAGAGATAGATGGAGAGATATATACTCATATAGAGGACTTCTTGTCTTATTCCTTTTCATTGGAGCCAGGGGGTGCCAACGCTTGCACCCCTTGCAAGCCGACACGCCTCTGTTCAGCTGCGTGTCCCTTACTCGACTCCGATTCACTGCCTCTGTTTAAATCTGAACGCGTAGTTCTCATCACGTGGTCTCCTTTTGGTTACATACCTGTTGTACCCAACTGCCCTAATGTGGTGTCATATCCCTGTTTCCTCATCACAGCGTGACAGCTTGTCAAAGCACACGGGGTCACTAGGAACGAACCGAAAATCCATGTCATATGTTATATAACAATTATTAGTCATAAAAATGGTATCTTAAGGATATAGTCCTTTACAAATAATAAGTTACTTGAAATCATGTATCAGTTTGTAGATTCTTAGTAATAAAAACAGTATCTTAATGATGAAGCGGATTGGTCTGGCACCCAGCGGTATTAGGGCCGCAACCCGGCTAAAGGGGCCCAGGTGAAAATCGAGGAGGTGTCTCTTCTGGCAAACGGCGGTCTCGTGTTGCTCTGTCAATGTGTTAGTGGAAAATCTGCGGCAAACAGGGTGTTTTTTTCCGGGTAGAACTTGGGACCTTTAAATTCCAGAGTATCTTCCTCAATGAATAACTTGCTCTAGAGGAAGCTGGTTCAATCCGACCTGGATGAAAGCCGATACAAGTACAAGTATGTAAGTTAGTAACGAGGATTTCCAATATCTGAAAGTGATATCTTGTTGAATCCCAAAACAACAGCTGATTAAAAAAAAAACAATTGACTTCATGAGACTGAGAAGACGTGTCTATAAAATTGTCGTTTATGGCAACTATTTGGCCAAGCGAGAAAAGAATATTCATCAAAATTTTGATACCAGACAATGAAAAACTTTTTGATACTTCAAATTATAAATAAAATTGTTAGTTTCATTTAACTAAAATATTCTACGTCAAAGATTTTCCACCAATGTGTTTAGTCTGGTTTAAATTCTTTTAATAGCCTTTCAACAGTCATGTTTCCGTAACATACCCCATGACGTCACAGTATGGGCCCTCCCCGACCCAATAAATAGTGACTGACCCGATAAATGATTCAAGTGAGTCTAGTCAGTTATCGGTAATTGTTACTGTCTGTATTTCCGTAAATATATACGACTTTAAAATATACATCACTTTGTGTTATTCATTTCTGGCCCTTCAAACCTACAATATTTATCAAATACCAAAATCATCCTTGTAGAAGAAAAGCAGAGATATTATTTAACTCATATCTGGGAGGATGAGGCGATTCATCCTTTTTCAAAGGGTATTAGCCCAAAAGTTAACATAACGACGCCAATTAAGTTCGATCACGTTTAATTTGGGACCACAGTCCAGCACGTAAGCAATTGCATCACGAGGACTCTCTTAATCAATATGTGAAAACGAATATATCCAGTATTGTATGGTTGAGTTTTACTATACGAATGCATTTCAAAGTATTTTCGTCTTGGAAATCATTGTAATAAATTAACTATGAAATGTATTGCCAATGATTTTAATATAGAAATACATGGACAATGATTTTACTATAGAAATGCATTAAAAAAAAGATTTTACTCTAGAAATACACTGACAATGATTTTACTCTAGAAATTCAATGACTAAGATTTTACTCTAGAAATACTTTGACAATGATTTTACTCAAGAAATTCACTGACTAAAATTTTACTCTAGAAATGCATTGACAAAGATTTTACTCTAGAAATACATTGATAATGATTTTACTCTAGAAATTCAATGACTAAGATTTTACTCTAGAAATACTATATATATATATATACCAAGTAAATAAGTTGCCCGGTTGGGTGGGTCTGTACAAGACACCGGTTGTATTTCTACAGAGGGGTAAGAAATCCTCCCCAACGATTGTCCGGGATATGACACTAAAAAATCTGATGGTGAGTTTTCAGTGTTGCTGGAGCTTTAGGGAATGTAGAGTACTCCCTCAATGCCATCGCTCCCAGGCCCAGAGTAGTAGCCCCTTGAAGGGTCCTATCTATGAGACAAATAGGACTAAACTGCGTACTTATGCTAAACTGAATTGCTAAGAGAATTAAGGAACCCGAAAAAATACAACAACAAAAAACCCCTTGCATACGTCGCAACGTACAACAAAAATAATCCAGAACTATTTACGGAAATAATGAAAAATCTGGAAGAAATTGAGAACAAAGACAAAATCAAAGAAATACTAGACAGAGACAACCCAAAAATCTGAAAAGAATACACATCACTTCAACATTTGAAAAAAAAGCAAAACACATGGAATAACCAAATTCAAAAATAAACGATGCAAAATATGTGATGTAATTATAGAAGCTAAATCCTACACTTTTAAAAACCCTGAAACCGAATTCCAAAAAAAAAAAAAAAAAAAATTAAGCTGCAACTCAAAAAACGTAGTATACATAAGAACATCACTTCACAAGAGTAATACCAAAATTGAAGAAAACAGAAAATTAAAAGTTTCGAAACACCTATACCTATGGAGCAGAGGAAAATTTAATATCATGTCAATCTACCAAAACAACGACTACATGCAACTTCAAATAAAGGAAAGAAACTTTAGAGATAAATTCAAACCTAAGTTTAAAAAAACATGAAGTATACACACAAAAACGGAAGTAAATATACATACATATGTATATATATATATATATATATATATATATACTAGGATCATTAAATAAGTTTCCAGACTTTTTTTTCATATGGGCACTTGTAATGATAGTGCACACATGAAACTCTAGTCCCCTTCGAAGTAATCTCCTCCGGCTGTAATGCACTTGTTGTACTGTTCCAACAACTTCTGGAAGTCCTCTTGTGTGAACGTGTCAATGACCTTCGTCACAGTCTCTTTCATCTCCTCAATTCTCTCATAACGACAGCCTCCGAGCTTAGGGAATAACCAAAAGTCACAAGGAGCAAGGACTATAGGGAGGGTGAGGAACTGTCTTGATGCCCATCTTGGTCAAATAGTCTGTGACAAGGATGAAGTTGTGGAATTGTGCATTGTCCTGCTGGAAATGCCACTGATCCGATTTGAAGAGTGATGGCCTCTTCTGGTGGAATCTCTTCCTGAACTCCCATAAAACCTCAACAAAGTAACCCTAACCCTAACCCTTTGGCCAATCAACTCTGGTCTAATGACTTCCTTATTCCTCCCACACCTCTCATCATTCCTCACAGATTCCCTGTCTTCCTTGAATCTCTTAAACCACTCAAAAACCGATGCTCAATTCCTGCAAGATTGTCCAAAAGTAGTCTGAAGCATTCCATATGTTTCTGTGACATTTTTTTCAAGTTTAAAACAGAATTTTATTGCGTATCGTTCTTCTAAAGTGTCCTAGCGTCCATATTGCATTTTTGAAATCCATCAGGTTTTAGTAGGGTGTATTCCAATTACTGCTGTGGCTGTTCATTTGAAGCAGAAATCATAAAAATTGGTCAGTCATCTCATAAGATGTATAGCAATAACATACTGATTTTTTGGAGATTCTACGACCATACTACGTGCCTGTACAAAAAAGTCTGGAAACCTATTGAAGCTACAACGTATATACATATATATATATATATGTACACAAAAACAAAACTAATTAAAAACCATTTAAATTACAAACACTAGTAAATTAAAATTTCATTTAATACCCATTAACTAAACCTTATGCCAAACATGCTCTCAGACGAAAAAACCCAACTCAAAACACACAGACACATACACAGACATATGTACACATATACAAAAAAAAAAAAAGAAAGAACTACCACTACATTTAAAACCACAAAACTCCCTATGATACACACTTACACACACAAAAAAAAGCCGTTAGTGAAACCCAAAACCACTCTAACGCCAACATACACACACACAACTATAAGCATATCAACTATCAAAGATGGGTACAGCAGACCAAAGTGAACACAATCAAGAAAAGATGAACGACAAACCCTATATAAACCAGTCTAACCAGACAAGGTTAATAAATACTAGAAACAAGAGTAAGTTAAAGTCTCATTGAGTACATATTAAAAAGGCCCCGTGCCACACATGTTCTTTGGCGAAGGCAACAAGCTGGAAACATACATATATATATAACATGTATGTAAGAACAAAATAAATAAATTAAAAAATACAAATCTCTTGGTGGTTCTTTCTATTCTAGAATATGTCCTTATTCTTTAAACCTACAACAACCATCTTATATATATATATATATATATATATATATATATATATGAATTTTTATGTATTTCATATCAATAACATACACACACACACACACACACACACACATATATATATATATATATATATATACGTTTGTTTGTGTGTGTGTGTTGTAAGTGTGTATGTATAAGGTGTGCGTGTGTGTTTGTTTTCATGCTTTTCAAATTTATTTCTCATTATCACCTCACAATCAACTCATCCGGGTATAATTGACAGTATAATGTTAACACCTCATGACACGTTCTTTTCTTTTGTCTGGTATCTAAAAATATCGGCTCTTCTAAAGCCCACAATACGAGATTACCCAGGCTGGTTGTTTGGAATTTATGGCTTATCAACCTTTGTAGGTTATTTAACACCAAATCCATTTTTATGTAAATAAACAGTTCTATTTTAAAAAAATTCAGTTTAGCATGAGCACACAGTTTAATTGTCAAAAACATTTCTATTTCAAACCATTCAGTTTATTCAAATAGTTGTAATTCTGCTAATTCAGTTTAGTGTAGGTACAGATTTTGTTTACACAGTCATCATCATCATCAACATGTCGTGCTGGTAGCATAGATATCTCTGGCCCTCTCTCGCCACTTTTCCCTATCGTTCATCGCCTCAGCAGGTCTTCTGGACAACATCCTGTATCCTCACATAGTTGCTTAATGTATGTTCGTGCTGGTCGTCCTGCATTTGCACGGCCATATGTGGGGGTCCATAAGAGCACATCACTTATGAGCTGGTTCCTGCTTCTCCAGCAATGTCCTGCATGTCTGGTTCGTCTAACTTGAATAGTTTTCGTGATAGGAGGCAGGTGGTCGTACAGTTGGTGTTTTGTGGGGTGTTGTCGCCAGGACTTGTTCAAGATTGCTCGTAGCATTCTTGTGTAATTGCCGTCTAGCTTCTTCTCCAGCCGTTTTGTTAGAGTCCATGTAGCAATATCGATGCGACCGCTGCCTGGAAGAAGCTGCGTTTCATTTTATCGGTTAGGTCTGATTTCCATATAATCGATAGCCTATTGATAGCTGACCCTGCTTACGTTAACCTCGTGTGGATGGCCTTTTCGGTTGATGCGACGCTGCTTCCTAGGTAAGTGAATTTGTCTTCTAGTTTAAGAGGGGTTCCGTCAAGAGTTGAGATGTCTTCCGTTTGATTATAGCACATATATTCCGTTTTGTGTGCATTGACATAGAGGCCTATGCCTGCGGCTGCTCGTTCCAAACTATGCAGTAGTGTTCCGGCTTGGTTGGGTGTATTTGCCAGTATCGCTATGTCATCGGCGTAGTCGGCGTTGGTAATTGTTTTTGCGGGGTACCTTCTGCTTCTTTTCTTTGTCAGCTCGACGCCTTTCTCTCTGATTTTGTCAGTCGATGTTATATAACAATTCAGTTTAGTGTATGTTCAGTTTCAATGCCGAAATCAGTTCAATTTCAAACAATTCAGTTTAGCATAAGCACTCAGTTTAAATGTAAATACAGTTTAATTATGAAAACATTTCTATTTCAAGCTATTCAATTTAGTCAAACAATTCAGTTTAGCATAAGTATGCCGTTAGTTCTATTTAATCCATAGATAGGACCTTACCAGGTGCTACCATTTCGGGCCAGAGTGGACCTGGAATCATTGGCAATGAAGGGGTGCTCCGCCTTTCCCAAAGCCCCAGTATCACTGAAACCTCAGCATCAGATTGTTTAGTGTCAATCAGGACACTCATTGGTGGGTGTCTTACTCCTCAGGAGAAGTGCAGTCAGTGCATTCTACAGCGCCAGCCGACTGGGCAAGAGATTTTTCAGATGAGTCTCTTAAATATATATATATATATATATATATATATATATGTCAATTGGCTCCATTGTATTGTGTTGAGCACTTTAGTAATTATAGCATTGCAGCATTCGCGGAGGGTTTTTTAGTTTTCTTTTGACCACTGACTGCGTACCCCTTGATTTTTTTCAAGGAGTCGTACGAGGCTGGCCTTTTCTTTCTTTTTTACCCAAAAAACTTTTTCTTTTTCCTCTGGGCGGTGATTCGAGGTACTTTTATCTCTTGTTCCTGACCAGGGTTTATTTGTTTTTTCCGATACCGTGAATACTGGTAGATATTAGATTAGTAAATATATATATATATATATATATATATATATATATGTGTGTGTGTGTGTGTGTGTGTGTGTGTGTGTGATTTTTTGTCACTGTGTACGTAGGCATTGTTCGAATGGGTTAGTTTAAAAAAGTGTTCTACTTAGATAACTGACATTGCTTTCTCCTCGAATTGCCGACACACAAGACAACAAATGGACCAAAATATCGGTACATTTAACAGCCTCTATTTAAGAATGTCGGGGACAAAGACACCCAGTATCAGAGTCCACTTTTCGATCCACATCAGGAAATTTACAAAATCTTTATGAATATTATTAACCATTTTCAAACACTTTGTAATGTGGGAATCTATTCCAACTAAAAACACATACGTATGTGTGAGTGTCTTTACGAACAACACTAAGAACGCACCGTCAGTTCCAAACACACACACAAATCTATCTATCTATCTATTTTAATCTTTATCATATTTACCAACCCCTCCGCTCGGACAGGATATGACACAAGGTCAATTTTTAAGCGGAGTTTAACAGGTTTAAATTCAGAGTTTTCCTTCTCCTTGCCTCATCAACGCTGAAGAACCCGGTCTGCCCTACTATTTACCCATAGCTGGAGGGAGAATAATTGGATTCATACCTTTCCCAAAGGTATTAATGCTATGTGAAATGCAATCAGTCTCGTCCAGGATTTGAACTCGTGTCGCCGTGTCCATTTCCTACGACGATAACCATTACACCGCGGGAACCTCCATCTATTTTAATGTTTATATCTAATCTATAATTCTGTTGGTGTGAAAAAACCCAGATTGTCCAATTTGCGAATTCTACAAACTGATGTCTGGGAAAGAATATTCAGCAAAAAAAGAAAAGTCGAAAAACATACGTGGTACTTGAAAATAATCAAGTAGCATGTATGTCTAGTCAAAAGAAAAAACACCGACTTAGTGAAAACGTAATAAAGTCCTATAATTCGATAGCCAAGAGTGAGTCTACCTAGGAATCACCTAAACGGCTTGTCAGCATCGAATTGGCGAAGTGGGTTAGGACAAAATGTATTTTATTGATTAAAAACACCACACACCTATACAAACACTAGCATATATTTATTTTTATGTGTGTGTGTGTGTGTGTTTGAACATGTGTTGTATATTGACCTTCGACCCGGCCAAGCATGTCATTCCAAAGCGATGCACCGGAAGGAAGTGACACATTCCGATGTCAGTTATGAGAAGAAATCGCGTAGGCGGGCTTGGTTGAAACAAATGGGACAAGGTAGAAATCCCATGGTACACTCATAGACTGATTCACCGGAAGAGTGACCTGTGAACTGTATGACAATTATTTCCGCTTGATGACGATCAAACATGCCATTCCAAAGATTGAGTGGGCGATTGAACTATTATATAACTCGGTGGAGACAGGAAGTCAGTGAGTTGGAGTTCAGACGAGTTGGAGTTGTGATGTGGTAGGCAAAGCCACCACCCGGAAGAGAAGAGCCCTCGGGACCCCTGATTGAGTTTGGAGACCAGACCAGTTGGTGAGAAGAGGCTGGAATAAGAACATGCCCCCGGTAGAGCAGCCTAGGAGAATGTGAACGACACACGGCGATGTCCGAAGGGGCTGGGGGGGGTCAATATGTTGCAGTCTTTGTTCGGTCTCCAACTCCCTCTCACACACACAACCCTTTCAAATAAAATGAGAGGTATATTTTTTAAAGAAATCTTCGCTCGTCCTTTATTATTGTGTCGTTATGATTCTGCACGTATATGTGTACATATGCATATTTTTTTATGTTGAGTATACAACACATGGACACTGATATTCAATCTCCTTTGTAATGTGGGAATATATTGCTCGTAAAATCTCTCACACACACACACACACACACACACACACACACACACACACACACACACACACACACACTCTCTCTCTCTCTCTCTCTCTCTCTCTCTCTCTCTCTCTCTCACTAGGTGCTTCCATTATTTTGTTCGACCACTGTACACACACACACATACACACACACACACACACACACACATATATATATATATATATATATATATATATATATATATTAATATTAAATTACCATGACTAGAAAATCCGGCAAACACTCACATGCGACATACGGAACACTGAACAGCTATTTCGACCTTATTGGATCTGACCAACAATGCATACCGTGATCTCCACCACTATAGATCGAACCAGCTACCCCAGAATGTAGAATCCGAACTTCTACCAATAGGTCACCAGATCATGCCACACAGAAGCGATGCCAAATCAACCAGTCATGGTAAGAAAGCTTGACCACATGATCTAATGTATCTTGAAAGTACGTTTTTACTTTACAGAGGACAAGACCACCTCAAGGGCTACGTCTTCCCAAGTCGTTCTTATGCGTCCGCATAGACTATCACCTCAATATATATATATATATGTATATATATATGTGTGTGTGTGTTTGCGCGCGGGTGTGTGTGTGTGTATGTGTGAATATTGTGCGAAACTAACGTTTATGACACTAAAGTCAATTTGTATGCAAGTCAATCAAAAATCAGCGGTTAAAGATTTTTTTATGTTAGTAGAAATATTTCCATCACAAAAGAAATCTGATTAAACGAATACTTTACTAAATTAGTTTAGCTAAATTAGTTTAGTTTGTAAATTTCTTTCGATTAATTAATTTTTTGTAGATTTTGGGAAAAAAAACAAAGAAAATCCACACATGGTATATTGGACAAAAGAATTACCAATTACAGAAATGAACCTCAGTAACATTTACTGAAAACTGATGACAGCATATTTTATCACTTTATTTACAAAATAAAACACAGATTTTTTTTTCCAAGCAGAGGTCGTGTCGACACTGCTCTATGGATGCATCACATGGACGCTAACTAAACGTATGGACAAAAAGCTTAACGGCAATTACACAAGAATGCTGCTAGCAATATTGAATGAGTCCTGGACGCAGAACCCAACAAAGCAGCAACTGTAAGGCCACCTAACACAAATTTACGAAAACTATCCAACTTAGACGAACCAGACACGTGGGATACTGCTGAAGAAGTAAGGAAGAACTGTAGCAGCAAGAAACTTGTATTTTGTTTGTTTAGCGCGTAATTTAATTTGACCGTTAGAGTCGCCGAACAATCAGGATACCCTATCCTATTTTGCACGAACCATATTTCCTAGCAGCACCAAAAATTGAAGAAAGCCTGCGAAACTGTCGCTCCCTCAGAAATCCTCGACGGGAACGGACGTCTTAACGTCTGTTCCTGAATAGCAGTAGCAGCATCAACTATTATGAGGAGAGCCATCTAGTTTACGGAGCCCTTGGGTCTATTCTTCTAGACCAAGGGATTCTAGTTTTAAAAAAATTAGATGATACACTCTAACAACTTCCTACCTTCTTTCCTTCCGACGAGACCTCGCAGCATACCAGCGTAAACCCCTTTACTTCATGCTACCATTAAAGCCTTAATATAGAACCTAACGACGTCTTCGTTCTTCTTCAGCCACCTTTATTTTCCATCAACATTTAGCGAGGGGATAACAACCAATGAATTACCAACGCTACCAATGAAATACCAACGCTACCAACGAAATACCAACGCAACCAAAGTAATATCAACGTAAAAACCAACCTTAAACTAAAAACACAATAACAATAACAATAATATTAATAATATCCCCATCGCTATAGAACTCATAAGCGATGTACTCCTATGGATCCCTTAACATGGACAAGCAAAGGTTGGACGACCAGCTCGAACCTATCTAGAACAGTTTTGTGCCATATTTTGTGGATTCATAAGACCGACTTGGGAAGACGTAGCCCCGTAGGTGACCGTGTCCTCTGTAGGGAGTACGCACCTACAAGAGATTTGGTCAAGTGGTCGTGCATTGTCACCATGACTAGTTAATACGGCAACGGATATATGTGACATGAACCTGTGGTCCAATAGTAGACTTTCGGCTTCTGCATACTGTAGGAATAGGTTCGATCTCCAGTGGTGGAGATCCCGGTGTGCACTGCTTGTAAGACTCGAAACAGCTATTCAGTGTTTGCTGGATTTTCTCGTAATGATATATATTTGTTGGGTAGAGCTTTGCATTATGAGAGTGGCAGCCTTAAATTGTTTCACCAGAGTGTTCAACCCCCGTGGGGGAGCGTATATACTGTTATCCACAGACAGACTGTTTTTGTTTTATAACTTCTCTTCAGTGTAGCTAGAGACGTAGGACGCTTGAAGCTGGGATCGAGACAAGCCCAAATTTACGTCAGACTAAGCATCATACTGCTCAGCCATTAAGCGAACCACGTCAGCTCGGAAATTATAAAGCATTATGCTGTAGCATTCGTTTGTTTACATTTATATAGATCATACAGTTGTGCCGGAAAAATGGATATCTTCTCTGTCTGTCTCTCTCTGTCTCTCTCTTTTGAGGGAGGGACATGTGGTGTAATGGTTATTATGGTAAGAAGTTGACACGGTTATTAGAGTTCAATTCTTATCCAATCTTTTTTGATTTCCCATTTCGTTAATACCTATGGGAAATATTTGAATCCAGATATTCTCCCTCCAGCTATGGAGAAAGACCCAGTCCTGACTGAGTTTTGTAGGCTTGTTATGGCAACCAATTTGGAAGAAATAAACATGGATTTAAACCTGTCATACTCCACTTAAAAACTTAGCTAGTGCCATATCCTGCTCCGGCAGAGGTTTGAGTAAACACATACACGCACAAACATTCACTCCCCCTCTCTCTCACACACACACACACACACTCACACACATATATATATATATATTTACACGAGGATCATTAAATAATTTAAAAGACTTTTTTTGTATGGTCATTTTTATTGACAGTACACACATGAAACTCTAGTCCCCTTCAAAGTAATCTCCTCCGGCTGCAATGCACTTGTTGTACCGTTCCAACAACTTCTGAAAGGCTCCATGGAAGTCCTGTAGAGTGATCGTGTCAATGACCTTCGTCACAGCCTCTTTCAACTCCTCAATTGTCTCATAACGACAGCCTCCAAAAGTCACAGGGAGCACGGTGGGAAAGTGTCTTGATGCCCATCTTGGTCAAATAGTCTGTGACAAAGATGGAGTTGTTGACAGGTGCATTGTCCTGCTGGAAATGCCACTGACCCGATTTGAAGGGTGCTGGCCTCTTCCCTAGGAATCTCTTCCTGAACTCCTTTAAAACCTCAACATAATAACCCTAACCCTAACCCTTTGGCCAATGTACTCTGGTGTTCTGACTTCCTTACTCCTTCCACACCTCTCATCATCCCTCACAGACTCCCTGTCTTCCTTGAATCTCTTATGCCACTCAAAAACTCATGCTCAATTCATGCAAGAGGCCCCAAAAGCAGTCTAAAGCATCCCACATGTTTCTGTTGCATTTTTTCCTAGTTCAAAACAGAATTTTATTGCATATCGTTCTTCTAAAGTGTCGGATTAGATTTTTGAAATTCATCAGCTGTGGCAATCATGTTTTAGTAGGGTGTATTCCAATTCCTTCAGTAGCTGTTTATTTGGACCTAAATCATAAAAATTGCTCAGTCGTCTCATAAGATGTGTAGCAATAACATACTGAATTTTCAAGTGTCTCTGTCAATTTTAAATGCCTATACGAAAAAATTCTGGAAACTTATCGTATGCACCTCCTATATTTGCATACCATTAACGTGTGTCGAGAGCACGGATATCCTTGAATCTCTCTCTCTCTCTCCCTCTCTCTTTCTCTCTCTCTTTCTCATACACACACCCACACACACACATATCCTTAACTCTTGTGTCCAGGTAAGAAGGTAATTTCAACTGAACTCCTCACAATTTTATAGTGAATTTTGATGAAAATAGTGTTTAATCTGTAGGGTCTTTCTTTGTACTGACATGTCTGAATAATGTTTAGGATCAAAGCGTAGTAACTGTTTCATTTCTATTAAGTTTCTCATCCCATAGGTAGATAAAGTGACGAGGTTTGGTTGGTTGGTTGGTTGCTTGCTTGCTTTCCTTGTTTAATGACATATCAACCTTTGTAGGTTATTTAACGCCAAAACAACCCGTCTAAAAGAACTGCACCGATGCTGTTTAACGCATAGCTGGGAGGATAAGGGGCTTCATACGTTTCCAAGTGTAAGTAAAGTAAGTAAAGTTGGCGACCATAGTCGAGGGTGACCCGAAGTCTCCCTTTTCGATAGCTACTACACCAAGGTGTAGGGAAGGACGCTAATCCTTTCCCAGGATTTCTCCACTTTACCCTTGATCCGTAACTTATATTGCTGAGTGTTAAGCAAGGAGGAACCAAGTACCATATTTAAAGTATTTGGTATGACTCGACCTGGGATTGAACACAGGCCTCCTGGGCCATTGGCGAAACGTAATAGCGCGACTGGAGTTCGAACGTGCTTACTACGACTACGTAATGGATCGCCTTTGCCATTACACAATGAGGACACCCTCACGAAAGTGACGAGGTCTGAGAAAGAATTACAACCGATGGTTTGGACTAATTCACTTAGAGGAAATAAACAATTCTGATACTAAACATAAACTATTCTGACGTATTCTGGCCCTGAAGTATTTAATAAAAAAAAACATTGTTCTTTCTTTTTTTCATTAGTATACTTGCTGTAGTTAAAGTACAACCCAAATTAAACAACAATCAAGTGTGGAATATTGAATAGGCGGCCTTGAACAAGTTATCTTCTACCTATTCATTGGCGCTAACAACTTGATTAGCCTGACAGTATAAATACCGAGCAGATTTTTGCTTAGGCGTCAGAGAAGACTTGTAGTCACTCGAACCACAACTCTCCGTTGTCTTTGGTAGTCAACAACCAGAAAGCAAAGTCACCATGCCTAACTACACTCTCCATTACTTCAATGGCCGCGGCCGTGCCGAGATTCTCCGTATGATGATGGCCATGGCTGGCGTCAAATACATGGACAAGAGATATGAATTCTCTGATTGGGATCGTTGCAGGAATGGTAAGGAATTGCCTGCTTTTTGTTCTTCAATTATTTTCATTCTTATTGAATTTCTCAGTCGATGAACACCTTAGCATTCTTTGTTGTCTGAAAATTCAAAGACGTCGAAGTTTTGTTGCATGCAGTATCCTTTTCATTACGTTATCTAGATTTAATTTTTTTTTCTCGAGAGAGAATATGCTGTTTCGTAATTGCTTTGGACTTATGTAATTGGAAAATACCAATGCTTTTATTGTAAATGTGTTTTTTTAAACCTGGGCAATGAAATAATTAGATTTATACATGTGCATAAATATTCCAGGTTTATTCGGCAGTGATTAGCCGATAAAGAAAATTCGTTCCCGTGGCGTAATGGCCTAAGTGCTTTACTGTGGCCTCGAAGAAAGCGGGTTCGAACTCCTGTCGTTCTCTTTTGGACTAATCATCATCATCCTCATGTCGTGCCGCTAGCACGGATATCCCTGACACTCTCTCACCACTTCTCCCTATCATTCATCGCTTTTGGCAGGTCTTCAGGGCCACATCCTGTATCCTCACATAGCTGCTGTATCTATGTTCGAGCTGGTCGTCCTGCTTTTGCTTGGCCATATGCGGGGGTCCATAGAAGTACATCACTGATGAGTTCGTCCTTGCTTCTCCAGCAGTGTCCACCATGTCTTGTTCGTCTAACTTGTATAGTTTTCGTGATGGGAGGCAAGTGGCCGTACAGCTGGTGTCTTCTTGGGTGTTGCCGCCAGGAATTGTTCAATATTGCTCTCAGCATTCTTGTGTAATTGCCGTCTAGCTTCTTCAGCCGTTTAGTTAGTGTCCAAGAAAGTGCATCCATATAGCAATATCGATACGACCGCTGCCTTGAAGAAACTGCGCTTCATTTTATCGGTCAGGTCTGATTTCCATATGATCGAAAGGCTATCGATAGCTGTCCATGCTTTCGTTAGTCGCGTGTCGAAGTCTTTTTCGGTTGATGAGACGCTGCTTCCTAGGTACGTGAATTTGTCTACTAGTTTCAGAGAGGTTCCGTCTAGTGTAGAAATTTCGCCTGTTTAGTTGTAGCACATATATTCAGTTTTGTGAATATATTTGGCCCAATACCCTTTGGAAAGGTATAAAACACTTTATTCTCCGAGAAATAGTTTAAATAGTCACTGCTATTCTACAAAGAAAGGCTTTGGCAAAAAATAACCCACGAAGGTTGATCTACCATTAAATAAAGAAACCAAACTAAACATTGAAAATAGAATGACTTGATTTTTGATATTTGTCGAGAGCCCCACGTACGGACGAGTATGGCACAAGGCCCTTTTTTGTGGGAATCAGGCGCAGCACCGTAGGTGATTCCAAAAATGCTTTGATCCCCGCCGGCATTCCTCTAAAAATGGCACCTCAGACGCTTGACAATAAGCAAAGCCCTTCTGAATAGGGTTAGAACCCGGGGAGAAGACTTCTGAGGTTTGTAGATTGCCGGTTTTTCCGTGTGTGGCATGATGCCGACTTCCCGGAATCCATTTCAGACAGCCTCAACCGACAATCAACGGAACGAAGACACACTCGACCTGGTCGGCGTATTAGGCAACACGACCAGCCGAAGTGTGGACAGTGGGCCAAGTTTTAACTTAATACAGAAGTGTGGACAGTGGGCCAAGTTTTAACTTAATGCAGAATGAGCTGAGCCTTGCTACAAAAGGGAACAGGAATAAGATGAAAACATTCCCATGAAATTTTTAAAATATCAACGTTGCAGGCAAGAAATTCAGACAACATTGTCTATATGATTGTATTTTGACTATTTCGTCTATTTAACAAAGAAAAATATTTTTCATCGAATGTTATTTGACTGAGTTTATTGAGTAAATATTCTATTTTTATTCCAGATTTCCCTTGTAATTACCTCCCCTGTCTTCAAATGGACAATGGCGACATGATGCCTGAGACCATGGCTATTTGCAGATATTTGGCCCGTGAATACAGTAAGTCGTTCACTCCACTACTATCATCTATTTTTGTGGGTTTTGCACATTTTTTTTTTCTTTTTTGTATCGGGTGTGTTGGCTCGAGAAGTGCGATGGAGTGAAAGGTGATCTTCTGACGTATATTATGGGGAGAACTATTGACGTCATTATGTCGCTTCTTTTATGGTATTTTTATATGTGGTTGCGAGTTCTCACAAGTCGGAAGGTCGACATTTATAGCGATGGGGATATTATTATTGTTATTATTATTATTGTTATCATTATTGGGATTTTGGTTTAAGTTGGTTTAAGTTGGTTATGTTGGTATTACTTTGGTTGCGTTGGTATTTCGTTGGTTGTTATCCCCACGCTAAATGTTGATGGAAAAAAAAGGTGGTGGAGAAGAACGAAGACGTCGTGAGGTTTTAAATGAAGGTTTTAATGGCAGCATGAAGTAAGGGTTTACGCTGGTATGCTGCGAGGCTCGTAGGAAAGAAAGAACGTAGGAAGTTGTTCTAACTTTTTTTTAACTAGGATCCCTTGGTCTAGAAGAATAGACCCAAGGGGTCCATAAAACTACATGGCTCTCCTTATAGTGTATGATGCTGCTACTGCTATTCAGAAGCAGACAATAAGACGTCCGTTCTTATTGAGGGTTTCTGACGCAGAGAGAGTTTCGCGAGCTTTCTTCAATTTTTGGAAATATGGTTCGAGCGGAATAGAACAGGTCATCCTGATTGGGTCATCCGATTGTTTTAAATTTATTTTTCTACAAGTGTACTATCGGTAAATACGGCTATTTGCGAAATGTACATGGGACGTTCATTACATATATACATAACGTAGAACACATAAAGAACATAGGAATCTCTAAATTCGAAAACACGTGACGACTTCTTGTTCTTTTTATTAACTTTGAGTTAAAGGTTTCGACATAAGGAGTAGAGACACAATCTCGCTATGCCGTCTTATTTATTTGGCCCCTAGCTCGTGCGGCAATCACGGTGAACAAATTCGTCTCGCCACAGGGAGACCCAAAAGTCGAACATCTTCGTTTGGTGTCTATCTTCAACTCTCTAACTTTCGTCAGATTTCCCCAAAATCCTCCGCGCCTTACCGGTGTATGACGTCAACCGCACCCTGTCACCCTGTTCCGTCATCTCGGGCTATTGTGAGTGGCACGTCCGCTCCGCGCACGCGTTACCACCAACATCAAGGTTTGCACCTAACTAACCCATGTGCTGAACCGAAAGTTTCTCAGCCTAATTAAACTCAAAGGCATGAACCGAAATCCCTTGGCCATTACGTTACAGAAGTGATAGGATTAATTATGGATTATTGGTATTACTATTAAATCACTTGTACAAGTATAACTAAATTCATAAATAATAAATTAATAAATAATATATATGTATCAGGAGAATATAGAGTGCGCAGCAGTTCTATATTGTCGATATAGAAAGTACAATTACTCAAACTCATTTTGTCCTATAACTCAAAATATTGTTTGATTAGTTGGCACATCAACCATTGCAGGTTAGTTAATACCAAATCCATATATTATACATATCATCATCATCATCATGTCGCGCCGCCAGCGCGGATATCCCTGACCCTCTCTCGCCATTTCTCCCTATCATTCATCGCCTCCGGCAGGTCTTCAGGGTTACATCCTGTGTCCTCACATAGTTGCTGTATGTAAGTTCGTGCTGGTCGTCCTACTTTTGCACATCCATATGTGGGGGTCCACAGGAGTACATCGCTTATGAGCTCGTCCTTACTTCTCCAGCAGTGTCCCGCGTGTCTGGTTCGTCTGACTTGTATAGTTTTCGTGATGGGGGGCAAGTGTCCGTATAGTTGGAGTCTCGTGGGGTGTTGTCGCCAGGACTTGTTTAATACTGCTCTCAACATTCTTGTGTAATTTCCGTCTAGTTTCCTCTCCAGCCGCTTCGTTAGCGTCCATGTGGTGCATCCATATAGCAGTATCGACACAACCGCTGCCTGGAAGAAACTGCGTTTCATTTTATCAGTTAGGTCCGACTTCCATATGATCGAGAGCCAATCGATAGCTGTCCATGCCTTCGTCAGTCGTATGTCGATGTCTTTTTCGGTTGATGAGACGCTACTTCCTAGGTAGGTGAATTTGTCTACTAGTTTCAGAGAGGCTCCGTCTAGTGTGGTAATGTTGCCCGTTTGGTTGTAACACATATATTCAGTTTTGTTTGCATTGACATGGAGTCCAATGCCAGCTGCGGCTCGTTCCAGACTTTGCAGTATTGACTTGAAGGCGTTCGGGCAAAAAACTTACAGGCGACATTACTATTTGTCGACTTTACCAAGGCCTTCGATTCCATTCACAGAGGGAAGATGGAGCAAATCCTACTAGCATACGGCCTACCAAAAGAAACAGTAGCAGCGATAATGATTCTCTACAGAAACACCAAAGTGAAAGTACGTTCACCAGATGGAGACACGGAATACTTCGACATTGTTGCAGGAGTACTACAAGGAGACACACTAGCCCCGTACCTCTTTATCATCTGTCTAGACTACGTGCTTAGGACTTCGATCGACAAAATCAGAGAAAATGGCTTCGAGCTGACTAAGAGAATAAGCAAAAGGTACCCCGCAAAAACAATCACGGACGCCGACTACGCTGATGACTTGGCGTTACATTATACATATAAGCAGTTCTATTTCTAACAATTCAGTTTTGTATAAGTACACAGTTCTTTTATTTGCACACAGTTAAATGTAAAAACAGTTCTATTTGAAACAATTGTTGCATACTACGCGTAGCCATAGTTTTGTGATGTCCGTAATAAAAATACAGATACGAAAACAGGCAGACTCAGTTGTTCAGGTACGAAAGGTTTTATTAACTTCTTGACTCCACTTCATCGACCCACGGAGAGTGACACAATTCTTAAAAGTCTTTCGTAATCATACTATGCTAATCGCACCCCCAACGTTTGGCACATCTCATAGTTTTTAAGGTCTCAATTCATCTCTGTCGGTAGAGATCTGCAAAACTTGACCACATCTTCACCGGCCCAAATCCAACTCTCAACTGACTCTTTTTCAAAATCCTCAAATTCTCAAGACCATCTCTTCCGGGCATGACGTCATCCACATTCCAGCCCCATTTCCTGTCTGGGGGTTTATTATGACAATAATGATTGTCCTATCCTTTGTGCGCGAGCGTAAACTGCACCAATTGACTATGGACCTGGGCTCTTAACCCGAATAGTTCAAAGCACAAAAACACTGAATGATAAAATATAATTAACACAAAATGATTCATATAAAAAAAATCATTCCTTAATTATATAACACAATTCATTTTGGTATAAGTGCTCATATTATTTCTATTTGACCTATAGACAAGACCCTATCAGGTGCTACTACTCCTGGTCAGAGTGGACCTGGGAGTCATGGCAATAAAGGGATACTCTGCATTCTCTAAAGCTCCAGTTTTACTGAAGCCTTACCATCAGATTCCTTAGTGCTATATCCAGGACATTCGTTAAGGGAGTCTTACCTCTCCGCAGAGATGCAATTGGTGTATTCTGCAGTCCTACCACTGAGTCAATTGTTTTTAAAGAAAACATAAGATCTTACATCCTCCTTTAGCATTAACAGAGTCTCCGTGGCAAAATGTTGTTTCCCTACGGATTCAAAATAAGTGAGTTCGATCTCCAGTCGCGCTCTACGTTCACTTTCGAAAAAATACTTTTGCAAAAGGATCCCCCCCACAGCTACCGGTTGAATAGTATAACTACTGCCTTTTACAAGGAAGGATTTGGCATAAAATAACCCACGAAGAGTGATATGCCATAGAAGTTTATCAAATTGATATTAATGTATATTTTGATATCAGAAAAACCTTTTATTGGAATAAAAAATTTAATTTGGGCATATTTATTCTTTGATTGATAATTAAAGATTATCGATATTCATTTTGTAGATTTCTACCCCAAGAGCCCCATGGATATGATGAGGTGTGACTACATCTGCGACTGCTTCTATGAAATTATGCACGATTACATGAGGTACTTCCACTGGAAGAACGGACATTTCAGGGTGAGTCGGTTATTTCGAAATTGCTTATGCATTTTCACAAACGTAAATTTTTCCTTTTAATTTTTGAAATTGAGAACTGCTACACTGAAAGAAGTTTGAAAGAAGTTTGAATGACACCAACATTTTATGATAAGGGGGATTGTTGACTGCCAAACACAAAAAACACGTTGAAGAGACTGTACGAAGGAGCAGGTCGTTAAGATTATAGACATTTCGACGTCTTTTATAACTGAAGAATTTGGTGTGTAATTCTATCTTTTCTTATCGACCGTGGGTGCACGTTATCGATTTTTCAAAATCTATTTTCCATATCGTGCTTCCAGCAGCCTTTGGGCTCATTGACAGAAACTCACAAACTGAATAAAGGCAGGGTGTTATTTTTTTTATTCTTTTCCACTTTCTGTTATTTCTTCCTTTCCTTTTTATTTAACTGGTCATTCTGTAATTGTTGTTGCTCGGCGTTGTTCTTAATTTTGCCTGTCGTATGTGTACCAACGAATTTCAGCCGCCGCTATAGTTACCCCCAGTCTTGTAAAGTTTGTTAATTTGTAGATTTGTATTTGACTTGATTTAGTTTGGTTATATATCATACACACTATCATTGTATGTTATTCAATACCAACTCCATCTTTATACATATTAATTGTACTATTTCAAACTATTTAGTTTAGTATAAGTGCACATTTTCACTGTCAAAAACAGTTCTATTTCAAGCAATTCAGCTTAGCCTAAGTACACAGTTTAGTTCCAAATGACCCATAGATAGGACCGTGACTAGGTGCTACCATTCCGGGCCTGAGTGGACCTGAGAGCTATGGCAATTAATGGGCACTCTGCATTCCCCAAAAGCCCAGTATTACTGGAGCCTCACCGTCAGAATATTTAGTGTTATATTCAGGACTCACGTTGGATGAGGTCTTACCTATCTGCAGAGATGAAGTCAGTGTATTCTTCAGCTCCCGCCGACTGGTCAATTCGTGAAGAGTAAAGGGTTTGATTGTTCTTTTTGACCAATAGATAGGACCCTTATCAGGTTCCTCTAATCTGGGCCAGAGTGGACCTGTGAGCAATAGCAATGAAGGGGTACTCCGTATCCCCCTAAAGTCTAGAATTACTGGAACCTCAAGATCAGAATATTTAGTGTCATATCTAGGACACTCGTTGGTGGAGGGCTTACCCCTCTGCCAAGATTCAGTCAGTGTATTCTTCAGTTCCAGCCAACTGGATAATTAGAATATAAAAAAGGGTTTGATTGTTCTATTTGACCAATAGATAGGACCCTATCCGGTGCTTCTAATCCGGACCAGATTGAACCTGTGACCAATGGCGATGAAGAGGCACTCCGTATTCCCCAAAAGTCCAGCATTACTGGAGCCTTATCATCAGATTGTTTTGTGTCATATCCAGGACACTTGTTGGGGGTGTCCTACCCTTCTGCAGAGATGCAATCACTATATTCTACAGCCCCAGTCGACTGTGCCATATAGTTCTAAAGCGGTTTAGTAGCAGGAGAAGGTTGGTAACAATCCCACATAATCTTTTAACAGAGTTGCGCTTGTAAAATGATGGCCAGTAATAGAAGATATTGGAAGTTTCCACATGACATTGTAGTTGACGTACTGGACTAACAAATCGGAATTAGAATGTTCGAATTGCAGTAATATAATTTTGTTCCCTCTCGGGTCACTTCTCTTGGGAAATATATGAAAACTCTAATTCTAATGAGCCAATGGTTAAAGAGAAGAACTACAATTCTTCTGCAGCGATGGCTTTGGAATAAAATAACCCAGGAGTATGCATATGCCATTAAAACTAAAAAGCTAAACCATAATCATTTGGGATCGGAGTGAATCTACGTAAAAAAATGAGGAATCGTTGAATCGACGGTCTTTAGAGAAACAAGAGTGAAGAATCACTTCTAGATTCTACTTGTTTTCATAACTAGATCACATATCGTTTCTAAAGGGTGATGAAACCCCTATGCATATTTACCAACCCCTCCGCTCGGGCAGGATATGACACAAGTTCAATTTTTAAGCATAGTTTAACAGGTTTGAATTCAGAGTTTTCCTTCTCCTAGACTAGTTGCCTTTCCAAGGCTGTAGAACCTAGTCTGCCCTACTATTTACCCATAGCTGGAGGGAGAATAATTGGATTCATACCTTTCCCAAGGGTATTAGTGTTATGTGAAATGCAATTAGCCTGGTCCAGGATTTGAACTCGTGTCGTCGTGTCCATATCCTACAACGATAACCATTACACCCCTATGAAGGGCTGCAGTTACTGTATTCAAGAATCGACTGTCAAAGCAGGAAAGTAAAGTTGTCTCCCTTAGTCGAGGACGACCAAAAGGCTCCTTCTTCAATAGCTACTACACCGCCGTATAGGGGAGAGTGCTACTCTTTTCCCTGGATTGTTCCACTTTACCCTCGATACGTACCTTATATTGCTGAGTGTTAAGCAATGAGGTATCAAGTACCATTTTAAAAGTCTTTAGTATGACTCGACCTGAGATTGAAACCAGGTCTCCCAGATCATTGGCGAACACTCTAACCACTGGGCCAATGAACCGGTTAAGGTACTATTTGTAGATTTACATTGGAATAATCCAATTTAAAAAAAATACGTTTAGAAAAATGAATCATATAAACTTTAAGAATTTCATTCTTATTCACATATTTTTTCATTTATTTTTCTTCTGCAGTACAACATGAACGACTGGGGCTTCGGAGGTGACAGCTCATGCAGCAACTACGATGTAAGTTTTTTTACTTTAAAGAAATTAATTCTCCATATTTTCACGATTAAACGTCTCTGTTGAAATCAGCCAACGGTAATTATTGTGGACATTACAGATAATACTCCACGTTTTCTTCCTTTCATTTTCAGAATTACTTGTACTGGAGATACATGAACACCTTCAACAGAATTATGCCCTTCATGGAGAGGTCACTGTGCATGCGCAATGGTGGAAGCAACTTCTTCATGGGTGACATGGTAAGTTTGTGTACTTATAACATTTTTTTAATTTTAAATTACGAGAATCATTAAATAAGTTTCAAGACTTTTTTTGTATGGGTACTTTTATTGATAGTACAAAAATGAAACTCTGGTGATATTTGTCGCTGCCTCCCACCGGACACGACTTGACACAAGGTCAAAAGCCTGAAGGCCGATGAAAGTGGGGATAAAGGGGAGGGGAGGTCGGGAACGAGCCGAGACTCGAACCCTGCTTGTCTGTGCTACTCATCGGCTCACTTGGTCCAATGTGAGCCTGATGAGGCAAGATGTTTCACGAACTCAAATGTGGGTCCGGGCACGTATGCCACTTTACGGCTTAAACTAGACGCAAGGTCTAGTGCCATACATGGGTGACAAAGGAGACAAAAGTGCAGCTCGCCCACCCGATGGTAGCCTCGTCGAAACTAGGTGCCTAAAAGACCCCAAGTCTGCCATTGTTCCTTTTACAGAGCCACGCTCCGGACCGAAGTCCAGAACAGGCTCCGGGGTGTCCTACGCAAACACAAATGAAACTCTGGTTCCCTTCGAAGTAATCTCCTTCTGCTGCAATGCACTTGTTGTGCCGTTATCGAAAAAGATGACCAATTTAAGACCAAGATCGTTTAAGACGCTGAACAATATGTAATATGCGTTTAATGAGGATAAGTATGAGTTAACAGCTAAATTCAACGGAAACAAAACAATGTTGGGGTAAAATATGAAAAAAGAAAGAACACAACCAAAATAACGAATCGATGAAAAAAAAAACATGAAAAAAAATGAGGTGTAGAGGCGGATATACGTTTGATCACATTAAGTGCAACACCCAAGACTTCCAAATTGGAAAACACCTGGCCATTATGTCTTACATGGATTGTGGTTATGAAAAATTCACGACAGATTGGCTTTGCAATTGAGTAAATATCAAGAAGAAGCAAGTATACCCGAAGTTATAACAAAGCAGAAAATTACCCTATCAAGAAAGATCACACAAAAATGATTCCTCCCCAATAATTATAGAACGATAAAGTGTTTATCTACGATGTCGAAAATTCTGACTGCACAGATAAAAGATGTCTATTACTCGCTTGAATACCGCGAATATTTTCCAGAAAAAAAAGGGATATCATCAGAGATGATGAAGAGGAACAGATGGGGTACTATAAATAGACCAGCACATTATCAAAGATATAAAAAAAATGGGAAAATATAGCCATGCTCTTTATTGATTAAAAAAGCCGATGATATAGTTCTGCAAAATTCGATTATAGAATGTCTAAAAATTCACAAAACATACTAGAAATTCATAAACATCATCATAAAAGCAATGAAAAACTGAATCTTTCGAGGAGAGGTAACCTCACCACTCTTATTTACTATAAGAATGATACTACCTAGTTACATATTCAGGAAGTGCATATGGGACTACAATTTTTTAAAATCCCTCGAAAAGATTAAACACCTTATGCCCATCGACGATATCAAGATATTTTTCAAAAATGAGAATGACCAGAAAATCCTTATACAACTAACAAAAAACTACAACCTGGATATAGAAATAGAACTTGGGATTCAAATGAACAGCTATAGCAGGAATTAGAATACACCCTACCAAAACCTGATTACCACAGTTGTCGAATTTCAAAAATGCAATCTGTCACTTTAAAAGAACTATATGCAATAAAATTCTGTTTTAACGTATGGATTGCTTCGGACTGCTTTTCGACCATCTTGCATGAATCGAGCATCAGTTTTTGAGTGGCATAAGAGATTCAAGGCAGGCAGGGAGTCTGTGAGGGATGATGAGGGGTGTGGGAGGAGTAAGGAAGTCAGAATACCAGGGTTGATTGGCGAAAGGGTTAGGTTAGGGTTACTATGTTGAGGTTTTAAGTGAGTTCACCAAGAGATTCCGTCGGATGAGGCCACCTCTCTACAAATCGGGTCAATGGCATTTCCACCAAGACAATGCTCCACAATGCACCACAACTCCATCCTTGTGACTGACTATTTGAACAAGATTGGCATCAAGACAGTTCCACAGCCTCCCTATAGACCTGAACTTGGTCCCTGTGACTTTTGGTTATTCCCTAAGCTCAGCGGCTGTCTTTATGAGACAATTGAGGAGATGAAAGAGGCTCTGACGAAGATCATTGAAACGCTCACTCAAGACGACTTCCATGGGGCCTCCCAGAAGTTGTTGGAACGTTGCAGCCGGTGGAGATTACTTCAAAGGGGACTAGAGTTTGATGTGTGTACTATCAATAAAAGTACCCACACGAAAAAAGTCTGGAAACTTATCGTATGCACCTCGTAGATCTACTACCGCCTTTCTCCAACGGAAGCTTTGGCATTAAACAAAAAGGCTAATTTACTAATAAATAGAATAAACAAAAGAGAACTAAAGAAAAATGTTTTTACTTAACCTTACAGAAAATATTTTATGAACTGATGTAGATGTATTAAATTCCTTAAAAAAACATTCGTCTTCAAATATATCACATCTTACCTTATTTCTTTCACTTTTTCAGATGATGTGGTGTGATATGATGTTCTACTGTTGCATGGAGAGCATGTTCAGGGAGAACCAGTCTATGTTCAGCAGTTACCCGAAAATGATGGCCCTCTACAACCGTGTCGCTTCCTGCCCCAAGATCGCTTCTTACTTGAAGAGCCGCTGCAATACCCCCTGGTAAATTGGATTTTTTAGACTCGTTTCATCTTTATAAAATAAAGAAAAACCAATATATTTGTGATCTCTGGAAACAAGATGTGTTTTCAAAACCTGTTTCATCAAGAAATATTCTATTGGCTTCTTTTTATTTATATGATATAACGAATTCTAAATAAAATTTAAAAAATTCCTTCCAAGTATATGTCTGTTTTTAATAATTTTTTGAAGACTGAGCTTTATTTTTGTAATTTCAATTGAGGTTTATTACCATATCCATTGGTAAAATGAACGGGCTACAGATTCATCGAAGACTTCAAAAACAACTTTACAGGCGTAACGTTTAGGGTCGTAGGAAATAGAGAGAGTGACCCGAGTTCAATCCTGGACGAGTCTGTTACGCATTTCACATAGCGGAAACCCCCTTGGGAATGGTATGAATCAATCTATTTTGCTTCCAGCTATGAGTAAATAAAAAAAGTAAAAAGTAAATTTAGTGACCCTTGTCAAGGATGACCCGTAGGCTCCTTTTTCAATAGCTACTACACAGAAGTGTAGGCGACGGCGATACTCCTTTCCCTAGATTACTCCACTTTATCCTTTGATTCGTACCTTATAATGCCGGTTTTTAAGGAGGTGCCCGTGGTGTAATTGTTACCAACCTAGGAAATGGACACGGCGACACGAGTTCAAATCCTGGACGAGACTAATTGCATTTCACATAGCACTAATACCCTTGGGAAAGGAATGAATCCAATTATTCTCCCTCCAGCTATGGGTAAATAGTAGGGCAGACTAGGTCCTTCAGCTTTGGTGAGGCAACTAGTCTAGGAGAAGGAAAACTCTGAATTCAAACCTGTTAAACTTCGCTTAAAATGTGACCTTGTGTCACATCCTGCCCGAGCGGAGGGGTTGAGTAAATATGATAATGCCGAGTGTTAAGCAAGAAGGTATCAAGTACCGTTTTTTTTAGTTTTTAGTATGGCTCTATCTTGGATTGAACCCCGGTCTCTCGGACCAGTAGCGAACGCATTAACCCTTATGCCAATGGGTAAATAGTGGGGCAAATTTCGCTCTTTAACTCTGTTATGGCAACCAGTCTAGGAGAAGGAAAAGACAAACCTATTCAATTCTGCCAGAAGAAAAATGACCTTGAGTCGCCTCCTGCTCGTGAAGTAAGGTTGTGTAGATAAAAATATTTCTAAAATAAAAAAAAAATAAATAAATTAAGTAAAGTTGGCGACGTTGGTCGAGGCTGACCCGAAGGCTCCCTTTTCAATAGCTACTACATCTAGGTGTAGGGGGCGCTACTCCATTCCCAGGATTGCTCCATTTTACCCATGATCTTTGCCCATGGACTGCGGAGTCGTAGTACGCAAGTTCGTACTCCAGTCGTGCGATTACGTTCAATTTCGGGCAAATACCCTTGGGAAAGGTATGAACCCCCTTATCCTCCCAGCTATGGATTAAATAATACCACTACTGTTCTTCTAGGAGAATAGCTTTGGTATTAAATAACCAACAAAGTTTGATATGTCATTAAACAAAGAAACCAAACCTATAAAATACGAAAATACTGGTAAATATAAAACAGTTCTATTTCTAACAATTCAATTTGTCATGTCAATAAAATCAGATGGTTCTAAGCATCGCTATGTATCACTAAAAGCTCAATTAAACATCAGTCATTTGTTTACACACAGTTAAATGATCAAACCGTTCAATTTCTAACAGTCCAGTTTATCTTAAGTCAACAAAGTTAAATGGTTTCAAGTATTGCAATGTATCACTAAAAATTCAATTAAACATTAGTCATTTGTGTTACACACAGTTAAATGATCAAACAGTTCGATTTCAAACAATTCTGTTTAGCACAAGTTCACAGTTTTTTGTTTATACACATTTAAATGTCAAAAACACTTACATCACAAACAAATCAGTTTAGCATGACTACAGTTTTGCTCTATTTGACCGATATAGGAACCAATAACTGGATCCACACCATCAGATTGTTTAGTGTCATATTAGGACATTGGTTGGGGGAGTCTTATTCATCTGTAGAGATTGGGTCAGGATTTTAGCATAGCGACGAACGAAAGGAAAGACAGTATTGTTAGGAGTTGTTATTTGACAATGCATTTTGCTCAAATATCCTGTCGGTGTGACAAGCAATTTCCTCCACCAGTTTGAGAACGTCAAAAGGTCTTTTAGGATTTTGATTGCTTCGTTTCGTTTATATTGGCATATCAAACTTCATGAATTATTTAATGGCAAAGACAGCCTTCTAGAAAAATAATAGTGGTACAATTTAACTTTAGCGTATTCGTTCAAAAGTGAATGTAATAGTACTGTGGCAAGATGGGTGGCATTCGTTTCTGTGGTTTTGGGTTCGCGCCAGTCAGAGGTTTCCTTTGTCTGAAACCCACACAAAGGGCATGCGCGCAAGATTTCTTACGAGTCCGGAAGAAGACAAAAAAAATCTCAGAGCAGTCAACAGAAGGAAGGAGTTAGCGACAGTCAGAGAAAGGTGATGGTGGGACCTGTGAGCCCAGAAGCCAAGTCAGCGAGCGCGAGAGGATGGATCAGTGCCCCTGGTAGCTGTGTGGGAATTTTTGTTCCAGTACACGCTCGTAACAGACACTGAAACATGCTAGAAAAGGGCCAAAAACCTTTTTTACGCTCAGGGCTAACCTAAGTCTGTGCTTGTTTGTTCTTCTTTCTTCCACTCTCGGTTATATATGTTGCGTCCGTTGAGCGTTTGTAAAGTTTGTGAAATTCCCCTGGTCGGAGATGAGAGAAACCACTAGAAAATCGAATGGCCATGAGCTGGTTTAAGAAGTTGAGATAGTGGAAATATTGTCACAGTACGACTAGATTTTAAACTCGCTTAATACGATTTTACAGACAAGTATTGTAATGTAATGGCTGAGGGATTTCGTTTTATATATCTTGCCTTTGGGTTTAGTTAGGCTGAGAACCTTTCGTCTCAGCACATGAGTTAGTTAGGTGCAAACTTGAGCGCAGGTGTTCACGCGCGCACCGGGAGGATGTGTCGCTCAGAGATGTCAAAATAAAAATCGTAGATAGGGGATGTGACCAGAGATGTGAATGACGTCATGCACCGGAAGCGCGCGCTGAGGGTTTTGGCAGATTTGAAAAAGTTAGTAGATTTGAGTCTTGCCTCGGAAGAAGACGGTTGACTTTCGCTTGCTCGCCAAAGACGGGCCAGTGGCCCTGAATAGAAAGAATGTGTATATCTCTCCTTATGTCGAAGAACCTTTAAACTCAAAGGTAATAAAAAGTTTCGTACCTGAACTAAGAAGTCGTAAGTGTTTTTCGTGTTTCGAGATTCCTATGTTCTATGTATATATGTTATGAACATTCTATGTACGTTTCACATATCCGTATCTGGCTATGGTACAGTATGTTATTCACTACACCACGGAAGCTACCCACATTTGCTGGGTTAGGATTCGGGTTGAAAATAAAAATTACTATATATTTTTTGACGCATATGAAGATATAACCCTATTTACCAACCTGGCCGCTTGAGCAGGATATGACACAAGGTCAATTTTTAAGCTGAGTTCAACAGGGGAGGGTGCTACTCCTTTCTCTGGATTGCTCCACTTTACACTTGATACGTACTTTATATTGCTGAGTGTTAAGCAAGAAGGTATTAAGTACCATTTTAAAAGTATTTGGTATGACACGACCTGGGATTGAACTTATGTCTCCTGGACCATTGGCGAATACTCTGCCCACTAGACTATACTAAAGTGAATTGTGTAAAAAAGATCTGTTAATTTGTTCAAAATGGATGTGGCATTAAATAAATTTCAAAGGTTGATACGCCATAACCCCACCTAAAAAAACAATAACAAAAAACAAACAAACAAACGAACATAATCGTAAATATTCCAATTGTGTAGAAGTGTTATTATTAATCTTAGTCTGCATCACAAGTTAAAAATAAATAAAGGACAGCTTTTTAATTGAACTGACCTCATTTTGTCTACTTATCTCCTATCTTCTATCATTTTTACTGAGAAATTGCATTCATATTCACATATATGCACAATTATCTTCATATTAAAATATATATTAAGGACACTTACTCTTACGCCCTTTTATGGTAATATCCAGGTTAACAATAAATGATATCTGAATTAAGTTAATACTCACCCAGAATTTATTCTTTCCTACCCCTCCTCTTCTTAAATAAAACTGTGGCAGTTATGAAAATCCTTGGAAGACGCTCATGGACTGCGGAATCGTAGTAAACGAGTTTGTACTCCAGTCGCGCTATTACATTCACTTTCAGGCAAATACCCTTGGGAAAGGTATGAACCCCCTTATCCTCACAGCTATGGGTTAAATAGTACCACTACAGTTCTTCTTGGAGAATAGCTTTGGCATTAAATAACCTACAAAGAGTTGATATGCCATTACACAAAGAAACCAAACCAAACCAAACCTAAGGATAATGATACTGAACACAATGAAATGAAGATGATTGGGGGGTGTCCTCGTTGTGTAATGGTTAAAGCGATGGACTGCGGAATCGTAGTATCCGAGTTCGTACTCCAGTTGCGTTATTACGTTCACTTTCGGGCAAATACCCTTGGGAAAGATATGAACCCCCATATCCTCCCAGCTATGGGTTAAATAGTACCACTACTTTTCTTATAGGAGAATGGCTTTGGCATTAAATAACCTACAAAGAGTTGATATGCCATTAAAATAAAGAGATGGAAACGGAAAGCAAAAAAAAAAACGTATTCTTTACGAATTCGGCGTAAGCTTATTTAGATACAGACTGCCACCACTACCGTTAAACCTAAGTAGATATACGCCAGAATAAAAAAAAAATAGTTTAACATTATCATATTTACCCAACCCCTCCGCTCGGGCAGGATATGACACAAAGTCAATTTTTTAAGCGGAGTTTAACAGGTTTGAATTCAGAGTTTTCCTTCTCCTAGAGTAGTTGACTCACCAAGGCTGAAGAACCAGTCTGCCCTACTATTTACCCATAGCTGGTGAGCGTATAATTGGATTCATACCTTACCCAAGGGTATTAGTGCTATATGAAATGCAACCGGTCTCGTCCAGGATTTGAACTCGTGTCACCGTGTCCTTTTCCTACGACGATAACCATTAAACCACGGACACATCGAATTATTAAAATATAACGAGTATTTATTTTTCTCTCCTTGCTGGTAAAGCGTAATTACTTCCCAAACACCTTAATATTAATATCAATATTTTACTGGAATACTTCAAACCATATAAATGGGGAAATCATATTTGCATTAAAAATAGTTGTTTGATTGTCTAATTATTTTCCCCAGTCATTATTAATTACTTCAACACATATAATTGCCTTAAATATCTCAAACAGAATTGACATGTCATCAAAATACCCAACCCAACTAATCAGTCAACGAAAATTTGGCTTTGTCTGAAAATAGTTGGATCACAAAACAAGGACTGATCAAAGAACAATTGACTTGATCAAATACAAAAAAAAAAGAAAAAACAAATTGAATATTTCCGTATATATGAAAGTTGGTTTATAACATTGTGTTATTGGTTTGGTCTAGTTTTATGGCGTATCAACCAGTGTGGGTTATTTAATGTCAGCTCCATTTTAATGCATATAAAATTACTATTTTAAATTTAGCCTAAGCTCAATTTTTGTTTTATGCACAGCTAAATGTAAAAATAGTTCTATTCAAATAATTCATTTACAACTATTTGTCCAATAGACAGGACACAATCAAGAACTACAACTATTGCACCATAGCCATGATATGGCCATGTGTGAAACGTACATCGAATGTCCATAAAGATAGAACATAGAAATCTCGAAATACGAAAAACACTTGACGACTTCTTTGTTCAGGTACAAAACATTTTATTTCCTTTGAGTTTAAAGTTTCATCGACCTAAGGAGAGAGAAGCACAAACTTTCTATTCTGGCTTTTCCATCTCCCCGCCCCCAACACGTGTGGCACCTGCCACAAACGTCTCCCCGAGCAAGCGAAAGCCAACCGTCGTCTCCCGAGGCAGGTCTCAACTCAGCTCACTGACTTTTTTACAATCTCCCAAAATCCTCTGCGCGCTTCCGGCGAGTGACGCCATTCACACTCGCTAGCCTTCGTTTCCCATTTGGGCTATTGTGACATCTCTGAGTGACAGATTCCCTTTGTGCGCACGCGCGTGAACACCTGTGTTAATGTTGCACCAAACTAACCCATGTGCTGAGCCGAAAGGTTCTCAGCCAAACTAAATTCAAAGGCATAAACCGGAATCCCTCGGTCATTATATTACACTATGGGCTCGAGTGGACCTGGGAGCAATGGCAATAAATGAGTACTCAGCATTCCCCAAAGCTCCAGCATTGCTAAATCCTCTCCATCATATTGTTTAGGGTCATATCAAGGACACTCATTGGGGGAGTGCTACTCCTCTATGGAGATGCAGTCAGTGTATTCTGCAGCCCCAACCAACTGCATAAGATGTGTGTTATATTGTACTATCGTCACGGACCCCAAAGTAATGGATATCTCCCACCTAGAAGAACGAGATTCATATTCGCTTCTGGTGTGACGCTATGTGGGTGGTCCGCTAAGCATACGACCCCTTTGTCAGTTTTGGCACGAAACCAAACAAAGGCCAGAGCCCTCGATGTTCGACGTGGTCGGAAGTGGGTAAGGGAATGCGAGTCAGGAGTTGGACAAAGAAACGCAGAGAAGTCAGTTGGCGACGGGCGAGGCAGAAGAGCAGTTGGCAGTCGACACCGAACAGCAGAAGAGACCAGTCGGCATGAGATAGGGTCCAGAGCAGTGAGGGAAGGCCAGAGAGGATGAGTTGGCATTCCTAGTAGCTTTGTAGAAATTTCGCTAGAAATACACGCTAGCGTTAGTCTACAGATGCACAGAGAAATGCAGGGTGTCACAACTTAACCTTCTTGCACTTGAGTTAACCCAAGCCATATTGTTCGTTTGTTCTTTGTCCTTTCTTCCCACTCCCTTAATTGTATTTCTGTAGCTATGAAGGAATGTGCGATGCCCCCATCGGAACCACTGGATGATTCACCGGCCAAGATTGAAATGTTTCGAAGAAGTTGATGTATTCGGGAGAGGGGGTGAGGGGGTATCGTCACACTGGATGGTTCTGTGAGTTACAACGTTTTTTCCTTCTTCACTTCCATTTGACTCAAGGGCAACGTCCTCTAAGGACCACAACTAAGTTCATAGGCTTTAAACTATACTCAAAATGATTTGCAAGCCATAAAAACAATGTTTGTTCCATTGAAGAAAGATACGACAAAGCCAGAATGTTGTATATTGACCTCCAACCTGGCCGGGCTGTCAAAATAGGAAATGCACCAGTGTAAATAACATGTGCATCCGGTCGAGGAATATCAGAATAAAACCGTGACCGTGGCCTGGTTGAATGAGTGCAATTTGTGACGCCCACAAGAAAAAGGTGGGCGTTGAACTATTATATTACTCGGTGCAGTTGGAGATCAGATGAGTTGGAAAAAAGATGCGGTAGAGAAAACCAGTATCCAGCAGAGGGGGCCCTCAGGGCCCCGATTGAGCAGTTGCAATTGGAAAGAAGATGCTGGAATGAGAACCATGTCCCAGAGAGGCTGGGCCCCCAGGCCCCCGGTTGAGCAGGCCAGGAGAACAGAAAAGAAACGCTGTTATGGCCATAAGAGTGGGGGTCAATATGTTGCAATTCTCTTTGGTCTCCAACTCCCTCTCACACACAACCCTTTCAAATAAAGTGAGAGGTATATTTTTCTAAAGAACTGTGTCGCTCGTCTTTACTGTGTCGTTGTTCTGATTCTGCATGCATATGTATTATGTGGCCATACAGCAAATGGATTTGCCATTAAATAAATTTCAAAAGTTGATACACTATAACCCCATTGATTGAATTTTTTTTAAATCGATCTGTTTTTGTATGCTAAATTGAATTGTTTGAATTAGAACTGTTTGACAAAACTGAATAGCTGGACATGGAAATGGTTTTGACAATTAAACTCTGTACTTATAGTTAGTTAGTTACCATAGTCGATGGTGACAAGAAGACTCCCTTTTCAATAGCTACTACAGGGGAGGGTGCTACTCCTTTCCGAGATTGCTCCACTTTACACTTGATACGTACTATATATTGCTGAGTGTTAAGCAAGAAGGTATTAAGTACCATTTTAAAAGTATTTGGTATGACACGACCTGGGATTGAACTTATGTCTCCTGGACCATTGGTGAACACTCTGCTCACAAGGCCATACTAATGTGAATTGTTTAAAAAAGAACTGTTAATTTGTTCAAAATGGATTTGGCATTAAATAAATTTCAAGGGTTGATACGCCATAACCCCACCTAAAAAAAAAATAACAACAAAAAACAAACAAACAAACAAACATAATCGTAAACCGGCAGAACTTGGGCTTATTAAAGGGTTGGAGGCAACATTTAGTGTCAAATTGAAGGCTATGTGATTTTAGATGAATCTGTAACCTTTTGTATCTACGGCCTCGAAAAAGTGAAATGTCAGCAATTCATTACGAGCTGAAAGAAGCTGAATTTTTTGTTATCTTCCTCGTTTTGAGATGAAATATTAAATCTTTGTAGCCCATAGTAGAAAACTTAATTAAGCAAAATAAAAACCAAAAAAGATAATAATAATAATGATAATAATAATAATAAAATAATTAATTTGGTTGCGTTTTACAGCATTTCGATACTTGTTAGGCATTTCTAAATATATATAATTTCTTGGTTAAATGGCATATCATCCTTCACTTAATGCCAAAGACATCCTTCACGAAGAACAACAGTAAAGCTATTTCAACCAGAGCAGGGAGGATAAATGGGTTTATACGGTTATTGTGTAATCGTTATGATTATGCATGCATCTGTATATGTGTTAGCAACAAGAATACTCAATACTTAAGTTTAATTTGGTTTAGTTGATTGGGTTTTATGGCATATCAACCTTTGTAGGTTATTTAACGCCAATACAATTTTTTATGTAAATAATCCGCTCTTTTTAAAACAATTCAGTTTAGCATAAGTACACAGTATAATGGTCAAAAACATTTATTTCAAACTTTTCAAGCAGTTATATGTAACAATTCAGTTAAGTGTAAATACAGTTTTAATGCTGAAAAACAGTTCTATTTCAAATAATACAGTTAAGCATAAGCACACAGTTTAAATGTAAGTACGGTTTAATCGTCAAAAACATTTCTATTTGAAGCTATTCAGTTTATTCAAACAATTCAGTTTAGCATAAGTATGCTGTTAGTTCTATTTAACCCATAGATAGGGCGCTATCAGGTGCTACCACTCCGGTCAGAGTGGACCTGGGAGCAATGGCAATAAAGGGGTACTCCACATTTCCCAGAGCTCCAGCACTGCTAGAACCTCACCATCAGATTGTTTAGTGTCATACCAGGACACTCGTTGGGGGGGGGGGCTTACTCCTCTGCAGAGGTGCAGTCAGTGTATTCTACAGCCCCATCTGACTGGGCAAGATAGTAAGTTTGATTTTTACAGTATGAATGCCTTATAGATGATAATACTTTATGAGACACAATAGATAATTTTACTATAAAAATGTACTGTTGAATGATTTTACTGTAACATATACAAGATAAAATACGACCAATATACGAATATGTGAAATATACATAGGAAATCCCGAAATACGCGAAAACTCTGAAGACACTCTTTTGGTCCAGGAACGAAACTTTTTATTTACCTTATTGAGTTTAAGGTTTTCCGACATGAGGAAAGAGACACAATTTCTTACTATGCTGACTGTTCGTACATCGTCAACTCTCAACTCACTGACTCAACCAGCGCGCACGCGCATCCCATAGACCCCTGGTCTGGCCTCGCCCAGATCAAAAATCGACTTCCTCTAGCGTCGAATCTCAACTAACTGTTTTTTTTTTTTTCAAATGCCAGAATCCTCAGCCCATCGCTTCTGGGCATGACGTCATTCACATCCCCAGTCCATTTCCTATCTGGGGTTTTTATTGTTACATCTGTGATTGTCAAATCCTCCCCACGCGCGTGAACACCTGCACTCAATGTGTGCACCAAACTAACCCATGCACTAAGCCGAAAGGTTCTCAGCCTAACTAAACCGAAAGGCAAGATATATAAAACGAAAATTATATAACAATATACTGCAATTATATAATATTACGATAAGAATAAACCGCAAATGATTTTCCTATTACAACATATTGAAAATGATTTTTCTAGAATAATGCATAGAAAAATCACTTTTCTATAATAATACTAAGAAAAATTATTTTTCTATAGTGTTTATAAAACGATTTTCCTTTTATAATGTATAGAAAAAACTATTTTCCTATACTAAAGATTAGAAAAATGATTTTTGCATGAAAATGATTTTTCTATAATACTGCATAGAAAAATTATTTTTCTTACTATAATAGTTGAAAAAATTGTTTCCTATAATAAAGCCAATGAAAAATGATGTTCCTATAATAATACATGGACAATTGTTATCCTATAATAATCGACAGAAAAATTATTTTGCAATAATGATGCCCTGAAAAATAGTTTTCATGTAATAATACATGGAAAAATTGTTTTCCTATAACAATTCATAGGAAAAAATTTTCCGATAATAATGCATGGAATTATTGTTTTCCTATAGTAATGCCTACAGAAATGATTTTCGTATAATAATACATGAGGAAATTGTTTTCCTATAATGATACATAGAAAAAGGATCTTCCTATAATAATGCCTACAAAAATAATTTTCCAATAATAATACATGGGGAAATTGTTTTCCTATAATGATACATAGAAAAAAGGTCTTCCTATAATAATGCACAGAAAAATAATTTTCCTATAATAATACATGAGGAAATTATTTTCCTATAATGATACATAGAAAAAAGATCTTCCTATAATAATGCACAGAAAAATGATTTTCCTATAATAATACATGGGGAAATTGTTTTCCTTTAATGATACATAGAAAAAGGATCTTCCTATAATAATGCACAGAAAAATAATTTTCCTATAGTGATTAATAGAGAAAGGGTTCTTCTATAATAATCTATAAAAAGTATTTTCCTATAATAATGCAGAGAAAAATGATTTTCCTTTAAAAATGCATAGAAAAATGTTTTTTCTAAAATAAAGCATGGAAAAATTATTTTCCCATAGTAATACATGGAAAAATGATTTTCCTATAAAGTTGGCGACCGTACTCGAGGACGACTAGAAGGCTCCCTTTTCAATAGCTACTACACTGAAGAGTAGGAGCGGTGCTACTCCTTCCCCTGGATTGCTTCACTTTACCTTCGATACGTACCTTATATTGCTGAGTGTTAAGCAAGGAGGTATCAAGTACCATTTTTAAAGTCTTTGGTATGGCTCGACCTGAGATTGAACCCAGGTCTCCCGGAATATTAGCGAACTCTAGGTAATTTCCCTATAACAATGCATAAAAAAACTTATTTTAGCTATTACACCACGAGGACATCCTGCCAGTTCTTTTTTGGTTCAGATTTGAAAATCGTATATTATAATAACTATTAATCCTTGATCACAATGCCTTGGACAACAGAGGAAAAAATATTTTTGTGTCACTACTTATTTGGAGACAAAATCATTCAAAACTGTCTCAAAATAGATGCAACCGATTAATATAATGACGATTTATTACTGAGACAAGAAACTCAAAAAAAGATAAAATGTCCTGGAAGCTGATAAAACCATTGATAAAAATACAACGTTGATTTGATGTACCAAACTCAAAGCGTGTATTTTTGTGCAGGATGTGTTTCAAATGACTACCATTTCGATTGTTTCAGTAATAAATTATTACCTTACAAAAGAGCTGCATCAATTTAAAGACTCTCTTTACATTCAGACGGTAATTTTCGTAGAATTAATATTTTACATGATAAATTATTCTATCATGAGAAGACCTCCTGATTGTCAGGTTAGAAAATAAATACTCAGCAAATATGAACCATTCATAAGATGTGCTGTTGTTTTTTTTTTTTTTTTTTTTTGCAAATACATATTCAGAAATTTGTCTTTAATAAACCTCGTAAATTTAAAAGATAAGAACAAATAAAAACGTTTCCGTTTTTTTGTGACATGCTTTTCAATTGTGTCGTTTCACGAAACCGTATTTAAAAAAAATATGGAACAAGTTTATCGTAATTGAATTACAATAACCAGTACATCTGGCCAACCCTTGCGCGTGACATATGGAAACGGTGGACAGCGGTTTCGACCTTCTTATGTCTCATCAGCAGTGTATACCGTGATCTCCCCCACTAGAGATCGAAGCAGCGACCACTGAATGGAGAACCGAAACTCCATCACTGAACCATCGGTCCACATCGCCCAGAAGCGCTTCCAAATCAACTAGTCATAATAACTGCGCGATCAATCGATCAAAATACCTTGGACAAGAGAAGAAAAAATAGTTTTGCGTCACTACTTATTTGGAAACAAAATCATTTAAAACTGTCTCATTGTAATTGGCACCCAATTACTATTACTAGTTAATTTGGCCTTGCTTGTGTACGATATGGATTAGTGACTCAGTGGTTGATATTAAGTTCAGCATTCTGTGGTTACTGGTTCAATCTCCAGTGGGGGATTTCATAGTATACACTGGTGATGAGACCTCTTGAGGTCGAAATAGCTGTCCTATGATCTCGTATGTCATGCGTAAGTGTTCGACAAATTTTCTAGTCATCGTAATTTAATTCTCTATATAATTCTTTTACTTAAAAAAGAAAATGTATATTCAAGTTTATTTTATCATAAAAAATCTATTGTCATAAAATGAGCACCATACCAGTCATTGTTTTTATTTTTATTCGCACATCGTAGACTGAAACAAAAATTTCAAGATAAAATTCCAGCAGTGGTCATTTTTTATACAAAGTAGTTACGCAATGTTTAAAAAATGTTTTCATTGTGGATTTCTATTGTAAAAATAAGTTCAATAGCATTTATTATAAAATCTTTTTTAATTCGTTCTTATAGTAAAATCATTTTCAAGAATTTTCTATAGTAAAATCATTTCCCATAAAATCTGAAATTAGAATTATTTACAACGTATTTAAATAATAAAATAATTCCCATGAATTGTTATAATGAGATCGTTTCCAATGAGATAATACTTTCCAATAAATTTCTATAAGAAGTATTTTTCAGATAATTTTGATTGCAAAGGCAGATCCAGTGCCTTTTTGTAATAAAATCATTCCCAGTACATTGTATATTAAAATTATTTTTATGGAATTTTTATTGTAAAAATCAGTTCCAAAGAAATTTTGAAGTAAAATATTTTTCATCATTAAAATCATCTTTGTATCAATATAATTACGACTTATTATTTTGTTGATATAATTTCTTGGGGATTTTTACAAAGAAAGACATTTCCAGTGTCTTTTTAAAGAGCATTATTTTCAATTAAATTTTATTATAAAATCATTACCAATGTACTTATGTCCTGAAATCAGTTCAAACGAAATTTATTATAAGATCAGTATGTATGCATTTATATAGTCAAAATAATTTCAAAAGAATGTATATTGTAAAAATCATTTCTTATGTATTTTTAATGTAAAATCATTCCCAATGCATTTTTATAGTGAAAATCATCCCAAATGCATTTTTATGGTAAAAATCATTACCAATGCATTTTCAGATTAAAAATCATTTCCCACAAATCTTTATAATAAAAATCGTCCCCAATGCATTTTTATTGTAAAAATCATTACCAATGCATTTTCATAGTAAAAATCATTACCAATGGATTTTCATAGTAAAAATCATTTCCAATACATTTTTATAGTAAAAATCACTCCCATTGCAGTTTCATTGTAAAAAAAATTTTCCGTTGCATTTTTAAAAGAAAAATATTTTCTGACTATTTTTATAGTAAACATAATTTCCGTTGCATTTTTATGGTAAAAATCATTTTACATTCCATTTTAATATGCAAAACATATTTAATTCATTTTCATAGATAAAAATCATTTCCATTTCACTTTATATAGTAAAATTATTTTCCATGCATTTTAACTGTAGACATTATTTGCAATGAATTTCAGGGTCAAATCATTTCCCATGCTTCTTCATAGTAAAATCATTTCTTATGCATTTTTACAATAAAAATCATTCCCAATGCATTTTCATAGTAAAAATCATTTTCAATGCATTTTCATAGTAAAAATCATTTTCAATGCATTTTCATAGTAAAAATCATTTTCAATGCATTTTCATAGTAAAAATCATTTTCAATGCATTTTTATAGTAAAAATCATTTCCAATGCATTTTTATAGTAAAAATCATTTCCAATGCATTTTTATAGTAAAAATCATTTACAATGCATTTTTATAGTAAAAATCATTTCCAATGCATTTTTATAGTAAAAATCATTTCCAATGCATTTTTATAATAAAAATCATTTCCAATGCATTTTCATAGTAAAAATCATTTCTAATGCATTTTTAGAGTAAAAATCATTTCCAATGCATTTTTATAATAAAAATCATTCCCAATGCATTTTTATAGTAAAAATCTTTCCCAATGCTTTTTTATAGTAAAAAATCACGTCCAATGCAATTTTTTTAGTAACGATCATTTCCAATAAAATAATTTCCTCTGCATTTCATTATAAAATCATCTAAAGTAAAATATTAGGTTATTCTGGATAACATAATATTTTATATTTTGGTGAATAAAAATGTTACTGACTTTGAAAGCATTATATTATTTCAAGCTCCTATTTCTAAATTTAGTCAATGTGAAAAGGGTCGTATCTATTCTTTTTGTCAATATAACATACTATTAACTTTCGATTAGTATTTTGAGTACCTACAAATAAGAAGATAAGGTGCAAGATTGGAAGAAGAAAGGAAACTGAGTCGACTAATTTATGAGCGAAAATAAACAATTTTAACGTGAATAATTATTCATTCTGCCGTAATTTACATCTGGAGTATAAAAAACCCTATGTTTTTGTTATTCGCATTCCGAGAACGGTTAAAGTACAACTAAAATTAAACTACTATCATGTGTGGAATATTGAATAGGCGTCCTTGAACACATTTGCTTCAACCCATTCATTGGAGATAACAACTTGATTAGCCTGACAGTATAAATACCGAACAGATCTGTGCTTGGTCGTCAGAGAAGACTAGCAGTCACTCGAACCTCAACGCTTCGTTCTCTTTGGTAGTCAACAACCAGAAAGCAAAGTCACCATGCCTAACTACACTCTCCATTACTTCAATGGCCGCGGCCGTGCCGAGATCCTCCGTATGATGATGGCCATGGCTGGCGTCAAATACATGGACAAGAGATATGAATTCTCTGACTGGGATCGTTGCAGGAATGGTAAGGAATTGCTTGCCCTATGTTCTTTATGTATACTTATTCGCATTAATTTTATCAGACGATGATCACTTGGGCATATTCCGTTATCTGAAATTCAGAGAACAGCTATTTTTTTTACATAGGGTAAATACTTCTGCTTTTTTCAAACTTTGTTTTTGTTTATGCACGTTAAATGAACGCGATTATTTAACCTCTAAACTAAGAATAAACCTAAACGGGTTGACATAGTGTTAAAATTAATCGAACTTGAAAAAGTGATACAACACAATTTTCCTCCTACCTTTATCCCCCTCAATATTTTTTAGCCGTATTGAACCTTTATTATATAACTAAGTAATTCAATGCTTTGTAAATAGGATTAAGAAAAAGTAAAAAGGATATTTTTAAAGAGAATATTTGTCTTTAATATTTATTCGTGTGATTATTTTGTTAATCACTGTCAAATGGACTCTAAAGATTTTTAATAAGATCACGAACAACCAATCACACTGATAAATAGTCGTATCCTCCATCGTCCCATAATTTCCTTTTACCATTTTTTTTTTTTTTTTTTTTTTTTTTTTACTCAGCTGTTTAACTTTGACTTATTATCTCCGTCCATTCTTTGCTGTACCCAACAAGGAAATACACTGCACGTTAAGGGAAAGAAAATCAGGTTGGATTTAAGACGACAGTTAGATAAGGAACCACGTTGTAATCAAGTGGCCAACTTTCCGCAAAAAACTACCCATGGCTACAGTACGCCTACGGATTGGTCGTTTTCGAACACCTTCTCCAACGCTACAGAACAGCTGATTTAGATTTAAAGCAGAGCAGAATTTATCGAAGGTTGTTGTGTTATTGTGTATAATTTTAGTATATATATATATATATATATATATATATATATATATATATATATATATTTAGTGTTATATATATATATATATAGAGAGAGAGAGAGAGAGTTATATATATATATATAGTGTTATATATATATATATATATATATATATTGAAAAACGACCATTGGTCTAATGAGTAGAGTGTTTGCCAATGGTCCGGAAGACCGGGGTTCAATCCTAGGTCGAGTAATACCAAAGACTCAAAAATGGTACTTAATGCCTCCTTGCTTAACACTTAGTATTATAAGGTACGGATCAAGGGTAAAGAGGAACAATCCATGGAAAAGGAGTAGCGGCCTCCCTTACACCTCGGTGTGGTAGCTATTAAAAAGGGAGCTTTCGGATCGCCAACTTTACTTACAATATTTGAATTATTTCTAAAACATTTCAGATTAATACTATTTACAAAGAATCTTATGGTCAAATTCTTCACGAGCCATTTGTATGGTAAAGTAATTTACAGTGTATTCATATTGTAAAATCATTGATAATACGGACTCGTTGAAAAATCATTGACAACATATTTTTTCATGAAGGCATTGATTATGTAGTCCTATAGTAAAACCATTTAAAATTCCTTCATATACTAAATAATACTAAAAATGCATTTCTATAGAAAATACATTGAATATGCATTCCTATAGTAAAAATCATTTTAAATGAATTCACTAAGGCAAATCATAGACACTGCATTTTTATACGTTTTCAATACTATTTCTTATTGAAAAATTATTTTTCTATGGATTTCTATTAAAAAATATTTTTCTATGCATTATTATAGAAAAATAATTTTTTTTATGCATTGTCCTAGGGAAATCATTTTTCCATGCATTAAAATGGGAAAATAATTTGCTACTTCAATTGTACTTAATGCCACCTTGCTTAACATTCAGAATTATAAGGTGAAGGCAAATTGGCGCAATCAAGAGAATGGAGTAGCGCCCTCCCCTACACATCTGCATAGTATCTACTGAAAAGGGAGCCCTCAGGTCACCTCGACTAAGTTCGCCAACTTTACTAGATTATATGTTTATCAAGGAAACGAATGCAAAGTGTGAAGGGAATATCTATTTAACATGCTTTTTCAAGATGTACTTTCCAGAAAAGTGATATATTATAGCATTGTATTTCGGCAAAGTCTCCTGTGGATTCCCTCGTTGAATGTGTTTTAAGATCCTTTCCATTATTTTCTATACATTTAGTGAGGCTCAACCAAGTGTTTGGGTAACCAAGAACTGTCTCTAAATGTAGTCCTATTTTGCTTATTAAGTCTTTTTTTTCGGAAAGCAAATAACACCATCATTCTATAATTTTTTCTAGACATTCCATAATATTTTCTTCTGCATGACTTCTAAAAATAAACCATTTATTTTAATTTTCTAAATTCCTTTCTTTGAGGAATATCTAATGTTCATCATTTTAAGAAAGCAATTTTCAAGGGAGTAGTCAGATGATGGCCAGACAACTGAAATTTCGTGTCTAGATTTGTAAGTAGTAGTCGGTCGAGAGGAGCAACAACGTTTCGAAATATCAGGAATTAGTGGTTGGAATAATTATATAGAAATCTGACCAGCGGTTCTTTCTTCGTCTGCTGTTAATAACGTTATTGTTAGGGTTAATTTTTTGTTTTTTGAAAATCAAAATGTCAAAACGTCACTACACAAGGGGTGCTCAAAGAATAAATTAGAAATGAAAAGTGCATTCTCGGATCATTATTTTTTTTTCTTTGACCCATAGCTGATACAATTTCGACCAAAACCAGCGGTCGATATATCGTATAAAATTAACCCAACGTGAAGGTAAAGAATTCGTTTTACCGATGAATGTGAAACATGCTGCGGGATCATTCTATAGAACTATTTAAATAGGCTGTCTTTTTTAAAATATAAAACGTCAACAAGCAACAAAAATAAGATCAAAGAATCAATGCTTCATCGTGTTAATATTTCAACCACGAAATTCCAACAACTTTATGCGTTTAGTTTGCGTTCAGACTATTTCGTCTTTTTAAATGATAAAAAACAATATCATCAAATTATATCGAATATCATTTGAGAGGAGATTATTAAAAGTCGATTATTTTTCTATTCCAGATTTCCCTTGCAATTACCTCCCCTGTCTGCAAATGGACAATGGTGATATGATGCCTGAGACCATGGCTATTTGCAGGTATTTGGCCCGTGAATACAGTAAGTCATATATACGAATGAAATCCCCTTTTTAAATTTTTTATTTGACCTTCTGAGTTTTAACAAAAATTAGAAATATTGAATTGATAAGAAAACTAAAAACTTAAAATATCCCATAAAGTCAGAAACTGTTTTTTTCATGTTGTTGTGACGTTCTTTTGGAAATCTTTTGATATTGTGTAACACAGGGTACACATGCACACGCACACACAAACTATATCATCACCATCATCAATATTATATCATGCTGCTAGCACGGTTTCCCTGACTCTCTCTCTCTCTTTCCCTCTCACTCTCTCCATTTATCTCTATCATCCATTGCTTCCGGCAGGTCATGTAGACTGCATCATGTGTCCGTACAGAGCTGTTGTTGATAAGTTCTAGTTGATCGTCCAAAACTTGCCCGCCAGTGCGAAAGGATCCCAAGAAGAACGTTGCTTTGGAGTTCGTCCTTATTTTTCCAACAGTGTCTCGTATGTCTTGTCTGTCTTATTTGGATTGTTTTCGAGATGGCAGATTGGTGGCTGCACACCTGCCGTTTTTGTTGAATGTTGCAACCAGGATTTGTTCAATATGACTCGAAGCATTCTAGTGCAATTCCGGTCTAACTTTTTCAAAATACGCTCAGTCAGCATCCATGTGGTCCATCCATATAGTAGTATGGACACAACCACTGCTTGGAAACATTGCGTTTTATTTTATTGAATAAGTTTGACTTGCATACGATCGATAACCTATTCAAAGCAGTTCAGCGACATACTATATATATATATATATATATATATATATATATATATATAAAAGCTAATGTTTAATTCCAGTTATACATTATTATGCGTCAAAATGACATTATATCCTCGATACATATTAGTTCGCATCGAATTCAGTGAAAGGGACGCAGAACAAACAAAATACGTTAATTTGTATTTTTGTTTTAAAAAGTTGGCAATTTAAAAAAAAGACAAGGTAAATCATTTAAACAAATACAAACGCATACTCTTTTTCTTATTATTTTAAAATCTTATTTTCATTAGTTTTATCAAATTTGTCGGTTGGTTTGGTTTTATGGCATATCAACCTTTGTAGGTTATTAAACGCCAAATCCACTTTTATGCAAATATTCATTTCTATTTCAAACAATTCGGTTAAGTATAAGTACACAGTTTAATTGTAAAAAACACTTCTATTTCAAGCGATTCAGTTTATTCAATCAATTCTAATTCAGCTAATTTAGTTTAGTATAAGTACAGATTTTCTTTACAAACAGTTAAATGTCAAAACCGTTCTATATTAAACAATTCAATTAAGTGTTAGTACAGTTTCAATGTCAAAAACGGTTCCATTTCAAACAATTCAGTTTAGCATAAGCACGCTGTTTAAAAGCAGGTACAGTTTAATTGTTAAAAACATTTCTATTTCAGCTATTTACTTTAGTGAAAGAGTTCTAATTCAAACAATTCAGTTTAGCATAAATATGCAGTTAGTTCTATTAAATCCATAGATAGGACTCTTATCAGGTGCTACCATTCTAGGCAAGAATGGACCTGGGAGCAATGGCAATGAAGGAGTACTCCACATTCCCCAAAGTTACAGCATCACTGGAACATCACCATCAAATTTGTTTGTGTCATATCTAGGACATTCTTTGGTGGAGGGTCTTACCCCTCTGCAGGTGTATTCTAGAGCTCCAGACGACTGTACCAAGTTCTGTCAGAGGCTTTTTTGCCTTAAATCAGCAGGGGAATGTCAATATTTCTGGGTAAACTTCAAGCAGTAACAAATGAAGGAATGACAATACTTCTACTCTAATAAACCGATTGGGAGGTGCCCGTGGTGTAACGGTTATCGTCGTAGGAAATGGACACGGTAACACAAGTTCCAATCCTGGCCGAGACTAATTGCATTTCACATAGCACTAATACCCTTGGGAAAGGTATGAGTTCAATTATTCTCCGTCCAGCTATGGGTAAATAGTAGGGCAGACTAGGTTCTTCAGCCTTGGAGAAGGAAAAGTCTGAATTCAAACCTGTTAAACTTTGCTTAAAAATTGACCTTGTATCATATCCTGCCCGAGCGGAGGGTTGGGTAAATATGGTTAAACCTATTGGCTTTCGATTTGGCACAGGGCCCCAAATCGACTAATCATTGCTTATAGATTCATTTACTAAAACCAAGTCTCCTGACAAAACATTGTCCCGTCGACTGGGGCTGTAGAATACACCAACTGCATCTCTGCAGAGGGCTAAGACCCACTCAAGGAGTGTTCTGGATATGACACCAAACAATCTGATGGTGACGCTCCAGTAATGCTGGAGCTTTGGGTAATGCAGAGTACCCCTTCATTGCCCTCGCTCCCATGCCCACTCTGTCCTTGAGTGGTAGCCTCTGATATATGTGTCAAATAGAATTAAATTGTGTACTTATGCTAAACGGAATTATTTGAAATAAAACTGTTTATAAAGTGAAACTGCGTATGCTAAACTGAATTGTTTGAAATAGAATTGTTTTGATTTTTAACTGAACTGTTTTGACATTTTGTAAATCTAAACAATAATTATATTTATCTGAATTGTTTGAAAATTAATTCGGCATTAAATGACCCGAAAAGAGTTAATACGCCGTAAAAAAACAAAACCAAACGACTAAACAACCAACCAAAAAAACATGCTCGGTTAAAGAAACTAAAAATTGATACTTCTGTACCGACTGTTTTAGGTTGGTTTGTTTGTTTATTTGTTCTTATAGAAAACGTAGGATTATTTAAAGATCTATTGCAAAGTATGAATAAATTAATAATATTTATTATACAATTGCTGTAGATTAAGATCAGAGGGTGACAGTACAATGTTTTCTATACAGTATTTGATATTACTCCGATACAATTTGAGGAATGAGTTTTTTTTTTTTTTTTTTTTTTTTAAAGACGCAATATTTTTTTTATACTGCTTTAACACAATTTTTTTTTTTTAAGACGCAATATTTTTTATACTGCTTTAACACAATTTTTTTTTTAAAGACGCAATATTTTTTATACTGCTTTAACACAATTTTTTTTTTAAAGACGCAATATTTTTTTTATACTGCTTTAACACAATTTTTTTTTTTAAAGACGCAATATTTTTTATACTGCTTTAACACAATTTTTTTTTTAAAGACGCAATATTTTTTATACTGCTTTAACACAATTTTTTTTTTTAAAGACGCAATATTTTTTATACTGCTTTAACACAATTTTTTTTTTTAAAGACGCAATATTTTTTATACTGCTTTAACACAATTTTTTTTTTTAAAGACGCAATATTTTTTATACTGCTTTAACACAAATGTATATGAAAACCTTTGCCAGAAAAATCATTTATTCGTTAAAAAGGTAAGATATAACAAATACTTTTTTGATTAATACATATAGTTTGTCAATATTAATTCATTTTGTAGATTACTACCCCAAGAGCCCCATGGACATGATGAGGTGTGACTATATCTGTGACTGCCTCTATGAAATCATGCATGATTACATGAGGTACTTCCACTGGAAGAACGGACACTTCAGGGTGAGTTATTTTGAAATTGCTAAATATTCCAATATCTATATTGTTCAAGTTATTCGCTTTAGTAAAAAGTTTGATTTCTAATGATAGTGGATCTTAAAGCCTGAAGGGATCAATAACTCATCAGTGTTCAATGGCAATAAATAGGTGGGTCTTGGCCCAGCGGTTAGAGTGTTCGCCAATGGCCCGGGAGACCTGGGTTCAATCCCAGGTCGAGTCATACCAAAGACTTTAAAAATGGAACTTGATACCACCTTGCTTAACACTCAGCATTATAAGGTACGGTTCAAGGGTAAAGTGGAGCAATCCTGGGAATGGAGTAGCGCCCTCCCCTACACCTTGGTGTAGTAGCTATCGAAAAGGGAGCCTTCGGGTCACCCTCGACTATGGACGACTAACATATGTCAATTCTATTGAAAAGGTTTTTTAGCGTCACTGTAGGATTCAGCATCATCATCATGTCCCACCACCAGCGTGGATCTCCCTGCCCTCTGCCGTCACCTTTCTCTAACCATCCATCGCTCCTGGTAGGTCTTCAAGGCTACATCCTGTGTCGGCACAGAGCTGTCGTATGTATGTTCTGGCTGGTCTTCCTGCTTTTCCCCGTCCATGTGAAAGGGTCCACCAGAGTATGTCACTTATGAGTTCGTCCCTACTTCTCCACTAGTGTCCCGCATGTCTGGTTCGTCTAACTTGGATAGTCTTCGTGATGGGAGGCAGGTGGCCGTATAGTTGGTGCCTTGTGGGGTGTTGCCGCCAGGACTTGTTGTCGTACCACCAGCAGGGATATCTCTTACCCTCTCTCGCTACTTCTGCTTATCCTTCATCGCCTCTGGAAGGTCTTCAGGGCTACATCCCGTATCCTCACAGAGCTGCTGTATGTATGTTCGAACTGGCCGTCCTGCTTTTGATCGGCCATATGAGGGGTCCATAGGAGTACATCACTTATGAGCTCGTCCCTGCTTCTCCATCAGTGCCCTGCATGTCTGGTTTGTCTAATTTGGATAGTTTTCGTGATGGGAGATAGGTGGCCATATAGTTGGTGTTTTGTGGGCTGTTTCCTCCAGGACTTGTTCAATATTGCTCTCAGCATTCTTGTGTAATTGCCGTCTATCTTCTTCTCCAGCCTTTTTGTTAGCGTGCAAGTAGTGCATCCATATAGCAGTATCGATACGACCGCTGTAGTTGACTCTTGTTAACACCTGTTTTCATTTGTCTTTTTTTCGCAGTACAACATGAACGACTACGGTTTTGGCGGTGATAGCACATGCAGCAACTATGACGTAAGTCAACGATTTTTTGTTTTAAAGGAATTTGATTCTCTCTACTTTCAATGTAAAACGTGTCTGTCGATATCAGCCAACGCTACGCATTATAACTATGACAGATAATATTCCATATTCTGTTTTTTATTTTATTTTCAGAACTACTTGTACTGGAGATACATGAACACCTTCAACAGAATTATGCCCTTCATGGAAAGGTCACTGTGCATGCGCAATAGTGGAAACATGTACTTCATGGGAGACATGGTAAGTTTTTTAAAATGATATGCATAATTTGAGATTACGTATGTGTATAATCGCTCTGCCACGTATAGGATAGAACGCAAGGTTAATTTTACGCAAATTTTTAAATTAATGCTCTTAATTTTATTTTCTCATCAAATTTATTTTTTTGTCTCACTTGGTTGCATTTTTTGGCTATTTAAAGCTAAATTCTCTTCATACATTCATTTAGTATATATGATTTGGAAACAGGTATCATTTGTTTGCACACAGTTAAATGTTTCAAGTATTGCTATTTAACATTATTAATTTTATTTAAAATTTATCCTTTGTTTGCACGCAATTAAATGGTTTCAAGTATTGCTATCTAACTCTAATAATTCTATTTAATATTAATCATTTGTTTGCTCACAGTTAAACTTATCAAATTTGCAAGTTTTAGGAGATTTTATCTTTTTAAAAGTTTGGGATAATTTGTTTCCACCCATTTAAGTATTGATCCCTAACATTAATAATTCTATTTAATATTAATCATTTGTTTGCACACAGTTAAACTGATATCCATATCAAATTTGCAAGTGAATAGTTTTAGGGGATTTTATTTTTTAAAACGTTAGATATAATTTGTTTCCACACATTTAAGTATTGCTCCCTAACATTTATACTTCTATTTGATATTAATCATTTGTTTGCACACAGTTAATCTGATATCCATATTACTAGAATTACTAGTATTGCTATTGAACATTTATATTTCTATTCCACATAACTGATTCACTTGCATAGACAAATGGTTTCAAGTATTGTTAATACAATACTAATAATTCAATTTTTGCATACAGTTAAGCGATTTCAAGTATTCCGCGCATATAATTCCATTTGATTATAATTCCATTTAAATGGTTCCAAGAATAGCGATGTAATACCAATAATTAAATTCAGGCACACTGTTAGAGCGTTTCTTGAATTGATATTCAACACTTGTCCCGATCGGCTGGGGATTGAGAATACACCGATTGCATCTCTACAGAGGGGCAAGACTTTCCCAACGATTATCCTGCGTAAGACACCAAACAAACCGACGGCGAGGCTTCGGTATTGCTGGGTCTTTGGGGAATACTGATTATTCCTTCATTGCCATCGCTCCCAAATCCACTCTAGCCCGGAATGTTAACACGTGATAGGGTCCTATCTATGTGTCAAATAGGACCGTTTGACATTAAAATAATGTACTCATGATAAACGAAGTAGTTTGGGATAGAGCTGTTTTTACATTTAACTGTGTGTAAACAAAAAAAAACCCAAACAAACTGTGTACTTCTGCTAAAGTGAATGGTTTAAAATAGTACGGTTTGATCCTTTAACTGCGGGTAAAAATTAATGATGATTAATTGAATCATTAATGATGCATAGCAGTTCTTGGAACCATTTAACTTCGTTGAAACTTTAAACTGAATTGCTAGAAAAAGGACTATTTGATCATTTAACTGTATGTGAATTAAAAAAAAATGTATTTAAACGAATGGTTAACTGTGAACAAAATCTGTGCTCTAATACTCTTCTGAATTGTTAGAAATAGAACTGTTTTTATGTTTAAAAAATTCGTATTAGATATAAATAATAATTTTAAGCTTTTAACTGTGTCCACGAAAAATAGCTGAGGCTCATTTAAATATATTATAAACAAAATGTCTTGAGAAATCACATATTTCATAAATATGTATAAAAACGATTTGTCATTAAATTACCTACAATGGTTGATATGCCATAAAATCAACCATACCAAATCATATATATTTAATATAAATGTATAAAGAGGATTTGGCATTAAATAACCTACAATGCTTGATATGCCATAAAATACAACCAAACCAAATCATATATATTTAATATATATGTATAAAGAGGATTTTGCATTAAATAGCCTACAATGGGTGATATTCCATAAAACCCAACCAAGCCAAATCATATATATTTGATATATAGGTATGAAGATGATTTGAAATTAAATAACCTACAATGCTTGATATACCATAAAACCAAACCCAACCAAATCAAACCAAATCATTTATATTTAATATATATGTCTAAGGAGGATTTATCATTCAATGACCAACAATGGTTGATATGACATAAAACCCAACACAACCAAATCATATATATTTAATATATATCTGTAAACTGGATTTGCCATTAAATAACCTACAGTGGTTGATATGCCATAAAAACCAACTAAACGAAATCAAACAAAAGTATTCACATTAATAAACTCATTTTGTTACGCACAGTTATGTTCTCAAAGAGTTTTATTTAACCCATAGATGAGACCCGATCAGATACTACTAGTTGGGGTCAGAGTTGACCGGGGAGTAATTATTATGAAAGTGTACTTCACATTCCCTAAAGCTCCATGTCATAAGATGATCTAGTGCTATACCCAGGACAATCTTCGGCAAGTGAGGTCAGTCCTACCCCTCAGCAGCGATACTATCACTGTATTCTACTGCCCCAACCAACTGGGTTATGTCACTTTATATGTTTTGCTTGTCTGAGTTAGAATATATATATATATATATATATATATATATATATATATATATATATCATTATTTCATTCGGAAGAAAAACACAAACCGGTCACATTAAGATTATAAATTTATTTCCATCCTGTTATATGTTCTTGATAACATAAAAAAACACGAAAATTTTGCTCTGTAATGTCTATTACATTGAGCTCTTTACCAGGAAAATTTAAATGTTCACTTTTGAATAGTTTTCTTGTCCTGATGGAATTACTCCCAACGCCGGTTTAACTGGACCTAATAATATATATATATATATATATATATATATATATATATATATATATATATATATATATTTACTAACCTACTATCTACCAGCATTCACGGTTACCAGGAAAAAAGAAAAAGAAACCGCCAGGAACAAGAGATAACAATATCTCGAATTACTGCCCGGGGGAAAAAGAAAAAAATATCACGAATTACACGGAAAAAAAAAGGTATATTTTTGGTCACCGCAAGGGGAATTTAAGATTAGGTACTATAACCATAGAAAGAGTTTCTCCCACGAAAAATATAGGCATTATCTCGTTATGTGTGGGAGGTTAAAGATAAAAAAGGAATAGATCCCAGATTGAAATGGGAAGTTATAAAAAAATGGCGTAAGTATAGGGCCAGAGACAAAGATTGCATGCTTTGTAATGAGGAGAAGTTAGCTATAGCTTCTTGCAAAGGTAGGGGATATGTTAAACCAAAGACTGGAGGTTTTAAACAGTTGTAAACACAAAGAGAGTGGCTACTCAATAATTAGAGCTAGGTTTCTACGTATTTATACCAGAAGTGTTTTTTAAAATTTATTTTACTAATAAACTTGATATTAAAAGTAGTGTTCTGCGTTGATTTATTTATTTATTTATTTTATTTTTTATTTTTTTTTTGTTATGCAAATTTTCAGCAGCGTAGTTTTTGGTTAATAAAAATGGTGTTTTCTTCTTATGTCGTTAATCGGTAAAAACCTCCCTGATGAGCCGGTGAGGCGTAACTTTAGAAGGAAAATTCCGACTCGCGAGTTAATTATATATATATATATATATATATTCATTCTTGTGTAGTCGTATAGGTTATTACTCACCAGCTTGCTTATATCATAGACAATAAATTTTGTGCTAATTTCTTCCATACCTATACGAACAATTTCATGTTTATTTTCCGTCGTGATAATCTCCTAGTTTATAAAAACATCCATATTCGGCCTTGAAAGGAAACTCTCTAATTTCGTTTAAACATATATTGTGATATAATAATTTTCTATAAAAATTATTAATCTTGTATTTTATCTTTTCTTCCTTCTTTCAATCTTTCAGATGATGTGGTGCGACATGATGTTCTACTGTTGCATGGAGAACATGTTCAGGGAGAACCAGTCTATGTTCAGCAGCTACCCGAAAATGATGGCCCTTTACAACCGCGTCGCTTCCTACCCCAAAATCGCCTCTTACCTGAAGAGCCGCTGCAATACCCCTTGGTAAATTGGATTTATCAGACTCTCGTTTCATCTTTATAAAATATAAAAAAAAAACATTGTCTTAGTGATGTGTTTTTAAAACTTGGTTCATCAAGAAATATTCGACCAGCTACATTTCATTTATACGATGTAACGAATACAAAATATCAAATGAAATAAAGAATTTCTTTGTAATTATATATTTGTTATTGATGTTTTTTGATATAATCAGTATTTCCACTGAACCTGTCTGTCTTCAATCAGATACACTTCATGTTTTTGTCTCTTTGTTTGTCAGTCTGTCTGTGTCTCTGTATATATATATATATATATATATATATATATATATATATATGTATATGTGTGTGTGTGTGTGTATGTGTGTGTGTGTGTGTGTGTGTATTTTGGCAGCATTTCTTCGTTAATACAAATTTCATTAAACATAATAGACATTTTCTGTCTACATATTTTCTTCTAGAGCCGTTCGAATTCCCGTATTACTTTTATCGTATTCGGGGGGAATTGATTTATGTATTGTCCATATTTGTATGTATCCCTAGTACTTTCTGCCCGACTTTGGGTCATCATCAGGGGAGGATCTATTACAAAAGTGATGTAACTTTTGTTTTTGCATATTACTACTATGTAAGAGCGTCTTTACCGTTGAAGAGTATCGCATTTGCTTTTAAATGAGTTTCTATAATTAGTGTCAGTAGCTAAAGACATTTAAGTACATTTGCACTGGTTTGAAAATTAATTCTATTAAGTGTCGGTTGCATGTTTCTAATATGTAGTGCTGCGAGAATCTGTAGTTTTTGTTTATTATTTTGATGTTCTAAAATATTGAAAACATTGATTTCCAGAAACCCATTCCCCATTGATCCTAATAAAAAGATAAAACTAATCAATTATTTATAATAAGTTTAAAACCCCCAGTTTAGTCATTAGATATAATTCCTCTCCCTCGATTGGAGTTTTGTAAAAAACCAACGTTATATATCAATTTAAATGTCTTTTTGGAGATTGTATCCCTGATAATAATAATATATATGTTGGTTTAACCTCAACTACCCTGTCGAGGAGACTTACAATGCACCTTTCTGATACAAGTTCAATTGCTCAGCATTTAAAAAAAACATTCATGCCCAACAACACAATTACGGAAAATTCTCACCGACAACACAACAATATTAGAACTAACCCTGCAAAACTTAACCGCTGCCGCAAAGGTAGAAAACTTAACTCTATGGCAGGGAACTCCATTCTCTGCCCCAATGGCAGAAGCTCAATTGTCTGCCAGCATGGTCCAATCTCAAATTCTCAACTCCATGGTCAGAACTCAACTAAATCTTTTTCCAAAATCTTCTAAATTCTCAGCCTATCTCTTTTGGGCATGATGGCATCCAGCTCCATTTCCTATCTGGTGTTTATCATGACAATGGTGATTGTCATATCCTTTGCGCACGAGCGTAAACTGCACCCAATGCTATGCACCTGAACCCTTAACCGGAATAGTTCAAAGCCCAAACAAACTGAATGATAAAACATAATTAATGGAAAACGATTTTTAAAAAATCATTCCTTAATTAAATAACAGATGCAACCCATTTAATATGGTTTGGTTTGTTGGGTTTTATGGCATATCAACCTTTGTAGGTTATTTAACGCCAAATCCATTTTTATGTAAATAATCTGTGCTATTTAAAACAATTCAGTTTAGCATAAGTACAGTTTAATTGTCAAAAACATTTCCATTTCAAACTATTCAAGCAGTTATATGAAACAGTTCTGTTTAGTGTAAATACAGTTTTAATGTCGAAAAACAGTTCTATTTCAAATAATTCAGTTAAGCATAAGCACACAGTTTAAATGTAAGTACGGTTTAATTGTCAAAAACATTTCTATTTCAAGCTATTCAGTTTACTCAAACAATTCATTTTAGCATAAGTATGCTGTTAGTTCTATTTAATCCATAGATAGGGCCCTATCAGGTGCAACCACTCCGAGCCAAAGTGGACCTGGGAGCGATGGTAATGAAGAGGTACTCAGCGTTCCCCAAAGCTCCAGCACTGCTGGAACCTCACTGTCAGATTGTTTAGTGTCATATGCAGGACACTCGTTGGAGAGGGGGAGGGTCTTACCCCTCTGCAGACGTGCAGTCAGTGTATTCTACAGCCCCCAACCGACTGGGCAACCATTTAATATGATAATGATTTATAACTGACACAAGCGTAATAGAGGTGATTTGTAACACGTCTTGTAAAACACACATCCTTTAAGCTAAAGACATCAGACAGTTTTTTTCAGTTGTTATTATATCAGCTCTGAAAGCTGATGGCAATGAAGGAGTATGTAGCAGAAAGAAACTTGAATTTTTGTTTGGCCCGTAATTTAATTTGACCGTTAGAGTCGCCGAACATTTTCACCCAATCAGGATGACTTGTCCTATTCAGCCCGAACCATATTTCCTAGCGGCACCAAAAATTTCCTAGCGGCACCAAAAATTGAAGAAAGCCCATGAATCTCTCTCTCGCCCAGAAATCCTCAACGGGAACGGACGTCTTAACGTCTGTTCCAGAATAGCAGTAGCAACGTCTGTTCCAGAATAGCAGTAGTGACGTCTGTTCCAGAATAGTAGTAGTAACGTCTGTTCCAGAATAGCAGAAAGCCCATGAATCTCTCTCTCGCTCAGAAATCCTCAACGGGAACGGACGTCTTAACGTCTGTTCCAGAATAGCAGTAGCAGCATCATACACTATGAGGAGAGCCATCTAGTTTATGGACCCCTTGGGTCTATTCTTCTAGACCAAGGGATCCTAGTTAAAAACAAATTAGATGATACACTCTAACAACTTCTTACCTTCTTTCCTTACTACTAGTCTCGCAGCATACCAGCGTAAAACCCTTTACTTCATGTTGCCATTAAAACCTTGATACAAAACCTCACGACGTCTTCGTTCTTCTCCACCACCTTTATTTTCCATCAACATTTAGCGAGGGGATAACAACCAACAAAATACCTACGCAACCAACGAAATACCAACGCTACCAACGAAACACCAAAGCAACCAACGTAATACCAACGTAACCAATGCAAAACCAACTTAAACCAAAAACCCAAAAATAATAATAATAATATCCCCATCGCTATAAATGGCGATCTTCCGACTTGTGAGAACACGCAACCACATATAAAAACAAATTAAATATACTACTACAAAAATGGATAATAAATATTAAAAACAATATATCTCCTTCTAAAAGTACTCTGCATATCCCAAAGCTCCAGTAAAACTTGAACACACTGGAAACGATCTATTTCTATGTTAGGTTTGATTCTGAAGAAAGAGGTCTACACACTTTTTTTCAAGGCTTTGTAATTTTCGCGACAACATTTAGCAGCCATAAGTAGGTTGTTTGTTTGTTTTATCAACCCTTTTAACGCCGAATCAAATTTCAAACAATTCAGTTCAGTATAAGTATATGTTTATTATTTTAGTTTATTATTCTAGTTTCTTGTCTCAGTTATAAATCATTACCGTGTTAATGATTGCATCTGTTTTGAGACAGTTTTGAATGATTTTGACTCCAAATAAGTAGAGACGCCAAACAATTTTTTATCTCTTATCCAAGGAATTTTGATCGAGGATTGACTATCAATAGGCTATCGATTATATGGAAATCAGACCTAACCGATAAAATGAAAGGCAGTTTCTTCCAGGCAGCGGTCACATCGATATTGCTATATGGATGCACTACATGGACTCTAACAAAACGGCTGGAGAAGAAACTAGATGGCAATTGCACAAGAATGCTGCGTGCAATCCTGAACAAGTCCTGGCAGCAACACCCCACAAGACACCAACTATACGGCCACCTGCCCCCTATCACGAAAACTATTCAAGTTAGACGAACCAGACATGCAGGACACTGCTGGAGAAGCAGAGATGAACTCATAAGAGATGTACTCTTATGGATCCCCACACATGGCCGCGCAAAAGCAGGACGACCAGCTCGAACGTACATTCAGCAGCTATGTGAGGATACAGGTTGTTGTCCTGAAGACCTACCTAGGGCGATGAACGATAGGGAGGAGTGGCGAGAGAGGGTCAGGGATATCCGTGCTGCCAGCACGATATGATGATGATGATGATTAATAGTTGTTTTATAATACTATTTTGAAATCTGAAACAAACAAGAACACAACATTATTATTAGGTTATAATACACCCTTTATTTAGCATAGGAATGCGTTAGAAAAGAAATTCCATTGAGAAGAGCATTTAAAGAATTTTCGGTTAGGTTTCTTGGTTGAAAGGCATATCAACCTTTGTAGGTTATTTAACGCCAAATCCAGCATTGATGCTATTTAACTCATAGCTGTGAGGATAAGGGGGTTCATACCTTTCGCAAGGGTATTTGTCCGAAAGTGAATGATATAGCGCGACTTGAGTTCGAACACGCTTTTTACGGTTCCGCAGTTCGTCGCGTTAAGCATCACACCACGAAGACACCCCACTTTAAAGAACTTTACTATAGCCTATTGTCTAAATGGTTTTACTATAAAAAATGAACTATGAATGAGTTTATTTGGGAAATACCTAGTAAATTATTTTACAATAAAAAACGATTTGTGAATCATTTTATACTTGTAATGCTTTGCAAAAGTTTTTTTTTTTATCAAAGGACTCGCCGTCAATGATGTTAAAATAGGAATAAATTATAAATGTTAGTTGTCTAAATTTCTGAGACGAAGCTCGATGATTTTTATCATTAAGGGTTTTCGGACTATTATTTCATTTCTATTGTTATTTCCACAACGTTTCAGCTGGACACATAGCGTCACAGTTATAGGCGATCGTTCCCTTAGCTTCTCAGAAGACAACCATCTGGAGGTTGCAGGCTCAATCCTGACTGCAGGCCAGTAAAAATACAGGAATATTTAACACTTCTACCCGGTTATGGCTAACGGAATCAGAACAGGCGAGCCCCGTGGATTCAATAAAGGACGTAGTTCGAAGTTCCTTGAATGTTCCCGAGTTCGACAAACACTTGAAGAAAGCCGGAGGACATATAGGCCGAAACGTTGCGGAAATAAAAATAAAGATGAATACAATAGTCCGAAAACACTTAATGATAAAAATTGTTGACGCTTTTAAATATAATAATTTTTTTCAACGATTTTACAGTAAAATGCAGTTTAAATGAGTTTAAGATCGGATTATGTTTTAAATAATTTTACAATGAAATGTAATGGAAATGATTTTACTATAGAAATGCGATGGAAATGATTTTACTATAGAAATGCGATGGAAATGATTTTACTATAGAAATGCTATGGAAATTGTTTAACTATTGAAATGCAATGGAAATGGTTTTACTATAGATATGCGATGGAAATGGTTTTACTATAAAAACGAATTGTTAAAGATTTTATTTTCGAACAAATGAAAATGATTTTACTGTTCAATTCATTAACGAAGTTTAACGGTCAAATACATTGGAAATGATTTTACTCTAGAAATACAATGGAAATGGTCTTACTATAAAAAGGAACTGTAAATAATTTTATTATAAAATATATTGAAAAGGATTTTACTTTAAAAGGAAGTGAAACTGATTTTATCATAAAATATAGAGGGAGTGCCTGTGGTGTAATGGTTATCGTCGTATGAGATGAATACGGCGGCACGAGTTCAAATCCTGGACGAGACTGATTGCATTTCATCATAGCACTAATACCCTTGGTATGAATCCAATTATTCTCCCTCCAGCTATGGGTAAAATAGTAGGGCAGACTAGGTTCTTCAGCAGTGGCGAGGCAACTAGTCGAGGAGAAGGAAAACTCTGAATTCAAACCTGTTAAACTCCGCATAAAAATTGACCTTGTGTCATATCCTGCCGGAGGGGTTGGGTAAATATAGAGGAAATAATCATATAACGAATTTCATCGGAAATGATTTTATTATAAAAATGCATTGGAAATGATTTTACTATAGACTACGTTGTTAATGATTTTACAATAAAAATTATTGTAAAGATTTTACTATAGAATGCACAGGAAATGATTCGATGATGATTTTAATGTAAAATTCACAGGAAATATTTTACTATAGAATGCACAGGAAATGATTCGACGATGATTTTAATGTAAAATTCACAGGAAATATTTAAATGCCAAATGGATCGATCCTGATTTAGATATACAGGCCGAATAGAAAAATGGTTAGAGTGTTCGCCAATGGTTCGGGAGATCGGGGTTCAATCTCTGGTCGAATCATACCAAAACTCAAAAAGGGGTACTTGATACCTACTTGCTTAACACATTATAAGGTACTGATCAAGAGGAACATGAGCCACCGAGGAAAATAGTAGCTCCCCTCTCTCCACCTCAGTGTAGCAGTTATTGAAAAGGAGCCTTCGGGTCGCCCTCGACTCCAGTCCGCCAACTTACTTATGATGTTACTATAAAACGGTTTGTTCATTATTTTACTATTTGAACGAAATGTGAATGATTTTTCTATGAAAATAAATTTTTAACAGTTTTCAATAGGAATTCATTTGAAAAAGAATTCAACTTTTTATCAATCAGCTTGATTGGCTGTAAGGCAGAATATTAGAAACCCAACGAACTTTCAAATTAAAGAAAATACAGAAATGCTGCATATTAATACTTGGCTGAGCCATCAAGCAGATACTTCACTGAACAAGACGCACCAGGGTAAATATGCGGAAGCAGTCACGTGGCTGATTGAAAGTCGTGGGCGTTACGAAATGATATATGCAGATACCACGTGAGAGTCAGTCAGTCGAGTCAGTGAAAGTTTGAATCAGTGCCAGCGGTAGTCAATGAGAGCTCCCGCTTGGGGCTGCGTCCCATAGCGACCTCCGGTTGAGTGCCCCCAGCCGAGAAGCAGAAGTGCTAAGTGAGGTTTTGAAATAACACTGCGTGCACAGGTCAAGAGAAGAAGAAGTTATGGGCCAATATAACGTGCTCAGAACATCGATTGATAAAATCAAAGAAAACGGTTTCGAGCTGACAAAGAAAAAAAGCAGAAGGTACCCAGCAAAAACAATTACCGACGCCGACGACATTGCAATTCTGGTTAATATACCCGTCCAAGACGAAACACTACTGCATACTCTGGTACGAGCCGCCGCAGGCATTGGCCTCCATGTCAATGCACACAAAACGGAATATATGTGCTTTAATCAAACAGGCGACATTTCCACACTAGGCGGTAGCTCTCTGAAACTGGTAGACAAGTTCACCAACTTTGGAAGCAGTATCTCATCAACTGAAAAAGACATCGACACACGGCTAATGAAGGCATGGACAGCAATCAATAAGGTATCAGTCATATGGAAGTCAGGCTTGACCGATAAAATGAAACGCAGTTTCTTCCAGGCAGCGGTCGTATCGATACTGCTATACGGATGCACTACTTGGACGCTAACTAAACGACTGGAGAAAAAGGTAGACAGCAACTACACAAGAATGCTGAGAGCAATTTTGAGCAAGTCCAGGACGCAACAACCCACAAAGCACCAACTATACAGCCAGGAGGTGCCCATGGTGTAGTCGTTATCGTCGTAGGAAATGAACACGGCGACACGACATCAAATCCTCGACGAGACTGATTGCATTTCACATAGCACTAATACCCTTGGGAAAGGTATGAATCCAATTATTCTCCCTCCAGCTATGGGTAAATAGTAGGACAGACTAGGTTCTTCAGCCTTGGTTAGGCAACTATTCTAAGAGAAGGAAAACTCTGAATTCAAACCTGTTAAACTCCGCTTAAAAATTGACCTTGTGTCATATCCAACCCGAGCGGAGGGGTTGGTAAATAGTACCAACTATACAGCCACTAACCTACCATCAAGAAAACTATCCAAGTTAGACGAATAAGACATGCAGGACACTGCTGGAGAAGCAGAGACGAGCTTATAAGTGATGTTCTCTTGTGGACCCACTCACATGGCCGAGCAAAAACTGGACGACCAGCACTAACCTACATACAGCCGCTCATTGAGGATACGGTATGTATCCCTGAGGACCTGCCAGAAGCGATGAACGATAGGGAGGAGTAGCGAAAGAGGGTAAGGGATATCCGCGCTGGCGACACGACATGATGATGATGATGATGATGATGATGATAAGAGTCTGTCTTTGTCTCCCGCCGCCCGTCTGTTACTTATACGCCACTGACGCTTTAACTCGTTTCGAGAATAAAGTGTGAGAGTTCAAACTTTTATGAAGAAGTGTTACAGTCATACTTGCATGCATTTATCTTCCCCCATCGCGGTGTACAACAAAACCTCCTCGTCTCGGATTTTCTATAATGTTTAAAAGCGGGTTCGTTTAAGATGCAACCGTTAATGTCATTGAAAATGGGCAGGGTGACACGAGTCAAATTCCTGAACGAGACAGAGTGCTAATACCCTTGAGAATTGTACGAAGACAACTATTCTCCTGAATATTTATAGGTGAATAGTCGGGAAGACCGAGATCCTTCATCTTAGTATGGCAACCAGTGGAAAAACTCTATTGTCTGCCAGCATGATCCAATCTTAAATCCTCAAAACCATGGTCGGACCACAACTTCTCAACACCATGGTCAGACCTCAATTTCTCAACACCATGGTCGGACTCCAACTTCTCAACACCATTCGGCAGCAGAATACACCAACTGCGTCTCTACAGAGGGGGTAACACTCCCCAACGAGTGTCCTGAAGATGACACTAAGCAATATGATGGTGAGGCTTCAGTAATGCTGGAGCTGTGGTGAATGCAGAGTAATCCTTTATTACTATTACTCCTAGGTCAACTCTGGTTCGAATTGATAGCAACTAATAGGGGCCTATCTATGGGTCAAATAGAGCTAAACAGTTTATTTTTTAGGTTTTTAACTCAGTTTCTTCATTTCTGGCCCCTAACAGACGACAACATAATGTTATTAAGACTTCTAATTCCTTTCTAACCTCCGTTTTGATTATTTCTTATTCAGTAACCTTTTATTAGTTTACAATATCCGGACATGTTTTGAACAAGCGCAGTTAAAACGATAATATAAAAATAGTACATAGATATTTTTCTTTCATGATTAAAACAGTTTTTGGAATGTAAAACTATATTATTTAAAAGAAAGAACATAATGTCTACAGATGATCTTCAACTGACACCATAAAAATAAACATTGACTTTTTGATTATCCAATTCTACGTAGCTATGAGCATAATTTAAAATCCTGAGAGTCGCTGAATATTAATTTGTAATATAATGGCCGAGGGATTTCGTTTTATGCATTTGTGTTTAGTTAGGTTGAGAACCTTTCGACTCAGTGCATGGGTTACTTAGGTGCAACATTAACACTGGTGTTTACGCGCGTGCGCAGAGCGGACGTGTCACTCAGAGATGTCACAGTAGCCCGAGATGGGAAACGGGGCTAGCAAGTGTGAATGATGTCACGCACCGGAAGCGCGCGGAGGATTTTGGGAATTTTGATGAAAGTTAATTGAATTGAGAACTGGACACCGTACGAGAAAGGTTGACTTTCGCTTACTCGCGGAGGCCTTGGGCAGGTGTCGCACGAGATGGGGCGGGGAGCAGATGATAAAGCCAAAATAGAAAGAATGTGTATCACTCTCCTTATGTCGAAGAACCTTTAAATTCAAAGGTAATAAAAAGTTTCATACCTGAAGTAAGAAGTCGTAAGTGTTTATCGTGTTTCGAGATTCCTATGTTCCATGTATATATATATATGAACATTATATGTCCATTACGCATATTGGCCCAGCGGTTAGAGTGTTCGCCTATGGCCCGGGAGATCTGGGTTCAATCCCAGGTCGAGTCATACCAAAGACTTTAAAAATGGTACTTGATACCACCTTGCTTAACACTCAGCATTATAAGGTACGGTTCAAGGGTAAAGTGGAGCAATCCTGGGAATGGAGTAGCGCCCTCCACTACACCTTGGTGTAGTAGCTATCGAAAAGGGGGCCTTCGGGTCACCCTCGACTATGGTCGCTAACTTTACTTACTTACGCATATCTGTATATGGCTATTGTAAATATTTACATTTAAACAAGAAAGGAAAAATTCATTGTAACAACTTTTGTTTATTGAGAGGATCTCCCATAAAACTATGTGTGATATTAATTTTTGACGGTGAAATATAAGTATGGCATTAATTATTTTTTACACAGTTTATTTCAGGAACATCTGTTATAGGGGCTTTAGACAAATCTAGCCTGGAACTGTCCTGAAAAGTAGCTTTAATTGCCCAGAAATATTCCAAGAGGTCCTGAAATCAAAATGTTTTTTTTTGCTTTGTTATTATCTGTATTTAAAGCGCTTATTAAATAAATGAAATTTATTTTGGTCTATAAATCTCTAAATTGTGGTTATTTGGATGCTTTGTTTTTGAGTCATTTAACACTGAATTAAATTTCAAACAATTCAGTTTTGTGGAAGTATAGTGCTTTGTTTACAAGCAGTTAAATGTCAAAACAGTTCAGATAAACGTCCAACAATTCAGATTAATAAGTGTACACAGTTTTTTTTTAATTTTTATTATTATTATATCCAGACATAGGGCTCTATCAGGTGCTAACACTCTGGACCTGGGAGCGTGTTCGTGATTCTAGAAGTCTAGTCGAAGTGGAATCAACCTATTGGGGGATAGTCAAATTATTTAACACGCAAAATAAACTGACGGCTGTTTACCAATCGGACATAAGCAAAATACTGCTGTATTTGTTGCTCGCTCCACCTAACGGGCAAGTGTGGCACAAGGCCTTTTTTAGGTGGGTCCGGGCGCAAGGCCGTAGCCCACACGCGCCCGGCATTTCCCAAAAATGCCTACGGTCCCGTCGGCATTCCCCTTATTAAGGGGCGCCTCAGGCGCCGGGCGATTAACCCAACCTCCCCGAAGGGATTAAAAGCCTGGGGGGAAATCTCCAGGTGCCAAGACACACTCGGCCGGATCCGTGCTGCAGTAAACACGACCGGCCGAAGTGCGACCCGACAACTGAATCAGCAAAATACTGCTCTCTTCCTCTTCAAACTTTGTCTCTTTTATATTCCTCAAATCTCGCCACTTCACGGAGGCTTATCTCGTTCTCCTCCATAAAACAAGTCACACCTCTTGCGTCTTTTTCTTCTGGTTTCCACGTGCCGGTAGCAGAGAGCACACCTTCTGTTTCTTCGAGGTAAGATTGTTCATGGCATTACTACTACAGATCGATGGCAATAAAGGAATACTCCGCATTCCCCAAAGCTCCAGCATTTCTGGAGACTTACCGTCATATTGTTTTGTAATATATCCAGAACACTCTTGGGGGGGTGTAAACCTCTCTGCAGAGAAGTTATCGGTGTTTTCTACATCTCTAGTCGACTATACAACTAAGATGTTGTCACTTGCTTTTGTTAATCTTTTTGTTGTTTTTTTTTTTAAGAAATAAAAGTGGAAAAAAACATATTTTTCATTGATAATATAAAACGTACGCAGTATGAGAAATGAAATGAAACCTGACAAAACGGTTTTATTGTCCAGTGGGTTGAAGCTATAAAATACACCGACTGCATCTTGGCAAAGAGGTAAGTCATCCCAATGAGTATGCGAGATATGACACTAAACATTCCAATGGTGAGGCTCCAGTGATGCTGGAGCTTTGGGGAATGCAGAGCACCCCTTCATTGCCATCGCTCCACTCTGACCCTGAGTGTTAGAAACTGATAAGGTCCTATCTATGACTCAAATAGGACTATTTGAAATTTAAACTGAGCGCAAACAAATGACTTATGCTAAATTGAATTATTAGAAATAGAACTGTTTGAACATTTGAAAAAGTGTAAATAAATGATTATCTTAATGAATTAATAGTGTTATATAGCAATACTTGCAACCATTTGTGTGTGAAAAAATTATTCACTTACAAATCATATGTATATCCATTTTATATGAGCAGAGAAATGCCTGTTGTTATATTAACTGACACTATTTAACCGTGTGCAACTAGACGATTGATACAAATATGATTATTTGTGTTAGATAGAAATACTTAAAACAGTTTAACTTCGAGCCTAAAAAGAGCTCAGTCTCGTTTGTAATGTTATCAACAAAACGTGTTTACAAATCATATGTATTTATTCGATATATTAATTGAGACGATTTGGCATTAAATAACCTACAAGGTTGATATGCCATAAAACCTAACCAAACCAACGTACAATGGTTTTATCAAAGCTTAGCAAAACGACAAAACACACACACACACACACACATATATATATATATATATATATGTAATAAATATATATATATATATATATATATATATATATATATATGTATGTATGTAATATTACGGACGGGCGCTGTCGTAAATCAGTGAAGGTATCACGAGACTAGCGCGTGCGGGCAGAATGACCTGCAAAGTTAGACGTGATTTTAAAATAATCACAGATGAATTACCACGTGTTTCACGACAGTTTCACGGGTGACATCAATCATTTGGGGATCTTCGATTTGTTCCCCAAAATCTCTATATAAGAAAACAAGTCAGGAGATTTTGGGAGAGTTGAAAGCAGCTTTCAAAACAGGCGAGTCAAAGGTTCCGCGGTCCCGACCCGTCTTACCCAGTCTGCGATGACAGGCGTGTGTCAACGGTCAGCTCTCACCCACACCACCGTCACCACCAAGAGGAAGGGAGAAGAAGAACGTAACTAAAAGGAACTTTTCGAGTTGCAACGATCATAGCCCTAAGTGAATAATAAACGACTGCTATATTTTCTTCCCTTACCTTCGAGTTTGAGTATTTCTTGTTCCGCGGAATTCTTTCTTTAAAGCACAACACGTTGGTCCTTTGTTACATATATATGAAAAAACAAAGTCCAAAAGAATAAAAAAAAAACAAAGAAAAAACAATTAAATAAAATGGCTGTTCCATGTGGTGACCCCGAAGAGAGCGCTTCGTGTCCCTAACAAATATTCTAGTGTCTCCACCACGCTGTTAATCTCGATCCCTGTCAGTGATAATCTTAAAACTCCCGCGTAATGATAACGGACCAAAAAATCATCATTGAAAAAAATCAGAGGAAAATTGGGCCTGCTGAAAGAAAATAATAAAATATTAATTCCTAATAATCTTACAAAAGATAAATTTTACGCAGTTCCGTATTTATACTTTTAGATTTTAAAAATGCATATTTCAAAGAACGCTAATTACTTGTTGAATCTGAAGATTCAAAATCTTCTCATGTTAAAGATATCAATGCAACTGACAAAAAGATCTTTTGATTGGTTTGAATTTATGGGAAAACTTTCTCAGTCATTACATGTTGGTTGCCGTTATAGATTATAGATTTCTGGCACACATATAATATTGTGTTTGTTAAACGTTTTAAAGTTTGGCTATCAAAAGTCTAATGAAGTTTTATTGGGAAATATTTTGAAAGAACATTTGCATCAAAAATATTTTACTATGCATTTTCATTGTAAAATAATTTTAAATCATCTTTTTTCTACTGAATTTCTTTTCCGTGCAATGATATAGTTTTTATTTCTAAAGCATTTTCATCGTAAAAAAAAAGTTTCTAAAGAAAAAAGTTTTAAAGTAAATATTTACCATTGAATTTTTACAATGAAACCTTTTGACTTTCTTTTTGTAGTAAAATTATCTACCATTCTTTATTTTTCTTTTAAAACATTTGCAATTTGATTTCTAATGTAACATCATTGAAAATTCATTTTATAGTAAATGTTGAATTATTTCATAGTAAATTAATTTCCATTGAATATCTATTGTAAACTTACTTCCAATTAATTTTCATTTTAAAATCATTTCTACAGCCTTTTAGGAGAAAATTAATTTAAAATGAATCTGTAATTGTTTGTAACTTAACTGAAAATGATAACATATTCGCTTACATATGATATACATCATAATCATAATGAAAATTATATCGACCACAACAATACAATACATACACAAATACAATACAGGCGAAAACAGGCGGACTCTGTTGTTCAAGTTCGAACAGTTTATTAATTCTGACTTCGGTTCTTCGAGACGAGGAGTGACACAATACTTAAAAGTCTATCGTAATCATACTATGCTAACCCCACTCCCAACGTTCGGCACATCTCGTGGTGTTTAAGATCTCAATTCACCTCTGCCGGTAGAGATCCAAAAAACTCAACTCTTCGACTCAGGAGCCGAATCCCCAACTACTCGACTCCATGGTCCAATCTCAACTCTCAACTCTGCCTTAATGGCAGGCACTCACCTTTCTGCTTCCATGGTCCAATCTCACCTGATGTATTTTTAAAATCCTCAAATTCTCCGCCAAGCTCTTCTGGGTATGACGTCATCCACACTCCAGCCTCATTTCCTGTCTGGGGTTTATTATGACAATGGTGATTGTCATATCCTTTGCGCTGAGCTTAAAACTGTACTCAATAAATATGCACCTGAAATCTTAACCCGAATAGTTCGAAGCCTAACCAAACTGAATGATAAAATATAATCAATGAAAATGATTAATATAAAAAATCATTCCTTAATCATATAACACATGATCAAATAAGTGTTCATTTGGTTTGGTTTGGTTTTATGGCATATTGTAGGTTATTTGATGCAAATCATTTTTAAAACATGTAAAAAAGTTGGTGATCTTAGTCGAGGGTGACCCGAAGTCTTCCTTTTAGATATCTACTACACAGAGGTGTAGGGGAGGGTGCTACTCCTTTCCCTGGATTGCTCTACTTTACCCTTGATCCCTACCTTATGTTGCTGAGTGTTTAGCTAGGAGGCATCAAGTACCATTTTTTGGAGTCTTTGGTATGATTCGACCTGGGATTGAAACACTGTCTCACGGGCCATTGGCGAAAACTCTAACCATTATGCCACACATGTAAACAGTTCTATTTCTTACAAATATTTTTAGCGTAAGTACACAGTTTAGTTCTGTTCGACCCATAGATCGTGTAAAAAATAGCTTGGCTCACAATATGAGACAAGGTGAAAAAAATTCTCACTGTGCCGTAAAAAAAGTGATGCACCGGAAGAGAGTGACCTATGAACTGCATGATAGTTATTTCCTCTCGATGACGATCACACAAGCCATTTCGAAGATAGCGGAAGTGACACATCCCGATCGCCAGAAATTGGGGAGGCGTGGAGGCGTGTCCATATCTCCGCGTGGGAGTTTGAAGGTAATATAAGGCCGACGTATTGAACAGAAGGCAGTGAAAAAAATCCCGCTCGTCACTCTGTGTGCGTTGTGTCGGCCATCGTCAACTTACATCGAAGAGTTCAAGCCTCATAGACGAACGACTCTAATTCCTCTCCTGACTGCTCCTACTTCACACAAGCGTCCGTCGAGAAAATAAATATATATTGTTATATATAAATTCCGTGTTGTCGTTTGTTTGACCAGAGAGCGGAACGTAACAATAGGACCCTATCTTGTGCCTTTACTTCACGTAAAAGATGACCTGGAAGTAATAGTGATAAATGGTTACAACACATTCTCCAGAGCTCAATTTTTACAGGAGCGTCATCATCGGATTGTTTATTGTCATATACAGGACACTCGTTAAGAGAGTCTTAATCTCTACAGGGATACAGTCGGCGTATTCTGCAGTCCCAGCCAACCGGGGATAAATAAGTGTTCAGTTGAGGAAAGCATTTATATGGTAGATTGTGTATGTAGAGTGTAAAGTTTGTTTTACTTTGTATATAGATTGTATTTACATTGTTATATTACATTTGAAAATGAGAAGCACGTTAGCAATTAATAAATAAACTATCTAAAGACAAACTGCTTTATGAAAACCAGTTAGCATCTTAAAACTCTAATGTAATCTCAGCCCAGTCGCCGATGGCTATCGAATACACTGAATGCATCTCTGCAGAGGGGTAAGACCCTCACCAACGAGTGTCCTGGATATGACACAAACCAATCTGAGAGTGAAGCTCCAGTAATGCTGGTGCTTTGGGAAATGTGGAGTACGCTTTCATTGCCATCGCTCCCAGGTCCACTCTGACCCGGAGTGGTAGCACTTGATAGGGCATTATCGATGGATCAAATGGAACTGTTTGACAAAATTGTATAGTTTGGAATAGAACTGTTTGATTATTTAACAGTGTGTAAACAAATTACTGATGTTTAATTGATTAGTTAGTGACACTTAGTAATACTTGAAACAATTTAACTTCGTCGACTTAAGTTTACAGATTAATATATATCTAGAATATATGTGAAAGTAAATAACGGTGAAAAAATCTCATAATATAGAGGAAAAATTAATAACAAGGTAATCCAAGAAGAAGGAGAGATTTATTAAGAAACAAAGTCAATACTATTGCGTTTCTGTTCTAATGAACTATCATCAGGACTGTGAGGGGTGATAATAGTGATGTTAAATCAACGATGGATGCTTTAAAAATTCATTCAGCTCAAAGAGAAAATCTATATTGGGAAAAAGTTGGCCGTTAAATCAGTAAACTAGAGTTTGTTTGTAAAATATGATTTATTGGGAATCTTAAATGGATATTATATGTTCCATTTGTTCAAAGAGAAAACTTACAAATCCATAGGAGGAAGAAAAATAAAAAGATGAAGAAAGATAAAAAGAAAGAAAGGAGGAAGGAAGGAAGAAAGAAGGGGAAAACGGAAGAAAGACAGGGGGAAGGAGAAGGAAAGGGAGGGGATACAACAAACGAAAGAAACGTGAATCGCTTATTGACAGAGTTATGTAAATGGCAGAAATAAAATAAAGTGAATCGATATGACGTAAAAGTAAAAAAATTTAAAAAGAAGATAAACGACGGGCGTGGAAAAGAAAGGGAAGGTTAAATATTATATGATATAAGGATGAAATAAAGTGATAGAATATTTGTAGGAGTGAGGGAAAAGGGAAAAAACGTATTTGGCATTAAATAGCCTACAATGTTTGATATGCCATCAAACCAAACCAAACCAAATCATATATATTTAATATATATGTATAAAGAGGATTTGACTATAATAGTTGATATGCCACAAAACCCAATCAAATCAAATCATATATATTTAGTATATATGTATGAAGAGAATTTGGCATTGAATAACCTACAATGGTTGATATGCCATAAAACCTAAGCAAACGAAATCCTATATATCTAATATATATGAATAAAGAGGATTTGGCATTAAATAACCTATAATGGTTGATATGCCATAAAACCTAAACAAACCAAATCCTATATATTTAATATATATGAATAAAGAAGATTTCGCATTAAATAACCTACAATTGTTGATATGCGATAAAACCCAACAAAATCAAATCATATAAATTTAGAATATATAAATAAAGAGGATTTAGCATTAAATAGCCTACAATGGTTGATATGCCATAAAACCAAAGCAAAGCAAATCATATATATTTAATATATATGTATAAAGAGGATTTGGCATTAAATAACCAACAATGGTCGATATACCATAAAAGCCAACCAAACGAAATCATATATATATTTAATATATATGTATAAAGATAATTTGGCATTAAATGACCTACAGCGGGTGATATGTCATAGAACCAAACCAAAGCAAACGAATGTAATCAAATTAACTGTGTGTAAACAATAAATAGCAATACTTGAAACCATCTGACTATGTGCAAATAAAATTTTCTGCAAACTATCTTCCTACAAATCCCCCCACACTCATACACATATAAAGTATAAAGCAGATCTTGCATTAAATAGCCCATAAGAGTTGATATGCCATTAAACCAAATGGTCTAAACTAAAAAGACGCGCAGTGTTTATTATTTCTTTGGCTCTAGATTGAAATAATAGTTGACATGTAAAAATCCACTAATCAGACAACTGACCTTATAAAATACCGAATGTACTGCTGTCTGTCCGTCTGTCTGTGTGTCTGCCTCTGTCTCTCTGTCTCTATAAAGATAGATATATAGATAGATATATAGATACTGCTATAAGGATGCACTACATGGACGTTACCGAAACGTATGGAGAAAAAGCATGACGGCGATTACACAAGAATACTGCGAGCCATACTGAACAAGTCCTGGAAGCAACACCCCACAGCTGTACTGCCACCCACCATCCCTCACGAAAACTATCCAAGTTAGAAGAAACAGACATGCAGAACATTACTGGAGAAGTAAGGACGAACTCATAAGTGATATACTCTTGTGGACCCCTTCACATGGACGAGCAACGGTAGGACGACCAGCTAGAACCTATATACAACAGCTCTGTGCCGATACAGAATGTCGTCTGGAAGACCAGCCTGGTGTGATGGACGATAGAGAAGGGTGGCAAGAGAGAGTCAGGGAGATCCATGTTATCAGCGCGACATGATAATGATGATGACGATGAATATTCAGTTATTGTATTTTTTTTTGTCAGCTTAAAGATCGTAATTTGAGAATGCATAATTGCTACAATCGATGTGGACCACGGCTTTTATATTGTGATAACATGTTCGTTACAGAGAGATCATTTAGTAGTGTCACAAGATTGAAAATTAAAATAACAAAATTTTTTTTTTTAAAAAAAAAGCAAATACTGTTTTAAGAAAATAAAAGAATTGAAGAGTGGGACGATTTTGAGAAAACGCGCATTGATTTTTTTTCTAGGGAGACTTTAACTTAAAAATAATAAATATAAATAAAGAAAAATACCTCTATCCTTTCCATAAAAATAAAAAGATGGAAACGGAAAGCAAAAAAAAAAAAAAATGTATTCTTTACAAATTCGGTGTAAACTTATTTAGATACAGACTGCCACCACTACCGTTAAACCTAAGTAGATATACGCCAGAATAAAAAAAAAATATATAGTTTAACATTATCATATTTACCCAACCCCTCCGCTCGGGCAGGATATGACACAAGGTCATTTTTTTAAGCGGAGTTTAACAGGTTTGAATTCAGAGTTTTCCTTCTCCTAGACTAGTTGCCACACCAAGGCTGAAGAATTAGTCTGCCCTACTATTTACCCATAGCTGGAGGGAGAATAATTGGATTCATACCTTTCCCAAGGGTATTAGTGCTATGTGAAATGCAATCAGTCCAGGATTTGAACTCGTGTCGCCGTGTTCAATTCCTGCGACGATAACCATTACACCTCCAATAGTTTAACATTATACTACTCATGTAGTAGGAAACCTTATTCGAGGTCTCCCCTTTAAATAGCTACTACGCCAAGGTGTAGGGGAGGGCGGTATTCTATTATCTGGAATGCTCCACTTAACCCTTTATCCTTGCCCTTTAATGCTGAGAGTTAAGCAAGGTGGCATCAAGTATCATTTTTGGAGTCTTTGCTATGATTCGGCATCGGATTGAACCTTGGTCTCCCTGGCCACCGGCGAACACTCTACACATTAGACCAATACTACTCATAATGTTTTTATTTATTTAAAATTCATATCAGGAATTTATTTACGGCTTATTAATTTATTTAATGATGTTATATTAAATTATTGTCGGAAATTATCTTAAAAATGTGGTGGTAAATATATTTTTATTGTGTTTTTGAATATTTGGTTTGTAATAATATTTGTGTAATATCAAGTCTATAATACCAAAAATTTGATTCACACATTTATAACTTTGGCCTTGTTTATGTCCACCTAGAACTTTGAAAAAGGTATTGAAGTGTTTTATGTAGGGGATAGACTTAAAAGTCTTTCCAATAAAAATTATATATATATATATATATATATATATACTTTCTTTAAAGAAAAAAAAAACAATGACCAGTTATTTTAGGATTATAAATTTATTTCCATCCTGTTATGTGTTTTTGATGTAAACCAAAAACACGAAGAAAAATATAACAGGACTTCTTCAGATCTTATGGATAAAATGCATAAGATCTGAAAAAGTCCTGTTATATTTTTCTCTGGTTTAACTGGACCGAATAATACTATATATATATATATATATCTTTAAGATAAAAACACAAACCGGTCACATTAGGATTATAAATTTATTTCCATCCTGTAATGTGTTTTTGATAAAATCAAAAATCACGAAAAAAATTAACAGGACTTCTTCAGATCTTATGGATAAAATAATCCCTATTAGAATTATTTTATCCATAAGATCTGAAGAAGTCCTATTAATTTTTTTCGTGTTTTTTGATTTAATCAAAAACACATTACAGGATGGAAATAAATTTATAATCCTAATGTGACCATTTTATTTTTTTCTTAAAGAAATTATTGCTCTGTAATGTCAGTTACATTGAGCTCTTTACCAGGAAAATTTAAATGTTCACTGTTGAATGTTTTTGTTTTTTTTTGTCCAGATGGAATTACTTCCAACTCCGGTTTAACTGGACCGAATAATATTATATATATATATATATATATATATGTGTGTGTGTGTGTGTGTGTGTTTGTGTGTGTGCGTGTGTGTTTGTTGGATCTCATATTAACCTTAAAATCCATCTGACTTTGAAGGCACTACGTTCAAAAACATCTAAGCCCCACCTTGAAAGAAGAGCATAGCTGAAAATTTCTTGTTCAAATTTATATAAGCCAAACAAATGAATAAATGAATAATTGAGATTTCTGTTTTAATCTATATGCCACTTAAGCCCATAGAAAGGAGAGAATTTTGCGAGAATTCTTAAATCTGTTTTACACTGGGAGATTTTTGCACCAACCACGTATTTTATTTGGTGTTTTATACATAAATTTTGTTTTGAATGAGAGCGTTATATCTCTTTTCTTTTATCAAGGAAACGTACCATTAAAGGTTTATTAGTGCGTCGCGTACCTTCAGTTTCAGGGATAGGCTAAGAAGGATTTAGAAAGAATGAAACGACCGGTGTAGACTAATTTATTTACTTAAAGGAAACAAGCAATTTTATCACAAACATCAAACTATTTCGACGTAATCTGGGTCTTTAGTATTTAAACAAAAAACATGACTGTGATCTGCATTCTGAGAACGGTAAAGTGCACCTGAAATTAAACCACAATCAAGTGTGGAATATTGAATAGGCGGCCTTGAAGAGGTTAGCGTCTACCTAATAATTGGAGCTGACAACTTGATTACCCTGACAGTATAAATACCGAACAGATCTGTGCTTGGTCGTCAGAGAAGACTTGCAGTCACTCGAACCACAACACTCCGTTCTCTTTGGTAGTCAACAACCAGAAAGCAAAGTCAGCATGCCTAACTACACTCTCCATTACTTCAATGGCCGCGGCCGTGCCGAGATTCTCCGTATGATGATGGCCATGGCTGGCGTCAAATACATGGACAAGAGATATGAATTCTCTGACTGGGATCGTTGCAGGAATGGTAAGGAATTATTTGCTCTATATTCTTTATTTATTTCCACACTTATTTGTTTTATCTGTCGACGATTACAAGGGTATTTTGGTCGTCTGAAATTCAGAGAACTGAAAACTTCAGTTAACAGACAAGTATTTAATAAGGTTTTCTAACAAGATATTCTATTTTTCTTGTTTCTAACCAGAAATTATTGTTTTCTCTTTGATTTTTCCTCAAACTAAAACCAACGTATTCCCTTTTCCTTTGAATTTTATTAAGCGAGCAGAACGATTAAAATTTCAAATTTACCCATAGACCAGAATATTCCAGATTAGTGTTATATAATTAAGGAATTATTCTTTTTTATATAAATCATTTTTCGTTAATTATATTTTATCATTCAGTTTGATTGGGTTTTGACATATTCGGATTAAGAGTTCAGGTGCGTAGTCATTGGGTACAGCTTTACGCTGGCGCGCAAAGGATATAACAATCACCATTGTCATAATAACCCCCCAGACAGGAAATGGGGTAGGGGTGTGGATGATGTCATGCCCGGAAAAGATGGTCCTGAAAATTTGAGAATTTTGAAAAGAATCAGTTGAGAGTTGAATTTGGACCAAGAAGGCAAAAAGTTGAATTTCTGCCATTGAGGCAGAGAGTTGAGTTCTCTACCGTTGAAAGATGTAGTTAGGTTTTTTGGATCTCTATCTTAAACATCTCAAGATCCACCGCGCGTTGAAATGGGGTCAGATAGTATGGTTACCATAGACTTTTCAGAATTGTGTCTCTCTCCTCGTGTCGAAGAACCGAAACCAGTATTAATAAACGCGCTCGTATCTGAAACAACAGAGTCCGCCTGTTTTCGCCTGTATTGTATTTTTATTGCGCATTTGTATATGTACTATTGTGATTGATCTCATCACGGTATACAACAGTTAGTTCGTTGTAATTGCTTGATAAAAAATGTCAAAAATTTACGAAATATTTGCTTTTATTTATGTATAATTTTATTATAAATACATGAAAATTTTTGTTGTTAGGAAGGGGAGTCAAAAGTTATGCTTTTTTTCTTAGAATAATCAACGACAAATGAAAATGTGTCAAAGATCAAAATTAAGTAGGTCCTTTGTAGATCACATCGCTACTTCTCAGCATAGTCACCTTACTCTCTTTTATTGAGACCCTAGCGAGACTCAGAGCAAGAATCCAACGAATGAGATCCAAGTTGCCAATCGTAATGTCCTTTCTTTGCTTGACAATGCTCGACCACACATAAGAATAAGGACAAGAGAGTTTATCGCCTCATTTGATTGGACAATTTAACCGCATCGTCCATACTCCACCAGATTTAGTATCTTTAGACTATCCTCTGAAAGTGGGTCTGAGGCAAACATTATGCCTCTGACGAGGAAGTGAAATCTGCAGTGATTAAGAGGCTCAAATAACAGTCAGCATTTTACGAAGCAAGAATATATACTATTGTGACTAACGGTGACTATGTTGAGATGTAGGGATGTGATCCACAAAGCATCAGATCTGTTTTGATGCATGAGACATGTTCCTCTGTTGGTATTTATTCCTGTACTAAAAACATCATTACTTTTAACTCACCCACGTACAAATGTAGATGTAAATCTGTGATTTTGACATTTTCAAATTGGAAATAATTTAATATTTATTTAATTTATGCTTTTCTAAAAGTACAGGATTTGAAATCAAAATTAGGAATATTCTAGTTTGATAATAAACGACTGTATAATAAAACAAGATTAATTTTAGTTTTAAAAAAAATAAGGAACAAAATAAAATAGACACAAAAGAGTAAATTTATTCAATATGGTCACTGATTTTTTAAAAATTATTATTGCATATTATTTTTTAAAAATTATTATTGTATATTATTATAATAATAAACGGCTGTATTATTGTTGTGGTCTTCAGATAAGACCGGTGGAAGAACAACTTAAACAACGGGTGATAGGTAAACGTTATTGTATTAGCAGAAAAAGGAAGTCATAAAAAGGGAGTACAAGCCGTGCTCGGCTTGCAGTCCGTCTGTCAGATGTCTCGTAAGGAACGACCAGTTGTCTCCCTTTATTTCCTGCAAATTACAGGAAGGCACAAGGCCTTAAGTTTTGTGGGGAAGGGGAAGGGTGCGGTCTTGCAATAACTATGTTTTAACTAGTGGGACCTAGCTAGCCACATTCGCCGACCCATTCAACAATACAATATATAGTCATTCATCCGTCGCCATGCGCGCTGCTGCCACCAAAATACCACATTTGCTCGATGAAAAAAGGCCTACTTAAAACCCCGAGAGTGATGCATGATTTTATTTACAAATTGAGATTTTTACAAATGAATTCATATGATGGGGATGAGAGGAAAAACCCCGAAATATATACAGAAACAAAGGAAAAATCCCCCGTTTGGTTGCCCTCCCATCCCCCCGTCTATAACGACCAGTTGTTTCCCCCGAGCGAGCTAAGCTCGGAGAATATGTTTAGGTTGGACGAGTCCATCTTTGGGGTATGGTAGGATATGTCCCCATAACAATTATAAAAAAAGATTAATTTTCTGCTTAAAAAAGAAACAACAATATAAGAAGATGAACACAAAACAGTAAATTTACTCAATATGGCCAATATATTTTCAATTATTGTATCAAAAGGCCCTCGAAACGATTTGCATACCTTCAAAATAAATTCTTCAGACATTTTATTCCATTCCTTCTCAATAGCTGTCTTAACCGAACCAATGGAAAGTTGCATTTGTTTAGTTTTCTAAAACACCCCATATAGCATAACCAAGGGGCTTAAAGATCTGGACTTGATGGAGGTCATAAAGAAACTCCGATTATTTCCGAAACTTTTTTGATTTCGTTTCGGCGTTTAGCAAATCATAGATTCTTTATCATTTCTTTCCTTGCTCTCTGATATTGGGCTGCATTTTAATGAAAAAGCGCTTAATTGATAGAGCTAAACATGAAAATTTAAATTTATTGCGTTTTTTTAAAAAATTGACTTATCAAACTAAAACAAACGTTTAAAAAGTTTTTCCATATTTTGATTCTGTGCCTTGTATTTGTTTTTCTTTTTTTTTAAATTTTTACTTCAAAGGAAATGAAAGCAAAGTTTGAATGATATAATAGCTTTTCTGTATACATTTACGGTATAAGTCATTAAAAATTTTCATATGCTATCCAGATAGAAAATTAAATTATGTCTCCAGTCTTTAAATAAGGGCATGCTGCATAAGAGCCTGATTATTTACAGTTAATAAAAATTATTTTGAGAATCAGCTCGAAAATTATAGTAAATGAAAAAGACCTTGACTAGTTGGTTAACAGTGCCATACCTATTAAACAGCCAGCATTACTTGAAAAAAAAACGACCCTTGTCTTTCGACCAGGAATAGCTTGACTTAAATTAAATAAAACTAGTAAAAACTTAATAATACCCATGCTTCAGCTAAAAAATGCTGACATCGTCTATGTAATTTTTATTTAGACAATTTCGTCAACTTACCTTATAAAAACAATTCGATGAATTATTTTGAAATGTAAGTATTAAGAATATCTTCTATTTCTATTCCAGATTTCCCTTGTAATTACCTCCCCTGTTTGCAAATGGACAATGGCGACATGATGCCTGAGACTATGGCTATTTGCAGATATTTGGCCCGTGAATACAGTAAGTTACATACGCAAGTAAAAGCTATTTTTTGTATTTTTTATTTTTTTATTTTCTCTTAAAGCGATGGTGCTGTCTCAGGAGATGTGATTGGTTTAAAAAGGGTTCATGGGATGTTTCATTTAAGAGGATAATTGTTCGCGTCAGAATGTCGTACTCTTTGTGACTAGTAACTAAAATTTATGGATCAACAATACTTCCTGCTCTAAAAAAAAATATAAGGATCACAAGGGCTACGACATATCCCCAGTTTAACCAAATTAAAAATTGTTAATTAAATATACATCACTATTTAGTTGGAAGGGGGGTATCCTCATGGTGTAATGGTTATATTCAGAGCAGTCTGGTACAAGGTCAAAGATTCAGAGCTTCGGGGAAAATGCTCACCAACTCACGTGTTTCTCTTTCTTCTGTCTCTCACTGGCCAACTCGGCAAAAAAATCCCTTGATACACACACACACACACACACATATATATATATATATATATATATATATATATATATATATATATATCGTCTGAGGAGTTGGGAAAGTGAAACAAAAGAAATATCAATTTTCTCCTAATTTGGATTTCAATAATTTTCGTGGACGTGTATCAAATTGTGATTGCTTAAAAATGAAGTTCCCTATTAAATTCCAGAAATAGGTGATTTGATTTTAGATCAGTAACTTTTGATTATTGACCGACCCGGGATTTGATCTGAACTTGTTCTTTAACTTCGAATCGTCTGGAATACAGCAATCTATCAAAAAGAATTTACCTTCTCCTGACGGCTTTAGTTTAACAATAGCAATAATATTTGTTTTTCTTGTTGAAATATTTTTTTAAATTATTCTCCTCATACACAATTTTTATCAACACTACATTTCAAAAATCGATGAGGGATTATATATCTGTAATGTATTCCTGTATTCTTCCAAAATCATAAATTGTTTTTTTCTCTGATAGATAAAATTTCACTGACTGGTCACAGACCCTAAAGGCTTACTTTTCCCAAGGGTATTAGTCCGATAGGGAAGATTGTTACTGTAGCGACCGTAGTCGAGGACGACCAGAAGGCTCCTTTTTCAAAAGCGACAACACAGAAGGGTAGGGGAGGGCGCTACTCCTTTCCCTGGATTGCTTCACTTTACCCTTGATACCTACCTTATATTGCTGAGTGTTAAGCATGAGGAATCAAGTACCATTTTAAAAGTCTTTGGTATGACGTGAACTGGGATTGAACCCAGGTCTTCCGGATCATTGGTGAACACTCTAACCACGCGGTGAATGAGCCGGTTAACGTGACAAAAGTTCCATCTTGCTCGTCACTACTGCCAGGAATATTCAAGGATTTTTTAAAATATTATTTAGCATCTAGAATATATATATATATATATATATAAGAAAATAAAGGAAATGCCGGTTTTGACATAAATTTTTTAAAAGAAAACATACAATCTCATTTCGCGCATAAACTTTAAAATATATATATATATATATATATATATGTGTGTGTGTGTGTGTGTGTGTGTGTATGTGTTTGAGAAAATATCAGATAAATTCATTTTTTCAAGAAAATCAAAGATAAACATTTATTCTTTGACTGATACATTAAGATTATCGATAATAATTCATTTTGCAGATTTCTACCCCAAGAGCCCCATGGACATGATGAGATGTGACTACATCTGTGACTGCTTCTATGAAATCATGCACGATTACATGAGGTACTACCACTGGAAGAACGGACACTTCAGGGTGAGTCAGTTCTTTAGAAATACTGAAAAAATCATATATAAATTAAAAGATTTGTGTCGAACCCAGGGTAAGCGTCATTTTAGAGATGAGAGGTTTATACAGAGCAAAGATTCGTCGTCTAGAACCCACCGAAAAGATGGCTTCTAGAAAATAGAAAAATGAGATTGTGACGGGGTAGGGAAACTTTTTGCTATGAGGGCTGTATCACTGGGTTATAAATTATCAGAGAGGCATCTTTTAAATCAACACAATTTAGTCTTGTTTCAAGTGCAAGTGTTAATTTTTTATTTTTAGAGGCTCCCGTGGGCTGCACAGAACAGTGCAGCGGGTCGTATGTGGCATCCAGGCCGTAGTTTGACTGTCCCTAGATTAGGAGGAATAATCGATATTGATTTATTGAGTCTAACACATATTTTCATTTTTCTTCTTTTTTTTTTGCAGTACAACATGAATGACTATGGCTTCGGTGGTGATAGCACATGCAGCAATTATGACGTAAGTCACCGTTTAATTTTTTTTAAAGAAATTTAATTTTCAGTATTTTCAATATAAAAAGTCTTAATTGAAATCAACCAACGCTTATCATAGTGTACAATACCTCATTAGTAAATCCTTCATTTTTTTTATTTTCAGAACTATTTGTACTGGAGATACATGAACACCTTCAACAGAATTATGCCCTTCATGGAGAGGTCACTGTGCATGCGCAATGGTGGAAGCCAGTTCTTCATGGGAGACATGGTAAGTATTTTAATTGGAAAAATATGTAATTTGTTTGGATAGAGTTAACAAAGCCATTCACCACTATCCAAATACAACAAAACTGGTAATTTTATTGAAATTTGTAATGTAATGTTTTTATTCTTGTGAATATAAAGTGTTATTCAGTTAGATATTACTGTTTCAGTTTGTAATTATATTACATATTCAACATCTATCAATCTATCTATGTCACAGATATAATATATATATATATATATATATATATATATATATATATATTTAGTTGATTATTAAACTAGACAGCAAGGTCTACTGCTATACATTGGGGATAAAGGTTGCAGCTCGGCCACCCGAAGGTGGCCCAACTGAAGTTGGAGGCCTTTCGGTCTCGAATCTGCTATTGATTGATACCCCATCCGACACGAATGCCAGACGGCCCAGCCAAAAGGCCGGGGAAGTAGACTATCCATTCATATCTACTATCCTCAAATCAACTCGGACTGAAATCGGCAGTACGTGTTAGCGTCAAATCTATGGGTCAGATAGAACTATTTAATCTTTCACAAGGGATTATCAAAATTGAATTATTGATGTTAAATAGCATTTAACTGCAAACAAAGATCTGTCTCGTCTTAAAATCTTACTAACAAACTATTCACTTGGAGGACTATATATACGCTCCGCTCCCGGGATTGAGCACTCTATCGAAGAAATTAACGGCTGCCACTCGCGTTATGCAAAGCTCTTCGAATGAATTGAGCCCTCTATTATCCGGTAAGGCAAAATGTAAACAAATGAAAGCTATTACATAATCCCTTATAATTCTCAAGCAGACGTATGTCACCCGCTGGCTGAGCGGTAAGATACAAAGTCTAAAGTGAAGATGGGTGAGTTTCGGTCCCAGCTTCAAGCTTCTTACGTGTGTAGTCACAATGAAGATATGTGATATAACGAAACATAAATATATATAGTATTAAATACCCCACAAGGATTGATATGCCATGAAAGAAACCCAGAACAAACCAATCCATATCAAGTATACATTTTTATGTTTCGTTTTCGGGCTGGTTTGGTCTTAGTACCAGTCCATTTACCTAGTGAGTAGAGTGTTCATCAATGGCCCGGGAGACTGGTGTTCAATCCCAGGTCGAGTCATAGAAAGACTCAAAAAATTGGTACTTGATGCTTCCTTGCTTAACACTCGGCATTATAATGTAGGAATCCAGGATAAAGTGGAGCAATCCACTGAAAGGGGTAGTACCATCTCCTATACTTTGATGTAGTAGTTCATAAAAAGAGGGCCTTCAGGTCACCCTCGACCACGGTCACCAACTATATAATGGTTAGAGTGTTCGCTAATGGACCAGGAGACCTGGGTTTATGTCTAGATCGAGGTTGCCTTCGACAACGGTCGACTAACTTACTAAAATACGATATTGGACTTTTCAACTAAATACAACGACTGTTTTGATTAATATGTTATACACAGATTTGATGATTTTCTGTAAAAGCCACACATCTTAAAATGCATCCAATCTTATCTGCTTTTTTAATATCTTTCAGCTGATGTGGTGTGATATGATGTTCTACTGTTGCATGGAGAGTATGTTCAGGGAGAACCAGTCTATGTTCAGCAGCTACCCGAAAATGATGGCCCTCTACAACCGTGTCGCTTCCTACCCCAAGATCGCTTCTTATTTGAAGAGCCGCTGCAATACCCCCTGGTAAACTGGATTGGGCTGACAGTCGTTTCATCTTTCTAAATAAAAACATGATCTATGTGACATTTTTGAAATATTTTATGTTTTCTAAAAATGTATTCATCGAGATATATTCCATCGGCTGATTTTTATTTATATGATGTAACGAATCCAAAATATTAAATAAATTATTTTCATTGAAGTATATGTCTCTTTCTTTCTATTCTTGTTTGGTGAGACGGTATTTCTCTTCATCGCTCGGTGGAACTGAATAACGGCAACTTTTTTCTGTTTCTGTGCCTTTCTCTGTGTATAATTGAAAAATACGAAATTTATTTTAAAACAATAGCTTTGCCATGAAACTTCATAGAAACAGACGCCGAACTTCACTTTTTGGAAGGTTTTAACATTGTTTTAACATTTATTTTCTGATTACGTTCAGGAATATCACAAGTAGTCTCTGATTAAAATTGAAAGTTACTGGTATTCGAGGCGCATTCAATATGTTTCCAGCCTTTTTTTGTACAGGTATTCAAAATTGTCGGAGACTCTTGAAAATTCAGTATGTTATTGCTATACATCTTATAAGATGACTGGCCAATTTTTATGATTTCAAGTTCAAATGAACAGTAACAACAGGAATCGGAATACACCGTCCTAAATCCTGATTGTCGCAGCTGGTGAATTTCAAAATGCTATCTGGACATGAGTACAATTTAGACAAACGATATGCAATAAAATTCTGTTTTAAACTTGGAAAGAATGCCACAGAAACGTACTGAATGCTTCACACTGCTTTTGGAACATCTTGCATGCATCGAGCATCAGTTTTTGGGTGGCATAAGAGATTCAAGGAAGGCAAGGAGTCTGTGAGGGATGATGAGAATTGTGGGAGGAGTAAGGAAGTCAGAACACCAGATTTGGTTGGCTAAAGAGTTAGGTTTAGGGTTACTATGTTGAGGTTTTAAAGGAGTTCAACAAGAGATTCCTAGGGAAGAGGCCAGCACACTTCAAATCGGGTCAGTGGCATTTTCACGAGGACAATACACCAGTTCACAACTCCATTTTTGTCACAAAGCAATTTTGCAAGATGGGCATCAAGACAATTCCTCACCCTCCCTATTGTTCAGACCTTACTCCCTGTGACTTTTGCTTATTCCCTAGGCCCAGAGGCTGTCGTTATAAGACAATTGAGGTGATGAAAGAGGCTGTAACGAATGGCATTGACATGCTAACAGAAGAAGGCTTTCATGGGGCCTTCCAGAAGTTGTTGGAACGGTACAAGTGCATTGCAGCTAGAGGAGATTACTTCGAGGGAGACTAGAGTTTCATGTGTGTACTATCAATAAAAGTGCCCATACGAAAAAAGTCTGGAAACTTATTTAATGATCCTCGTATTTCAAGAAAGACTGTTTCAGCAAATAGAAAAACGTAGATAAATCAAAGTTTCTTACCTCCAGTTCTGATTATCAGTTACAGTTTCACGGCCAGTCAAGAGAAAGTTACCGGCGCATATTTCGTAGTTTGATGGTTTTGTGACGCAGTTTGATTTGACAACGCACACAATGAAAGTCCGTATTATTAAGAATGTTTAACTGACAAATTATTTTTGTTAACTTGTCTAAACAGTGTCATAAACATTGCTATGAAGTCGATCTAGGAGAGCAATACTACGTTGGTGACGAAGAGCGCTCTTGTTCACTGTTTAGTTGTATAAAGGGTAACTTGGTTACGGGTGGTTTGGTTTATTTGTTAAATGACTTAGCATCTTCTTATGGGTTATTTAAAGCCAACATGTAATATAATAACGTGACCGGCAGGCGTTAAACTCAGCGGATACTGTTGACAGATACATTGATAACATCGGAGTAATTACCGGCATTTCACCATGCCCTGCAGATGTTGTATCGGTGGATATTATTGACAGCTTCATCCAGCCAAAGATAATATCAAAAAAGTGATTACCAGACTGTCACCCTGTCAAGCAGATGTTGTATCGGTGGATATTATTGACAGCTTCATCCAGCCAAAGATAATATCAAAAAAGTGATTACTAGACTGTCACCATGCCCTGCAGATGTTGTATCGGTGGATATTATTGACAGCTTCATCCAGCCAAAGATAATATCAAAAAAGTGATTACCAGACTGTCACCCTGTCAAGCAGATGTTGTTGACAGCTTCATCCGGCCGAAGATAATATTAACATTGTGATTATCAGAATATCACCTTGACCTATAGACGTGGTTGAACTCGGCAAATGGTGGCAGATACGTCCGCCCATAGAAGTGGACTTGGGAAAGTAGCCAATGGGAAACAATCAACACATACGCGTGAACTGTAAAACAATGGTCACGTGGGAGTTATAGATTATATAAGTTCCCGAATTTGGGCTAAAGTCAGTTGTTCACTGGCTCTTCCGACTCCCGACGACCCCATCGTGTGTGCGAAGTTTCTGCTCCACACCTGTATATTAGTCAAGAATAAAAATATAATCTTATATCTTTTTATGTACGTGTACCTCGTTGTTCATAAAGATACAGCTGAGCATACAACATACGTATATTTTCCTTATTTAAAAGGCTATTATGCTAATTAAAAATGTTATCATTGATAATATTGATTATATTAATTTCATCACGTTTGATATTAGTTTTTTTTTTTTTATTGATTTACCTTGCTGAAATTGGGGCGCGTCTTATACACCCGTACGACTTACATGCCGTAAAATACAACAAATGTCTGTCCCGCGAACTGATGCCTTATAGAATTGTTTAAAATCAGAAATAGTCATTATTTATTTAGTAATAGACACTAATTTTTATTTTTAGTATTATAGTTTATTTAATTATTTAACTATAGCTTATCCGCTCGTCCATTTCACTTGATCTATTGTTATAAGATGGATATAGGACATGCTGATCTGATACGAAACAACTGACTCATCCTGAAACGTCCGTTCTTCCAGTGGCAGTACCTCACATAATCGTGCATGATTTCATAGAAGCAGTCACAAAATTAGTCGCACCTAAAAATGTCCATGGGGCTCTTAGGGTAGAAGCCTGAAAGAATGAAAAAATGTTAATGATCTATCTATATATCTATCTATGATTATTATTATAATTATTTACTCCTTTGAAAGCTTTTCACGCCAGAGGTAGCTGATGGTTTCTCACTGGAGTTTGAGTAACAGCAAGTCTCCTCACGTCTCCAGGACTCTTCTCAGTATTCTGGCCAATCTCATTAGTTCTGTCTTTTAGCTGAAATATACAACAATGTGATTCATTTTTAAATGTTTGATCATCTTCATAACTATATTTTCAAAATTTGTATGAGTTTGCTGAGCCGTAATTATTGAAAATGAGGGAAATTATATTTTTATGATGATATCTACATAAATCTATTTTACATTTTTATATAAGATCTGGTAAAATGTAATTTATTTCCGAACGCCTTAAGACTAGTACTAGTTAAGAATACTTGAAATTGTAGAATTTTTTAGAATTACATTTCTTAACTGTAGACCTACACTAATCAAAATAACACTAAATCACAGCAAGATTATGAATTTATAAACAAGGAGTGGATAAAAAGCGCTTTGAATTGCAAAGCATATTCTTCTTTCGAAAGAGATCACAGAATCGTCTCAGCAAGGACAAGCCAGAGTTTACGCAGAAATATGAAACAAACAATTAAAGCTCCAAGATATGACTGGTCCTTAAAGACAAGAAAATCCACCTTGCTCAATGGAACAGAGAGAGAGAGAGAGAGAGAGAGAGGGTCCGGGATCTCCGAGCTGTGAGCGTGACTAGATGATGATTAGGATTGTTATTAAGTTTAATGACTTGAATTAAAATATGTGTATAATTTATCATCTGTATTTGAAAATTAACAATTTTTTTTCATGAAAAAAAAAGAAAGACTTCAGAAATAAATAACCAAACGAGAAACCATTAGTAAAACAAAAGAAACGCAACGGCCAATAACGTAATTGTCAGCAAGAAATTTATCAATGTCCAAAAACGGTATTTTGTAAGTTTCCGAAGCGGGAACTGATAAAAGACTTTATGAGTAATAAGAAGACTAAATGAAGGCACACTTGAAATGGCTCTCGTCGTAGAAAATGTAAACTGTGATCTGGGTTCAAATTCTGGCTGAGGATTTTTTTTGCATTTTACATAACGCTCATACCTTTCGGAAAGGTATGAATCGATCTATTCTTTCTCCAGTGACTTGTAGGGTAGACTTGATTCTTTAACATCCGTTTGGCAATCGGTATGGGAGAAGGAAAACTCTGAATTAAAATCTGTGAGTCAACGCTTAAAAGTGACCTTGTCACAGATCCTGCTCATCCAGAGCAGTTTGGTATATATATATATATATATATATATCATCATCTTTGTCATAGCACATATTTCCTCACACACACACACACACACACACACACACACTCTCTCTCTCTCTCTCTCTCTCTCACCATCCGTCCCTATCATCTATGGCTCCTGGCTGGTCGTCTACTCAGTATCTGAGTTTTACTATAGGAATCCATTGTAAAGATTTTCCTATAAAATGCTTTGTAAATGATTTTTATTATAGGAATGCATCGTAGATGATTTTTACAATGGGAATGCATTGTGAAGATTTACATTTAAAATTGTATTGTAAATGGCTTTTATTAAAGGAATAAATTGCAAATAATTTTTACAATGCATTGTAAAGATATTCCTATATATTACATTGTTAAGGATTTATTATCTTAGGAATATGTTATATATTATGATAATGGAATGAATGACATCGTATTAAAAATATATACGTCTCTTTAATCCTTGACAGGGTTAAAACTTCTTTAGTGTGAGAGTCTGAGAGATGACGACAGACTGGAGAAGTACAGCTATATTGACACCTAATTTCTTAAACACACTGTGATTCAATATTCAGGCTCATACGTCTCTGATTCGTTGACTGGGGTCCCCTGTGGGCTGCTGCTCCCTTCCTCAACACCAGGAGAGCGCTAGCCGGCCACTTGCCGGCTGTGACTCCGAAACTGTGAAATTCTGTGAGTGCGTGACATTGGCTGACCGTAACTCTATGCATACCTATGTACATATAATTTCATAAAGCTAATTCGTTCTTCCGGTTCGTTAGATCCCGTGAAACACTTCCAACTCTCAATGCACGTGAGCTGCTTACACGCACACATAGCTGTCTTCCTGTTTAGACAGATAGAACATCCTACATCAAAGTTCTTGATTGACGGCTTTGTCAAAGTTCAATATGCAACAGATGCAATTTTTATTACAGCAATGTATTGTGAAGGTTTTCCTTTAAAATTTCTATAAATTATTTTACTATAGGGAAGCATTGGAAGGAAATAAACGATAGTAATGTTTTAGTTGGTTGGTTGGTTAGTTAGGCTTTTGGCATATTAATCTTTGTAGGTTATTTAACACCAAATCCATTTTTTAATGAAAATAGTTCTATTTCAAACAATTCAGTTTAACATGAGTACACAGTTTAATTGTCAATCTCATTTCAATTTTAAGCTATTCAGTTTAGTCAAATAATTATAATTCAGATTAGTATAAGAATAGATTTTGTTTGCACACAGTTAAATGTCAAAATAGTTCTTTACAAAACAATTCAGTTTAGTGTAAGTACAGTTTCAGTGTTAGAAACGATTCCATTTCAAACGATTCAGTTTAGCATAAGCACGCATTTTAAAAGCTCTATTGAAAAACTGTCATGCAGAATTCTTGGCCTCAGATTTTCGCAAATGTGAAACTTTCGGTGGTTTAGAAATTAATGTTAGAAAGGATTTTTACTACTAGAAAGAAAGTAAAAAAATCCATTTAAACAGAATTGCTTGATTTTCCTCATGTTTTTGAAAGATTTGCAAATATTTAATTTAGACCAATTCAATGTTGTCATTGTTGTCATCATCATTATCATCATCATGTCGTGCCGCTGACACGGATATCCCTGACCCTCTCTCGCTACCCCTCCCTATCATTCATCGCTTTGGGCAGGTCTTCAGGGCTACATCACGTATCCTCACATAACTGCTGTATGTATGTTCGAGCTGGTCGTCCTGCTTTTGCTTGGCCATATGCGGGGGTCCATAGGAGAACATCACTTATGAGTTCGTCTTTGCTTCTCCAGCAGTGTCCTATGTGTCTGGCTCGTCTAACTTGTATAGTTTTCGTGATGGGAGGCAAAAAGTCATATATTAAATATATATGATTTGTTTTTTTTTGTATATCAACCATTTTATTTCTGTATATTAAATATATGATTTCTAAACACATTTTGTTGATAAGATATTTCAACGAACCTGATCTCTTTTTTTTTTGCACACAGTTAAATAGTTTCATTTTTTTTTATCATATACGAATAATTCTATTTATCATCAATCACTTCTTGGTACACTGTTTGATGTTTTCAAGTATTGCTATGTATCACTAACTATTCAATTAAACACCAGTCATTTGTCTACAGACAGTTAAATGTAAAACAGCTCTATTTCAAACAATTCGGTTTAGCATAAGTTCTTAGTTTTTTGTTTACACACAGAGGAAGTGATAAAGTGGATAAATCAGATACGTACAACAGGTTAAGCAATATTTCGCAATATTTCTAAATCCATCTTAAGTGTTTGATTTAAGCTCTTTTCAATTCCTCTTTATCATCTCGTTAGATTCAGAAAAATTACCTTTTCATTATATATATATTTGTTGTATCACCACAATACAACTATGCATATACATATACAACTATGTGCGGAAACATAGTGAGAAATAATAACGAACGAACACACTTCTTTAGAAAAATATACCTCTCACACTTTATTCTCGAAAGGGTTGCGAAAGGGTTGATATTGGTTTTGTGTGAGAGGTGAGTTGGAGACGGAACAGACTGCCACACATTGACGCCAAGTTCCTCTGACTATAGCAGCACTTCCTCCTCATTCTGCTGGGTTGCTCAACCGGGGTCCTGTCTAGAGCAGGTTCTCACTCCGCAGGCAACTGCGGCTGAAACTGAACTGCAACTCGAACTGCAACTCACTCAAACCGTCTGTGACACCTGGTTATATAATTGTTTGACATCCACCTGCTTCCTGCACCGAATTCAACCCGTACACAGTTCAAGGTGATACCCTGATATCTTCGATCAGATGCACCTGCTATTTATACAGGTGCATCTCTTAATTGACAGTGTGTGTGTGTGTGTGTGTGTGTGTGGTTGGGAAGCACTCTTTCATTTAAGCATATATATATATATATATATATATATATATATATATATATGTGTGTGTGTGTGTGTGTGTATAAATAAATGGTAAATGTTTGTGAATCTACAAGATGATCCTATTTACCCAACCTCTCCGCTCGGGCAGGATATGACACAAGGTCAGTTTTTAAGCGGGGTTTAATATATTTGAATTCATAGTTTTCCTTCTCTTAGACTAGTTGCCTCACCAAGGCTGAAGAACCTAGTCTGCCCTACTATTTACCCATAACTGGAGGGAGAATAATTGGATTCATACCTTTCCCAAGGGTATTAGTGCTATGTGAAATGCAATCAGTCAGGTCCAGGATTTGAACTCGTGTCGCCGTGTCCATATCCTGCGACGATAACCATTTCACCACGGGCACCTCCTTACATGATGATAAAAATAAGTTGAAAAGTGATTAAATCAGACACTTAGTATGGATTTAGAAATATTGCGAAATATTGCAAAATATTGCTAAACCTGTTGTAAGTGTCTGATTTATCTATTTTTTCTCTCATTTCAATATATATATATATATATATATATATATATATACATGGAAGAGAATACCAAAAATTAGGTCACATTATGATTATAAATGTATTTCCATCTTGCTAAAAGCATTGATATGAAACAATAACTCCGAAAAAAATTTAACAAGACTTCTTCAGATCCAATATGGTGATAATTAATACAGCCAGAATTGGGGTTATTACAGGAGAGAAAGGGAGAGAAGGAGTCTTCGCCCATTAAGGATCACTTCCGGTCTCCTTTTATTTCCGGTTGAGACTATAAGAAAATAATGTGGAGACCTAAGTTTTAATTTAATTTCCACAATAATTTATACTTTATTCTAAAGCAACTCTTGAGGTTTATCAATAAATTAAGGAAATACAACGAAACTAAATTATTTCAAATAAATATGAAAAGCAAAGACCACAATTTAATCAATTACAGTCAAGCATATCTTAAACTCCAACCTTCCCTAACGTCATTTACTCCCCGCACTCTTTTTTCTTTTTGAAACGTACATCCGCCTCACCTTACATGGTGAGATCTTTTAATTAGTTTACATTATCTGTCCCAATTTAATATATTTTTAGTTAAAAAATCATCATCTAACATTTTCGGCTATAGTTTAAATTTATTTTTACGCCTACATCTAGTTATTAAATCCCATCTCTGATTTAATAATTTATCTGGATCAGGGTATAAATAATTTGAATCTTTTCTTCTAGACACAAGCTACATCGACTATCAAAGCAGTTTGGAGTATTCCACCTTTTCAATATAATCCATTTAATTTCAGAGGTTGAACCCTTTTTTTTCAATTTCCAAAAGTGTTTTGATAAGGCTGTTTGATTTTTCAAATGCTCATGGGAGAATGGATGCTTGTGGTTATTAAACCTTAGCTTCCATTTCGTCGAAGATATCTCAATATACATTTTTGGACTTTTAAAGTTTCTTTTTGGTGGTGGATAGGAAATAATCTCATGGTACACTACTTTTTTTTAAAATTGCATAAACCATTCATAGGACATTTATTTTTTGTTTTACAATTGCATTCGCTTTCTCTACTAGTATTTATTATTATTATTATTATTATTATTATTATTATTTACTCCTTTAGAGTTTTTCACATCAGTGTTAGCGACACCAAGTCTCCTCAAGTCTCCAGGACTCTTCTCAGTATTCTGGCCGTCTTCAATAATGCTTTCATTTGGGTGGTCTCCATTTGTCTACCAACTTCCAAGTACTCTAGCCCCTTTAATAATCCTTTAGTTACAGTGCCAAAAGCACCAATCGCAATTGGTAGAATCGTCATTTTCATGTTCCATTATTATTATTATTATTATTCGTTTGGTTTTATTGATAAAAAGTTGATTTTTTCTATGAAGAAATGATTTTATTTTTCTATTTTTGCATATATTTCTGCTCTAATTTAAAAGAAAATAAATAAATGAATGATTATAATTTTGAGTGATGCAAATTTATATTTTCATTTCATTTCGGAATCCAATATGAATATTTATTTCTGCTGGGTGTTTTCATTGCATCCATTTTAGTAACATGTAAAAGTGAAAGTAATTCTATCTCTCGCACACACACACACACACACACACACACACACATATATATATATATATATATATATATATATATAAAATATAAAAAACACAATATATATATATATGTATATATATATTTATACAATCACTAGATAGATAGAGCGATAGATGGACACATACTATAATATCTATATATATATATATATATATATAGAGAGAGAGAGAGAGAGACAGTTAGATAGATAAAAGCATAGATACACGCGTACTAATTTCTATCTATCTATCTATCTATCTATCTATATATATATATATATATATATATATATACGCATATATATATAGTAAAGAGATTGATAGACAGATAAAAGATTAGATACACGCGTACTATCTATCTATCTATCTCGTAACTAGATAGATAGATAGATACCCGTGTATGATAATATTCAGGGTGTCTCAAAATACATGCAACCAAAAAGTCGGATTATGATTTATTAGTGAGACAATTTGAAACATAACTAGCAAAAACTACATCATTTGAGATAGAAACATCAAATCAATGCTATTTTAAGTCTTGCAATAATATCAGTTCCAGAACATGATATCGATTTATTAACTTCTTGTCTCAGTAATAAATCATTATCATATTAATGGGTTGGATCTATTTTGAGACAGTTTTAAATGATTTAGTTTCACTATAAATTGTGATGCAGAATATGTTTACTCTTTTGCACAAGGTATTAGGATTAAGGATTAATACTTTTTATAGTATATATTCATATACGCTTATCAGCTACCAGATTGTTGCCATTGGTAGAGTGTGCGCCAATGGTCTGGGAGACCAGGGTTCAGTTCCAGGTCGAGTCTTACCAAAGATTCAAAAATAGTACTTAATGCCACCTTGCTTAACACTCAGCATTATAAGGGTAAAGTGGAGCAATCCAGGGAATGGAGTAGGACTCGGTGTAGTAGCTATTGAAAAGGGAGCCTTCGAGTCACCCTCGACTATGGTCGCCGGCTACTTATATATATATATATATATATATATATATATATATATATATAAACTGGATTTGGCATTAGATAACCGACAATGGTTGATATACCATGAAACTGAACCAAAGCAAACAAAAATTAAAAGTGCATTTTATATTCAAAGGAGAGTGTGGAACCAGTCAAAACATGACAAGTGGCCAGATGAGAGAAGCAGCCGGAAGTGTTGATTATTAAAAGACTGGCAGTACCCTCTTTAGATAGGTCAGTTGTATGGACCAAAAGTTCGCCACCACTTCCCAGTCACACTGGACACAAAGAAAAAAAAAGACACACGTACACTGAGACGCCATATATATATATATATATATATATATATAAAAGATAGATGTATAGATATCATCATCATCATCATGTCGTGCCGCTAGCACGGATATCTCTGACCCTCATCGCCACTTCTCCCTATCGTTGATCGCCTCTGGCAGGTCTTCAGGACTACATCCCGTATCCTCACATAGCTGCTGTATGTATGTTCGAGCTGGTTGTCCTGCTTTTGCTTGGCCATATGCGGGGGTCCATAGGAGAACATCACTTATGAGCTCGTCCTTACTTCTCTAGCAGTGTCCTGCGTGTTCGTTTATCTTGGATAGTTTTCATGATGGGAGGCAGGTGGCTGTATAGTTGGTGGTTTGTAGCGTGTTGCTGCCAGGACTTGTTCAATATTGCTCTCAACATTCTTGTGTAATTGCCGTCTAGCTTCTTCTCCAGCCGTTTAGTTAGCGTATAAGTAGTGCATCCATATAGTAGTATCGACGTAGATAATCAGTATATATACTGATTATCTACCTATCAATCCATCAAGACACATAGCGTAACAGTTATAGGCATTGGTTCCCTAAGCTTCTCAAGAGACAATCAGTTGGAGGTTGGTGGTTCAATCCTGACTGCAGGTGAGTAACAATACAGGAATACTAAACACTGGTATCCGGTTATGGCTAAAAGAATCAGAACAGGCAACCCTCATGGATTCAAAAAAGGACGTAGTTCGAAGTTCCTTGAAAGTTCCCAAGTTCGACAAACACCTGAAGAACGCCGGAGGACATATCGACCGAAACGTTGTTGAAATAACAATAAATATGAAGACAATAGTTGGAAAACCATTAATAATAAAAATCATCAATCTCCGTCTCAGAAATTTAGACAACTATCAATCCATCTACATTATATATATATATATATATATATATATATATATATATATATATATATATATATATATATATATATATATATATATATATAAAAGGTATATATATAAAGGGTAAAGTGGAGCAATCCAGGGAATGGAGTAGCGCCCTCCCCTACACCTTGGTGTAGTAGCTATCGAAAAGGGACCCTTCGGGTCACCCTCGACTATGGACTAGACTATATATATATATAAGGATCATTAAATAAGTTTCCAGACTTTTTTCGTATGGGCACTTTTATTGACAGTACACACATGAAACTCTCGTTCCCTTCGCAGTAATCGCCTTCGGCTGCAATGCACTTGTTTTACCGTTCCAACAACTTCCGGAAGGCCCTATGGAAGTCCTCTTGTGTGTGCGTATCAATGACCTTCGTCACAGCCTTTTTCATTTCCTCTTTCATCTCCTCAGTTGTCTCATAATGACAGCCACTGAGCTTAGGGAATTAGCAAAAGTCACAAGCAGCAAAGTCAGGACTATAGGGAGGCTGAGGAACTGTCTTGATGCCCATCTCGGTCAAATAGTCTGTGACAAGGAGGGAGTTGTTGACTGGTGCGTTTTCCTGGAGGAAATGCCACTGACCCGATTTGAAGAGTGCTGGCCTCTTCCTAGGGAATCTCTTCCTGAACTCCCTTAAAACCTCAACATAGTATTCCTTGTTGACTGTTAGTCCAGTGGGAACCTAACTCTGGTGTTCAGACTTCCTCACTCCTCCCACACCTCTCATTATCCCTCTCCCTGCCTTTCTTGAATCTCTTATGCTACTCAAAAACTGGTGCTTGATTCATGCAAGATGGTCGAAAAGCAATCTGAAGCATTCCATACGTTTCTGTGGCATTTTTTCCAATTTTAAAACATAATTTTATTGCATATCATTCATCTAAAGTGTCCTCACGTCTAGATTCCATTTTTGAAATTCACCAGCTGTGACAATCAAGCTTTAGTAGGCTCTATTCCGATTCCTGCTGTAGCTGTTCACTTAAACCTGAATCAGAAAATTGGTCAGTCATCTCATGAGATATATAACAATAACATACTGAATTTTCAAGAGTCTACAATAATCTTAAAAGCCTGTACAAAAAAAGTCTGCAAACTTTTTGAAGGCAAATATATATATATATATATATATATATATATATAGATAACCAATATATATATATATATATATATATATATATATATATATATATATATATATATATATATAAAGATGGTTGTTGTAGGTTCAAAGAAAGAATAAGGATATATTTAAAATAGGAAGGTCCACGAAGAAATTTGTATTTTTTGAAAAATGTTTTAGATAGACATGAAAGGAACAGTTCCAATGTTAAAATCACAGTTATCAGTTTTATCTAATCCGCGGACTGATGCAGTCTTCTAGTGTTTTATGTCGAACTCCGGAGCCCACTTTGAAACGAATTCTTTATTTAATCCCTCGGATTAAATTGTTTTCTTTCCGTTAACCATGACAAGTACAAGTCTTAGGCTACAAGATGACCAAGGTTTATTTTGGATTGAATAACAATTTTTTTTCAAAAAATGCAAACCTCTTTTATATATATATATATATATATATATATATATATATATATATATATATTAAAATAGGATGGTCGACAAAGAGATTTGTATTTTTTGATTTTATTTATTTTGTTCTTACATACGTGTTATATATGTGTATGTTTTGCTTTCGTCGGATAACATGTGTGTGTGTGTGTGTGTGTGTGTGTTTGGTTTGGTTTTTTGGGTGTTATGGCATATCAACCTTTGTAGGTTATTTAACGCCAAATCCATATTTATGTAAATAATCTGTTCTATTTAAAACAATTCAGTTTAGCATAAGTACACAGTTTAATTGTCAAAAACATTTCTATTTCAAATTATTCAAGCACTTATATGTAACAATTCAGTTAAGTGTAAATACAGTTTTAATGTCGAAAAACAGTTCCATTTAAAATAATTCAGTTAAGCATTAGCTCGCAGTTTAAAGGTAAGTACAGTTTAATTGTCAAAAACATTTCTATTTCAAGCTATTCAGTTTACTCAAAAATTCAGTTTAGCATAAGTATGCTGTTAGTTCTATTTAACTCAGAGATAGGACCCTTATCAGGTCCTAACACTCCGTGCCAGAGTGGACCTGGGAATGAAGGGGTACTCCACATTCCCCAAAGCCCCAGCATTACTGGAACCTCACCATCAGATTGTTTAACGTCATTCAGGACACTCGGTGGCGGGGGTCTTACCCCTCTGCAGAGGTGCAGTCGGTGTATTCTCCAGTCCCAGCCGACTGGGCAGCATATATATATATATATATATATATATATTTATTTAGTTGTCTTACGTGGTAGTGTCGCTGGGCGTAGGTTTCATGCTTTACGCATTCCTTAGAGGTAATATATATATATATATATATATATATATATATATATATATATATATATATATATATATACCACAATAGTCTTCCACAGACAGATCTGTTTCGTTCTATCAGAACTCATCAGTGTGGCTAGACAGTATCTTCCCGTAGCTGGTATCGAAACCCGGTTGTCTCAAACGCCAAGCCAAAGCTTCTAACCATTCAAGCCCTATCAAATAATACAATAAAATCTGATCCACCATTTACTCACCAAATGAGAACCATAAACCTATACAATATATATATATATATATATATATATATATATATACACACACATCTTCAGCCACTGACAGACTCTTTGAAATATCACAAATCTTCAGTGTACCTAGACACGCAGGACGTTTCAACTGGCATTGAAATCTTCAGTGTGGCTAGACACGCAGGACGTTTCAACTGGCATTGAAACCCTACTAGCTTCACGCTTGACAGGGTATATAACTACTCACCTCTTATTCACTTAAAAGAATTTTACGAACTGTATCAATATAAACGACTGCTTTGTACTTGGGTGTCACACAGTATAAAAGTAAAAAAAAAATTTAGGGACCTTAGTCGTGGGCGACCAGAAGGCTATCTTTTTAATAGCTACTATACCGAATTATAGGGGAGGGCGCTACTCCTTCCCATGGATTGCTCCAATTTACCCTTGATACGCAATGTGGTATCAAGTACCATTTTTAAATTCTTTTGTATGACGCAACATGGGACTGAACCAAGGTCTCCCGGACCATTGGCGAACACTCTACCTATTGGCCATAGTAAGGGATATGTTTTGAGAAAATGTTAACAAGCTCAGTTTTCCAGTTAAGATAAAATGAAAATTGATTTACATTCAAATTTGGACTTTTGTTGAAATTTTCTCAAAATAACAAAATTTCTAATCATTGTTGACATTTTAAAAACATTTCTCTTCAAACATGGATTTTTGTCAAAGCAGATTTTTAAAAAAGTCTGAAAACCAATTTGGTTTTTATGTTTTTGGAAGATATTTAGTGATCAGACCAAAAAAAAAATGAGTTGGTGTAAAAAAGAGATTGAATAGGGACGATTTCTGAAAGAAGTAAGAAAGAAATTATATGGACGACTCATTGGCTTAATGGGTAGAATGTTTGCCAATGGTCTGGGAGACCAGTGTTCAATCCCAGGTCGAGTCATACCAAAGACTCAAAAAATGGTACTTGATAATTCCTTGCTTAACACTCAGCATTATAAGGTATGTAAAGGGTAAAGTTGAGAAATCCGGGAGGAAGCAGTAGTGCCTTCCCCTACACCTCGGTGTAGTAGCTATTAAAAAGGGAGCCTTTGTGTCACCCTCGACTAAGTTCACCAACTTTAATTTTACTTTTTATGTAGCTATTGGATTTATATTGTATATGCTCAGTAAAAAAAAAAATTCTTTGAACGGTTTGTGATACACCCCTTCGGCCGCTCCCGAATACATTAACTTCTTAAAACCAATGCTATTCATGGCCCGTTATTCATCTAGTGGGTTCCGACAGGGGTATCACACATTTTTTTTACGGTCACCAGAAATACAACCGAGGGAGTGTGAGAAAAAGAACATGGGAACAATATGGACTTTGGTCAGTTCCAAGTGCAAGATGGGTAGTTTTGTAATACTTTTTGTACAGATTTTCGTGCATTTTGGAGACTATCGCTGGGAGTGTATTTTTCGCGAAATTTCTATAAAGCTACCAGGAATGCCAACTCATCTTGAATGGTCTTCCCTCACTGTTTCCTTCTGCTGACCGTTGTCGACTCAGGACTGCCAACTCATCTTGACTGGTCCCTTCTGCTGTCCGTTCTCAACTGCCACTCTGCGTCTCCCTTCACCAACTCAACCTCTCTGGGTTCCTTTGCCAACTGCCCTGGCTTCTCTCGGACCTGCCTTTCCTCCCCACTTCCGGTCTCATTGGAGATCTCGAGTCTAAGCCTTTTGTTTGGTTTCGCGCCAAAACAGACAAAGGGATCGTCTGTTTGGCGGACCACCCACATAGTGTCACAGGTTGATGAGATAAGGTCGTAAAAAGAAGTGAAGTCGAAGGAGAAGTTGCAAAAACCTAATTGTAATTTTCAGTAAAATAAAATTTTTGATCCTATGCTTCCCCGGCTTTGTCTGGCATTTGTGCTGGATGGGGTATCGATCAATGGCAGATTCGAGGCAAAAAGACCCCCAGTTTCGGCTGAGCTACCTTCGGGTGAGCGAGCTGCTTTTTTGACTCCTATGCACCCCTACTATAGCACTTGACCTCACGGTCTAGTTATAGCTATATTCTGGCATGTGTGCCTGGATCTAGATTTATGTCCGTGATACTGCTTGACTCATTAGATCCACATTGCACCTAGTGGGTCAATGACCAGCAGGGTTCGAGTCCCGGCTCGTTCCCGACCTTCCCTTCCCCTTTATCCCCACTTTAATCGGGTTCGGGTTTTTGACCTTGTGTCAAGTCTTGTCTGGTGGGAAGCAGCGACAAATATCATACTAGTTTATGACCTGTATCTCAACATTTTTTATTAAACGGTATTATTTATTATCTTTCGTCAAAAACGTGAATTTCACTTTCAATTAAGGCGTCTCATACCTTCAACTTGGGAGATTGAGTGGTAAGGTTTGCTGAAAGACTAAAACTAATTTATCTACTTAAAGAAAACAAGCAATTTTAACCTAAACAATATCTATTCTGACGTAATCAGGGTTTTAAGAATTTAATAAAAATAGTATTGTTTGGGATTTGCATTCTTTCAGTTGTTAACGTGCAACTAAAATTAAACCACAATCAAGAGTGGAATATTGAATAGGCGGCCTTGAATAGGTTAGCGTCTACCTAATCATTGGCGCTAACAACTTGATTAGCCTGACGGTATAAATACTGAACAGATCTGTGCTTGGTTGTCAGAGAAGACTTGCAGTCACTCGAACCACAACACTCTGTACTCTTTGGTAGTCAACAACCAGAAAGCAAAGTCACCATGCCTAACTACACTCTCCATTACTTCAATGGCCGCGGCCGTGCCGAGATTCTTCGTATGATGATGGCCATTGCTGGTCTCAAATACATGGACAAGAGATATGAATTCTCTGACTGGGATCGTTGCAGGAATGGTAAGGAATTAATCTGATGCATTTTCTTTAATTGTTCTTATTTTATTGAATTTTTCAACCGATGCGCACGTTGTACTTTTTTGATGTCTAAAAATCAGAGAATGAAAGTGTCTGGACTAGACTAATTTCTTTACTTAGAAATAATAACGCCATCAGTAAACTATTTGGACATTATATAGGTCGTTCGTAACTTTTGATTCGTGTGTAGAGTCACATTGGCAGATAGGGGGATAAGATTTGAGAAAGAATGAAAACCGCAGGTATTGACTAATTTATTTACTTTGGAGTAAATAAGCAATTTTAACGCAAAGAGTAAACTTATCTGACGTAATCTGGGTCTTTAGTATTTTTCAAAAACGCCCAGTTGTTTGTGATCTGCATTCTTGCAGTGGTTAAAGTACAACTCAAATTAAACCACAATCAAGTGTGGAATATTCAATAGTTGGCCTTGAATAGGTTAGCGTCTACCTATTCATTGACAATAACAACTTAATTACCACGTCAGTATAAATAACAAGGTAGATGTGTGCTTGGTCGTCAGAGAAGACTTGAAGTCACTCAAACCACAACACTCCGTTCTCTTTGGTAGTCAACAACCAGAAAGCAAAGTCACCATGCCTAACTACACTCTCCATTACTTCAATGGCCGCGGCCGTGCCGAAATTCTCCGTATGATGATGGCCATGGCTGGCGTCAAATATATGGACAAGAGATATGAATTCTCTGACTGGGATCGTTGCAGGAATGGTAAGGCATTTTAAAATAGATATATGTATATATTTATTCATATAGAAATATAAACATATGGCTGTTTTAATATTGAAAATAATATACTTTCTAAATGTCTTTCTCCAGGTCTCAAAAGGAAAGGTGAATGGAATTGCCGATTTATAATATTTTTTCAACTCGTGTTTTTTTTTAGAAATGACATAATAAGAAAATATTTTGTCACACTTTTCGCTGCATAATCTTTATAAATGTACTTTACAGGATTTTCCATTGTTTCAATCGAGTGTTCCTTATTTGAAAAGAGGTTACCGTAGGAAAAGATATGTCCCACAGCTTTTGAGATCTGCAAGCAATGTATTTCTTAACTATCTGGTATTTGGCATCAAGATATTTGAAATTTAAACATATATCTAACATTCTGATTATTTGTTTTAATGTCTTCTTAAGTCATGGGGTTTACTTGATACTAAACGCTAGCTCTTCGAAAGAATTGAGCACTCTGGTAGCCGATAGGGTATAAAAATGTAAACACACGGCTGCTGCTGTTGCTACATAAATACCTTAAGAATTCCCTTAGCCAAACGTGGTACGCTTGTTGGCTGAGCGGTCTGAGACTTAGTCTAACGTAAACTTCGATGGGTTTCGATCCCGGCTTCGAGCGTCTTACGTGTCTAGCCACACTGTAGACTTCTGATAGAACGAAACAGTCTGTCTGTGGATGACACTATATATATATATATATATATATATTTGTGTGTGATTTGCAAGCGAATAGTTTTTTGGTAATTTCATATTCAAACATGTTTTTTTTTATCATAGCTATCGAATGTTAATAATAGTAAAGTTGGCGACCATAGTCGAGGGTGACCCGAGGGCTTCCTTTTCAATAGCTACAAAACTGAGGTGTAGAGGAGGGTGCAACTCCTTTCCCGAGATTGCTTCACTTTACCCTTGACACATACTTTATAATGCTGAGTGTTAAACTAGGAAATATCAAGTACCATATTTTGATTGAACCCCAGTCTCCCGGGCCATTCAATTTAGTATTAATCATTTGCTTTCACATAGTTTAATGCTTTCAGCATTGATATCTCAGTGCAATTGAGTCCCAGCCACCACGTTTTAACACTTTTATTAATTTGATTTGGGTAATTTTTGGTCACAAGAGCAATTAGAAGAATATGTTTGGGACATTCATAGAGGCAACATGTCTAGCCGATTAATCAAATCGGGCCTTTCTGACCGTCCTTCTAGCCATGTAAGGGCCTTAGTAGGCATTAGCTGATGGTCTTTCACAGGAGTTTAAGTGACAGCAAGTCTCTTCAAGTCTCCAGGACTCTTCTCAGTATTCTGACTGTTCTCAATACTGCTGTAGTTTGGATAGTCTCTACTCGTCCGCTAACTTCCAAGTCCCCCAGTCTCTTTAATAATCATTTAATTACTGTTCAAAAAGCAACTATCACAATTAATTCCCCACCAAATTTGAGATCTGCAAAAAATGTATTTTTCAATTTTTGGTTTTTGCTGCAGGTATTTCGTTTAGGCAGATCATTGAATAATATTTTTTGCAGCATTGGACAATTGAATTATATTTTTATTTGCTTGGCTTGGAAAAAAACGGATACCATTATTTTTATAATTTAATCATGTTTGTTTAAAGAATATATCATGAAGCCAGAATTTTGGGCTGTTAAAGAAAAATGCTTCGTCTCTTATCATTTATTAGTTTATTAACGGTTAAGTAATTTTTTAAAAAGAAGTAAAAATCCTCTAGTTGTGTGAATTGCAAATTCGCTCCCAGGAGCAATATTGCATTGGTTACTAAATCTCATATGAGAGAGGAATTGGTTACTAGATCTCATGAGAGAGGTGTTCAATATCTGTCTATATTTCTGAGATGAGGTATTATGTATATTATTTAAATTTTTCGGACTATTGTCCTTATCTTTGTCACCATTTTTATCACAACGTTTCGACCGTTGTACGCTCCAGCCTTCTTCAGGTGGTTGGAATGTCGAACTTAACCCTTTATTTCGCTTACTGGGGTAGACTGTTCTAGTTCCACAAGCCATATTTAATGGATGTCAGTTATCAGTTATCTCCTGTTAATTTTTCCTCTGAAAGTTCTCCTGCTTTCACCGGGTATTGGATTCACATTATTTGGGTGTGTCACTGGATCTAACCAACGTTTTTATCCACTGGGTGATGTATCCTTGAAGACATCTGCGTCTGAATTTCTGGGTATTATAAACCTAATATCTTCAGCAACTATTTTTACCAGTGCTCGTATTGCAATTTTGTTAACATTGCATTTTTTTATCTCAATCAGCGATATTATGTCTCTCCTCCTTATGTCGAAACCTTTAACTCAAAGTTAATAAAAAGGTTTCGTACTTGAACAAGAAGTCGTTACGTGTTTTCGAATTTCGAGATTCCTATGTTCTTTATATGTTCTTTCGCAATGAACATTACATGTCCATTTCGCATATGGCGTTAATTGTGGCTATGTAACACTTTTGCTAATCAGAACTCATTGACGCAATTTTACTAAGTTTTCTGCATACATGTGCATTCAATAAATTTCCAGACTTTTTTGTACTGGCATTTAAAATTATTGTAGACTCTTGAAAATTCAGTATGTTATTGCTATACTTCTTATGAGATGTCTGACCAATTTTTATGATTTCAAGTTCAAATGAACAGCTGCAACAGGAAAAGGAATACACCCTGATTGTCACAGCTAGAGAATTTCAAAAAATGGAATCTGAACGTCAGGACACTTTAGAAGAACGATGTGCTATAAAATTCTATTTTAAACTTGGAAAAAATGCCATTCAATGAAAGCTGGATCTACTGCTATGATCCAGAGAGCAAGAGACAGAGTTCCTAGTGGAAGCATGCTGGCTCTCCCAGACCCAAGAAGGCCAGACTGAACGAATCCACCAACAAACATTTAATGATGCCTTTTTTTGACAGCACTGGCATGATCTACATGCACTGGGTTCCCACTGTACTGACAGTCAACAAGGAATACTATGTTGAGTTTTTAAGGGAGTTCAGGTGGGGATTCCGTAGGAAGAGGCCAGCACTCTTCAAATCGGGTCAGTGGTATTTCCACCGGGACAATGTATCAGTTCACAACTCCATCCTTGTCACGGACTATTTGACCAAGATGGGCATCAAGACAGTTCCTCAGCCTCCCTGTGACTTTTGGTTATTTCCTAAGCTCAGAGGCTGTCGTTAATAGACAATTGAAGAGATAAACGAGGCTGTGACAAAGGTCATTGACACGCTAACACAAGAGGACTTCCATGGGGGCTTCAAGAAGTTTTTGGAACGGTACAACAAGTGCATTGCAACCAGAGTAGATTACTTCGAAGGGGACTAGAATTTCATGCGTGTACTATCAATAAAAGTGCCCATACGAAAAAATTCTGGAAACTTGTTTGATGATCCTCGTATGTGTAGCACAAGGCTGTATGAATGGTGCATCCAAAGAGACTCGTACTCACTCTTGAAGGTTTGATAGTCTAGTTAGTTAACCATTACCCCGCCCGAGACGCCCAGTCAGAACTCGAAGTCGATTCGCTGTTGATACGTTTCTATCTTTAACCCAGGCGTTTCTGATTAATTTTACCAGAAGATTCAGTAATAAGGCTGTTTATCCGAACGAGATAGTCATAGTAACCCTTATTTACAGGTGCATATTTTTTTAAGTAAATTAATAGTAATAGGTCAATTTCTATCCAAGACGTCGATGAATATGATCAACGTGACTAACAGCTGAACCCGAAACATCTTCTTTAAAAGAGAATCCGTGAGTTTCCACTTCATAGATTCAACAATTACAAAACACATTCTTCTGTAGCCTTCACTTGCACTTTTCTGCTACCAAAAATTTGATGACAGACCTCTGTTCAAGCCTGCTGCACTCTCTTTGATTTGCTTCCAGATTGAATAATTTCAATTTTTTCAAAATATTCTTCTTACTTATTCAATGATGCCCGTATATATATATATATATATAGTCATCCACAGACAGATCTGTTTCGTTCTATCAGAACTCATCAGTGTGGCTAGATATACTAGATTCCCGTAGCTTGGATCGAAACGCGGTTGACTCAATCGCCAATCCAAGACTCTACGCCTCAGCCACGAGGAAACCAGCAGCAGCGAAGTAAATTTTAAAAGGTTCTGAATCACAATTACTATTGTTTACATATATCCTCATAACGGCTACCGAGAGCTCAATTCATATATGAAGAGCCTTGTATATACGCTAATGGCAACGCGATTACTTTATTCGCTAGAGAGCTCCACCCTACGGGGGTAGGGGAGCATATACATATTGGTATATATATATATATATATATACACCGATACGTGCCATACTAAACAATTTTATAGGAACTGGAGCGCTGAAAATTCCAGGTCCACGAGGACCAGAGATCAGGCTGACTGCTATTCTACCACAGTGACAAGGTACTAACGATCTGAAGTTAATTAGACATAAATCTGAATTATAATATGGTAAATAGCTTTGGTAAAAAATGGTCACGGTGGCCAGTTCTTAAGAAATTGCCAAGTATGGCAGGTATAGATGATGTCTATACCTATGCCAGAAGTAGTACGGCCATCATGGGCAACTTATATTTACCTGACAATAGCTCTAAGGTATCTGGTCAATGTGGCAGTGTAGCAATGAGCCTGATCTCTGCTCCTAGTGATACTAGAATTGTCAGTGCTCCTGTTCCTAAGATATATATGTCTAACTTCTCTCTTTGAACCAACAAAAATAATATCATTTTTAATATATATATATAATGCCATGGATATTGAGTAATCTCCATATCATTTTGCACTTGGTTCGCCACAAACTGATTATGTGACAACCAACAATGTTATAATATATATATATATATCATCATCATGTCGCGCTGGTAGCATGGATATCCCTGACCCTCTCTCGCCACTCCTCCCTATCGTTCATCGCCTCACGCAGGTCTTCAGGATAACATCCCGTATCCTCACATAGCTGCTGAATGTATGTTTGTGCTGGTCGTCCTGCTTTTGCACGGCCATGTGTGGGGGTCCATATGAGTACATCTCTTATGAGTTCGTCCCTGCTTCTCCAGCTGTGTCCTGCATGTCTGGTTCGTCTAACTTGAATAGTTTTCGTGATAGGAGGCAGGTGGCCGTACAGTTGGTGTCTTGTGGGGTGTTGCCGCCAGGACTTGTTCAAGACTGCACGCAGCATTCTTGTGTAATTGCCGTCTAGCTTCTTCTCGAGCCGTTTTGTTAGAGTCCATGTAGTGCATCTATATAGCAGTATCGATGTGACCGCTGCCTGGAAGAAACTGCGTTTCATTTTATCGGTTAGATCTGATTTCCATAATCGATAGCCTATTGATAGCTGTCCAAGCTTTCGTTAACCTCGTGTCAATGTCCTTTTCAGTTGATTCGACGCTGCTTCCTAGGTAAGTGAATTTGTCTACTAGTTTAAGAGGGGTTCCGTCTAGAGTGGAGATGTCCCCCCTTTGATTATAGCACATATATTCCGTTTTGTGTGCATTAACATAGAGGCCTATGCCTGCGGCTGCTCATTCCAAACTATGCAGAAGTGTTTCGGCTTGGTCAGGTGTATTTGCCAGTATCGCTATGTCCTCGGCGTAGTCGGCGTCGGTAATTGTTTTTGCGGGGTACTTACTGCTTCTTTTCTTCGTCAGCTCGAAGCCATTCTCTCTGATTTTGTCAGAGTACGTAGTCTAGACAAATGATAAAGAGATACGGAGCCAGCGTGTCCCCTTGTAGTACTCCTGCTACAATGTCAAAGTATTCTGTGTCTCCATCTGGTGATCGTACTTTTACTTTGGTGTTTCTATAGAGAATCGTTATTGCCGCGACGGTTTCTTTAGGTATGCCGTACGCTAGTAGGATTTGTTCCATCTTTCCTCTGTGAATCGAATCGAAGGCCTTGGTAAAGTCGACAAATATTAATGTCGCTTGTAGGTTTTTTGCCCGTACATCTTCAAAGATTCTACGGATGGTTAATATTTGTGAGGTCGTGGATCTATCATAGTTCGCGTACTGTGTAGGGTTAAGTAATTGATATAGTGAACATATAAAAGAGGATTTGTATAATTTTCCAATGTTCCATGCTAAAAATGGACTTAGACACGATGATATCTGCGTCCATGAACTTTTGCATGTAATAATTCCGAAGCTTCTTCATAGAAATTTAGAAAACATTGTTTATTTACATTTAGCTTCAGACTATTTCTCCTATACAACTAATACTGCAATACTCTTGATTTTTTATTGAATGTCGTCATTGACAATGTATTAAATTTCTATTCCAGATTTCCCCTGTAATTACCTCCCCTGTCTGCAAATGGACAATGGTGACATGATGCCTGAGACGATGGCTATTTGCAGATATTTGGCCCGTGAATACAGTAAGTTAAAGTCACAATTAAATCATTTCTATTTAATGACATTCAACAAAGAAATTAATGTTGAACTGATATTAATATTTGAAATGTTGAAATGATAATTAAATAGATAAAAAATTACTGAAATCAAAAACAGTAGATACTCAGAGTTTAAGACTGTGGGTTCAGAATATTTCAACATTGTGTATCACTCTGAAATACAGTGTACATTTATATATATATATATATATATATATATAATCCGAGGTGAAACTGCAAGGAGTAGGAGTATCCAATTTGAGTGCTCTATACAAACGGCTATCGATTTATAATTAATTTGGTTATAAGAATACCTGAAACACAACCTGCAGAGCCACGAAATTTTATTTAAAAAAAAAAGAATTTTTTCTTTGGTGTCATTATAAATTTATTTCAAGTCATGCTGGCCATCATCAAAAGTTAGAGAAAAAAAGTCTTTTTTGGTTGTTTTTATATTGCTTCCGGCAACAACAAAAATTTTTAATTAATTTTTTAATTAAAATATTTTTTTAATTAAAATAATATTTTAATATATTTTAATTTGTTTTTTAATCAAGAAAAGATTTTACGGTAGGGATATCATATCTATTATTATTTGATACAATGTTTATACATCCTTTTAAAAAACAAAAACCCTGACCCCTTTTTTAAAATACTACTGAAAAATAAGAAAAAAAAAACAATTGCGAAAATTTAAATACGTGGTATAAGACTAATTTTGAATTATAGATAAACTTACACTCATACTTCTGTTGTAACTATTATGTGTTATAAATGAATTATATATATATATATATATATATATATATATATATATATATATATATATGTATTTACCAATTCCTCTGCATGGGTAGGATGAGACACAAGCTCAAGCAGAGCCTAACAAATATGAATTCAGAGTTTTCCTTCTCCTAGACTGGATGCCGCACCAAGGTTAAAGAGCCCATCCTACCCGACTTTTAAGCCATAGCTGGAAGGAGAATAGTTGGATTCATACCTTTATTAAGAATATTATCACTATATGAAAAACAAACATTCCCGTCCAGGGATTGAACTCGGTTCACCGTGACCATTTCCTATGAGAGTAAGCTTTACATTAAGAAAACATCCGATGTACATATGTATCTGTATAAAGTAACCCGCTGTTTTAATATTTGTTTTCAATCTTAATTGTTATCATCAATTTTTAAAATGTTCTTTTTGTCTTGAACGGCTCTGCTGGTTAGAGAAGGTGAAGAAGATACTTGTACGAATGTTGGTTAGGAAAATTGTCTGAATCGTTTACATCGCTTAATTTACAAAAGAAGGTTAATGTTGTATGTTGACCTCCGACCCGGACCATAGATTGCGTTGGCGAGCTTGCTTGATAATATGGGACAGGGTTAAAATCCCACAGTACAGTCAAAAACTGATGCACCGGAAGAGGGTGACCTCTGAACTGCATGATAGTTATTTCCGCTTGATGATGATCAAACATGCCAGTCCAAAGACACCGGAAGTGGCATATTCCGGCCTGGCTAGCCATGAGAATAGATTGAGTGGGCGTAAAACAATAATATAACTCGGCATAAGAAGTTTTAGTTAGTTGGAGATCAGATGAGTTAGAGACAAGATGCGGTAGAGAGAACAGCACCCAACGGAGAGGGCCCCCAGGCCTCCGGTTGAGCAGTCCAGGACGACACACGGTTATGTCCGGAGGGTCTGGGGAGGTCAATATGTTGCAGTCTTTGTTCAGTCTCCAGCTCCCTCTAACACACAACCTTTCAAATAAAGTGAGAGGTATATTTTTTAAAGAAGTCTTCGCTTGTCTTTATTATTGCGTCAAGATGTATTCTGCATGTATATGTGTATATATGCATATTTATTATGTGGTTATACAACATTAACACCTACATTAATAACCAAATCGGCATTATATAAGCTTATGCGCCTTCATTCGATTGAACGCTTGACTTTACCGATTGGAAGACAGGAGCTCATTATTTTCGTGATAAATTGAGTGCTAGTTAAAACTTTGTGTTCGTAGTTGCAGGTTTTTGATTTCTAAAGGTCAAGTTTTGCGTAGCAATAATATAAAAAAATCACGACAAGTTTGTTTTAAAATCATCATCATCATCATCATCATGTCGAGCCGCTAGCAAGGATATCCCTGACCCTCTCTCGCCACCTCTCCCTATCGTTAATCGCCTCTGGCAGGTCTTCAGGGCTACATCCTGTATCCTTAAAGCTGCTGAATGTATGTTCGAGCTGGACGTCCTGCTTTTGCCCGGCCATATGTGGGGTTCCATTGGAGTACATCTCTTATGAGCCCGTCCCTGCTTCTTCAGCAGTTTTAGAATCAGCTATTAGTGAAATACTAAAAATAAACATGTGGGTGCATGTCAGATGATATTTAGATATTGACGTGTCACTAAAAACTTTCAGTGATTACCTGCGATTAACAGATTAAAGAGAATAAATAGAAAAATATGTAAGGAGATTTGAAGACCTAGGAGTGAGTCAGAGGGAGTTAGAGAAGGACCAGATGAAGACGGAGCAAACTGGCCCAGATGGAGGTGGGTCTGGGTCTGTAAAGAAGAAATATCTCAGTCTGTGGTTGTCTGTTTCGTCTGGCTCGATGTATAGTTCCGGTCGATCTAATGAGTCGATGCATATTTTCTAATCGATCTATCCCTTTCCGCCGGCTACTGTAAACGTTGCAGACCAAATAAACGTTCGCATCCTGAAACTGACAAAATGCTTTTTTAAAATTTTTTGTTGTATTGTAACTTTCGACGTGGTGCCGTCGTAGTATTTGTCGCTGCCTCCCACCAGACACGACTTGACACAAGGTTAAAAGCCCGAAGGCCAATTAAAGTGGAGATGAAGGGGAGGGGAAGGTCGGGAAGGAGCCCAGACTCGAACCCTGCTTGTCTGTGCTGCTCATCGGCTCACTTAGTGCAATGTGAGCCTGATGAGGCAAGCAGTTTCACGAACCCAAATGTGGGTCAGGGCACGTATGCCAGTTAACGGCTTAAACTAGACGCTTGGTCTAGTGCCGTACAAGGGGGACAAAGGAGACAAAAATGCAGCTCGCCCACCCGAAGGTAGCCTAGTCGAAACTAGGTGCCTAATTAAAGGCCCCAAGTCTGCCATTGTTCCTTTTCCAGGGCTACGCTCCGGACCGAAGTCCAGAACAGGCCCCGGGGCGTTCGCCAGGAGCTTGACGTGGTGCCGTCGTACCACAAAAGAAAAAAAATCTCCTTATTTGAACAGCAGAGTAAAAACCTCAACATGAAGTATTTTTTTTTCGAAATGACCTAAAAGGATTATTGATTGGTTTTTGTTTAATGGCATATCGACCTTTGTTTGTTATTTAATGCCAAAACCATTCTCCTAGAAGAAGAATTATTGAATAATGTGAAATATCTTTTCCAAGTTAAAATAAATAATTATATTATAAATGAAGTACACATATATATGTATTTATAAATCCCATCGAATGGGTAGGGTTTGACTCAAGATCAAGCGGAGCTTAACAGGTTTGAATACAATTTTCCTTCTCGTAGACTGGGTGCCATACAAAGGTTAAAGATCCCAGTCTGCCCTGCTATTACCTCATAGTGGAAAAGAAAATAGTTGGATTCATACCTTTCCTAAGAGTATTATCACCATATGAAAATCAAATTGTCGCGTCCAGGATTTGAATTTGAGTCACCATATCTACTTCCTATGAGAGTAACCGCTGCATACAAACACATCTTATGTACGTGTATCAGTAAAAAATAGACCGCTGCTTTATTTGTTTCGTCTAAATGGCATATAACCCTTTGTGGTTTATTTAATGTTAAAGCCATTCTTGTAGAAGAAGAGTAGGGTTCTATTAGACCCATACTCGACAGTGACCGCGCCAGGGGCGCTGCAGTTCAAGATTCACTCCATAGCATCTTCTGCTGGTGTGATAAATTTGGCGTAAAACAAATCATATTTATTTAAAGAGGTTTCGAATAGACAAAAAGTATTATTTGTTTGATACACACATCTTATCAATATTGATTTATTTTATAGATTTTTATCCTAAGAGCCCCATGGACATGATGAGGTGTGACTACATCTGCGACTGCTTCTATGAAATCATGCACGATTACATGAGGTACTACCACTGGAAGAACGGACACTTCAGGGTGAGTAAATTGTTTCAAAATTGCTGAATACGCCATATGTACTTCTTCAATACAGTTGCTCTCTCAAATTGACCGGCTCCTTGGCCTAGTAGGTAGAGTGTTTGCCCATAGTCCGGGAGACCTCGGTTCAAACCCAGGTCGCGTCATACCAACCACTTTAAAAATGGTAATTGATACCTCCTTGCTTAACACTCAGCAATATAAGATACGTATCAAGGGTCAAGTGGAGCAATCCAAGGAAAGGAGTAGCGCCCTCCCCTACACCTCGGTGTAGTAGCTATTGAAAAGAGAGCCTTCTGGTCGCCCTCGACTACGGTCGCCAACTTACAGCAGAATTTGACTGCGTATAAGGCGGATATTTTTGGCTAAAAATATCTTTTAAAATTCCCTGCGTCTAATATGCCACATGTAGGTTTAAGATTAGCGATAATCGGCCAGAATTAGCGACCTGACAATTCCTGTTAGATTAGACTTAAGAGTAACTTTCATATACCAATCGTTACTATTTAAAAGGCTATTGTGCAGATTAAAAGTGTTATTGATAATATTCATTATATTAATTTCATTACGTTTAATATTAGTAATTTTTTTTCTTAATTTACCCCGCTGAAATTGGGGTGCGGGTTATAAACCTGTGCGTCTTATATGCCGTAAAATACGGTAATTAATACAAGGATTCATTGCCAAGTGATATAATCACGGTAGATCAGTGTATATAAGGTTGAAATCGTAAGAAATGAATTATTCTACTCGCCTGAGAACTGCAAAATAGGAGTGTCACGACGGGAAATAATTCATTATCATTCCCAGGACTCGTGTTTTTTTTGTGAGGAGGGGAGGATTTAATGTGGGTTTTGATCCTGGGTAGACTATCCTTATTTACCAACCCCTCCGCTCGGGCAGGATATGACACAGGGTCAATTTTTAAGCGGAATTTAACAGGTTTGAATTCAGAGTTCTCCTTCTTATAGACTAGTTGCCTCACCAAGGCTGAAGAACCCAGTCTCTCCTACTATTTACCCATAGGTGCCCGTGGTTTAGTCGTTATCACCGTAGGAAATGAACACGGCGATACGAGTTCAAATCCTGGACGATACTGATTGCATTTCACATAGCACTAATACCCTTGGGAAAGGTATGAATCCAATTATTCTCCCTCCAGCTATGGGTAAATAGTAGGACAGACTAGGTTCTTCAGCCTTGGTTAGGCAACTAGTCTATGGGAAGGAAAACTCTGAATTGAAACCTGTTAAACTCCGCTTAAAAATTGACCTTGTGTCATATCCTGCCCGAGCGGAGGGGTTGGTAAATAGTACCTACTATTTACCCATATCTGGAGGGAGAATAATTGGATTCATACCTTTCCCCAGGGTATTAGTGCTATGTGAAATGCGATCGGTCTCGTCCAGGATTTGAACTCGTGTCGTCGTGTCCATTTCCAACGACGATAACCATTACACCATGGGCACCTCCTGGGTAGACAATCAGTGAATTTTAGAATTCATCGATAAATTGCCAGTTGAATATATAAAGAGAAATCGGTTTGTTTTTGTTTCATAGCATTTAAGCCCTTCATAGTTTATTCAATACCCAAACCATCCCCGAAGAAGAACAGTCGTGCAACTGTTAAGTCAATATCTAACGGCGGTAGAAAAACGAGCTCATTTCTTTTCTAAAGGTATTAATCTAAAAGTGAACCTAATAAAACGACTGGAGCCCGAACACGCATACTAACATATCATAGACCAGCAGGTTACCCACTACGTTATAAGTACTTCCTGTAAAAACAAAATGACACATACATTTAAAAAAATGAGCTGGAGAGAAATGAATAATATTGACTTAAAACCTCTTTTTAACACATATTTTTATTTGTCTTTCTTTTGCAGTACAACATGAACGACTATGGCTTCGGCGGTGACAGCACATGCAGCAACTACGACGTAAGTCTTATTTTTGTTTTATAGAAAAACTTTAATACTTTCAGTGTAAAACTTCTCAATCAAAATCAGCCAACGCTAATCACTGTGTTCATTAGAGATAATACTCCATGTTCTATTTTTTTTTTCAGAACTACATGTACTGGAGATACATGAACACCTTCAACAGAATTATGCCCTTCATGGAGAGGTCACTGTGCATGCGCAATGGTGGAAGCCAGTTCTTCATGGGAGATATGGTAAGTTTTTTTATATTTTAAATGAATCTATAATTTGTACATACGCAATCTCGTTTCAGTGTGAGCAAGATAAAACGCAAGACCAATTTAACAAACTTTAAAATGAAATATCATAAATTTAATGACATTTAAACGTCTAACCAATTTAAAATTTCTTAAATATGTATTCTGAAAGTTCGGTCACTTTGCTTGAAAGCGTATTATACCTTTTGTAGAGAACAGTAAAGTACTATTTAACCCAGGGATCAACTGTCTGAAACGTAATAGAACGACTGGTGTTCGAATTCGCCAAGTGCGCTGTTTTTTTTATTCAGCTTGTTACCAATTACGCCATATCTACGTTCTGGGTTAGTTCCCATTTTATTTCATCTGACAGATAGAATTTCCATATGATCTATATAAGGATATCAATATTCAGCCTTTAATCAAAACAATTTTTATTTTAACTAATAGATGATATGTTCTGAACTGATGTAATATTTTTTTTAAAAAGCCATACATCTTCAAATATATCCAGTCTTATCTTACTTCTTTTAAACTTTCAGCTTATGTGGTGTGACATGATGTTCTACTGTTGCATGGAGAGCATGTTCAGGGAGAACCAGTCTATGTTCAGCAGCTACCCGAAAATGATGGCCCTCTACAACCGTGTCGCTTCCTACCCCAAGATCGCTTCTTACTTGAAGAGCCGCTGCAATACCCCCTGGTAGATTCGGTTTATCAGACATTCGTTTCATCTTTCTAAATAAAAACATGATATGTGTGATCTCTGGAAATGAGACATGTTTTCAAAAACCTGTTTCATAAAGAAATATTCGACCAGTTGAGTTTTATTCATATGATGTAACGAATTTATAACTTTGAATAAAAACATTTCTTTCTAATATCTCTTTATAGTTCATTTTTGAAACTGTTTTGTTTATTTTTGAGTTTCACTTAGTTTGTCAGCAAAAGGCCAACTTGAGAGAAAACAGTAAGATGATTGTGATACGCCAACAAACAAAGAAGAATAGATTTGTCTCCCTTATAAACAGATATAAAAAATATTGATTTTTTTCTTTGGCATGAACTCAAACCGCTTTCACTAATTGGAAAGATGCAACTATTTTTTTTTGCTAATCAACGAAAACCCTTAATTAACCTGTGAGTTTACACACACGTGTGTGTGTGTGTGTTTTTTTTTTTTCTCGCCACATTTGAATATCCATAAACGCATCTTGTTTTTTTATTTTCTTACCCTGAGAATCTCTTCGGCTAATTCGGTAGTCGTTATAATTATTATTTCGCGCTGACGCTGGTGTTCAGTGTTGAAGAAGTAAATATTTGAATTTTGCTTTCTGATTTTTTGCTTAGCCCAAGGTTTCTGGTTATCTAAAAGGGTTGTTGTTACATCCTTTGGTAAAATTAACAGGTGAACTTTTCGTAGATAAAATCAACTGACTACCGGAAGAGCGGAATTGCGTGGGCGTAATACCCGAAGCATAAAAAACGTATGGTGAAATTTTGATCATCGAAGACTAATGGTGAACAAGCATTGCGTCGGTGCAGAAGCGTGGGCATGTGCGTCACGTTGGAGACAATACAGGGACTTGAGATTTGGCTGAAGGAATTTTCCTCTAGCTTTTCCGACTTCCGACAGTTCCTTCGTGAGTTCGAACTCTCTTCGATTGCTCACCTTCTCCACATAAATGTCACCGTCGAAGAAGATTATATTTTTATATAAACATGTTCTTCGTTGTTTGTTAAAATACAGCGGTGGTATACGACAATACATTTCGAAAAAAAAATTATCAAAAACAAAATTGATTAAATATATATAAGGAAGATATAACGGTTTGTATTGTTTCATATCTATACTTTTGTAATATAGATTAAACTTTTGTAATAAATAGTACCTAATAATATTCATTTAGACCGCACGCTCTGAAACTAGTTGAAAAGTTCACATACCTAGGAAGCAGTGTCTCATCGACCGAGACAGACATCGATACACAACTAACAAAGCCATGGACAGCTATCAATAGGCTATTGGTCATATGGAAGTCAGGCATGACCAATAAAATGAAACGCAGTTTCTTCCAATATATATATATATATATATATACATTATGATAGTGTTGGTTGTCACTAAATGACTTTGTGGGTTTGTGTCGAACCAAGTGCAATATAATATAGAGAGTGCTTAATATCTAGGATTGAGCTATTATATAATAATAATAATAAAAATAATAATAATAATATATTAGATATATATATTTGATTCATCGAATTTAGACTGTGACCCCTGGGTTTCAAGGAGTTTTTGCAAAAAACAATCATCAGCCTGATGATTGTTGTTTTGCAAAAAAACTACATGAAACCCAGGGGTCCCAGTCTAAATTCCATGAATTAAATATATATATATCTAATATATATATATTTATTTATTATATATATATATATATATATATATATAGAGAGAGAGAGAGAGAGAAAAAAAAGGTCTTGTCGGTGCATCCTGTGCCTTTCTGAGCTGTTAAGTAAGTTTTTGCTGATCGTGCAGTGCGTATGGATGAGTCAATGAGAAAACGTCACTTAAGAGTTCGTCCTTGCTTCTCCAGTAGCACACTGCATCTCTTATTCGTCTCTCTAGAATGGTTTCTGAAGGCATTTGGCGGTATTGATGCTGTTTTGTGGGATGCTGCATCCAGAACTTGTTCAAATCAGCATTCAGCATTCTTGTGTAGTTACCATCTAGCCTCTTTTCTATACATCTTTTAGTGTCCTTGTTGTGCATCCATATAGTAATCTAGACTCGGCTTTGAAGAAATCTTGTTTCATTTTATTGGATATATTAGATTTCCATACGATCGATAGCCGTTCAATAGCAATCCTCACCTTCGCTAAGCATATGTTGACTCCCCTTTCAATAGACGAGATATTGCTGCCGAGGTATGGTCAACTAATTTTAAAAGCTTTCCACAAAAGTTTTATATGACTTCTTTCTGTTTAAAACACATGAAGTCTGTTTTATTAGCATTTATATAGAGACCAATGCCACTTGCTGATTGTTCTGGACAATGCAGTTTGGATTCGGCTGAGGCTGGTGTTTTTGCGAAAAGTGCTTGGTCCACTACCTTCTAGATTCTAAGGTTTCGAATATTTCTCAATAGGATTTCATTCCATGCGCACAAGAAAGATGGAACAAATATTATTTGTATTTGACCTTATTTGAAATAAGTTTATTTTTTTCCATATCAACAATTGAAGATTATTTAATACCAAATTATTTTTGTACATACTTATTAAATATAGGATTAATATTTTTAAACGGTTTCATTTATTTCTATCTAATATGAATACATAATTAAATATAAAAAGAGTTCTATTTCAAACAATTCGTTTAAGAATATTAACAAAGTTAAATAGTTCCAAGTATGGCTAAGTACCACTAACAATTAAAACATTATTCATTTGTTTACACACAGTTAAATGATCAAACAGTTCTATTTTAAACCATTCAGTTTAGCTTAAATACACAGTTTTTTTGTTTACACACAATTAAATGTAAAACAGTTCTATTTGACCTATGGATTGGACTCTCTCAGGTGTTGCCACTCTGAACCAGAGTGGATCTGGGAGCGATGACAATGAAGGAGTCCTCCGCATTCCCCAAACTTCCAGCATTGCTGGAACCTCACTATCAGATTGTTTTGTGTCATTACCGGACACTTGTTGGGGGAATCTAACCCCTCTGTAGAGATACAGTTGGTATATTCTACAGCCCAAGCCAACAATTAATAAATTCCTTCACACAAAATGGCAACAACAATGGAGCAATAACATCCACAATAAACTCTTCCAAATTCAGCCCACCTTAGGAGAGTGGAGACCAGCATCTAGAAAATCAAGAAGAGAACAAGCTGTTATATCCCGATTGCGAATTGGTCATACAAGGTTTACTCACTCTTTCATTTTGAAACAGGAACCACAACCACAGGGTTTAACCTGCTAGACAACTTGCACGGTTAAACACATTCTTAGAGAATGCAGAACTTTCACTGTTATCAGAAAGCGAATTTTAAAGTAAATAACTTAACCGATCTGTTCGAGAACGTCAAAATAGATGACATTCTGTCCTTCTTGAGAGAGACAGAGTTGAACCAAAAAAATATGACAACTTAAAACTGGTTAATTTTGTGCAAACAGATGAAATCCTGCTAATAGAAATAATAATATTGGTTTTGAAATCTTTGGTTGAATATGTATGTATATATAGACAGAATTTGGCGTTGAATGACCTACAAGGGTTGATATGTCATAAAACCCAAACAACGAACCAACAAGCCCAAGCCAACATTATGATGATTCTTTCCAAAGCAATGGTTAGCTCACCTGATGGAGACATGGTCTTCTTCAAAATTGTCACTGAAGTCTTCCCGGGAGATTCCTCAGGACTACATTTTTTTTACAATCTGTCTTGATTAGTTTCTTTGAACATCCACTTACCAAATACAAGAGAATGGTATCACATTGTAAACTGCAATAGGAAGTGCCCGTGGTGTAATGGTTATCGTCGTAGGAAATGGGCACGACGACACGAGTTCAAATCCTGGACCACGCTAATTGCATTTTCACAAAGCATTAATACCCTTGGGAAAGGTATGAATCCGATTACTCTCACTCCAGCTATGGGTAAATAGTAGGACAGACTAGGTTCTACAGCTTTGGTGAAGCAACTTGTCTAGGAGAAGGAAAATTCTAAATTCAAACCTGTTAAACTCCGCTTAAAAATTGACCTTGTGTCATATCCTGCCCGAGCAGAGGGGTTGGTAAATATGCATTGTAAACAACAGTCCTAATAAACTAACCAAATCTATCTATCTATCTATCTCGATACATAACTATCTCTGTTTAAGACTGTCTTGTCGACTTTTTTCTTTCTTTCGTTCTTTCTTTCTTTCTCATTTTGTTCATATCTATCTATCTATCTATCTATCTGTTTTATAGTGTCTGTTTTAAAAAAGATAAAGCAAATAGCTGACGCAAATCGTCCTTAAACAGACGGTGAACATTTATTGCTTCAAAATTTTTAAGTGATTTGTTTTATTTATTTTTTTTTTTGTTGCTTAATGGCTTATCAATCTTCTTGGGTTATATAATGTCAAATTAATTTTTCTTGAAGAACAGTAGTGGTACTATTTAATCCATAGCCATAGGCATACCCATACTATTTAATCCATAGTCATACCTTCCCCAAGGGTATTTGTCCGAAAGTAAATATAAGAGCGCGACTGCGGTTTGAACTCGCAATGATATTAACCATTATAGGTCATTTAATGCTGGTTGACTTCTCCAGCGAAGAAGTAATCGTGTTGCCATTAGCGCCTTTGCAAGTCTCTTCGTATTTGAATTGAGATCTCGGCGGCCGTTAAGCGGATGTGTGTAAACAATATTAATTGTGATTCATAACCGTTTAAAATGTACTTCGTAGCTAATATCTCCTCGTGGCTACATGGTTAGAAGCTTGGCTTGGCGTTTGAGTCAACCGGGTTTCGATCGCTGCTACGGGGAGATACTGTCTAGCTACACTGATGAGTTCTGATAGAACGAAACAGATCTGTCTGTTGATGACTATATATTAAATAGATATGATTCATTTTGCTTGGCTTTTATGGCATATCAACTATTGTTGGTTATTTAATGCCAAATTCTCTTTATACGTATATATTAAATATGTATGGTTTATTTTGGTTGGCTTTTATGGAATATCAGCCATTGTTGGTTATTTAATGCCAAATTCTCTTTATACATAAATATTAAATATGATTTGGTTTGGTTGGGTTTTCTGGCATAATAGCCACTGCAGGGTATTTAATGCCAAATCCTCTTAGTATATATATATATATATATATATTAGGATTTGGTTGGGTTGGGTTTTGTTGCATTTCAATCTTTGTACGTAATTTAATGCCATATCCTCTTTATATATATATATATATATATATATATAGTTGGAGCCTGAAAAGTTTTTAAATAAGAGACGTGAATTCATAGCAAGATGTAGACATAAGATTAAATTTAAACTATAGACTAATTATCATGAATAAAAACTGTCCCTAAAAAAAACAAAAATAAATTGAGAAATAGGGTAAATGAACTAAAATAAAATAAAAATAAAGAAAAGAAAAAACGTATCTGATATACGTACACGACAAAAAAACGGTCACTGAGGAAATAGACTCGAAATTAATATGAGTATATATCTACCATTGTACGTAATTTAATGCCAAATCCTCTTTATATATATATATATATATATATATATATATATATATATATATATATATATTAAATGTGATTTGAAAACGCATTTAGTTGATAACATTTTTAAACGAAACTGAGCTAATTTTTTGCACACAGTTAAATGTTTTCAAGTATTGCAATATAACAACTACAATTTAACATCGGTCATTTGTTTGCGCTCAACGTTCAATATTGCGTTTCATAAGAAATTCATCAAATTTTGGATTATTTTGTCTTTTTTAATCTTTTCTTCATTATTCTAAGTCTAGCTATGCATCACAACCCATTCAATTTGCTTGTTGAATACAATGAGTGCATCTCTCTCCTCAACGAGTGTCCTTGATATGACACTAAACAATCTGATGGAGAGGTTCCACAAAGGCTGGAGCTTTGGGGTTTGTGGAATCCCCCTTTATTGTCCTCGCCCCGCCCCGCCACACACACACGCATGCATATATTTATATCAGAAGTGATAATTTTTTGACTATTATATATGCATATTTTTAGCTTTGAAGGAAATTAACTTTTTATCAAAAAAGTGTTACGAGGAATGTATCTATTTCTTTTGCTTATGAAGTGCTTAAAAAAGGATTCTATTTAAAAAAAAGTAGAAGTAGTGATAGGTCTTTGATATCCCAAGACACTGTTAGCATTACCTTTTTTTTACTGAAAGCTGCGCCCGGAACATTTTCTTTTCAGGAGAGTCTGTTTAGTTCCATCCAACAGACTGAATTTTTTAAAACCATTTTTAACCTTTTCATTAAGATTTTTTTATTATATATTTAATTTATATATATACATAGATTTTGCAATTAAATAACATAGAATTGTTTATATACCATAAATCCCAATCAAACTCAATAATATATATTCAATAATTATGTATAAAGAAGATTTGGCATTAAGTTACATAGAATGGTATATATACCATAAATGGATTAAATATATATAGGTCTAATATATAATTATCATATATATATATATATATATATATATATGCGTGTATCTTTATGTGCGTCTACATCATGAGACTTTACATTCTGTACAAAGAATAGAAACGTTTAAATTTATAAAATTCGTGACCCCTATGTGTGTACTCTTAGTACCACGTGATCCCATTAGATTTCACAATTAGATTATCACTTGGAAGAAGGAAAAAAGAAACTGAAAAACAAAAACGCACTTACCACTGAAATTTTTTAACGGTTGAAAATTGTTATTCTTATTATTCTACTCTTTGAGTGTTCATGACCCCAGCCTTAGCTGATATCTCCTCACTGCAGATATAGTTTATTTATTTCTTTGTTTGTTTGTATTTTATTGCATATCAACCTTTTTCGGTTATTTAATGCCAAATCAATTTTTTTTTATAAATAAATATTTCTATTTCAAACAATTCAGTTTAGCATAAGTACCCAGTTTGTCAGAAACATTCCTACTTCAAGGTATTCAGTTTCGTCAAATATCTTTATTTGAAATAAGTCATTTCAGTATAAGTATAGATTTTATTTACACAGTTAAATGTCAAAACTGATCTATTTCAAACAATTCAGTTTAACGTAAGTACAGTTTCTATGTCAAAAACAGTTTATTTTTAACAATACAATTTACCATACAAAACAGTTCCATTTCAAACAATTCAGTTTAATAGAAGTACACAGTTTCAATGTCAAAACAATTCTATTTCGAGCAATTCAGTTTAGTATAAGTACGCAGTTTAAATGAAGTACTCTGTTTAGATGTCAAAAGTGCTATATAAATCAATTTAATTTAGCATAAGTACACATTTAATTTCTATTTAACCCACAGATAGGACCCTGTCAGCTTCTACCACTCCGAGACAGAGTGGACCTGGAAGTTAGGGCAATGAACGGAAACTCTGCATTCTACAAAGCTCGAGCATTATTGGCACCTCATTGATAGATTGTTTAGTGCCATATCTAGGACACTCGTTGTGGGTGGTCAACCTTTTTGCAGAGAAGGTGACGGTGTAGTTTACAGCCTCAGCCGACTGGGCAACTGGAGTTTAAGTGACACCAAGTCTCCTCAAGTCTCCAGTACTCCTCTCAGTATTCCTGGCCAATCTTAATAAGCTGTCATTTTCCATGTCCACCAGTCCCTGTATCAATCCTTTTCTGACTGCACTTGGTCCAACCTTTACAACTGGTATCACCATTGCTTTCATATTCCATAGCTTTTTCGGGTCTGTAGCAAGGTGATAGTACCAATCTTTCTTCGTGCATTTTTTTCAGTTTAACTCTGTAGTTTTTTTATGGTTGACTATCACTAGGTCTGGTCATCTAGCTGAGATTAGGTGATCCGTTTTTATCTCAAAATCCTTGAGAACTCTCATTTTCCAGGACGGATTCTGGGTTGTGTATATACCATTTGTTCGTATGGTCAAATTTCAATTTTTTGCATAGTTCCCAGTAGGTCACCTTCCCAACCCAATCATGTCTAGTGTTAATTATTGCTACTCCTTGAGAGTTTTTTTTTTACATCAGTGTTAGCTGACGGTCTTTAACTGGAGTGTCAGTGACAAGAAGTCTTCTCAAGTGTTCGGGACTCTTCTCAGTATTCCGGACGTTTATTATTATTATTATTATTATTATTATTATTATTATTATTATTATTATTATTTACTCCTTTAGAGTTTTTCACATCAGTGTTAGCTGATGGTTTTACACTGGAGTTTGAGTGACAGCAAGTCTCCTCAAGTCTCCAGGATTCGTCTCAGTATTCTGGCCGTCCTCAGCAATGCTGTCGTTTGGATAGTCTCTACCCGTCCCCCAACTTCCAAGTCCTCCAGGCCCTTTAATAATCCTTTAGTTACTGTGCCTAAAGCAGCAATCACAATTGGTACAATCGTTACTTTCATACTCCACAGTTTTTTTCAATTCTCTAGCAAGGTGGAAGTACTTATCCTTCTTTTCACTTTCCTTCAGATTTATTCTGTGGTCCGCCGGGACAGCAAAGTCAACAATTTTACAGATTCTATTTCTTTTGTTGATTATTATGATTCTGGTCTTCTGGCCGGGATTAGGTGATCCGTTTGTATGTCAAAGTCCCATAGGAGTTTATGCGAGTCATTTTCTAGGACAGGCGCCGGGTTGTGCATATACCATTTGTTTGTATGGTCGAATTGAAATTTCCTGCACATTTCCCAGTGGATTAACTTGCCGACCCAGTCGTGTCTCGACTTGTACTCCTTCTGTGCTAATTTGCTGCATTCGCTTATAATGTGATTGATCTTTTCGTCTCTGTCACCGCATAGCCTACATTTACTGTTTTGTTGCGTCTTATCTATTCTCGCTTTGATATGATTGGTTCTTATGGCGATGTCCTGTGCTGTTATTCGGAGGGATTCCGTTTCTCTCTTAAGGTTTCCTTTTCTTAGCCAGGTCCAGGTTTTCTGGTGTAAGATGTTGTTTATTAGACGCTTAAAGCGGCCATAGAGTTGTTTTCCTTCCCATTTTTGTTTCCTAGTTGTCATTCTTTCGTTTATCGTGTTGTCCGTATCCACTCTGATGGTTGTAATTAGTCCTCGTTCGCATTTTTCTATGTAGTCTTCGAGCCGTTGTATGGATGCGTCAACGGTGTCTTCGATGGTGGTAAGTCCTCTTCCTCCCTGTTTTCTAGATACATATAGTCTGTCAACGTCGTTTCTGGGGTGTAATGCCTCATGCATGGTCATTATTATTATTATTATTATTATTATTATTATTATTATTATTATTATTCCTCCTCTTGGAGCATTTATCCTTTTCACAGTCTTCTGAGGTTAATCGCTTGTTCGTTTGGATTTTATGGCACATCAACCTTTGTTGGTTATTTAATTCAAAACCAATTTTTACAAATAAACTGTTATTTTTTCAGACAATTCAGTTTTGCATACGTACACACTTTGTTTGTAAAAAACTTTTTCTATTTCAAGCTATTCAGTTTAGTCAAACAGGTATATTTCAATTAATTGAGTTTAGTATCGGTATAATTTTTGTTTACACACAGTAAAACGTCAAAACATTTCTATTTCAAACAATTCAGTTTAGCGTAAGTAGGCAGTTTAAATGCCGAAACAGTCCTATTTCAAGCTATTCAGTTTAGCATAAGCACACATTTGATCCACAGATAGGCCCCTATCTCGAGCTACCAATATAGACCCGAGTGGACCAAGAAGCGATGGCAATGAAGGGGTACTCTGCATTCCCCAAAGCTTCAGCATTACTAGAACCTCACCATCAGATTGTTTCGTGTCATATCTAGGAAACTTGTCGTGGGGAGGTATTACCCCTTCTGCCGAAGTAGAGTCAGTGTATTCTACTGCCCCAGCCGACTGGGCCATTGAACACTCGTTGTGGTGGTGGTGGTGGTGGGGGGGCTTGCACTCCTGCAGAGATGCAGTTGGTATATTCAACAACTCCAGCCTCCTGGGCAACGCACATTAATCTTTAAAAGAAAAGCAAATTTAAAAAAAACGTCCATAATATGAATATATCATCTTCATAAAGCTCAAATTCTGTCAAGCGAATTATCGAACATAATTTGATCTATATATAGATATTGTATTAATATTGAATATATTCTTTGTAGAGACTTTTTTTCCAATAATTCCACAAAATGGCCGCTTTAATTCTTTTTCTGACCATCATTTCGAAAATCGTCTAATTCAATCATAAAATCTTTAAACATCATCATCATCATCATGTCGCGCTGGTAGCACGGATATCCCTGACCCTCTCTCGCCACTCCTCCCTATCGTTCATCGCCCTAGGCAGGTCTTCAGGACAACATCCCGTATCCTCACATAGCTTCTGAATGTATGTTCGTGCTGGTTGTCCTGCTTTTGCACGGCTATGAGTGGGGGTCCATAAGAGTACATCTCTTATGAGTTTGTCCCTGCTTCTCCAGCAGTGTCCTGCATGTTTGGTTCGTCTAATAGTTTTCGTGATAGGAGGCAGGTGGCCGTACAGCTGGAGTCTTGTGGGATGTTGCCGCCAGCATTCTTGTGTAATTGCCGTCTAGCTTCTTCTCCGGCCGTTTTGTTAGCGTCCATGTAGTGCACCCATATAGCAGTATCGATGCGACCGCTGCCTGGAAGAAACTGCGTTTCATTTTATCGGTTAGGTCTGATTTCCATATAATCGATAGCCTATTGATAGCTGTCCGTGCTTTCATTAACCTCGTGTCGATGTCCTTTTCGGTTGATTATCTGCTTAAGGCAATTTGCTCCAAAAATATATTACTCTTTTAGAAAAAAAATCAACTGCTCAGTTGGTTGTTTATTTAGTTTTACCTTGACTGTAAATATACAGTTTAAGGAGAAATATAAAAAAAAAGTATCTGCCATTAGAAATTCGATTAATCATTCTGAAAGTTTCAGTTCGATAACCAGTCATTCTTTTTTTTTTTGTTACGAGGAGAAATATTTTATGTGTATGGCGAACTACGAGGTGCATACGATAGTTTTCAAGGCTTTTTTGGTATGGGTATTAAAAATTTCCGTAGACTCTTGAAAATTCGGTATGTTATTGCAATACATGTTATAAGATGATTTTTATGATTTCAGGTTCAAGTCAACAGTTACAGCAGGCATTGGAATACGTCCTACTAAAGCCTAATTGTCACAACTGGTGAATTTCAAAAATGCTATCTTGCATGAATTAGCATCAGTTTTTGAGTGGCATAAGAGATTCAAGGAAGGCAGGGAGTCTGTGAGGGATGATGAGAGGTTTGAGAGGAGTAAGGAATTCAGAACACCAGAGTTGATTGGCCAAATAAAGAATTTCATCGATAAGGACCGTCTAGTGTCAATAGAGACAATAAGTGTACAGTTTGATATCAGTGTGGGAACTGAAGATGCGGAAGATTTGCGCGAAGTTTGTCCCAAGTGTGCTCATCCTTGTCACAGGCTATTTGACCAAGATGGGCATCAAGAAGTTCCTCACCCTCCCTATAGTTCAGACCTTGCTCTCTGCGACTTTTGGTTATTCCCTAAGTTCAAAGAAAACTTTAGAGGCTGTCGTTATGAGACAATTGAAGAGATGAAAGAGGCTGTGACGAAGGTCATTGACACGCTAACACAAGAGGACTTCCATGGAGCCCTCCAGATGTTGTTGGAACAGTGCAACAAGTGCATTGCAGCCGGAGGAGATTAGTTCGAAGGGGACTAGAGTTTCCTGTGTGTACTATCAATAAAAGTGCCCATACGAAAAAAAGTCTAGAAACTTATCGTATGCACCGCGTAGTTGATCTAAATTCTTTCAGTTTCTTTTTTAAACTGTAATCTTTTTCTTTTTTTATTAGTTTTCTCACTCTTTCCAATTTCACTATTAGATTTAATTTTCCAAGACTATTTCCAATTTGAAAATAAACTGATTTAAATTCTAGCAAAAATTTTTTCAATAATTGCGTATGTTTCAGTGAAAACAATTCCATTGACTTTGAAGGAAACTATCTTAGTTTGTGGTCCGATTTCTTAATTTTGATGAGGATAAAAGCGTGGTATGTGTTTTTTTGGGGGGGGGGTCAAAAAAGGAAATTATCATTCACTTTAGGTCCGTGTGTCATGTACCTCAGCTAGAGAGTTGAGGTGACGATGTTTAAGAAAGAATAAAGACCCGATCCTTTTTCACGAATTTATTTACTAAGGGGAAGTAAGCAAATTGGAACAGAACATATACAATATGAACATATTATCTTAATAAAGCTCAAATTCTTACTAGGGAATTATCGAACATAATTTTATATATATATATATATATATATATATATATATATATATATATATATTGTATTAATATTGAATATATTCTTTGCAAATATTTCTTTTCCAATAGTTCCACAAAATGACCGCTTAAATTCTTTTTCTTAGTATCATTTCAAAATTTAAAATAAGAGCATATGTTTCAGTGAAAACAATTCCATTGACTTTGAAGGAAACTATCTCAGTTAAAAATCCTATTTCTTAATTTTGTTGCGGATAAAAGTGTGGCATCTGTTAGGGTTTTTTTTTTTTTGTAAATAAAGGAACTTATCATTCACTTTTGATCCATGTGTCAATTGCCTCAACAAGATAGTTTAGGTGACGATGTTTCAGATAGAATAAAGACACGCTCCTTATTGACTAATTTATTTACTTAGGGGAAGTAAGTAATTTTAACGCAAACAATAAACTATACTCTCTTATTCTGGGTATTTAGTATTTAAACAAAAAGCACGATTGTGATCTGCATTCTGATAACAGTTAAAGTGCAACTGAAATTAAACCACAATCAAGTGTGGAATATTGAATAGGTGGCCTTGAAGACTTTAGCGTCTACCTATTCATTGGCGCTAATAACCTGATTAGCCTGACTGTATAAATACCGAACAGATCTGTGCTTGGTCGTCAGAGAAGACTTGAAGTCACTCGAACCACAACACTCCGTTCTCTTTGGTAGTCAACAACCAGAAAACAAAGTCACCATGCCTAACTACACTCTCCATTACTTCAATGGCCGTGGCCGTGCCGAGATTCTTCGTATGATGATGGCCATGGCTGGCGTCAAATATATGGACAAGAGATATGAATTCTCTGATTGGGATCGTTGCAGGAATGGTAAGGAATTATTTGCTCTATATTCTTTATTTATTTCCATACTTATTTGCTTTATCTGTCGACGATTACGTGGATATTTTGATTGTCTGAAATTCAGAGAACTGAAAACTTCAGTTAACAGACAAGTATTTAATAAGGTTATCTAACGAGATATTCTATAAATACGGAATATAACAGTACTTGGTCGTCAGACGTGACTTGCAGTCACTCGAACCTGAACACTCCGTTCTCTTTGGTAGTCAACAACCAGAAAGCAAAGTCACCATGCCTAACTACACTCTCCATTACTTCAATGGCCGCGGCCGTGCCGAGATCATCCGTATGGTTATGGCCATGGCTGGCGTCAAATACATGGACAAGAGATATGAATTCTCCGACTGGGATCGTTTTAGGAATGGTCAGGAGTTGTATATTCTTTATATATTCTTATTTTTAGTGGGTTTTTTTCAATCCATGTGTATTTTATATATATATATATATATATATATATATATATATATATATAATCATACACAATAAAAGGAAATTCATAATTTCGCCCGTTTTACTTCGAACGACACATAAAGAGAAGTTTAAATGTTTCTGGTCTCTCGTCTGGAAGTGGATGATAATAACATAATGTTCGTGATCATAGCCATTTGCTGATAATTTTAAAAATATATGAAAGAAGTTATTCAAAGTAAAGTCAATTTGGCGACCGTAACCGAGAGCGATCCGATGGCTCCCTTCTTTATAGCTACTACACAACGACGTCGAGGAGGGCGCCAAACTTTTCCTTGGATTGCTTCAATTTACCTTTGATCCATATCTGAGTGTTAAGCAGGGAGGCATTAAATATCATTTTTTGAGGGTTTGGTATGATTTGACCTGGGGTTGAATTCCGGTAGCCCGAGGCATTGGTAAGGATTCTTACAATCACGCCAGTGAAACAAAATGCAAATTATGAATATTTATCTCGGAAATTCCAAAATTTTCAAAATGTATTTCTTTTTTTCCCCCTCATTAAGTAGCCAACATGACAAGAACATAAAATCATCGAATATTTGCGACAAAATTAACAAATATAATATGAATAAAAACTTCTAAAAACTCAATACCAATGTTTCAGCCAAGACCAACACTGTCGATTCAAATTGTATTAAGACGATTTCATTCATTTAACTTAAAAAAAAAACATCATTATCTTATAATCGAATGTAGTAATTCTGAATGTATTTTATTTTTATTACAGATTTTCCCTGTAATTACCTCCCCTGTTTGCAAATGGACAATGGTGATATGATGCCCGAGACCATGGCTATTTGCAGATATTTGGCCCGTGAATACAGTAAGTCTCAAAGATAACTAAAACCTTTGATCATTTCTTTTTTTTTTCTAATGTCTTTTAACAAAATTAATAATGTCGAACTGAGAAAAAATTGAAAGCTTAAAAAATAATCCAACAAATTAAATACACAAAATTATATTGTTTGTAGTTTTTGGTTGTGAAGGTATCACTTCAGAATCGTTTTATATTGATCAAAGCACAGAAATAGATTAGTTTCGTTTTTTTTGTTGAATAGCCAATCAAGCTACGTGGGTTACTTAATGTTTAAGCCACCTTTTTAGAAAAACACCAGAGGAACTATTAAATCTATAACTGGGAGGAAAATGGACAGAAATAGAGTGCTTAAAAAATTATATATATTAAATAACTTACTGAATAATATCAGTTACGGTAAGGGAAAAACTCTGCCAGTAATTCGAAGATAAAAATATACAACGAATCACTGTCTCGGGGAAAAAAAAAATATATATATATATATTGGAAAGAAAAGAAAAGGTCAACCTTGTCACACCAGTTGAAAAAAATCAACAGATAGGCAATCGATTGGTCAAAAGAAAAAAAATAACACCGTAAATTGCTGCTAAGCTACAAGTACAAAAAGTGCTCAATACTAAGTAGAGCAACATTAGGATTAGGTACCTTGATGAGGCGCTTCGGCGAAACTGTTGTCGGTTAGTTTCTAATTCACGAAATGATTTTTGTAACTATATATATATATATATATTTTAACAAATTATTGGTACAAGACAAATTACATGAACAATCAATTAGGGGAGTCATTTGTGATTTAGGTGAACAAAATCAATAAAAAATAAAAAGGATGTAAGGGCCCTTTCGTCCGGTACTTTTCAAATATCAACACCGGAGAAACGATTAAATGCAAGAAGTTAAATTGGGATTATAAAATTGTAAATGTGACTAAAAAGGGGGGAGAATAAAAAAAGTGGGGACGTTATGTCACACCTAAATTAAGAATGTCTCCCAATATATGCAAAATATGACCAGGTCTCTATCTACATATGCCCTGATAAAAAAGGGACTCCTGAGGAAAGCCGGGGGATACTGCGACCGAAACGTTGTGAAAAAACAATGAAGACGAAGACAATAGTCCGAAAACTTCTCAATTGTCTCATATCGACAGCCTGTAACTTTTTCCTTGAGCTTAGGGAATAAGAAAAATTCACAAGGAGCAAGGTCTGGACTATAGGGAGGGTGAGGAGCTGTCTTGATGCCCATCTTGGTCAAATATACTGTCACGAAGATGAGCACCCTTGGGACAAAATTCGCGCAAATCTTCTGCATTTTCAGTTCTTCAAGAATAATTGTGTGTACAGTTCCCACACTAACATCAAACTGTGCACTTTTTGTCTCTATAGACACACGACGGTCCTTATCCATGACATTCTTTATTTGGCCAATCATCTCTGGTGTTCTGACTTCCTTACTCCTCCCACACCTCTCATCATCCCTCGCAGACTCCCTGCCTTCTTTGAATCTCTTATGCCACTCAAAAACTGATGCTCGATTTATGCAAGATGTTCCGAAAGCAGTCTGAAGCATTTCAAATGTTTCTGTGGCATTTTTTCCAAGTTTCAAACATAATTCCATTCCATATGGTTTTTCTAAAGTGTCCCCACGTCCAGATTGCATTTTTGAAATTCACCAGCTGTGACAATCCGGCTTTAGTAGGGTGTATTCCAATTGCTGCTGTAGCTGTTTATTTGAACCTGAAATCATAAAAATGGGTCAGCCATTTCATAAGATATATAGCAATAACATACTGACTTTTCAAGAGTCTAAGACAATTTTAAATGCCCATACGAAAAAAGTCTGGAAACATATCGCATGCACCTCGTATTTCGCCATACACGTCAAATATTTCTTTAAAGAAAACAAAAGATTTCTCATCGTGCAATAATAATTTTCATTTAAATATACGTTTGTCAATTTTAATTTATTAATAACAATTATGTAAAATATACGCCTTTATTGTTTTTTGAGACTTTTACTTAATCTATAATAAATCATTTTTTAGATTTTTATCCCAAGAGCCCCATGGACATGATGAGGTGTGACTACATCTGCGACTGCTTCTATGAAATCATGCATGATTACATGAGGTACTACCACTGGAAGAACGGACACTTCAGGGTGAGTAAGTTATTTTGAAAGTGCTGAATATATCATGTGTACATGTTTCAACTGAACGATAAAATGAAACGCAGTTTCTTCCAGGCAGCGGTCGTATCGATATTGCTATATGGATGCACTACTTGGACGCTAACTAAACGGCTGAAGAAGAAGCTAGACGGCAATTACACAAGAATGTTGTGAGCAATATTGAACAAGTCCTGGTGGCAACACGCCACAAGATACCAACTATATGGCCACTTGCCTCCCATCACGAAAACTATACAAGTTAGACGAACCAGACACGCATGACACTGCTGGAGAAGCAAGGACGAACTCATCAGTGATGTACTCCTATGGACCCCCACATATGTCCAAGCAAAAGCAGGACAACCAGCTCGAACACGCATAAAGCAGCTTTGTGAGGATACGGGATGTAGCCCTGAAGACCTGCCAGAGGCGATGAACGATAGGGAGAAGTGGCGAGAGAGGGTCAGGGATATCCGTGCTAGTGGCACGACATGATGATGATGATGATGATATGTTTCAAAATTGCTGTTTTTGGGAAAATGTTGGTTGATAATCGAAAATAAAAATTGATAGAACACTTGAGTACCTTAAAATATCACTTTTTGTTGAGGAGATAAACCTGTATCCCTTGTAATGGTTAACGTCGTAGGAAATGGCGACACGAGTTCAAATCCTGGACGAGATTGATAGCATTCACATAACACTAATACCCTTGGGAAAAGTATGAATTCAATTATTCTCCCTCCAGCTATGGGTAAATTGTAGGACAGACTGGGTTCTTCAGCCTTGGTTAGGCAACTAGTCTAGGAGAAGGAAAACTCTGAATTCAAACATGTTAAACTCCGCTTAAAAATTGACCTTGTGTCATATCCGTCCCGAGCGGAGGAGTTGGTAAATAGGGTATCCCTCGTTTTATCAAAATGTGATATTCTAGTATGTATATATGGTTAATAAATTACGATGGTGGAGGATTCCATCTACACTGGGAGGCACATCGGTCAGCTGTGTTGATCGGTACACGGATCTGCTCAGGTGTTTCCTGGTTTCAGTAGTAGTCTGTCGAGTCCGTCGGACATGGATACCAGGAACTCGGGATTCTTTTCAGGCGTGCCAAGACCATCATCTTCGAGTCTAAGGGTGCTGTTCCCCAGCCTGTAAGCCTCTTTAGAAGGGTAGATTTATTGCCTGGCGACTGGGGCGCCCATTTTTAGGGGAATGCCGACGGGGCCCGAGGTATTTTTGTACTCGCCAAGTGTGTGTGGGCTACTCCCCTGCACTTGGACCCGCCTAAAACAAAGCCTTGTGCCATACTCATCCAGTCGGTGGGATGTATCACACATATCGATTCGACCGACACTGTTTATTGCATACGACATAACTGTCTTCTGTATTTGATTATCAATCACTAAGAAAACTACTTTTTTAATGTTTTAACGAAATACGCCTTATAATATTTTATCAAGATGATATCGTTTCACTGGATAAAACAACGATTACAGGAAAATAACAATTTAGACTTCGTGACAATTTATAACCAGTCTCTCAAAATAGATATTACTCTGAGACTGTCAACCTTTGTCCTGCAATCTGAAATAGGTAGTGCTACAATATGTATGTCCATTGCAAAATCAGAAACCTTTCAGGTTCGTTATTTTTTCTCCGCTCGAGGTGTTTCATCTTTTCTGTAAATCCCTTTGTTTCTGACCCAGATACAGCTGCTTCAGGTCAGCATAAATGCTATTTAATATCAGATAGTCAAATACACCCCACCGATCTTTCTGTCCGGTACGTACGTCGATATCCGACAAATGCGGAAAAGGGGCATTTTTTCTATTAAGTTTGTTGGTCCTTCGCATCCAAGAACTTGAGTGACCCTAGTAACCAGTTCATTATCAACTACGTCTCTTTTTAGAGTCCATCTTAAGAGCTAAAATCACATATACAAATATGTACACTTGTAATATAATGGCAGAGGGATTTCATTTTATATATTTTGCCTTTCGGTTTAGTTAGGCTGAGAATCTTTCGGCTCAGTGCATGGGTTAGTTAGGTGCAAACATGAGCGCTGGTGTTCACGAGCGCGCGGGAAGGATGCGTTGTTCACAGATGTCAAAATAAGACCCCAGTTAGGACGAGAGGGTGTAAATGACGTTATGCACCGGAAGCGTGGGCTGAGGATTTTGGGGATTTGAGAAAAAGCAGAGAGCTGAGTTCCTGCATCTGATCGAGGGAATCAACATTCAGACCTGGGCGAGGCTAGAAAAATTTGTGCGCTACGGGCGCTGGGTGTTGGTTGGGTTGAGAGCTGACGATGTAAAAGCAGTCAGCATAGAAGGATTGTATATCTCTCTTCTCATGTCAAATAACCTTTAACTCAAAGGTAATAAAGTTTCGTGCCTGAACCAATTTCTTGAATGTCGTGTATTTCGGATTCCCTATGTCTATTTCACACACCCGTATATTATGCGTATGTTACACATTGTCATTCTTATAAGATGATTATTTTAAAAATCATATGAATTAATGAATTAACTAGGGACTCAAACAGTAAATCAATGTGAAGTGGTTAAGAATGAATGACTTCATATTCTTCAGGGCAACTAGATGTAGTTTTCTGAGATACCCTGGACAAGCGTCTTCTATTTTGTGAAGTACGGGGTTGAAGCAGACCAATATGCAGGAGATATTATCAGCGAATTCAAGAACTAACCAACAAAACGCTCGGTGAATACGTACAGAGAAAGAGACACTGTGACACTATGAAGCTATTCGTTGTATTGTGTATGTGTGTGCACCGGTCAGAACATCTCTTTGTCTGCTTTGGTGCGAAACTCACACAAAGAGCCTAACGGTAAGACCTCCCGCGACACCGGAAGTTGACGAAGAAAGAAAGATCCCAGAGAAGAAGGGGCAAATGACAAAGGGAGACAGAGAGTGACAGTTGAAACAGAGAGCCGAGGAGGAAGGCCGGCTTGAGATAGCAGTTCAGGGGAAGGACGATCAGCAGAAGGAGGCAGTGAAGGAAGACATTCAAAGATGAGTTGGCATTCCTAGTGGCAAAGTACATATACTGCGATAGTCTACAAATGCACAGAGAATGCAAAGTGTCACAAACCCCCTTTCTTTCGCTTGGAGCAGACCCAAGTCCGTGTTTGTTCGTTTGTTCTTGTTCTTCCACCTTCTCGGTTGTATTTTGTGTGACCGTAATGAAATGTTTAATACCCCTGGTCGGAAATTAGAAAAAAACCACTAAACAAATCTCTTGCCATAAGAAGTTTTCTTTGACGAATTTGAGATAGTCGGGGGTTGGCCAACGAGGGTTTTATCTCAGACACATACATTTAGAAAAATGAGATTGTGAGAAATGGTTAATATGAACTTAATGAATCTTTGTCTTATTTATTCTTATTTTTTATTTATCTTTTTTTCTGCAGTACAACATGAACGAGTGGGGCTTCGGAGGTGACAGCTCATGCAGCAACTATGACGTAAGTCTACTGTTTATTTCAATGAAATTATTTCTCAATACTGTCAATGTAAATCTGTCAAAATCAGCCAACGCTAATAATTGTGGATATTAAATATAATTCTCTTTCTTTCGATATAAATCTGTCGAAACCTCTGACGTAGAACTCAGTCGCCGACCGCTGTATCTCGTCTACTCTGGAAATTTTCGCCGAAATAAAATCACACGGATCCCTTTGATGAGCAGAAGGAACCATCACTTTTCGCCACGTTGTGAATTCTTAATCAGGACAGCGGTGTTATAGTCCCCTCAGAATGGTCCAATTGTGGGAGTTGATTAGGCTGGGCTCCACGAAAGGAATCGCTATTCATGAAGAAAATAGTTCTTGTCGCAACTTCAAGAACACAAAAAGAGACAAGCAACACTTTTATTGTATAAATAAACCTTTTTAAGACTATTGTCTTTATCTCACCACAAAAGAAATTACATAAATGCGTAGAGTACAAAAAAAGGTTATACGAGATTCACTCGTTCAGATGGAAGTGACAGAGAGAGAAAAGGCAAAATGCATCTGATCTATCTGGATGGTAAAGGGAGACAACTACGGATCTTTGTTACTGACACATTAACATGAAGCTTTGTTTTCTCGGCTTTGTTGACAAAATTATCTAGATTCGCAAAGATTCTATTTCCATCTCTTGGTTCGGATCGGACCCGGAAGATTCAACAAGTCGTTTTTGCAGGGTTCGGCGTTTCTGTCAGACTGCTCAAAATGTCTGTCTTCCCTCTGGTCTCTGCGCTTTTCTTCTGCCGAAAAAATGTCGGTCTCTCTCTAACCACTGCTTGAACTGACTCTCTCTCTCTCTCTCTCTCTCTCTCTCTCTCTCTCTCTCTCTCTCTCTCTCCACTGCTTCGAACTGGACTCTGTTTGGTCTTCTCTGCTGACTGCTTATTTGGAGTAAGGCGGAGTATCGACAACTTTTGGCCCCGCCTATGAATTATAATATGTGAATCACTTTGGACCACTATGCATTTTCATATAATCTTTGAAACTCTGCTGGTGACAGCTTTTCAAGTCGCACTAAAAATGAATTTGGATTCCCCGCTGAGTTTTCAACAGTCAGCGAGCACTGGAGCCGGGCAAAACCTACTTATTTTGTCTCGGACCTTGGGTCTGGATTTCGTCCTCAGACCACCCAAAATCCTATTCACCATCTATCATAGGATTTAATCAACGAACCCATCCATCGAATACCATGAACAATCACCTTACTTAACTAACAACTCAAACCCCAGAAACGTTATTCCAAAAAGAAATAAGAATGAAAATAAAATAGGAATTTCCTTTTCCTATTTTCTGCATTAAAAAAGAAATATTTCTAGAATTACCCTTCTATCCATTTAATTACTAAACCCATTCCAATCCCTTAAAACCGTTAATTAATAAATCGACCTGGTGGGGGTCTCTCTCTGTCACAACCAGCCAACGCTAATCATTCAGGACATTAAATATAATTCTATATCTTTTTTCAGAACTACTTGTACTGGAGATATATGAATACCTTCAACAGAATTATGCCCTTCATGGAGAGGTCACTGTGCATGCGCAATGGTGGAAGCCAGTTCTTCATGGGTGATATGGTAAGTTTTTACATTAAAAAAAAAACGTAATTTGAGAGTATGTACTAACAAAGTCAATTGAACAAAATATTTTGATGAAATTTCCTTAATTTGTATGAAAGTTAAAATTTATTGAATTAAAAATTTATGTCCGGATATTTAATCTTAAGTATTGACTTGTGGGTAGAGTGTTCGCCAATAGTCCGGGAAACCACGGTTCAATCCCAGGTCGCGTCATACCAAAGACTTTAAAAATGGAACTTGATACCTCCTTGCTTAACACTCAGCAATATAAGGTACGTATCAAGGGTAAAGTCGAGCAATCCAGGGAAAGGAGTAGCGTCCCCTCCTACACCTTGGTGTAGTAGCTATCGAAAAGGGAGCCTTCTGGTTGCCCTCGACTACGGTCGCCAACTTTACTTTACTTACATCCACAATTGAAAAAAAACTTTGTAATATAAGAAAACAAACAAAATCCTCACATTTATTAAGATATATATATATATATGTAGATGTATATACATATAGAGAGAGAATAAAATAGAATACATATCAATAAATATCACGCATGCATCTCTTCCTTTCCCCCTCTCTCTCTCTCTCTATATATATATATATTTATATTGTCATCCACAGACAGATCTGTTTGCTTCTATTAGAACTCTTCAGTGTCGCTAGATTACCAAAGCTGGGATCGAAACCTGGTTGACTCAAACGCCAATACAAGATTGGCCACGAGGAAACTAGCCAATCCACTCAGCCACGAGGAAACTAGCACTGGTGTGTCCTAGTGTAGGAGTCCACTGTGTAACATAGTTTCTTAGTTAGTCCTTCCTTTTCTATCAGTTTTCAATATGTCATCTTGATTATATTTGGATAGTATGTGGGAGGTAAGTGGTTAATTCAATTTGTGCTATTTCCCGGATTTGCTCAAAACAACACGCAGTATAAACTTTTTCCTTAGAGTCCATATAGTGCAACCATGTTGTATTACTGACGTCGATATATCTTGGGAGAATTCCAATTTAATCGGATCAGAATGATCAAAATCCATATGATCGATATATATCGGGCCTCTAATCCAAACTCCGTTTATTTTGAATTACAGATATGTTATAAACGGATTTAATAATCTTCTATAAAAATCAGACATCTTCAAATATATCCAATCTTATCTTCCTTCTTTCAATTTTTCAGATGATGTGGTGTGATATGATGTTCTACTGTTGTATGGAGAACATGTTCAGGGAGAACCAGTCTATGTTCAGCAGCTACCCGAAAATGATGGCCCTCTTCAACCGTGTCGCTTCCTACCCCAAGATTGCTTCTTACCTGAAGAGCCGCTGCAATACCCCCTGGTAAATTGTGTCCGACAGATATTTGGTTCATCGTTCTAAATAAAAAAAAATTCTTTGTGATCTTTGGAAAGAACGCGGTTTTTCAAATACTGTTTGAGCGAGACATATTCCATCGGATTCTTTTATCATTTATACGATGTAACGAATTCAAAATATTGAATAAAATATTTCTTTCCAAATGTACGTCTCTTTTTCACGATTTTTGAAATTATTATTTCGTTAATTACTCTAAGTTTTCTTGTTAAGTGGAGGGTCGTTGCCTAACCACTTTCAAATTATAAAAATTGGTTAGGGATTTGTCATATTTTTTTTTAATGCGCGCATGAAAAATAAACACAAGTTTTCTAAATTATGTCGGCTATATTTCAATTAAAAGATGCAAAAATTATAAATTACATAGTATTAAAAATCAAATAAAGAACATTATCACGAGGTTTATTGATCCAAATGCACGTAGAGAATCCCATTCTTTGGTATCGTTCCAATTTAAAATTTCTAGCGGTGGGGTTATTATTATTATTATTGGGTTTTTAGATTTAAGTTGGTTTTGCATTGGTTATGTTGGTATTACATTGGTTGCATTGGTATTACGTTCGTTGTGTTGGTATTACGTTGGTTGCGTTGGTATTTCGTTGGTAGCGTTGGTATTACGTTGGTTGTTATCCCCTCACTAAATGTTGATGGAAAATAAAGGTGGTGGAGAAGAACGAAGACGTCATTAGGTTTTATATGAAGGTTTTATTGGCAGCATGAAGTAAGGGGTTTACGCTGGTATGCTGCGAGTCTCGTAGGAAGGAAAGAAGGTAGGAAGTTGTTAGAGTGTATCATCTAATTTGTTTTTAACTAGGATCCCTTGGTCTAGAAGAATAAACCCAAGGGGTCCATAAACTAGATGGCTCTCCTCATAGTGTATGATGCTGCTACCGCTATTCAGGAGCAGAGGATAAGACGTCCATTCCCATTGAGGATTTCTGAAGAAGCGAGTTTCGCTGGCTTTCAACAATTTTTGGTGCTGCTTGGAAATATGGTTCGGGCTGAAGAGGACAGTTCATCCTGATTGGGTGAAAATGTTCGGTGACTCTAACGGTCATATCAAATTACACGCCAAACAAAAAATACAAGTTTCTTTCTGCTACAAATTACAAGATTATTTTAAAGTGGTTTTTTATTTATAGTATTCATTGTGATTTTGTGACTATACATTTCAATATGATAGAATGGTTTGGTTTGATAGTTTATTTTTATGACATATCAATTATTATAGGATATTCAATGCCAAATCCTCTTTATACATATATATATATATATATGTATCAAATATATATGATTTGATTTGGTTGGGTTTTATGGCATATCAACTATTGTAGGTGCCCGTGGTGTAGTCGTTATTGCCGTAGGAAATGAACACGGCGATACGAGTTCAAATCCTGGACAAGACTGATTGCATTTCACGTAACACTAATGCCCTTGGGAAAGGTATGAATCCAATTATTCTCCCTCCAGCTATGGGTAAATAGTAGGACAGACTAGGTTCTTCAGTCTTGGTGAGGCAACTAATCTAGGAGAAGGAAAACTCTGAATTCAAACCTGTTAAACTCCGCCTAAAAATTGACCTTGTGTCATATCCTGCCCGAGCGGAGGGGTTGGGTAAATATGATTAACTATTTGTTTGCACACAGTTCAATATTTTGCAGCATTGCTAGGAGTCATTAAGAATTTAATTTAACATCGGTCATTTGTTTACCCTGTTGAATTATCAAACAGTCCTATTTCTAACAATTCAGTTTAGCATGTCAACAAAGTTCAATGCTTCCAAGTATTGCTATGTATCACTAATAAGTCAATTAAAGCATCAGTCATTTATTAAATGATCAAACAGTTCTATTTCAAACAACTCAGTATATCATAAGTACTCAGTTTTTTGTTTACACACAGTTAAATGTAAAAACAGTTCTATTTCAACCTATTCAGTTTAGCGTAAGTACACAGTTTGAATGTCAAACTGTTTGACCCATAGATAGAAACCTATCAGATGCTATCATTACAAGCCAAAATGGATGTAGGAGTGATGGTAACGAATGGGTACTTGGCATTCCAGAAAGCTCTTGCATTACGGGAGCCTCATTATCAGATTTTTTGTGTCATATCCAGGAAACACGGTATGAAGTTCTTGCCCCTCTGTAGACATACAGTCAGTGTATTCTGCAGCCAAATCCTCTTCATACATATATATTAGATATATATGTTTTGGTTTGATTTGGTTTTATGGCATATCAACCATTGTAGGTTATTTAATGCTAAATCCTCTTTATATATATACATTAAATATACATGATTCGGTTTGGTTTGGTTTTATGGTATATCAACCATTGTATGTTATTCATTGCCAAATCCTCTTTACACTTATATATAAAATATATAGGATTTGGTTTGGTTTAGGTTTATGGCATATCATCCATTGTTGGTTATTTAATGCCAAATCGTCTTTCTTCATATATATTAAATATATATGATTTGGTTTAGTTGGGTTTACTGGCAAATCAAGCCATGTTGGTTATTTACGGACAAATCCAGATTATACATATATATATATATATATAGAGAGAGAGAGAGAATTTAATGACGTTTAAACTTTTTTAGATAATATTTTCAAGTGAGCCAGAGTTCTTTTTCGCACACAGTTAAAAAGTATTTTATATAACAGTGAAAATACAACATGCGGCTACTGTTTGCATAGAAAGCTTGTTCTATAGATAGAACCCTATCAGGTGTGACCACTCCAGGTTTGAGTATACCTTTGAACAATGGCAATGAAATGGTACTTCATATTCCTCAAATCTTCAGAACTGGAACCTCACCATCAAATGGTTTAATGTCGTACTCAGGACACCCTTTTTACAGTTCTGCATCGATGTAGTAGGTGTATTCTAAGGTCTCAAACAACAGGGCTATGTGCGAAGAAAGATTATTCCCAGTGAATTGTGCAACAGACGAAAATTTGTTACTGCTGACGAATCGTAAATTCGCCAACCAGAATTTATTAGAGAAAAAAAAAGACGATAAATATTCTTTCGGACTTTGACATACTAAAGACTTGAACTATTTTTTATTCTAGATCAAGAAAACTGAACTATACTTAATCCACATCAGGAGACGTGAAGTATTTTTAATCTTGATCAGGGCGCGTGGACGGTTTTTAATCTAGATTAAGAAAACTGAACTATTTTTAATCGAGATCAGGAGACCTGAACTGTTTTTAATCTAGGTGAGCAGACCTGAGCTGTTTTTAATCTAGATCAGGAAATGTGAAAATTTTTAATCTTGATCAGGAAACCTGAACTGTTTTTAATCTAGATCAGGAGACCTGAACTGTTATTAACCAATATCAAGAAACCTGAACTATTTTTAATCTAGATCATAAGGCATGGACTATTTCTAATTTAGATCAAAAGACCTGAACTGCTTTTAATCAAAATCAGAAGACGTAACCTATTTTTAATCTAGATCAGTAGGCCCGAACAATTTTTAATTCAGATCAGGAGACCTGAACTATTTTTAATCTAGATTAGGAGACCTGAAATATTTTAAACTTAAATCTGGAGACCTGGAGACCTGAACTATTTTTAATTAAGATCAAGAGACCTGAACTATTTTTACTTAAGATCAGGAGATCTGAACTGTTTTTAATCTTGATCAAGAGACCTGAACTATTTTTAATTAAGATCAGGAGACCTGAACTGTTTTTAATCTAGATCAAGTGACCTGAACAATTTTAAATCTCGACCAGGAGACCTGAACTGTTTTTAATCTAGATCAAGAGACCTGAACTATTTTTAATCAAGATCAGGAGACCTGAACTGTTTTAAATCTAGATCAGTAGATATGAGTTATTTTTAATCGAGATCAGACCAGGACTGTTTTTTTTTATCTAGATCAGGAGACCTAAAATATTTAAAACTTAAATCAAGAGACCTGAACTATTTTAAATCTCGATCAGATGACCCGAACTGGTTTTTATCTAGATCAAGTGACGCACCCTATTTTTTATCTAGATCAAGAGACTTGAACTATTTTTCATCTAGATCAGGAGACCTGAACTGAAAATGAAAAATTCGTGGGATATGAACGTCACTGTGATGACAGTCTTTATTGGAGCTTTTGAAACAGACGCCAATAACCGGGAAAAGAACCCCAGTGAACTAAAATTCGGAAGTAGAATCCAAAACATTACAGAGAACAGCAGTATTAATATCAGCTTGGAGGATATTTAGAGGAGTTTTAGGGACGTTAAAAGATTGCTGTTTTCTAGACTTCATCAGTTGATTGGGGTCCAGGAAATAACTCGCAACTCATAAGTGATTGCAGCAATCTGGCCCAGAAGCAAGAAAAAATTAGGTATGATTGGATTGAAGTGTGATTCACGGGAAATTTAGTAACAGATGAAAATTCTAACATGAAGCGAAATGGTATCTTCACAAACCATATTCTACTCTTTAAGATGAGACCCATAACATTTGTAGCGGTTTTCTTTGGGTGCGTGTAATTATTATTCAACAAAGGGAGAAAATATGTTGAAACTGTTGGGGGACATGTTATTTGGTAGATATGTTTGGTCCCCCCAAATTTATGTTGGTTTGGTATATTATTTGCTTAGTGTCATGTTATTTTTATTTATGTTTGGAAAAGGGCAAAATAGGCAAATGAAGTAATTGAAGAAATGATATGAAAGAGGTGGAAACGATATGAAACGGCGCGGACAAAAGGAACATTCTAAACAAGGTGACATAAACAAAACAAATTTATATTTCAACAATACATACAATGAAAAATTTAAAACATTACTATGGTTCTATTACTGTCCGTGAAATAATCCTCTGTGTGTATGTGTGACTCACACTGGACCATATTCACAATTAACGCTATGTGAGAAATGGACATATAATGTTCATAACGATAGAACATAGGAATCTCGAAATTCGAAAACACGTAACGACTTCTTGTTCAGGTACGAAACCTTTTTATTAACTTTGAGTTAAAGGTTTCCACGTAAGGAGGAGAGACACAATCTTCTATGGTGTCTTATTCATTTGGTCCCTGTCTCGAGCGTCCCCCATAGGACGCAAATTCGCCTCGCGTCTACGAGCTCCAAAAGTCGATCCTTCTCGTTTGGCGTCTAGTACCTAACTCTCTAACTTCCTTCAGATTCTCACACAAACCTCCGCACGCTTCCGGTGCGTGACGTCACCCGCACCCTGTTACCCCCGTTTCGTCTCGGACAATTATGAGTGACATCTGAGTGACACCTCCATCCGCCCGCGCGCGCTCGCATTAACACCTGCCGCAATGTTACACCTAACTAACCCATGTGCTGAGCCGAAAGGTTCTCAACCTAACTAAACTCAAGACATGAACCGAAATCCCTCAGCTATTATATAACAACACAACTAGAACTATAAAAAGGACTAAATAACAGAAGTGACCCATGCATGTTGACTACGTATTTCTACTGTTTATTTCTTTCTGTGGTTCGACGAAATTTCAGTTGTTTTTGAAGTTAAGAAAAAATCTCACCGAAAAGGTGAAAGAATTAAGAGAATGGTTGCGTGACATATACATTTTTAAGGGGGTTGACAGCTGTTAGTTAAAATGAGAGAGTGGTAGTATTCTCTCTGGAAGTCACACGGGAGACAGTTTGTTGGCCCGGAAAGTGAAATGTGAAAAAGAGAAAGAGTGTTGGAAGACGAAGTATTCATAGAAAATACGTGTCCTGGAGTAGGCTACAAAAACGCGGGACGAAATTCAAATGAGGACGTAGTTTTAAGCACTGACCACGTGGTTCTCCTGGCCGATTGGTTCCCGAGACTGAATGTTTACTTGCGTCCGCCATCTTTGTTTCGGGAACAAGTGGCATAACGCTCATTCTAAATTATAGCAGTGTAAGTCCTATAAAACGAAGAACTGAACTTTATGAATTGAATTGAAGAATTATAACGAGCACATATTTATTAACAAACGAGACCGGAACTGTAATTCCAGATGCAAAAAATGTATTTCTTCAAGAGTATTCAAACGTAAAGTTCAGTTGATACAAACGAGTATTTTTTTAACCGTTGACAAAAATAAGTGTTTTATACAACAAAGCGGTTATCCTGTATTCAGTAAATATATTGCGAAGTTACGTTCACTGATTCGCATGTATTAATCATAAGCACTAGGGAACTGCAGCAAAAGTTGTATTAATTTAAGTAAGAATTACTTTTTCTTCATGGTACACCATGCACAAACCAACATACAATATTTTTATAAATACGTATGGAGGGTGTTTGCTGCTAGGTGTATGTTAGCGACTGCAAGATATTTAGTTAATTTTCATAGCTCAAAGTAACTGGTTTGGTACTTAGCTGTTTCCAGTTGAAATTTAAGTCTCACAGTTTTTGATTTGAGTTAAGCATGTTGAGGGTAAAATGTTCCTGCAAAAAAGGATGGTTGAACTGTTAGGCGAAAATGTTTTCGCGGATTATAAAATGTTTCGATTGAAAAATGGAGCAACTTAGATTTTCATGTAGTCCTCTGCTAGTTAGGGAGCCCAATGTGGTGTAACTACAAGTCACACTACTTGTAGCTATTTTGTTCGTGACTACCACATTAGCTTCCGACTATTTGCTTTGTCAAATCCTTCAATGCCCACCCTGGGTTTGAAAGATCCACGAATTGGGGCGGGGGTGAAACAATTCAGCCGGATCTTCTTCTGACGGTCAGGTAATATGAGTAGCTAGATTGTCTAGCAACTCAAAGAATAGAGAAAATCCGTTGTTTAACCAACAGCAAAAAATCGTTTTTACTGAAACACATTTGTGAGACAATAAATAACAAACAAAGGATATTTGCTTTCTTGGCAAAAAGAAGAAGTTATAGTAACACTAACGTCTTTAAAGTCTGGTACTTTGAAATTTTGTAAAGTCTGAAGGTTGTTCGGAGTGCCTTGGGTCTAGAATGGAAGGGATGCTTCTTTGGTAGTCTTGAGTTTCTTCTTGGATCCTTTCCTTATCCTCTCTGAAGATTCGTTTTTCCATCCCATTTTCAACAGATCAATATATGGACTAAAAAGGATTCTGATTGGTTGTCCAATAAGACACATTTAGGAGTAATATTACAATTGTCAGTCAATCATAGTTCAGGATTACATCTTACAGTTATAGGGAAAACCCTTTTTAGGTTCTTTGACCAATGGAAACAGGTTTAGATCAATGGGGTTGAGCAAAAAATTCTCAGCCTCACCTGATGAGCCATGCCCAGCTCACCTTTATTTGGGGTTGAGCAAAATTAAATCTCCCTTTTGACCTTTAAGATAAGGACTAGAAAAATATGTTTTACGAAATGACCTGTTTCATCATTATGATTGATGAAGTTAGTTGACAACCGAAAAATTAAATTTGTTGACCTTTAAAATCAAAAAACAATTGTCCCGAATATAACTGACCTTTAGGAACAAGCAACAGCTTTTTAGGTCAATTTAAGCCTTGAACAAAAAGATACTCATTTTAAGGATCTTTTTGTTTTTCATATATATATATATATATTTAGATATATTTAATGATTTTCATATATGTCATAAATGCTAATTTTTACTTAATAATTAAGTATTTAACCGCACGTCGTTTGTAATTTTGGTGGGAATCAAGGTATACGCCCACAGGTGGTTTTTGGGCCAATCAAAAGTTTGGTTAGTTACAATAAAATTCCCCCTATTTTGGATTATGAATTTCAGTTTTTGTTTCTAGTTAAGGTACAGTTTTCTGGGAGATGCAATCGGATCCTTTATATCGATCAGAAGTCAGGAAAGAACGATCTACAATTTCTGTCACAAAAAAAACCCACAAAAGCAAACAAAAAAAATAAACTTCACTGTAATTATTTATTTGCTCTTGCGAGATATTTTATGATGTAACACTATGTAGGTGGTCCGCCAAGCAGACGACCCCTTTGTCTGTTTTGGCGCGAAATCAAAAAAAGGCCTCAGCCCGCGATGTCGACATGACCGGAAGTAGGAAGAGAACACGAGAAAGGAGTTGGACAAAGGAGCTCACGGAAGGCAGTTGGCGACGGGCGACGGAGAGTGGCAGATGGAGTCGACACCGGACAGCAGAAGTGACCAATCGGCATGAGTGAGTCCAGTACCAGTGAGGGAAGACCGGTCAAGATGGGTTGGCATTCCTAGCTTTGTAGAAATTTTGCATGAAATCCACGTTAGCGTTAGTCTACATAAGCACAAGGGAATGCAATGTTACATAACTCCTCTCTCGCACTTTGAGTTAACCAAAGGATATTGTTCGTTTGTTCTTTTTCTCCCATTCCCTTGATTGTATTTCTTGTAGCTATGAAGAAATGTGCGATGCCACTCTCGGAACCACTAGATGATCACCGGCCAAGAAGTGAAATGGCTTGTAGAAGTTGACGTTTTCGGGGGGCCGAGTGGGTATCGCCACAATTATTCAGTTTCTATGTTTCGTATATAGTTCATATTTTCGATGTTTTTGTTTATACTGCAGGGAGAATATTATTGACACAGTGTTTTATACGTTTTGAGCTGCCATATTTTAGTAACGTTATGGCGTGAATTTCGCACAAATACTCTTGGGAAAGGAATGAAACCCACCTAATACTTCCCTCAAGCTATGGGTTAAATAGTACTACTAGTGTGCTTCTACAAGGTTTGCTTTGGCTTTAAATAACCCACGGAGATTGGTGTGGCATTAAAAACAATAAAGAAGCAAATTCATGTTAATCACAAGAGTTATAATCTTCATTACGTTTTGATCCTTATTATTGAGGATTATGCGATTAAGAAAATAAATCCCACCCAGAAAAGGGAGTACTCGCAGCAAGTGACTGACGTGGTGCACCGTGACATCCTAAAGAAGTACGTTCGAATTCAAGTCGCTCTATCACGTTCAAAATCAGAATAATCATATTTACCCAACCCCTCCACTCGGGCAGGATATGACACAAGGTCAATTTTTAAGCGGAGTTTAACAGGTTTGAATTCAGAGTTTTCCTTCTCCTAGACTAGTTGCCTCACCATGGCTGAAGAACCTAGTCTGTCCTACTATTTACCCATAGCTGGAGGGAGAATAATTGGATTCATACATTTCCCAAGAATATTAGTGCTATGTGAAATGCAATCAGTCTCGTCCAGGATTTGAACTCGTGCCGCCGTGTCCATTTCCAACGACGTTAACCATTATACCACGGGCACCTCCGTATAAAGGTATAAATATCCTCGTCCTTCGCCCAGACAGAAGTTAAATAATACCACTACTATATTTTGACGATGATTACTTTGGCATAAAATAACCTGGAGAGAAAACGAAACCATGTTCTTCCACAGTCGGCTGGGGCTATAGAATACACCGACTACATCTCTGCTGAGGGGTAAGCCCCCTTACCAATGACTGTCCTGAATATGGCACTAAATAAGGAGGTGCCAGTGGTGTAATGGTTATCATCGCAGGAACGGGACACGGCAACACGAGTTCAAATCCTAGACGAGAATGATTGCATTTCACATAGCACTAATGCCCTTGGGAAAGGTATGAACCCAATTATTCTCCCTCCAGCTATGGGTAAATAATAGGGAAGACTGCAGTTTTTCATCCTTCATGAGGCAAATAGTTTAGGAGAAGGAAAACTCTGAACTCAAACCTGTTAAACTCCGCTTAAAAATTGACCTTGTGTCATATCCTGCCCGAGCGGAGGGGGTTGGGTAAATATGGATTTGGCACTAAATAATCTGATGGTGATATGACCAATGCATTCGTTTTTTTTTAAGTTTAGCTTGGTTTGGTTTTATAGCATATTAACTCTTGTTATTTTATGCTAAAACCTGTTTTTACATATATATTAAATATATGATTTGTTAAAATATTTGGTAAATTCACACAGTTAAACCATCAAACAATCCTATTTCAAACAATTAAATTTAGCATTAGTAAAATTTAAATGGTTCCAAGATTTACTAACAGTTAAATGATCAAACAGTTCTTTTTCAAATAATTCAATTAAGCACAAGTCAAAGTTAGTTGTTCAAGCTATTGCTAACAATTCAATTAGACACCTGTCATTTGTTTACACCCAGTTGAATGATCAAACAGTTCAATTTGAAACAATTCAATGTCGCATAAGTCCTTTGTTTGCCCTCGGGTTAAAAGTTAAACAGTTCTATTTGACTCATATATCAGACCCAATCGGATGCTACCTCTCTGGGCCAGAGTGGACCTGGACGCCATGGCAATGAAGGGGTACTCTGCATTCCCTAAAGCTTCGGCATTACTGTAGTCTTCCCATCATATTGCTTAATGTTATATCCAGGACATTTGTTAGGAGAGTCTTACCTCTCAGCAGAGTTGCAGTTGGTGTAGTCTACAGCTTCTCACAGCCGACTGTGCTCAGTAAATCTGGAAGTTGCTCATGGCCATATCATAAGTGATGTAAAACATTCGATGTTAAGCTGAGATCGTTTGACCAGATACCAACCAATATTCTGAGGATCTGGATTCGCTACCATGTTCAAATCCCAGTTCCTATCAAGTAAACGTAAATTGATTTAAATATCCATTAAGATTTACGTGATTTTATTGTAGACTTCGGTGAAATGAAATAGACATATGTAATTTTTTGGATACTATATTTGAATTATATTTACGATCAAAGTGTAGGAGCTGTTTAAATTTGTCAACAAAGCGCTCATGTTAACTTTTGATTCGTGTGTAGTGTCACATTGGCAGATAGGGTGATAGAAAATGGACACGACGACACGAGTTCAAATCCTGGACGAGACCGATTGCATTTCACATAGCACTAATACCCTTGGGAAAGGTATGAATCCAATTATTCTTCCTCCAGCTATGGGTAAATAGTAGGATGGACTGTTTTCTTCAGCCTTGGTGAGGCAACTAGTCTAGGAGAAGGAAATCTCTGAATTCAAACCAGTTAAACTCCACTTAAAAATTGACCATGTCTCATATCCTGCCCGAGCCGAGGGATCGGTAAATAAGGATATGGTGATAAGATTTGAGAAAGAATGAAAACCACAGGTGTTGACTAATTCATTTTGAGAAAATAATCAATTTTAATGCAAAGAGTAAACTTTTCTGACGTAATCTGGGTCTTTAGTATTTTTCAAAAAAGCCCAGTTGTTTGTGATCTGCATTCTTGCTGTGGTTAAAGTACAACTCAAATTAAACCACAATCAAGTGTGGAATATTCAATAGTTGGCCTTGAATACTTTAGCGTCTACCTATTCACTGACACTAACAACTTAATTACCACGACAGTATAAATAACAAGGTAGATCTGTGCTTGGTCGTCAGAGAAGACTTGAAGTCACTCGAACCACAACACTCCGTTCTCTTTGGTAGTCAACAACCAGAAAACAAAGTCACCATGCCTAACTACACTCTCCATTACTTCAATGGCCGTGGCCGTGCCGAGATCCTCCGTATGATGATGGCCATGGCTGGCGTCAAATATATGGACAAGAGATATGAATTCTCTGACTGGGATCGTTGTAGGAATGGTAAGGAACTTTTAATTTTTTTTTAAAGTTGTAGTTATATGACAGTAAAATATTTTAACATACTGTCTGGCGTTGGAATCATAAATTCGATTTAATTTCATCGATCTTACAGAGGTTTACGTCAATATAAATGTCTTCTCTAATATGCAAATTTTCGCCGACACTTGAAGCACCCGAATATATAATGCCTTAAAAAGAAAGTTTATTTTGAAAACGAGGGCCATGTTTTCTTTTTCTAATAACCACTGTAAACACTTCATTTTTTAATTAAGTTGCGCATATCAATATGTACGGTGATCTTTTTTCTTCATTCTATTATTCAAAAATGCCTTTTAAATTTTTCCAAGAATGGTGAATCTGTTCTTATTTGTTTTCCAGCAGCAACAGTTGATACATTTTGATCACAAGCTTTAAATCAAAGAAACTTTTACGAAGAAGTAATCTCATCTTAAAGTTCAAAATCATATATATACATTATGTTAGAAATTACCATGACAAGAAAATCTTGCTCACACCTACATGTGACATACGGAACACTGAACAGCTGTTTCGACCTTATTAGGTCTCTTCAGCAGGGCACACCGTGATCTCCACCACTGGAGATCGAACCAACAACCACAGAAGCCGAAACCCTACCACTAAGCCACCAGTTCATGCCATATATAAGCGATGCCGAATTAACAAATCATGGTAAATTGTGCGACCACTTGATCTAAGGTGTCTAATGTGCACTGCTGATAAGACCTAATAAGGTCGAAACAACTGTTCAGTGCTACGTATGTCACGTGTAGGTGTTTGCCTGATTTTCTTGTCATGGTAATTTCTAACATAATATATCAATTCCTCCATTCAAAATTATATATATATATATATATATATATAGTAATCTCTGGACTAAATTACACAGACAATAGATATGAATGCTCCAGTTGGGATCGTTGCATAAATGGCCAGGAATTTTCTCTGAAATATTCATTTAAATCTTTGTTTTTAAATCCATTTTTTTTTTCGAAAAAATTATTGGTTTAATTGTTGGTTGGATTTTATGGCATATCAACTAATGTAGGTCGTTTAATGTAAAATCTCTTTCTATACACATAAGCAGTTTAGCATCTGTACACAGTTTACTTCTATTTGACCCATAAATAGGACCCTATCAGGTGCTACCACTCCGGGTCAGAGTGGACTTGGGAGCGATGGCAATGAAGAGGTACTCCGCATTCCTCAAAGTTCCAGCATTTGGAACCTCACTATTAGACTGCTTCCTGTTTTACCTCTACGCAGAGAAGCATTTGGTGTATTCTACAGCCCCTGTCTATTATGCAAGCAAAATTATTGAATAAAAAGAATAATGATATGACGTATGATTTTTAGTTTCAAAATGATTCATTTAAGGACAAAATACAAAAAAAGAATATACTAAGCAACTATAGTCTGTTTGCTATAGTCATTTCCGACCATCAAAACTGTAATTTTCGTTTGATCTTTTATTACGGAATGTTTAATGGTTAGCAAGCCAAGTTTGCAGGCGATTGTTAGTAAGTTCGATTCTCACTGAGTGTCTGTCTTACACTTGTAGCTATGTGCTAAACTCCAAGTTTAAAAAAGACTAAATACTTTCCCCATTTCTTCAACGGCCGCGCCTGAACTGAGATTATGCGTATGGTGTTCCATAAGTCTGACGTCTAAGGCATAAATTGCCTTACTGGTATCGCTGCTGGAATTGTAATGAACATCCCTAGCAATGTACATTTTCTTTTTTTAAGTACAGGAATTATATCGTAAATTGAATTTCTGGCAAACACTTGTGTGTGACATACGGAACATTGGATAGCTGTTTCGACGTTATTAGATAACATCAGGAGTGTATACTATAATATCCCGCACTGGGGATCGAACCAGTGACCATAGAATGCAGAGCCGAAAATGTATCAATAAGCTACGGGTATACTTTGCACATAAGCGCCGCCAAATCAACTTATGACAATTGCGTGGCTAATTAACCTGTTGCGTCTGGTAAGTTACATCCGTACTCTTACGGAGGAAACGGTCACCTCCAGGGCAACGTCTTCCTAAGAGGATTGGAGAAAGGCATCATGGGCTAGGAAATAGATGTACATTATCACTTTTAAATAAGTAGAGGAATTATATTGTGAATTGAATTACCGTGAGCAGAAAATCTGGCAAGCACTTTCGCGTGATATATGGAAGAGTTGGGAAGATCACGGTATACGCTTCAGATGAGACCTAATAAGGTCGAAACAACCTTGGTAAGACAACTTGTCTAGGAGAAGGAAAACACTGAATTCAAACCTGTTAAACTCCTTTAAAAATTGACCTTGTGTCATATCCTGCCAAAGCGGAGGGGTTGGTAAATATGTATTATCTGGTCAGATGAATTATTTCATCAAATGAGAAAGTTTTAAAAAATTCTATTATCATTGGTAGCGTCCTGTTTTATATTTTAGTAATGTAATGAGCGTTCAAAAATTATTCTTGAAAAAATCCACATCACAGCAGTCTATCTATCTATCATTCTTGTCCAGATGGCCTGGGCTATAGAATATACTGATTACATCTCTACTGATGGATAAGACCTTCTAACGAATGTCCGGGATCTGACATTAAACAATCTGATGGTGAGGTTCAAGTAATGCTGGAGCTTAGGGGAATGAGGAGTAACAGCTGTCCAGTGGTTCCGTACATCACACGCAAGTGTTTACCGGTTTTTTTTGGTTATGGTAATTCACTTTACAATTTCTAAGAATATTCATTTAGTTCTTTTTAAATTCGATACTTTCAAAGTTAATGTTTATTTTCTAGGAAACATTCAAAGAATAAAAACATAAATCAAAGCTGTTTAAATAAATAAATAAATAAATAAAGCGAATTTTGCCTAAGAAATTGTCTATAAGAAACTCTATTTTACCTTTAACCTTTTTCAAGGAATCAATTTTCTTGGCTCCATTCATCCTATTAAAGACTATTAGTATGACTTTCTTTACTGAAAGTAGTAACAGGTACTTTATATTGTATACATTTGATCCCTATCACAACAGTAATACATTACATACACAAATGCAGATACAGGGAGACTGTCGTTTTGGTAGGAACGGTATATTAATTCCTGACTTCGGCCCATAGCGAGACGAGAAGAGAGACACAATTCTTACTGTACTATGCTGACCCAACCAACGCGCGGCGCATCTTGCGATGTTTAGGATCTCAATCTGTAGAGATCCGAAAATTACAACTACATCTTTCAACGGTTAATCTCAACTCTCAACTCAATGGCAGAAAACTCACTTCTCAGCCTCCATGGTCCAATGTCCACTTCCCAGCTCTCTCTTTTTCAAAATCCTTAAATTCTCATAACCATCTCTTTCGGGCATGATGCCAATCACACTCCAGCCACATTTCCTGTCTGGGGTTTATTATGACAAGGGTGATTGTCATATCCGTTGTGCATGCGCGTAAAACTACCAAATAACTATGCACATGAACTCTCAACCCGAATAGTTCAAAGCCCAACCAAACTGAATGATAAAATATAATTAACGATAAATGATTGATATAAAAAAAAAATCCCTTATTATATAACACTTTAACTTCACCAGAGAGTCAGTGCTTTTTCCCAACATTGATTATTTTCATTTCAGGCTTGAAGGGAAAAATTTATTTTTAGCCCAAGTGTAAAGATTTTTTTACCTAAAACTTTCGTCTCCGTATATTGCACGCACTCTTCTTTAAGTTTCATGAGTGACCTCTATTCACGCCTTTGAGCACTCCCTACAATTTGAAACGTTTTCAATAACCTCTAAAGAAATATCTTTGCAAGATTTTAAAAATATTTACTCTAAACTAATACAAAACAATGCAGATGTTATATTCATAGAAAAAAAAAAAACACGGCCAACTTGTAAATACAGCCCCTGATTTCGAACTAGCCAATGTAATGTCATCATCATTATCATCATCATCATCATGTCGTGCCACAGACACGGATATCCCTGATCCTCTCTCGCCACTTCTCACTATCGTTTATCGCCTCTGGCTACACCCCGTATCCTCACATAGCTGCTGTATGTATGTTCGAGCTGGTCGTCAACGCACACAAAACGGAATATATGTGCTATAATAAAAAAAAAAATCAAACAGGCAACATCTCCACACTAGACGGAAGCTTTCTGAAACTGGTAGACAAATTCACCTACCTAGGAAGCAGTGTCTCATCAACCGAAAAAAAACATCGACACACGGCTAACGAAGGCATGGACAGCTATCGATAAGTTATCGATCATATGTAAATCAGACCTGATGGATAAAATGAAACGCAGTTTTTTTTCAAGCAGCATTCGTATCGATACTGCTGTATGGATGCACTACTTGGACGCCAACTAAACGGCTGGAAAAGAAGCTAGACAGAAATTACACAAGAATGTTGCGAGCTATATTGAACAAGACCTGGTGGCAACACCCCACAAGGCACCAACTATACGGCCACCTGGCTCCCATCACGAAAACTACCCAAGTCAGACGAACCAGACATGCAGGACACTGCTGGAGAAGCAGGGATGAGCTCATAAGTGATGTACTCCTATGTACCCTCCTTATATGGCGATGTAATGTAAACAAACAAAAAATTAATAAATAACCCATTCATGGCCGCAAATGAAATTAACGTTAAAAGAGAGTTAAGAAAATATTATAATCTGGTTGGTAGAATTTACCCGACATTATTTTATTGCTTTTAACATTAAAATGCATATTTACATTTTGTCATTTGCTAATCCACGAATCATAAACGGGTGAGAATCAACTTGCTTTGATTACTTTCAACCGCCTGTTTTGTTTTCGACACAAACTGGCCTTTTTCTCTTTTTCTTCAGAAATGTTCTAATAAAAGATTGTTAACAAACAAAAATTTTTTTGTTTGTTTTTTTGTTTTTTTACATTATATCAGCCTGTTAAAAATTGGCCTATTAATGTAACATGCGGAGCCTTATTTACTAGTTGGTCGTGAAAAACATATATTTTACTTTTTAAAAAATTCTTATTGAATGATTGACACCTGTATCTCATACCCTAGCTTAAAAAGAAGATTTAAGGAAAAAAAAAAACAATAAAATAAACACAAAAAAGGTAGCATAGTCTGTTTCTAAAAGTCACTTTCGAGGCTCTAGAATGGAAATATCATTTAAACAATAGAAACATTGGATGGGGGGATTTTTAGTTTAATGGAAAATTAATCTTCGCGAAACATACTTGTGAAACGTAGTATCGAGAATATCTTTGCTTGGTGGTTACGAAATGGTTACCGTGACTCGAACCACAAGACATATTTCTCTTAATTACAAGGCAAATAGATAGCAAAGTCACCAAGCTTATAGGCACTTTATATTACTTCAGTGGCCTTATCGAGATCAAGCGTAAGATGTTCCCTATGGCTGCTGTATAAACAAATATGAATTCTTAGACGAAGAACGTATCTGGAATGAGACATTTTGATTTCATTGTTTAATGGCATATCAATCTTCATGTGTAATTAAATGCTAAATACATCCTTTTTATAGAATAGCAGAAATAATATTTAATCCGTAGCTGGAAGGGGAAATAAGTGTATCATACCCATATATGAATATGCGTGAAACGTACATAGAATGTTCATAACATATATACATAACATTGAACATAGGAATCTCGAAACACAAAAATACTTACGACTTCTTTGTTCAGGTACGAAACTTTTTATTACCTTTGAGTTTAAAGGTTCTTCGACACAAGGAGAGAGATACACATTCTTTCTATTCTGGCATTTTCATCTGCACACCCCTCTATCTCGTGCGGCGCATGTAGTGCGCAAATTCGTCTGGCCTCTGCGAGCCCCGAAAGTCGACCCTTCTCGTTCGGTGTCTAGTTCTAAACTCAACCAACTGACTTTTTCAAATCTCACAAAATCCTCCGTACCTCCGGTGTATAATGTCATTCAAATCCCCCTATCTGGGATTTTTATTTTGACATCTCTGAATGACACGTCCGCCCCGCGTGCGCGTGAAGACCTGCGTTCATGTTGCACATAGCTAACCCAAGGTTCTCAGCCGAACTAAACCCAAAGGCATAAAACGAAATCCCTCGGCCATTATATTACATAAGGAGATTGATGTCTTTCCCAAGTATATAAGTCCGAAGGAGAAAATAATCGTGCGATTGGAGTTTGAACTTGCTTACTTCGGGCCATAGTCAAGTATTTTAGTCATGACGCCAACAGTTCTCTCTCTATGATGATAAAGAACTCTTATTATCATTTTTTAAATCAATACATATCTAAGTAGAGACTCTGGTTGATTGTTTTACTAGTAAGTTGTTTCCTAGCTAGACCTAGAGGTCAACCAGAAGACAGTTAAAAAAAAAATGGACATATATAAGAAAGAGATTTGAAGAAGAAAGAATGAGAGAGAGAGAGAGAGAGAGTGAGAGAGAGATGCTATAAAAGAGAAATGTATAGGAAAATAAATGAGAGGTTCCTTCAAATCAAGGTCAAGATAGCGGCTGACGTCTAAGCTAAAAATAGAAATACATCAGCAAAAAATTGGCCGACGGCTGTGATTGGCTGAAAGATACTCAATTTGAAAAGCTATTAAAGTGTGCGCAGGATAGAAAATAAGAAAAGAAATTTAATTAAAGACGAGGCATGGAGATGTAAAGACGGGCCGAAAATTACGGCACCTATTTGGGTTAGGCTCCTGGAAGGAGCCCCATACCGGCCACGAAAAATATCACCAAGGTCTGTGTATGCCTCTTTCGTCCTGTGAAGATTTATTTATTTCTGCCAATCTAAACCGGTTGAATCAGTTTATACTCCTTTTCTCTATTTTGAAACAGTATCTGCTTTCTGAAGAATCCGTAAATATCAACGTCTTCCACTTCGAATTTTTTAAATTCAAATGGATTTCGTCCATGTTTGTTATAGGAATATTTGCTTTGTTGGGAGTCTTCAAAAATCAAGGTTTTTTCCGCTTTGAATTGTGGGAAATTATTCCCATGCCAAACAAGTATCAAATTATTTATTTCAAATGTATTTCGTCAATTGTGAATTGAATTTCCATGACCAGAAAATCCGGTGAACACCTACGCACGACGTACAGAAACATTGGACAACTGTTTCGACCTTATTAGGTCTCATCAGCTGTGTATAATGCGATCTCCACCATTGGGGATCGAACTAGCTACCACAGATTGCAGGTGCCGAAACTCTAAAACTGAGTCAGGAATCCGTATCGCACCCTAGCGACACCAAATTAACTAGTCATGGTTCGATCTTCTGCTGATAAAATCTAATAAGGTCGAAACAGCTGTCCAGTGGTTCCACATGTCGTGCGTAAGCGTTTGCCGGATTTTCTGGTCATGGAAATTCAATTCACAATATAATTCCTCTACTTAGAAAAGAAAAATGTACATGTATTTTGTTTATGTCTATTAAAGGATAATTTACTTTGTTAAGAGTCCCCCAAAACCAAAATCTTCCAACTTTGAATTGAGGAAATTACTACCAGATCAACATTTCCCAGTCTGCTGGGGCTGTTGAATACACCGACCATATATCTGCAGAAGGGTAAGACTCCACCAATGAGTGTCCAAGATATGACACTAAACAATCTGATGAACAATCTAAAGTTCCAGTAATGCTGGAGTTTTGTGGAATGCAGAGTACCTCTTCATTTCCATCGGTCCCAGGTGTTGTATTTTGACCTTCGACCCGGACAAACTTGCCATTCCAAGGTGATGCACCGGAAGGAAGTGACACATTCCAATGCCAGTTATGAGAGGAAATCGCGTAGGCGTACTTGGCTGACGAAATGGGACAAGGTAAAAAATCACATGGTACACTCATAGACTGATACACCGGAAGAGAGTGACCTCTGAACTACATGACAGTTATTACCGCTTAATGATAATCAAACACGCCATTCCAAAGATTGAGTGGGCGACTGAGTTGGCGTTGAACTAATATATAACTCGGTCGAGACAAGAAGATATCAGTTGGAGTTAGAGACGAGATGTGGTAGGGAAAGCCCCACCCGGCTGAAGGGAGGCCCTGGGGACCCCAGATGGAGTTTTGGAGACCAGTTGGTGATAAGTTGCAGTAAAAAAAGTCATCATCCAGCAGAGAGCTGGGCCCTTGGGCCTCCGGTTGAGCAGCCCTGGAGAACGAGAAAGACACAACGCTGACGGCCATAAGAGTGGGGGTCAATATATTGCAGTTCTGTTCGGTTTCCAGCTCGCTCTCACACACAAACGTTACAATAAAATGAGAGGTATATATTTTGTTAAAGGAGGCTTCGCTCGTCCTTTATCATTGTGTCTTTGTGATTCTTTCTCCATGAGTTTGCATGTATATTGATGAATGTTCATATGACAATATAACACCAGGTCTACTCTGACCCGGAGTGGAAGCACCTGATATGGTTCTATTTAGGGGTCAAATAGAACTAAACTTTGTGTTCATGCCAAACTGGATTGTTTGAAATAGAACTGTTTTGATTTAACTGTGAGTAAACAAAAATTATATACTTATACTAAAATAAATCGTTTGAAACTTAATTCTGCGTTAAATGACCCAAGAAATGTTGATACGCCGTAAAACAAAACAACCCTCAACCAAACGAACAAAATATTATTAGGCGTTATTGATGACTAAACTTCAAATTGGTGTAGTTTCATAATGGGTAACTTGAACGTTATAATAAAAAAAGCAATTAGAATGAGAGAAAAGAAAAGCTAATCCAAAAATGAATATTGACCACAATATAAAGTCGGCAAATTTAAGACTAGAACTTTTTTTTTTAAACGTATTTCATTTTTTGTGACTACTAATTCAGCAATATAATTCGAAAATAAAGCCGACTCCGGTGCTAAAGTAAAAAAAAATATAACAAAAATATTTACAAAGTTACAAGTCCTCATTTTACATGCTTGAAAAACTAATAAAAAATTACCATCAATTTTTTCAAGTTTTATTAGCATGCAATTATTAACAATATATTTTATTTTTCTATTCCAGATTTCCCTTGCATGTACCTCCCCTGTCTGCAAATGGACAATGGTGACATGATGCCTGAGACTATGGCCATTTGCAGGTATTTGGCCAGGGAATACAGTAAGTTATATAGACTACTAGAATATTTTTTGGTTTAATTTTATTTTATGGGTTTACAAAATATATAAATGTTGAAATAATAATAATAAAGAAATTTGAATATCAAATTCATTTAAAGAATTATAACCCAATTTTAATTTTACGAACTATGATGAAATTATGAGGAAATATGTAAAAATGGATCGTAAACACTGGCTCAACTGTCTAATAGTTAGAGTGTTCGCCAATGGCGCAACAGATTTGGTTTCAATCCTCAGGAATCAAATACCATTTTTTAAATCTTAAGCATGACTCGATACTTAAGATTAAAAAAATGGTATTTGATTCCTCCTTGCTTAACACTCAAAATTACAAGGTAGAGATCAATGGGTAAGTGAAGCTTTCAAGTGAAAGGAGTAGCGCCGTCCCTGTAACCTCGGGATTGAAGCTATTGAGAAGTGAGCTTTCGGGTCACCTTCGACTATGATCATCCAACTTACTTATTGTCAATATAAACTTTACGAATGTAAAGTACACATTCATCCTCATGTCGTGCCGCTTGCACGGATATCCCTGACCCTCTCTCACCACTTCATCATTCATCGCCTCCGGCAGGTCTTCAGGGCTACATCCTGTATCCTCACAGAGCTGCAGTATGTACGTTCGAGCAGGTCGTCCTGCTGTTGCTCAGCCATATGTGGGGGTCCATATGAGTACATCACTGATGAGCTCGTCCCTGCTTCTCCAGCAGTGTCCTGCATGTCTGGTTAGTCTAACTTGGATAGTTTTCGTGATGGGAGGCAGGTGGCCGTATAGTTGGTGCCTTGAATGGACGTATTTACTGAGATTTTCATAGTTATTTTAATTTTCCTCGAACGGAGACATTGGATTACCGGATTGGAATAGTTAATCCTCCCTAAATGATGATTCGCATCTATTTAATAGAGATACAACCCAATATTAATAAAAATTTACTCGCGGCCAACCTCAAATTGCCTTTTGATATTAATTAGGTAAATTGATTTTAATTTTATCTGGAATTTCCAAAAATTTATTATATATTTCGGTGATGTGAAATATCTTTTATATCAATCGTTTCCATTGGATAAAAATACTAAAATTTATACTAAAATCATTCCCAATAACCTTTTTTCATTTTAAATAAATTTTTATAGTTACAGAATTTCCAATCGATTCTAATTTAACCTAATTTTTTAATAAATTTCTTATTTATACTTAAATTATTTAAGGAAAAACATTAAAATGGATATTTAAAAAAATTGAAACATCAATTTCAAATTAATTACTTTTAAGATAAATATAATTTTTATTCGTGGAAAGTATACAAGTTGGCGGAATTGTAAGTATGAGATTTTCATATTTATTTTAAATGTCTTCCAAGGAGGTCATAAGGCTATTATGGGGTAATCAACCATTTGAGGTAAATTGGTTTGTCGCTTCAGAAATCGTTTCATATTGTGTAACATACATACATATATACATACATACATATATACATACATGACGGCTACCCTCTCGGTTTCGAACGTGACCACTTCTTTTATCTCATGTCCTCTCTCTCTCCTCCCTTACTCCCTTCTTTAAATTGTATGTGTTCATAGATGACTCTTCAGGCCAGCCAAACTGCGACAGAATTTGCCACAGAATTGGCACAACCGATCAGTTTTGTTTGCAGTGACATTATTGGGGTGCAAGATTGATTTTTCACATTTACGCTGATGGCTTTTGAGACCAGCAAGAGATGAGCACAATTTTCCACATATGTCACAGTTAGCGTGGTGACTTTGTGGACACGGTGCTGGACTCTGTTCGCCTTTGCGAATCAGACGCTTGTGAGCGCTGCACTGCATACGGCTATTCTCAAAGGATTCTATGCTTTCGTGAATCAGTTTCCACCACTTACTTCAATCTGAAGCCGTTTTTTTCCCATTGGTCCACAGATAGTCCTGATTGTTTTAGGTAATATTTTATCATATTTACCCAACCCCTCCGCTCGGGCAGGATATGACACAAGGTCAATTTTTAAGCGGAGTTTAACAGGCTTGAATTCAGAGTTTTCCTTCTCCTAGACTAGTTGCCTCACCATGGCTGAAGAACACAGTCTGCCCTACTATTTACCCATATCTGGAGGGAGAATAATTGGATTCATACCTTTCCCAAGGGTATTAGTGCTACGTGAAATGCGACCAGTCTCGTCCAGGATTTGAACTCGTGTCGCCGTGTCCATTTCCTACGACGATAGCCATTACACTACAGGCACCTCCAGTATTATTTTATGGTGTCCTTAAATCTCTTCTTCGGTTTTAATGCACTTCTCTTTCCTTCCCACATTTCATCATAGAATAATTGCCTTGGCAGACGACCGTCATCCATAGGCACAATGTGACCAACCCATCGGAGACAACTTTTCATTACCATCGACTGGATGCTTGGTAGCCTTGCTTTCCCTAATACTTTTGTATCTGAAACATGGGACTGCCATTTGATATGAAGTGTCTGTTTCTAGCACCGTTGATAGATATCCTCAAGAAGTTTGAGTTGGTGTTTAGAGAGAGTCCAAGTCTCGCTTGCATACAGGAGGGCCGTCAAAACACATACTTTATACACAATGATTTTCGTATGCAACATGATACCATGCTTGGACCACGCACGTTTATAAAGTGCTGTAAAAGAGCGAGAAGCCCTTTCACTGCAGAAGGAGATGTCCCTGTCGAGGCTGCATCCCTCAGTGAGGGTACTGCTTAGAAATACAAAAGAACGCACTATGTGTGTTCTATATAAGGCGAACCAGGTGCTGGATCGTACATGATGACTGTCATTTTTAGTTTGATCTTTAAACCGAATGAGTTACATGTAGATACAAAATGGTTCATAAAGCATTGCAGCTCATCTTCAGAATGTGCAACGATATCATAGTCATCCACATAAAACAACTCTCTCACTAATGAAGAGGGATACTTTTGTTTGAGAAAGTAGCCTATGGACATCTAAAAAAACACTGCCAGATATCCGATATCTGATGTAGATACCGTCTGAGTTTTTATAAAATGTTACGAGAAAGACTATGGCAAAGTAGATATTGAATAACATGGACGCAGAAATGTCACCCTGTTTGACCCCATTGTTGATAGATACGAGGTGCATACGATGTTTCCAGACTTTTATCGTATGGGCATTTAAAATTGGCGTAGACTCTTGAAAATTCAGTATGTTAAGTAACAGTATCTTAAGACATTTGAGATTATTAGCATTGGTTTCAAAATTAATTTTATTGAGGTTGGGAATTTTATTTCTAATGTGTAGGGCTTCAAGAACCTGCAATCTTTTCTCTATTTTGTCGCTCCAATGTTATAACATCAATACGGAGACTTGAACGGATAAAAATAAAAATATGTAGACAAAAGACTTCCTTACTATTTAACTATATATATATTGTCATCCATCGACAGATTGTTTCGTTGTATCACAACTCTTCAGTGTGGCAAGACACGTAGGACGCTTGAAGCTTGGATCGAAACCCGCCCAACTTTACGTTAGACTTAGTATCCGACCGCTCGGCCAACACGCGTACCACGTCAGCTAGGGAATTATAAGATATTAAGTAGTAGCGTTCGTTTATCTACATTTTATACTATACCGAATACTACAATGATCAATTTGTTTGAAGAGCTTTGCATTATGTTAGCAGCAGCCGTAAATTCCTTCACCAGAGTGCTTGACCCCCATGAAGCTGCTGTATTTGAAGGATGTGGTCTTCAAATTTGTGATGGGTCAAAACGAATTGAAATTCTCGCTTAAAATGGCTTATTGTCCACCGCTAAATACATTGAAAATGAATGAGATATTATTACTGTACAGTAGGCTAATTTGTATATTTTGCTTTAAAAGTCTACTCTTAAATAAGAACAAAATAAATTTTTAGAAAAACGATTGGAAACAAAGAAATTGTTTTATTATTCATTTTCAATATGATTTTCCTTTTATCTTGATTTATTTTATCAAGGATTGTTCTGTGAGAAATTGGCAGTATTGGTTGGAGAAGTGAGTGAGAGTGAATGGTCTTTCTAGTTGTATTTATATTTTTAAGGAGATTTTGGATTATTTTTATGTCACTCATTATATGGAAGAGTACATATAACTAAAGACGACGGGTTTATACTATTTTCTATGCTAATAACCATATCGACTTCGCCATAACTCGATTGGTCATTTGCCATTAGATTCAAGGATATCAACTCAGTTGCCTGACAAAGCACTCCCCGTGTTGGAACAGTAAAATTGATGTTTCTTCAAGTAATATAATGGCCGAGTGATTTCGTTTTATATATCTTGCCTTTGGGTTTAGTTAGGCTGAGAACCTTTCGGCTCAGCACATGGGTTAGTTTGGTGCAAACATGAGCACATGTGTTGGCGCGCGGGCGGGGAAGATATGTCGTTCAGAGATGTCAAAATAAAAATCCCAGAGACAGGATGTGACCAGGGATGTGAATGACGTGTTGCGTCGGAAGCGTGCGTGGAAGATTTTGGGAGATTTGAAAAAGTCAGTAGTTGAGATCTAGACTCCGAAAGGGAAGGGTCTACTTTCGGGGCTCGCTGAGGCCAGACGAATTTGTGCGCTGTGGGCGCCGCACGTAATGGGGGCAGATGGAAAAGTCCTCATAGAAAGATTGTGCGTCTCTCTTCTTCATGTCGAAACCTTTAACTCAAAGGTAAAAAAAAGTTTCGTACCTGAGTCGCGTTTTTCGTGTTTGGAGATTCCTAAGTTCTATGTATATATGTTATGAGTATTCTATGTACGTTTCACATATCGATATCTGGATATGCTACATTCATTCGGTGATTTTTTCTTAAAAGGGGAATGTCCCTGTGGTGTAATGTTTAAAGCAGTGGACTGCGGAATCGGACCACACGAGTTCGAACTCCAGTCGCGCTATAACGTTCACTTACGGACAAATAACTTTAGGTAATTTATGATCCACTCTTATCCTCCCATCTATGGATTAAATAGTACCTCTACTGTCCTAAAAAAGGATGGATATGGCATTAAATAACCTAAGAAGGTTGATATGCCATAAACAAAAGAAATTTAACCAAACCAATTTCTTCTGAAATAAATTGAACTATTGAATAGTTTAAGTGTATTTTACACGTAAAAATAAAGAATCATGTTTTATCATGAATATATATCACTTGAAAATAGGTTCTTTGTTTAATAGCATATAAACCTTTGTTGGTTATTCAATGCCAAAGATATTCTCCTAGAAGAACAGTAGTGGAACTATTTAACCATAATTGGGAGGATAAGAGGGTTCATGCCTTTCCCAAGGGTATTTGCACAAAAGAGAACGTAATATTGAAAATAGGGGCGCTGCTGTTGTAGATTGTCCTTACATAAGTTTCAAATATGTTTTAGCATACAACTAAAAATTTCGTTTTCAGAAAATTTACGATTCTTGGGATTTATCAACGTTAATGTACAACAAACTATTTGTCCGTAAATTTAATAATTTTCTGAAAGTTAAAAAAGGTAAAAGTATTCTTTGATTCATGCATCAAGTTTATGAATATTAATTCATTTTGTAGATTTCTACCCCAAAAGTCCCATGGACATGATGAGGTGTGACTACATCTGCGACTGCTTCTACGAAATCATGCACGATTACATGAGGTACTACCACTGGAAGAACGGACACTTCAGGGTAAGTAAGTTATTTTGATACACCAGGCGCCTAGAGTTATACAATATGTGGACTGCATCTCTGAAGAGAGGTAAATCCCCAAAAGAGTGTCCTGTACATGATATTAAACCGTCTGATATTGTGGTTCTTATAATGATAGAGTTTTGGGGAATGCGGAGTACCTCTTTGCTCGCGCGCGTGCGTGTGTGTATTAGTACTAGTAGTCATAAATTTTTAAAAATTGCGGTATTTTAGTAATTATCCTAAATATCTCGTTTGGTTACTTTGTTTAATGGCATATCAACCTTTGTAGGTTAATAAATGCCAAAGCCTTCTCCTAGAAAGACAGTAGTGGTACTATTTAACCCATAGCTGGGAGGATAAGGGGGTTCATACCATTCCCAAGGGTATTTGCCCGAAAGTGAACGTAAAAGAACGACTGGATTACGAACTCGCATACTACGATTCCGCAGTCCATCGCCTTAACCATTACACCACGAGGACACCGCCCCTTAATATTTAACATAGAGCCACATAACAGTCAAGATAATGAAGAAAGATTAAAAAGGATTATTTAAAGGACGGGTTGTGAAACATATACATTGGTCGTGAAAGTAGAGTTTGTACAAAATGCTTGCAATGGCTCAACGCTTATCTGACCCTTATATTTTAACAGTTCTTAAACAGAGAGTAATAATTCTATTCAACATTATTCAGGAAGCAGCGTCGCATCAACCGAAAAGGACATCGACACGAGGTTAACGAAAGCATGGACAGCTATCAATAGGGTATCGATTATATGGAAATCAGACCTAACCGATAAAATGAAACGCGGCTTCTTCCAGGCAGCGGTCACATCGATACTGCTATATGGGTGCACTACATGGACTCTAACAAAACGGCTGGAGAAGAAGCTAGACGGCAATTACACAAGAATGCTGCGTGGAATCTTGAATAAGTCCTGGCGGCAACACCCCACAAGACACCAACTATACGGCCACCTGCCTCCCATCACGAAAATTATTCAAGTTAGACGAACCAGACACGTAGGACACTGCTGGAGAAGCAGAGACGAACTCATAAGTGATGTACTCTTATGAACCCCCACACATGGCCGTGCAAAAGCAGGACGACCAGCACGAACATACATTCAGCAACTATGTAAGGATATGAGATGCTGTCCAGAAGACCTGCCTGAGGCGATGAATGATAGAGAAAAGTGGCGAGAGAGGGTAGGGATATCCGTGCTGCTAGCACGACATGATGATGATGATGATGACATATATATATATATATATATATATATATATATATATATATGCATACATATATATATATCATATATGTATTACTATCAAATACTAATGATTCAATTTAATATAAATCATTTGTTTGCACAGGGTTAAATGGTTTCAGGTCTGGTAAATGATTAAACGGTTGTATTTAACCCAGAGATGAGACTGTCACAGGTACGAACACTCTGGGACAAGGAATACTATGTTGAGGTTTTAAGAGAGTTCAGGAAGAGGTTCTGCTCGAAGAGGCCAGCACTCTTCAAATCGGGTCAGTGGCATTTCCACCAGGACAATACACCAGTCCACAAATCCATCTTTGTCACTGACTATTCGACCAAGATGGGCATCAAGACAGTTTCTCAATCTCCCTGTAGTCCAGACCTTGCTCTCTGTGACTTGGTTATTCCCTAAAGTCAGAGGCTGTCGTTATGAGACAATTGAGGAGATAAAAGAGACGAAGGTCATTGACACGCTCACACAAGAAGACTTCCATGGGGCTTTGCAGAAGTTGTTGGAACGGTACAACAAGTGCATTGCAGCCGGAGGATATTACTAGAGTTTCATGTGTGTATAATCAATAAAAATGCCCATACGAAAAATGTCTGGAAACATATTTAATGATCCTCGTACTTACATATTTATAAAATAGAGATTGGAAGAAAATGAAAAATACTAATTTAATAAGTCAGATTATCCTACTTACCAACCCCTCCGCTCGGGCAGGATATGACACAAGGTCAATTTTTAAGCGGAGTTTAACAGGTTTGAATTCAGAGTTTTCCTTCTCCTGGACTAGTTGCCTCACCAAGGCTGAAGAACCTAGTCTGTCCTACTATTTACCCAGAGCTTGAGGGAGAATAATTGGATTCATACCTTTCCCAAGGATATTAGTGCTATGTGAAATGCAATCAGTTCCGTCCGGGATTTGAACTCGTATCGCCGTGTTCATTTCCTACGACGATAACAATTACACCACTATTATTCACTTATATATTCATTTGTTTTTCTTTCACAGTACAACATGAACGACTGGGGCTTTGGAGGTGACAGCTCATGCAGCAACTACGATGTAAGTCTTTTTACTTTTAATGAATTAATTCTTGATATTTTCAATAAAGATGTCTCCGTTGAAATCAGCCAACGCTAATTATTGTGGACATTACGGATAATACTACACGTTTTCTTCCTTTTAATTTCAGAATTACTTGTACTGGAGATACATGAACACTTTCAACAGAATTATGCCCTTCATGGAGAGGTCACTGTGCATGCGCAATGGTGGAAGCCAGTTCTTCATGGGTGATATGGTAAGTTTTATAAAAAGTATAATTTGGGAGTAAATATTTACCCAACTGTCTTCAATCGTATTTATTACTAATTTCAACCAGATAAGGTTGTAAAAATCGAGGTTAGAATTGACATTTAAGAGATTATCTACAGCTTATTTCGGTTGGTTGGTTGGTTGGCTTTTGATAGGTAATGCAGAATATCCTCTTCATTGGTTGGTTGAGTGAGTTGGTTTTATGGCATATAAAGCCTTGTAGGTTATTCAATGTCAAATCCTATTTACTCACACTCAGACACACACACACACACACACACATATATATATATATTAAATATATATGATTTTCAAGCGCAAAGTTAGTTGATATTTTTTTTAATAAGCCAGATCTTATTTGTTTGAACTCAAGTAAATCGTTCGAAGCGTTGCTATGTAACACTAAAAATCCAATTAAACATGTCATTTGTTTGCACATAGTTAAATGGTCAAATAGTTTTATATAATTCAGAGATGGAATCTTTTCATGTACCAAAACTCTGGATAAAAATGAATCTGGGATTATTAGCAATAAGGAGCTTCTCCACATACACCAAACTCCAGAATTTTCAAAACAAGGAGAATTACAGTTAGTCACTTTAACAGAAAGAATTCGCGTTAGTACCGTGTTCTTAGTGAGACAATGGTTAAGCCTACCGTCAAACATTTCTTGCGTGACATTTCACAGGACTAAAGATTCACATCTTATACAGGGCGTATAAGATGGCCACCAATTTTTGGGTTGTGTTATTTAAGGCTGAAAGGTCATCTTATACACCGACATATAATGGTTTGTATGCTAAACTGAATTGTTTGAAATAGAACTGTTTTTGACATTGAAACTGTACTTACACTAAACTGAATTGTTTGAAATAGAACTGTTTTTGACATTGAAACTGTACTTACACTAAACTGAATAGTTTAGAATTGAATTGTTTTGACATTTAACTGTGAGTAAACAAAAAACTGTACTTATACTAAACTGAATTGTTTGAATTACTCCCATTTTAGACAAACAGTTCTCTTTTGATATTTAAACTGTGAACTTATGCCAAACATAATGTTTGAAATAGAACTGTTTTTAAATAGAACTAAACTGTGTACTTATGCTAAACTGGATCATTTGAAATAGAACTGTTTCGACATTTAAATGATTGTAAAGAAAAACTATACTTTTACAAAAGTGAAATGTTTAAAATTTAATTCGGTGTTAAATAACCCGAAAAGGGTTGATACGCCGTAAAACAAAGCATCCAACCAACCAACCATCTTAATTCACGTTGCATGACTGAGTACAGATATATGCTTTTAGTCTTGTCAACTTATGTACATTAGAGATGATGTCATGCGTAAAAACTTTGACTGGAACATATACGGGTATGACAGACATCTGGAATCTTATAAAAGTTGTGAACGTATTACAGATGCTGCGGTCTGATACGGTGCTTTGCTGTTTTATCATGGTGATTTAGTTCCAGATATTTACTTTTTGACACTTCCTCGTTATCTAAACATCTAAAAGAATTATAACTTGTCAAAGACGTTTACTTTTTGAATAAATTCTCTCGCTATAAGTCAATTTATTCTTATCAGACTTCAATGGAACTTGTTCATGCTCTGCCACAATTCTTGTCAAAGTTTGCTGATAATTTTAAAAGACCGGAAGTTATAATCAAGAATGGCAAATATATGTTTTCATCTACGCAAAATAAACTGATTTTCATCGTAACCACGCAATCATTTAGTAAATAAACTTTACATTTAAACAATTATTCACTCGACATATCTTTTAATTTTTGAAATAGTTTTAGTTTGGTTTCGTGGCATATCAATCGTTGTAGATGATTTAATGCCAAATGCATGGCCTTCTACAACCGTGTGTGATCCCACTCAAAGGTTTCCGTTTATCTGAAGGGTCATTGCAATACCCCCTGGTAAAATCAACTGGTCAGAGATTCCTCATACACTTTTGAAATCGAAAAAATAAACATTGCTAAACATTTCTATTTCAAACAATTCAGTTTAGCATAAGTACACAGTTTAAATATCGAAACAGTTATATTTCAAACAATTCAGTTTAACATAAGTACATTGTTTAGTACTATTTGACCCATAGAAAGGACCCTATCGGGCGCTACCACTCTGCAACAGAGTGGAACTGGGATTCATGGCAATGAAGGGTTACACTGCATTCCCCAAAGCTCCAGGATCACTGGAGCCTCAAACTCAGACTGTTTAGTGCCAGAACTCATTGGCGGAGTTTTACCACTCTGCAGAGATGCAGACAATTTATTCTGCAGTCCCAGACGACGGGACCATCTTTACAAGTGATGAACAGCTAATAATTTGTGACTTACTATGTTCTCTTATGAGTCAAAGGTTTTACAATATTTTGGAAATAGGAGGAATTATTGGGTAGATTTTGATGAGGTTGTAAAGGGGATAAGCCACACGTGACTGTGAGATACCGTGCTAGCTTGAAACTCTCCGAGTACGACTTGCCTAGAGCTTGGATCAAAGTGTCGAAATCCACGGTTTTTGGCGTTGTTGACCTTGCTTAATCGTCGAGGTCCTTGCAACCCGAGCTAGTTTTTTTTTTGCGTCTAGTTACTCTATTACGATGAATTGCACCTTCATTACAAACTTACATGTAAGGAAACATAGCTAAACCTTGGGCTTATCCAAGTAATGATAAGAAAATTACGAATTATTCTCTAGATGGCTGTGTACTCGGATGTAGGGAGGCTGAGGACGGAAGACAATGAGAACGTGACTTGGGCACGGAGAGAGGCAGAAGCGAAGAGAGTCACCACGAGGGAGGAGGGACTAGGGTCTCCCTGAGGCAAGACGAGGCTTGAGACAGCCTGGTAAATGAGGGGGTTAGCGGACTACCCAACTCTACAAAGAGAACCCGGAAAACAATTTGAGCTGTCCGAGACCAAATGTCCACGACTCTTTTAATAAAGTCTTAAACACAACCAGAAAAAAAATGCTGAAAGAAAACAAGACATTCACCAACCCCCAATGAGTGTATTATAATTTTAAGTTTGTTCACTGAAAGAGTGTTGACCGCTAAATGAATATGCTTTAGCAACTTACGTACTTTTTATATAAATATATTTAAACGTCTAACGGCGTTGCTTATTCTTTCTTACGACCCATAAGGGGATGTCGTTAAATTTCCTATAAAACAACAATTCCTAAATTTGCTAAAGCTCAGTTGTGGCATTTTGCTAAAGCATAATATGGAGGTATCTTAAAATTTCCGACATAATTTGAGATTTAGTATACACAAATTATGTTATGTTATAGATAATATGTTATGTAAATTCCCTCTAAAATTAAATATCGTCAAACGTGTTTGAATCTTTCAGATGATGTGGTGTGACATGATGTTCTACTGTTGCATGGAGAACATGTTCAGGGAGAACCAGTCTATGTTCAGCAGCTACCCAAAAATGATGGCCCTCTACAACCGTGTCGGATCCCACCCCAAGGTTTCCGTTTATCTGAAGGGTCGTTGCAATACTCCCTGGTAAAATCAACTGGTCAGAGATTCGTCATACGTTTGTGAAATCGAAAAAAATAATTCCTCCAGAAGGATTTCATTGGCTACATTTTATTTCCAGAAATGTATTGAAATCAAAATATTAAATAAACATGTTTTTGCTCCCAGTGCATCTTTTCGTCTTTTTTGATACCGTTTACTTTTTACTCTTTCTGTCTGTTTGTCTTCGTCTCTCTCTCTCTCCGTATATTTTTTCTTTTTTGTCTCTATTTCTCTTTCTTTCTTTCTTTCTTTCTTTCTTTCTTTCTTTCTTTCTTTGTATATATACAAGTTTCTTACAGCAGTGTTAGCAGATGTTCTTTTACTTTGGTCTTAGTGGCAGCAAGTCTTAGCAAGTTCCAAGGACTCTCCTTAGTATTCTGGTCAATCTTTGCATTGCCATAGCTTTTATGTTCACAACTCGTCCTCTGATTTCCATGTCTTCTTGATCAAGCCTTTGAGGACCATTTCCTGTGCACATATTATAATTAGTATCACCATCACCTTTGATGTTTATAACATATTTAGTTCTTTTTCTTTCTTTTTTTGGTTTAGTTAATTATCACAAGTTATGGTCTTCTGGCCGGGATTAAACGATCTGATTGTATTTCAAAATCCCAGAAGATTTTGTGCATCTTGTTCTCCAGGACAGATTCTGTTTTGTTAATATACCATTTGTTAGTATGGTAAAGTTTCAATTTCTTGCACAATTCCCAGTGGATCACCTTCCCCATTCAGTCGTGTTTAGTCAGATAAACAGTCTGCATTTCACGAGAGAATAATGGATTCATCTCTTGTCTGTACGGAAATAATTCACATGTCATCGTGGTGTAATGGTTATCGTCGTAGAAAATGGATACGGTGAGACGAGTTCAAATCCTGGACGAAGGTCATTGTATTTCACAAAGCAGTAATACACTTGGGAAAGGTATAAATCTTCTTATTCGCCCTCCAGCTACTGGTAAATGGCAGGGCAGACGGATTTTTTAGCCTTTGTTAGGCAGCCAGTCAAGAAGAAGGAAAACTCTTAATTCAAACGTGTTAAACTCAGCTTAAAAATTAACGCTATGTTACATCCCTCCCGGGTTGAGGGGTTCAGTAAATACATACATCTCATCGTTAGACACATTTTTTGCTGGGGATGATTCCTTTTTGATAGTCTTTTTGGTCCCGGGTAAACTTTCCTTTAGTCATCCATACGGGTATGTTTGTTTATTCTAAGCATGTACTCAGTTCAAGAACCTGTTTATCATGAATTTTTAAAGCCATAATCAACATATGCAGTCATGGCCTGGTGTTTCCCAATTCGCTACTTTTTCAGTATTCATCATCTTCACGTCACATCATCAGCACTGATTTCCCTGCCCCTTTCTCGCCACCCTTCTCTATCGTCCATAGCTTCCGGCAGATCTTCAGGCTACATCCCGTATATGCACAGAGGTGCCGTACGTAGGTTCTAGCCGGTTGTCCTGCCTTTGCTCGTCCATGTGAAGTGTTCAACAGGAGAACGTCACTTATGAGTTCGTCCTTAATTCTCCAGCTATGTCCCACATGTCTGGTTGATCTAAGTTGGATAGTTTTCGTGATGAATGGTAAGTGGCCATACAGCTGCTGCTTTGTGGGGTGCTGCTTCCAGGACTTGTTCAATATTGCTCGCAGCATTCTTGTGTAGTGGCCGTCAAGCTTTTTCTCCATACGTTTAATTAGCGTCCATGTAGTGCATCCCTATCGACTCGACCATTGCTTGGAATAAACTGCGCTTTATTTTATCGGTCATGCTTTGAGTGATTCCAGCTGTTATATTACTTCAGGTCCTTCGAGTCTGTAATTTTTCCATTCGTTCATTCGATCCCCATATTTTATTCGAAAATAATTTTTACTTCATACAGTTGCTGGTATGTCCTGATGAATTAATCTCCTACTCGGTCTAATTTTCTTTCGTTATTTAGAATGTCCGGGTTTGTTGTATTGCTTGGCCCTGTGTATGTATCTTTTTAAGTCTCTTTTCTTTCACTAATAGCTTTTGATTTATCTTTTTAAGTTGTATTGTTAGATTTTTTGCTGTTTTGTTTTGGTTTTTTCATCCAACATATTTCCATGTTCTTTTTTTTTTTTTTCTTATCATTCTTACAGAGTCTATTATGTTCAATCAAATATGTATCAATGAAGAAATGCTGCCAAAATATACATATTTTAAACTCCAGTATCCTGCAGCTCATAAATATAACAACACTTTGGAATACAGGCGTGATCTTGTGAAGAGATAAATTACACTCTATCAGAATAACATCAACAACACTTTTGTAATACATCCTTTCCTGATGATGGCCCAAAGTCGAGCAGGAAATAATTAATAATGGAAGATTTATCAACCAATTCCTACCGAATATCATAAGATCAATACGGCAATTCGAAAGGATTAACAAAAAAAAATATGTAGACAAAAAATGTCTATTATTTTCAATAAAATATGTATCAAGGAAGAAATGCAACCAATATATATATGTATACACACACACACACACACACACACACGCGCGCGCTGCGTGCAATCCTGAACAAGTCCTGGCAGCAACACCCCACAAGATACCAACTGTACGGCCACCTGCCCCCTATCCCGAAAACTATTCAAGTTAGGCGAACCAGACATGCAGGACATTGCTGGAGAAGCAGAGATGAACTCATAAGAGAGGATACAGGTTGTTGTCCTGAAGACCTGCCTAGGGCGATGAACGATAGGGAGGAGTGGCGAGAGAGGGTCAGGGTTATCCCTGCTGCCAGCACGATATGATGATGATGATGATATATATATATATATAAAGAGAGAATGAGAGAGGGAGAGAGACCGACAGACAGACAGAATGGCTTCTCGTATTTAGAATCTTTACACTTTGAACTATATAGGAATTTCGTGTTATCAACCAAAGATTCCTTGTAATCATTTCTGGGAATGTTGTGATCATATGAGAAAAAGAAGAAAACATATTCCCACACTATCACACACACACATATACATACACAACCAATATATATATTTGGATGAATGCTGTAAAAGCTCTGTTGTCGAACATAATTTGTTCTTAAATTATGCTCGACTACCGAAATGTTCGATAACTGATACAATATTTTCATATGAGATAATGCAAATTAGATTTAGGCCTACTTGACCATCATAGAATACCGATTTACGTGCCAACAGTTATATAAAATACAGAAAGACACGTGTCTAAACAACAGATAGCACACAAAACTTAAATACCAAACAGAAAAGTAAAGGCTTATTATTTTGGCCGAAGGATTTCGTTTTATGCCTTTGGGTTTAGTTAGGCTGAGAACCTTTCGGCTCACTGCATGGGTTACTTAGGTGCAACGTTAATGTTGCACCTAAGTAACCCATGCACTGAACCGAAAGGTTCACGTGCGTGCGCGCGGAGCGGACGTGTCACTCAGAGATGTCACAATAGCCCAGATGGGAAACGGAGCAACAGAGTGCGAATGACGCCACGCACCGGAAGCACGAGGAGTATTTGGGTAATTTTGAAGAAAGAGTTGAGTTGAGTCCTGCGTCGGAAGAAGACGGTTGACTTTTGCTTGCTCGCGGAGGCCTTGCGACGGGTGCACACGTGTTGGCGGGACAGATGGAAAAGCCAAAATAGAAAGAATGTGTATCTCTCTCCTTATTTCGAAGAACCTTTAAATTCAATGGTAATAAAAAGTTACGTAACTGAACTGAGAAGTCGTAAGTGTTTTTCGTGTTTCGAGATCCCTATGTTCTATGTATATATGTTATGAACGTTATATGTACGTTTCACATATCCGTATCTGGCTATGGTACAAATTGAATATTCTTTCGCTGCAGTTTATTTCTTCTTCTCTCTTCAACTAAGAACCTGTCCAATATAAGTTGTTTGAAGAATTTTCCGAAAGTGTGACAAAGCATTATCTTCGAAAATGTTCACTGTACGATTTGCTAACACGGTAACTGGATTAATTTGTTTCTTTTAATACACCTTCTGGTGCTGCCTCCAGATGTGTCATCAGTGTTGTTGCTCCCTAGTTATTAGAAGTTTCGGGTCTGTGCAAAATACTTCTTCGAAGGGTGACCCGACCGTAATGTGATCAGCATTACGGCCCACACCCGGAGGTTACATGAAACACTGCTCTGCGTAAAACGTTATTTAAACTAGCGAGTGACTTTGTAACTTAATCAAAGGTTTACACTGATTGGTCGCGCGACCAACGCAGGCGATACTTTTTTTTCCCTCCCGCTCCTTTTTTAAATTCCCTTCCTATTTTTTTTACTTTAACTACTAATACTCAAGCTAATCTCTATGCAAACCCAACAAGAATGCAATATAAATACATAATTTTGTTTTCAACCGATTAAAAAACGAAATATTCCTCTGTGTATATATCTTCAGAGTGACTTGTCTTAGACTTGAAACCCTCTAAGTCTCAATCTGCTAAAGAGTCTGACCAAAGATTTGTTCATGCAAAATTCAAATTTCTTGTTTGTTTGTTTGTTTGTTATTTAATGGCATATCAACATTCTTGGGTTATTTAATGCCAAATTCATCCTTTCGAAGAACATTTGCGGGTGTTATGGAACAATGAACTCATAGACAAAAATAATTTTAAAAATTATTGTCAAATGTTGCTAACCTAATTAAAAAAAAAATTATCGATCGATAGAACGATTTAGTTAAATTCGCGATTACTCTATTTTTTGGGTGAAAATAGTAGGTTTAATTATCTACCATTGCGGCTTTTATGGAAGCAATGAAATCATGTAAACACTAATGAAATCAGATAAATTATCGAATGCCACTAAAATTGATGCCATTTGATTAAATTGACTCAGGTAAGATAGATAAATAAAAACCAAACAAGATAGTATGATAAATCTAATACCTTGACTGGATCCAGGAATTTAAAATCTTTATAAATGACCCGGTCATTGGTCTAGTAGGTAGAGTTTTCGCCAGTGGTCCAGGAGACCTGGGTTCAATCTCAGGTCGAGTCATACCAAAGACTTTAAAAATAGTACTTGATACCTCCTTGCTTAACACTCAGCAATATAAGGTACGTATCAAGGGTAAAGTGGAGCAATCCTGGGAAAGGAGTAGCGTCCTCCCCTACATCTCGGTGTAATAGCTATTGAAAAGCGAGCCTTCGGGTCGCCCTCGACTACGGTCGCCAACTTTACTACTTATATACATGTATATATCTAGGTTTGGTTTGATTTCTTTGTTTAATGGCATATCAACCTTTGTAGGTTATTTAATGCCAAAGCTATTCTCCTAGAAGAACAGTAGTGGTGCTCTTTAACCCATAGCTGGGAGGATAAGGGGGTTCATACCTTTCCCAAGGGTATTTGCCTAAAAGTGAACGTAATAGCGCGACTGGAGTACGAACTCGCGTACTACCATTCCGCAGGCCATCGCTTTAACCATTACACCACGATGACACTCCCCCATGTATATATCTACAAACATACACTCACACATACACATCTATATACAAACTAATATACCCGTATATGTTCCAGTCAAAGTTTTTACGCATTACTCCTAAAAAAAAATCTGGATTAATTTTTTTTACAAAAAGCTGCGCTCCTAATCCCCATTTTGCATATTCCAATTTTAAACACATTACCTTAATAAAGAAACTCTGAACATCCACCTCCTTCTCTTATCCTCACCAGACAACGTATCATCAGACAAATTATTTTGTTGCTCATTGCTGCTGGTGCAATAGCCCTTCCAGAAGTTCATCGATGAATTCATTTTAGACATCAAGTCCCATACATTTTTCCCATGGACCCAACCTCATCACCGAGAACAATCTCTTCATCAGCAGTGTCAAGACTTGTCTCAGACTTGAAACCCTCTTAGTCTCAATCAGTTAAAGAGTCTGACCAAATTTTTTTTTTTCGATGCCAAATTCAAATTTCTTGTTTGTTTGTTTTTTAATGGCATATCAACATTCTTGGGTTATTTAATGCCAAATCCATTCTTTCGAAGAACAATAGTGGTACTATTTAACCCATAGCCAAGAGGATAAGGGAGTTCGTACCTTTCCCAAGGGTATTCCTATTTACCAACCCCTTTACTCGGGCAGGATATGACACAAGATCAATTTTCAAGCGGAGTTTAACAGGTTTGAATTCAGAGTTTTCCTTCACCAAGGCTAAAGAAACCAGTCTGTCCTACTATTTACCCATAGCTGGAGGCAGAATAATTGGATTCATACATTTCCCAAGGTTATTAGTGCAATGTGAAATGCAATCATTCTCGTCCAGGATTTGAACTCGAGTCGCCGTGTCCATTTCCTATGACGATAACCATTACACCACGGGCGTTTCCTTTGGGTATTTGTCCGAAAGTGAACATTAGAGCGTGACCGGATGTTGAACTCGCTTACGACGATTCTGCAGTTCAGCGCTTTAACCATTACACCACGAGGACATCCCCTTCAAAGTTCTGTGTATCAATTAGCTCTAAGCACTTGGCTCAAGCAGTGTGAATCAGATTGTCAATTCGGACCCATGAAGAAAAAAAAAGTTTAAAGTAGCTGTAACATAGAGAATCAACACAGACGAAGCGAAAAATGTGCACAAACAATACCAGACACCCCTTCTACGTGATGTTGCGCGGCTAACCGTTCAGGTATACTCGGTTCAACCCGGCAGTCCTTCACACGCATTCCGTTTTGATTGGCTTGACTCATAATTTCAAACTGCAAACATTTGTTCGATTACTGAGGCATTTTCCGTCGATCTCCAAATTGCTTGACTTGAGAGTTATTCAATAACTGAGGTTCAACTGTATATATATATATATATATATTTCAAAATGAATAGTTCCACGAAGAGATATGTATTTTTTATATTCATTTCGTTCTTATTTTCGTAAATGTTCCCGGAGGTTGCCTTCGTCAGAGAACATATATGGCACAAGATCATATGAATGGAGCTCTCACTTTCGTAATTTTGTTAGCTGACATATATTCTCTGACGAAAGTAGCTGCTGGAAACATACACATATGTAAGAACGAAATGAATAATTCTTGAAAAAATACAAATGTCTTTGTGGACTAATTTATTTTGAAATATTTAGATTTTTTCTTTTCGGAAAAAAAAACAAAAAATAAGAAAAAATTACATACACACCCCTACACCCACACATACACACACACACACACACATATATATATATATATATATATATATATATATATATATTACTTAAGTTGGCGACCGTAGTCAAGGGCCACCAGAAGGCTCCCGTTTCAATAGTTACTACACCAGGGTGTAGGGGAGGGCGCAACTTCTTTCTCTGGATTGCTCCACTTTACCCTCGATACGTACCTTATATTGCTGAGTGTTAAGCAAGGAGGTATCAAGTACCATTTTAAAAGTCTTTGGTGTGACACGACCTGAAATTGAATCCAGGTCTCCCGGACCATTGGCAAACACTCTATCCACTAGGCAAATACAGGTTTGGTTGAATACCGCGGGTTATTTCTTTTTATTTTCTAATTTTCAGGTGAAAATATTCAAGTCTTCTCACTGGTAAAGTTGGTAAAGAAAGAGCCCTATATTAGCACAAGAGTTTTTGACCATTTCGTTGGTCATGTTCGGGGGTCGTGTTACTTCGTTTGTTGCTGTAAGTTTTACGTTCATCCGGAGTGGCTTTTTTTCAAATAAATTATAGATGACGTTTGGGTGGTGTTTGGGTGAGTGGTTAGTTCTTGTGGTGAAGGATATTCATTTATAGTATTTAAAAATATATTTTTATAATTATTGCTTCGAGGATTGAGGAGTGCTTTTATCGTTATTTTTACATATGATTTTTGTATTGTTTAATTGGGATCTTTCTTATGTCTGAGGATTTGAGTTTGTCAGTGTCTTTATTATGCTTTGTTATTATACGCTGTTTTATGTCACGTATATCGGAAAGGTGGGAGGTATGTCGATGAGGTAAGGTGGTAGGTAAGGTGAAGAGAGAGTGTGGTTGTTATCTCGCTCTCTCTCTCTCTCTATATATATATATATATATAGTTAGCGTAATGCAAAGCTCTTCGAAAGAACTGAGCACTCTGGTGGCCGATAGGGTATGAAAAAATGTAAACAAAGGCTGCTGCTGCTGTTTGCTAAATATAAAATTCCTTAAAAAATCTCCCGTAGCCAACGTAGTCCGCTTGTGGCCGAGTGGTCTGAAGCTTAGTCTATCGTAAAGTTGAACGGGTTTCGATTCCGGCTTCGAGCATCCTGCGTGTCTAGCCACACTGCAATACTGGCTGACTCTGTTGTCTCAGCATACAAACGGTTTATTAATTTCTGACTTCAGTTCTTCGACACCAAGAGGGATACACAATTCTTAAAAGTCTTTGCTAACCATACTATGCTGACCCCCACCCCCAACGTGCGGCGCATCTTGTGATGTTTTAGATCTCAATTCATCTCCGCTTGTCGAGACCCGAAAAACTTAACTGCCGCTGCAACTTTAGAAAACTCAACTCTCTGCCTCAATGGCAAAAGATCAATTCTCTGCTTCCATATTCCAATCTCAACTTTCAACTGACTCCTTTCAAAATCCTCAAATTCTCAGGACCATCTCTTCCGGGCCTGACGTCATCCACACTCCAACCTCATTTCCTGTCTGGGGGTTTATTATGACAATGGTGGTTGTCATATTCTTTCGGTGTGAGCATAAAACTGGACCAATGACTATCCCCCTGAACTCTTAACTTGAATAGTTCAAGGCCCAACCAAACTGAATGATAAGAATTAATTAACGAAAAATGATTAATATAAAAATATCATTCCTTAATTATATAACATTAAATCGTAATGATTTTATAAAAACTTATAAATGTTTTTCTAAACCAAAGATATCTAAAAAATTAAAATAGTAGCCAAAGTTAATTTGTTGCAATTTCTACATTTGTAACAATATTCATCTAGCAAGATTTTAATATAAAATAAATTTTCTGTGAGATCTATAAAACTGGATTTATTTTAGAAAAAATACTTCGATAGAAACAATTTGTTTACATTAAAAAAAATTGAGATTTTGCTATGGACAATTTCTTTATCCCAAAAAAGAAACGGGAAAATCAGGTGAAGACAAAATCTTTGCTTTCTCATTTATAATATGTTTTTAAAATGCAAGTAACAGAACCCGAGATTTGATCTCTGAAAAGTTAATTTCATTTTTGTAAAACCTGCAAAAAAAAATAAAAAGACTGAACAAAGAAAAGTATACCCTTAAAGGTAAATTTGTCGAGAAAATATTTAATAAAGGACCTTAATTTTAGAAAACCTTCAAAAATCTGACAAATTATTTGGTTTTTTGAAGATTTTTGGGACTTATTCTTCAATATGACGTAAAACACAACGAACCATCTACGTTTTATTATCAATGGAAGTTACTTCCCCTGATTTCAATCAATTATCTCCCATGATCATTGCTCTTCAATTAGATATAGTAAGTAAAGTTAGCGACCATAGTCGAGGGTGACCCGAAGGCTCCCTTTTCGATAGCTACTACACCAAGGTGTAGGGGAGGGCGCTACTCCATTCCCAGGATTGCTCCACTTTACCCTTGAACCGTACCTTATAATGCTGAGTGTTAAGCAAGGTGGTATCAAGTTCCATTTTTAAAGTCTTTGGTATGACTCGACCTGGGATTGAACCCAGGTCTCCCGGGCCATTGGCGAACACTCTAACCGCTGGGCCAATGTCCTTTTTTTAAGCTAAATCAAAGACATCAAAAAAGTATTAATTCCTTTTGTTTATTACTATATACGCCGCCATACGAGACGAATTTTAACCATTGATATATGAAGTAGAAAAGCCACCTAAAAAGTAACGGGACTGGGTGTGCTGTGGAGGCTATCGGCATGAGAGGGATAAGTGGATTATGTTATTCCCAAACAAGATATCTTAGGAATATATCAATATGAAGTGATCTTTTTGCAACCATTGCTTTTTGTTACATGATTTTGTTTTCAGCTCCTCTTTTCCAGATAGTTTAGACAAACGAACAATGATACCGAACAACTAAGAAACCTGGAAATTTTTGGTTTAGTTGAGGAAAACGTAAAATGCTTTGCAAGTATATGGGATTAACATTAGGTCACGCACACGTTTTTTTCTGCGGCACAAGATATTCAAAAGTGGACAGGAGGAAGTGAAGAAGACTCTAGGAGCAGGAGGCCTTCAACAAAAAAGTAATGAGACATGGATTTTTGAGTACGAACCAGAAGTCAATCGCCAGAACATTCTGTAAATGTCTCTGTCGTCTCTAACACCGAAGAATGTAAAAAAGTCAAACTTATATCGTCCACAACGAGATCTCGCCACAGACAATAATTCAGCAAGTTTATTTCTTCCTGTTGTATAGCCACATAATACATATGCAACTATACACGGAAACATAGTCAACACAATAATGACGAGCAAACACAATTCTTTAAAAAATATACCTCTCACTTTATTCGAAATGGTTGGAAAGGGTTAAGAAAGGGTTCTGTGTGAGAAGTGAGTTAGAGACTGAACAAACTGCAACATATTGAACCCCCAGACACTTTGTCTTTAGCAGCACTTCTTTCTCGTTCTGTTGGGCTGCTCGATCGGGGGTCCTGAGGACCCATAGAACTCTGCTGGGTGCCGGTTCTCTCTACAGCATCTTATCTCCAACTATGACTAACTCCCAACTGTGACTGTACCTGTCTGTCGCACCTGGTTATATAATTGTTTGACATCCACCTGCTTCTTGTGGGCGTCACATCTGCACCCAATTCAACCGGTCCACAGTCAAGTTTATACCCTGATATCTTCGACCAGATGCATCTGCTATTTACACAGGTGCATTTCTTATTTGACAGCTCGGCCGGGGCCAATAAGCAATATTCCTACGGCATTTTCTGAAACTAGTAGACAAGTTCACCTACCTAGAAAGCAGTGTCTCATGAACCGAGACACATATCAACATGCAACTAGCAAAGGCATGAACACCTGTCGAGAAGCTATCGGTCATATGGAGGTCCAGCATGACCGATAAAATAAAACGCAGTTTCTTCCTAACAGCGGTCGTGTCGATACTGCTGTATAGATGCACTAGAGGGATGCAAGCAAAACGCATGGACTTTTAGTCCATGCGTTTTGTTTGCATCCCTCTAGTGCATCTATGCTTTCAAGCTTGATGACAACTACACAAAAATACTGCGAGCAAAACTAAACAAGTCAGGAGCTGTACGGCCACCTACCACCCATCAAGAAATCCATCAGTTAGTCCAACCAGACATGTAGGACACTGCTGGATGAACTCATTAGTGATGTACTCCTGAGGACCTCTTTACTTAGACGAGCAAAGGCAGGACGACCAACTAGAACTTTCAGCAGTTCTTTGCCGATACGGAATGTTACCCTGAAGACCTACCTGGCGAGAGAGGGTCAGGGATATCCGTGCTGATGGCGCGATGTGATGATAATGATGATTATGAAGATGGCATATGTTTCCCTGAGAGCAGTGGAAGAGACAAGAGATGAAGCTGCTACTCTATGACAATGCACCTGCTCACAACGCCTTAAACATTCCGTCGTTCCAGGCCACCTGCGTTAATCTTGCACCTAAGTAACCCATGCACTGAGCCGAAAGGTTCTCAGCCTAACTAAACCCAAAGGTATAAAACGAAATCCCTCGGCCATTATATTACAAGAAGAAATGTTCAAGCAGTCAGCTGAGGTAGTTAATACCAACTTATTTTGAACTTTATAACCGATTTGGTTACCTGACTGAAAGCATTGAATGAGAACCGTGGTCTAAGATTCAACTCGAGTTTAACGGTTGTCTATCATAATAGTTGAGGTTATTATATTTTTTCGTTTAATTTTACTTTGAATGCATCGTTTTATTTCAAAGATAAATCTCACAGATCTGTTATCTGAAATTATATTGTTACGTAATGTTTCCCAATTAATTTTGTAAAAAAAAATATAGAATTAGAATATAATAATTGAAAAGTTATCTCGTAATTAATCCGAAGATTGCAGAGTCAGCTGGGGCTGTAGAATACACTGACTGCAACTCTCCAAAGGAGTAACCACCCCCAATGAGTGTCCTATATATAACACTAAACAATCTGATGGTTAGGTCCCAGTGATGCTGAGGCTTTGGGGGATACGGAGCACCCCTTCATTGCCATTGCTCCCAGGTCCACTCTGGCCCGACATGGTAGCACCTGAAAGGGTCCTATATATGGGTTAAATAGAACTAACGGCATACTTTTGCTGAACTGAACTGTTTGACTAAACTGAATAGCTTGAGATAGAAATATTTTTGACAATTAAACCGTACTTACATTAAAACTGTCGATTATACTAAACTGAACTATTAGAAATAGAACAGTTTTTTGACATTGAAACTGTATTTGAACTAAACTGAATTGTTTAACATAGAACTGTTTTGAGATTTATCTGTGTAAACCAAATCTGTATTTATACTAAACTGAATAAGCTGAATTTGAACTGCTTGACTAAACTGAATAGCTTGAAATAGAAATGTTTTTCACAATAAGACAGTGTACTCACGCTAAACTGAATTTTTTTACATAGAACTGATTATTTACATAAAAATGGATTTGGCGTTAAATAACCTACAAAGGTTGATATGCTATAAAACCCGACCAACCAACCATACGAAGATTAATGGAAAATAACCATGATATAGCAGTTCTCTGATTGGTTAGTTTAGTCATGAGAACGAGTTGGTTATGTTGAGTTGTTAAGCGAGTAATTCAGGTGCCGTAACGAACGGACGCCAAAAAAAACCAAAAACAAAAAACAGCTGTTTCGGTTTGATGCGGGAATAAAGACGTCGAAAATCAAACAGTCTTTGTGTCAATTTTTAAGAACAGAAGCGGACACAGAGACCAAGCTAAACCCAAGACCATCCAAGAAATCCCAGAAAGAAGACCAGAGAATCCGGTCAATGTAACTATGAGAAAAAGAATAAGATGTATACCAGATTATCTTTCAACAAAAATGTCTTTTTTTTCTTGTCATATTTAATAGTTTTAGATATTATCTCTGAACTAGCTTTGAAAAGAGTCTTCGTTCAGAATTAGAGAAATAGATCTTCATGTAACAAAAAAAGAAAGAAAAAAAGAAAAAAAGATGATTCAGTTAATTCTATTACTACTATCATAAACTAAAATCCTCAAGCACAACCAAAAAAAAAAAAAAAAAAATTAAATAAACAAATAAAACGAAAAAAGAAAACAAGACATTTGACTCAAGAGTAAGTCACAACGTACCAGTGTGCATACTTTCTCTTAAATTCCCTGTTTTAAATTAAATCAACTTGAGGTTAAAAAAATAGATACATAAAACAAAAACAAAAAGATATCTGAAACGAAGATAGTACTTTAACACTCTCCTCTTTCTCGTCAAACGCCTCCAAGAGTAATTTCAGTTTAAAGAGAGTAGCAAATTCAACAGGAATCAGCTAATTATTATTTCCTTTCTGCTCAATTGCAGCTGTGAAAGTACAGCGAGAATTAACCGTCATCAAGTGGGGAATATTGAACAGGACGGCCTTGAACACGTTAGCATCTACCCTTTCATTAACTATAGCATCTTGATTGACCTGACAGCATAAATTCCAGTTAGATCTATGCCTGGTCGTTAGAGAAGACTTGTAGTCACTTAAACCACCGTTCTCTTTAGTAGTCAACAAGCAGAAAATTAAATCACTATGCCTAACTACACTGTCAATTACTTCAATATCTATGGCTGTGCCGAAATCGTTCGTATGAGGATGGCTATTGTTGGCGCCAGACACAGGGACAAGAGATATAAATTCTCTGACTGCGAACGTTGCAGGAGTGGTAAAAATATTTCTGTTATATATTCCTAAAGTTTTGGTTTGGTTTATTTTTTTGTTAATCGCATTTCATCTCTGGCGGGTTATCTAATGCAAAGCATTCTTTCTAGAATCATAGTAGTGTGGCAATTTAACACGTTGCATGTGGATAAGGGGTTCATACCTTTCCTAAAAGTGAAGTAAGTTGCACGACAAGAGATCGAACTCGCTTACTGAGATGTCACCATCAGATCCGTCGTTGGGGGATTCGTATCCTTCTGCGGTCGGTGTATTTTACAGCCCCAGCCGATTGGGCTATAACAACACTTAGAAAACAATTATAGCTTCAAGAAATCGATAATACAAATAACTTAAAATTATATTGCTTTAAGTATTCCGATCGAATACGAATATCTTTCAAATAAATTTATTTGTCTCGAATATGCGACTCTAACTGGCACTACCGCACTGGATCGTTATGAAGTGAGCTCACTCACGGCCCATATCTCCAAAACTTCTTTCAATCAAATACAGTTTAGTATTTTTACCCTAGACGCCTCTTTTTGAGGAATTCTTACTTACTCGTTGGCAAGATTTATAGTCAGTATATTCCTATGCTACATTGACTGGGAAGATTTTTTTTTAATGTCTGAAGCGTTTAAACAGTTTAATAACAGCATTCCAGTGTTTTTCTTCCGCTAGTTGCGTAACGGTTATCTTCATTGGAAGTGGACTTGGAGGCCAGAATTCTAATCCTAGAAGAGGTAGTCTGCATTTCCATAGCGCTTTTTTAATCGATAAGAATAAAAAATGCAACTATCTCTCGCAAAGTACTGAGGGATTAGTAGGATAGACTGTGCTCTTCAAAACTGTTTAAGAAAAACGATCAAAGGAAATCTCCGAATACAAACCGACTGCATGGCACTTAAATATTAACCCTTGTGCTGTATTTTGCCCGTGGTAGAGGGGCTAGGTAAATACTTTCTTTCATGTTCCTTGTTGGAAAAGCTTGGTGAGCAGACCACACGTATTGGGTTCAATTTTTAGTGGGAGAGCTATTCTCCTGGAGCTGTGTATGCTATGTATGATAAATGAAAACTCAAGTTAGCAAAATGGTTATAAAACTTGGCTAACAGGTCATTGGTATTGGGTTTTCTGGTTATGACACTGAACTACATCGGGTGGTGAGACTCCATTTCAGGAGAACTTTAAAAAATAGCTTTATCACTTCATTGCCATTAAACCCAAGTTCACGCAGAATCCAAACTTGTCGTGCATGTTAGTGTCTCATGTATAAATGTTTGTAAACTCATCGTATTGGATGTGGCCCGGTCGGCTGGAGTAGGAGTCTTACCTCTTTGCAGAGATGTAGTCGGCTGCACCGTCCGCATCTCTGCAAAGGGGTAATACTCCCCCAACGAGTGTCCAGTGGCCCAGTCGGCTGGGGTTGAAGAATATACCGATTTCATCTCTGCAGAGGGGTAAGACTCCCGTAAGAAATGTCCTGTGGTCCAGTCGGCTGGGACTGTAAAAGACTCCGATTTCATCTCTGCAAAGGGGTCAAACTCCTACAACGAGTGCCCTGTGGCACAGTCGTCTGGGTCGGTAGAATACCCCGATTTCATCTCCGCAAAGGGGTAAGACTCCTACAACGAGTGTCTTGTCGCCCTGTCAGTTGGGGCTGCAGAATAATCCGACTGCATCTCTGCAAAGGGGTAAGACTCCCGTAAGAAATATCCTGTGGTCCAGTCGGCTGGGGCTGTTGAATACACCACCTGAATCTCTGCTGAGGGGTAAGACTCCCCCAACGAATGTCTTGTGGCCCAGTCGGCTTAGGCTGTAGAATACTCCGGCTACGTCTCTGCAAAGGGGTAAGACTCCCCCAATAAGTGTCCTGTTATTTCAATACATATACCAATAAATTATCTTTTAAAAAGCGTATGAAATAGAAATACAATTGTAAGATGAAACAAACCAAAAAGATGAGATACAAATTTTAAAAGTTTATATATATATATATATACATATATATATATATAGAGAGAGAGAGACAGACAGACTGGGAAAAGAAAGGTTTAGTTTGGTTTTATGGCATATCAACCATTGCAGATTAATTAATACCAAACCCATTTTTTTATACATTTAAACTGTCCAGTTTAGCATTAATAGACAATTTAAATTGTTAAAAATGTCTATTTCAAACAATTCAGTTTAACATAAGGAAGCAGTTTAGTTCAACTCTTAGATTGGAGCGTACCTGGTGCTACCACTCCGGACCAGAATGGGACTGGGAGCAATGGCAATGAAGTAGTACTCCGCATTCCCCAAAGCTCCAGTACTACCGGAACTTCGTCATCATAATTTTTAGCGTCATATCCTGGATACTCGTTAGGGGAAGTCTTACCCCTCTGCAGAGATGCACTCAATGTATTTTACTGCCCCAGACGAGTAGGTAAGAAACAGAGAGAGAGAGTATCTCAGGACAGAGTATTTATTATTCGGCCTCATAATGTCTTTTTCTTGAGAGAAGATGAAGGTAAATGTAACGAGGTGCCTTCAATAAGAGATTCCATCAGAAGAGGCCAGCACTCTTCAAATCGGATCAGTGGCATTTCCACCAGGACAATGCACCAGTTCACAACTCCATCCTTGTCACAGACTATTTGACCGAGATGGGCATCAAGACAGTTCCTCAGCCTCCTTATAGTCTAGACCTTGCTTTTGATTATTTCCTAAGCTTTAGGAAAACCTTAGAGGCTGTCGTCATGAGACAATTGAAGAGATGAAAGAGGCTGTGACGAAGGTCATAGACACGCTCACACAAGTTGACATCCATGGAGCCTTCCAGAAGTTGTTGGAACGGTACAACAAGTGCATTGCAGCCGGAGGAGAAAAATTCGAAGGGAACTAGAGATTTATGTGTGTACTATCAATAAAAGTGGCCATACGAAAAAAAAGTCCGGAAACTTATTGAAGGCACCTCGTAAGTGTCTGCTGAACCTTCACAACTCACTCATCAACATCAAGATCTATAATTAACCTGACTATTACTTCAACATTTTTTTCTTCTTTTCGTCACAATTCCCCATGAACAATTGGGGCTTAGGTGGTGGCAGTATGTTCATCAAATTTAATTTGTATGAGATCGTTGCATTTTATTATTCATCTATTTTGATTTACGAGTGGAAATCATCAAACTCTCTAAATAGTGAACTTGCGCAGTAGAAACGATTTAACGGTTGATATTTTCGAGATTTCATTTTTCTTAGAACTATGTATACTAAAGATAATCGAACAATATGCCCTTCATGGAGAGGATTCTGTGATGGTGGAAGCAAGTACTTTAGAGATATATATTTTAATAAGATAGTTAATCCTATTTACCCAACCCCTTCGCTCGGGCAGGATATGACATAAGGTCAATTTTTAAGCGGAGTTTAACAGGTTTGAATGCAGAGTTTTCCTTCTCCAAGACTAGTTGCCTCACCAAGGCTGAAGAACCTAGTCTGCCCTACTATTTACCCATAGCTGGAGGGAGAATAATTGGATTCATACCTTTCCTAAGGGTATTAGTGCTATGTGAAATGCAATCAGGCTCGTGCAGTATTTGAACTCGTATCGCCGTGTCCATTTCCTACGACAATAACTTTAATAAGTTTTTTTTTTTAATGCCAAATCCTCTTTAAACATATTTATTAGATATATAGGATTTGCTTTGATTGGGTTTTATAGCATATCAACCATTGTAGTTTATTTAAAACCAAATCCTCTTTATCGATATATATTTGATATATATGATTTGTTTTGGATGGGTTTTATGGCATATCAACCATTGTAGGTTATTTAATGCCGAACCCTCTTTATACATATGTATTTGATATATATGATTTGTTTTAAATGGGTTTTATGGCATATCAACCATTGTGGGTTATTTAATGCCAAATCCTCTTTATACATATTTATTAAATATATATGATTTGGTTTGGTCTATCAATCAATCAATCTGTCGATTCTGATCAGATCTTTAATGATCCGTTTGTATCCCAAAATCGCAATGAATTTTATGCATCTCATTTTCTTGGACGGATCTCTTCCATTTGATTGTAGATCACCTTTCCCACCCAGTTATGCCTCAACTTGTACGCCGTTTGTGCTAGTTAAATTCATTCGCTTACTATATGTTTAATTATTTCGTCTCTTTCTCTGCATGAACGAAAATCTTTAATCTCTCACGTAATATTATTATTATTATTATTATTATTATTGTTGTTGTTGTTGTTGTTCATTCGCTTACTAGGTGGTTAATTATTTCGTCTCTGTCTCTGCATAAACGAAATTCTCTATTCTGTCTCGTATTATTATTATTATTATTATTGATATTATTATTATTATTGTTGTTGTTGTTGTTGTTCATTCGCTTACTAGGTGGTTAATTATTTCGTCTCTGTCTCTGCATAAACGAAAATCTCTATTCTGTCTCGTATTATTATTGTTATTATTATTGATATTATTATTATTATTGTTGTTGTTGTTGTTGTTGTTGTTCATTCGCTTACTAGGTGGTTAATTATTTCGTCTCTGTCTCTGCATAAACGAAATTCTCTATTCTGTCTCGTATTATTATTATTATTATTGATATTATTATTATTATTATTATTGTTGTTGTTGTTGTTGTTATTCATTCGCTTACTAGGTGGTTAATTATTTCGTCTCTGTCTCTGCATAAACGAAATTCTCTATTCTGTCTCGTATTATTATTATTATTATTGATATTATTATTATTATTATTATTATTATTATTGTTGTTGTTGTTGTTGTTGTTGTTGTTGTTATTCATTCGCTTACTAGGTGGTTAATTATTTCGTCTCTGTCTCTGCATAAACGAAAATCTCTATTCTGTCTCGTATTATTATTATTATTATCATTATTATTATGGTTATTTTTATTATTAGCTTAGACACGATTGTTATACCGGCACAACACAATCATACAACTAGAAACATTCAATATTACATTCGTAGCTTAGCCACCGTTTAATTAGCAAAAATATTTTTTTTTACTAAAGAATAATGTCTGATCAAAGAAAAGTTTATATCATGCCAGACTTGAAAAAGAATAGATATATTGAGGTAGGTTTTGTGATTGTAGACCTTTATGCATTGTAAACAAAATCTTAGAAGCATATCGTCATATAACCTAATCTATGCCGTGATATAAGACTGTATTTTATAAACCGTATATACAAAAGCCTTAAAATGAATGCAAACATTGCAAAACTGACTTAAATAACTGTCAAAATATCATAGCTACCATTAAGACATACAGACTACAAAAATATATATTTTGATGATATTTCTATCGAAAATTAAACACAAATAATAAAATTAAGTTATTAGCTTTTAAATTCTTGAAGTATTAAGGCGAGTACATTAAAATAATAGAATTATGTAATTTGCTTTTAAAATGACTTAAATATAAAGACAAACACACTACAATTAATGTGTTGCATGTTGACCTCCTACCCGGCCAAGCTGTCAAAATAGGAAATGCACCTGTGTAAATAACAGGTGCATCCGGTTGAGGAATATCAGGATATTATAACCTTGACCGTGGACGTATTGAATGAGGGCGAAATTGTGACGCTCGCTGGAAGAAGAGTGAACCTCAAATTATTATATAACCCGGGTGAAGACAGGAAGTCAGTTAGATGGAGATCAGATGAGTTGGAGAGAAGATGCTGGATTGAGGAACATGTCCCAGGCCCCCGGTTGAGCCCTGGAGAACGGGAAAGAAACGCGGTTATGGCCGATAGAGAGGGGGTCAATATGTTGCAGTTCTGTTCAGTCTCCAACTCCCTCTCACACACAACCCTTTCAATAAAGGGAAAGATATATTTTTCTAAAGAACTGTATCGCTCGTCTTCATTGCGTCGTTATGTTTCTGCATGCATATGCGTTTGTATAGTTGGTCATGGTTATACAACAAATGTTGTAGACATAGCCTACATTTTTATTATAGATGTAAAAAGTAAATTCTAGACAAGTTTCAGGATCCAAGCAGTTAGAAAAATGGCAATCAGCCAAACTTTCAATTGGTCCAAAAGGTACAAATGGGTTGATGCTTCGATTTTCATCTAAAATACAAAAAAATACCCCGGAAAATTTATAAATACGCGAGAATTTCTTCACTCAATAGTGTTATATAACATATGACATGAATTTTCGGTTTGTTCCTTGTTTCCCCGTGTGCTTTGACCAGCTGTCACGTTCTGATTAGGCGATGGCAATGTGTCAGGGTTGTCAGGTCCAACAGGTGTGTAACCGAAAGGAAACCCCGTGCCGAGAATCGAGAGTCTAGCCAGGGATACGCAGCTGATCAGAGAGTTAGGTCGTCTATGACGATATGGCTTGCACAGGGGTGCAAGCGTTGGCACCTCCTGGCTCCCGGAAGAAGATATGGGACAAGAAGAAGTCCTCTCTTTGAGTATATGTCTCTCCATCTATCTCTCAAACTTACAACAAACACGGGGCCCCTTTTCGAGAATAAAATGAGAGATATATTTTTTTTATAAAGAAGTGTGTTTCGTCCGTTCATTATCTTTAATTATATTCCCCGTGTATCATGAAGACATCGCTGAATATACAACAACAGTTCAATTGCAATTTCGGCTGGAATCTTTATTGATGAAAACTGAACCCCAAAACCATGACTGTCAGAAGCAAAACGCGTGTCAAAATGACTAAACTACTAATGTTGGTTATCGAAATATCCTAACAACAACAACAATAACAATAACAATCGTATACAGTTCCATCTAGGTTTCCAAAGGCACTATAATATGAATACTACTGGGTGGAACGATAAAATTGTCGCTTTAGAAAAGACGACATGATTCCGTTTCCGTTTAATGAAAACCGGTTTTCTTTTTTGTAGCAGACCATCTACTAGTAAACACTTAAATGAAAATAATGACCCTTGCACTGTAAAAAACACTTCCTTGCAAATAGATATTACGAATGAACGGAGAAAATGATCGCTTTTTTAATCCTTAAAAAGAAAAGTGAAACGATCTTAAGTATGGCCTGTCAGCGTGGTTTAGAATAAGCCGACTGCACACCTTGCAGAAAAATAATTTCCCAATCATCTAAAAAGGAATCATACTTATGACACTAAATTTCATTCCGAAGTTCTTGGGGTGTGTAATTATCATTTTGTACCCATTACTCCCTGGTCAACTTTGACCGGCTGGGGTAGTACTCGTTAGAATCCCAATCAATGTGTAAATTGATTAGTTTGAAATTATAGGTGTTAGACAGGAATACTTGAAACCATTTTTACTGTATAAAAGCAATTAATTATTATTTACAATATGCGGAAGCGAAATTAGAAATATTCTAGTATATAATTAAACGACTCTTGTAGAAAACAAGATCAATTCTAAATTCAAACCACAAAATAAGAGGATAGACACAAAACAGTCAATTTACTCAACATGGCCGTCGTTTTTTGTTTTTGTCAATTATTGTATAAACATGCCTTCGAAACGATTTGCATGCGTTCAAAATAAATTCTTCAAACATATAAATCCATTCCATCTTAATAGCAGTTTTAATCGAACAAGCATTGGGATGAGAAGTTATATTTGTTTTATTTTCTAAAGCGCCTCATATAGCATAATAAAGGACTTAAAGTCGGGGTTTGATGTAGGCTTTAATAACTCCAGTCATTTCGGAAATTTTTTAGGCTTGGTTTCGGTGTTAATCATAGACTCTGTCGTTTCTTTTCTTGCTCACTCATAATGGGCTGCGTTTTGATTTAAAAAAGAAAACGTGCTTGAATAATAGATCGAATCGTGAAAATTTAAGATTTCGAGTTTTTCAAAAATTGTACTAATCGAACTAAAATAAGTTTTAAAAATATTTCATATTTTGCTTCCGCACCCTATAGAATAGTTACTTGTAACTAATAATATTCAATAGAGGATTTTCCGACCATTGGCCTATTGAGTTGAGTGTTCGCCAATGGTCCGGGAGATCGGGGTTCAATCCCAGGTCTAGTCATACCAAAAACTCAAAAATGTTACTTGATGCCGCCTTGTTTAGCCCTCAGCACTATAAGGTAAGGGTAAAGCGGAACAATCCAGGGAATGAAGTAGCTCTCTTCCCTATGCCTCGGTGTAGTAGCTATTGAAAAGGGAGCCTTTGGGTCAACAACGACTAAGGTAGTCAACTTGGCTTTTTACTTTTATTTATTACTATAAATTTTACATTTGAAGGCCTAGAAAAGATTGACTTGGGCATTAAACAGCCTAAAAATGTTTGACATACCAAAAAAATTATCGTTGTAGGAAATGGACACGGCAACACGAGTTCAAATCCTGGACGAGACTGATTGCATTTCACATAGCACTAATACCCTTGGGAAAGGTATGAATCCAATTATTCTCCCTCCAGCTATGGGTAAATAGTAGGACAGACTAGGTTCTTCAGCCTTGGTTAGGCAACTAGTCTAGGAGAAGGAAAACTCTGAATTCAAACCTGTTAAACTCCGCTTAGAAATTGACCTTGTGTCATATCCTGCCCGAGCGGAGGGGTTGATAAATATGACATACCAAAAAAAAAAACAAAAAAAACCAGCCAACCAACCAACATACAATTTTAGTGAAGAATTGACTTTTACTCATGAATTCCTGGTTCGGGCTGTCCATTGGTCAATACGAGCCCACTTAGCCACAAACTAAAAATCTGCTTTCACCATGTTTCGACGGAGAACATCAATTGCCTTATGAATATTTATTAGAAATAGGAAGTCTGCTGACCCTGTAGATATTAATAGATTTAAATAGGTTGTCACGTGTTTATCCGACAAGATATTACCAGTATACCTCAAAGCCCTTTTTGAAAAGGTGTTTGTGATCCTTATATGTAAAACAAACAAACACACAAACAAAGAAAAAAAACATGCCATGCCTTCCAATCCATATAATTCATAAAAATGTTGCTCTCTTCCAGTTTTATGAAAACAAACCCCTGCAATGCCAAAGAAATCCATCTGAACATGCCACGTCTTCCTTAGAATAAATATGTCCTGATCGACCTTTTCATGTAAAAGTCAAGTGTTCTCTAGATAAATAATTCTGCTCTTGTTTTCATAATAAAATATTTCCCCACAGAAAAAAAAAAAGGTTGTTGTGACTTCCATGACACATTTTGTAATATGTATTTGTACTCGGATTTTGTGCCAAAAGCAAAGTACAGGTTGGTTGGTTGGTTGGTTGGTTGGGTTCTATCTTTGTAGGTTATTTAATACCAAATCCATTTTATACAAATAATCAGTTCTATTTCAAATTATTCAATTTAGCATGAGTACAGAGTTTAATTGTCAAAAAACATTTCTATTTCAAGCTAATCAGTTTAGTCAAATCAGACAATTCAGTTTAGCATTAGTTTTGCAATTTAGATGTGAAAACAGTTTTATTTCGAGTAATTCAGTTTAGCATCAGTGAGCTCTTTAAATATCAAAACAGTTCTATTTTAAGCAATTCAGTTTAGCATAAATACGCAGTTTAAATGTAAAAAATAGTAAACTCACGAAAACACAGTTTAGTTCTATTTGACCCAGAGATATGACCCTATCGGATACCACTACTCCGGACCAGAGTGAACCTGGGAGCAATAGCAATGAAAAGATGCTTCACATTCCACAAAGTTTCAGCATTACAGCAGCGTCACCATCAGATTTTTTAGTGTTATATCCACGACACTCAATGGGGGTGTCTCACTCCTCTGTAGAGGTGCAGTCAGTGTATTCAAAGGCCGCAGCCGACTGGGCAAGAATAAGTATAGATTTTGTTTACACACAGTTAAATGTAAAAACATTTCTACTTCAAACAATACCCTTTAGCATACAAAAACCGTTTCAGATGAAACAATTCAGTTTAGCATAAGTTCACAATTTAAACATAAGTACCCAGTTTAATTGTTAAAAACATGTCTACTTCAAGCTATTAAGTTTAGTCAAACAATTCTTATTTAAACAATTCAGTTTAGCGTGATTTCTCACTTTAACCCATATATAGGGCCCTATCAGGTGCAACCATTCCGGACCAGAGTGAATCTGGGAGCGATAGCAATGAAGGGGTACTCCACATTCCCCAAAGTTCCAGGATTCCTGGAACTTCACCATCCGATTGTTTAGTGTCTTATCCATGACACACTTTGGGGTAGGGGTCTTACTATTCTGTATAAGTGCAGACAGTGTATTCAACAACCCCAGCCGATTGGGCAAAAAGAAAGTACAGTATGTAATAAAACTTTTAGGATACTTTTTCGGTATCATTAAAATCTACCGAACTTTTTCCGTTGGCCGGAAAGACTGGATTGTTTTTGTTTTTTTTCTAGTACCAATTCTATGAGTGTAAAATCGACTCAAATGATTAAAATTTGATCAAATTCATATTTCGTTGCGGTGACCGTTGTTCTCTTTGTGGCAGGTGTTAACTGTGTGGTGGATTTATACATTCAGCCTAGCTACAGAATGAGCTTATATAGGTCTGTGTGTGTGTGTACACGCGCGCGCACGCACACACACACAGAGACGCACACGCACACACACACACACACACACACACAGACGCACACGCACACACACACACACACAGAGACGCACACAGACAGAGACGCACACGCACACACACACACACACACACACACACACACACAGAGAGACGCACACGCACACACACACACACAGAGACGCACACGCACACACACACACACAGACGCACACGCACACACACACACACACACAGACACAGAGACGCACTCGCACACACACACACACACACACAGAGACGCACACGCACACACACACACACACACACAGAGACGCACACACACACACACACACACACAGACACACACACACACACACAGAGACGCACACACACACACACACACACAGAGACGCACACACAGAGACGCACACACAGACACACACACACAGAGACGCACACACACACACAGAGAGACACACACACACACAGACACGCACACCCACAGAGACGCACACACACACACACACACACACACACACACACAGACATTACATATGAACGGAGAAAATTATCACTTTTACAAATCCTTAAAAAGAAAAGTGAAACCCTCTTAGGTTTCCCCTGACGACGAGGTTTAGAACATGCCGACTGCACAACCTACAGAAAAATAAATTCCTAAGCATCTAAAAATGTACCCTGGTTAGGAAAGTAAATTTCATTCCAAAGTTCTGGGGTGGAAGTGGAAATAACATTTTGAAAACTATTACTCCCTGGTCATACCAAAGACTCAAAAATGTTATTTGATGCTACCTTGTTTAGCACTCAGCACTATAAGGTAAGGGTATATTGGAGCAATCCAATGAATGGAGTAGCGCCCTCCCCTACACACTTCGGTGTAGTAGCAATTGAAAAGGGAGCACATACACACGCACACACTAACATACAAACACACACATATATATATATATATATGTTTTCTTACTTTTAATCACATTCTGATAACTATGTTTTATTACATTTAATCATATTGTGATAACACCCTGGCCGGCCGACTACCCCTATCTTAGCTTCTTTAAACCAAACTACTCATGGCCAGTGATTCATCAAGTTGTTTCCGACCAGGGCATTAAACATTTCATTACAGATACGCAAAGCACAACCAATAGGGTGGAAGAAAGAACCAAGGACTAAACACGGGCTTGGGTTAGCTCCAAGCGCAAGAAGGAGGAAGTCTATGTGACACTTTTGTGCAGCTCACCGTTCATTTCTAGACTATCACGGGCGTATATATTGCGCGAAACTTCTACAAAAGCCACGAACAATGCTGATGTCTTCTCGTGTTGGTTAACCCGGCCTCTGTAGGTCAACAGGTCTTAGCAGTCATCTTTCTGACTTCTGTTGACTCTCTTCTCTGCCCTGCCTCCATCTTCTCACTCCCTCCTTCTGCCGACTGTCTCATTCTCTGAACAGCTACCTCAAACCGACTGGTCTCTTCTGCCCAGCTCTGTCAACTGGTCTCTCTGTCTTCTCTCAGACGTTCCTTCACTTCCGGTCTCGCGGGAGATCTCGTCCTCAAGCCCTTTGTGTGGGTTTCGCGCCAAAACAGACAAAGCAATCGTCTGAGTGGCGCCAACACAAAACGGAAACGAATTGCTATGAATCGTGTCACAATATTTGGATGAATATAAAATATATCGAGATGGAAGCTTTAAATCCAATTAGTTGTTTATTTTTTTGTTTTCTTTTATTTTCATTCTCATCTCTTGTACAACTCCCAGACATCGCACCCTGTCGGGCCAACAATTATACCCCGTTTGTAGTTTTTTGCAATAACTTTTGATGCGATTAACCGCCTTCTTCTTCTTTTTCTTCTTTTGAGTTTTTGATATCAGCTTTAGCTGATGGTCTTTCTCTGGAGTTTGAGTGACAGCAAGTCTTCTCAAGTCTCCAGGACTCTTCTCAGTATTCTGGCCGTTCTCAATAATACTGTAGTTTGATGATCTCCACTCGTCCACCATCCTCTACGTCCTCCAGTCCCTTTAATAATCCTTTAGTTTCTGTGCCAAAAGCACAAATAATAATTTGTTTGTCACCATCATGTTCCATAATTTTTTCAATTCTCTAGCAAGGTTGAGGTACTTATCCTTCTTTTCACTTTTTTTCAGTTTTATTCTTTTGAAAGTTTTCCTCAAGAGCGTTGGTTGACAGTTTTCCGCTGCAAGTCCCCTTGTGTCTCCTGGACTCTTCTTAATATTCTGGCTAATCTCAACGATAATTTTTTCAATTCTCTAGCAAGGTTGAGGTACTTATCCTTCTTTTCACTTTTTTTCAGTTTTATTCTTTTGAAAGTTTTCCTCAAGAGCGTTGGTTGACAGTTTTCCGCTGCAAGTCCCCTTGTGTCTCCTGGACTCTTCTTAATATTCTGGCTAATCTCAACGATGCTGTCGTTTGGATGGTCTCCACTCGTCCTCTTATTTCCATGTCCGCCAGTGGCTGTACCGTGCGTGATTATTATAATTGGTATCACCATTAATTTCATGTTCCATTGTTCGTTTTTTTTTTTTTCAGTTCTTTTGTAAGATCTATGTACTTATTTCTCTTTTCGTTTTCTTTCAGTTTTTACCTGTGGGTCAGTCGGAACGGTAAACTTCACTATTTGGCTGTTTGTTTGTTGATTATCACTTGGTCTGCTCGTCTGGCCGATATGAGGTGATCCGTTTGTATCTCAAAATCCCACCAACGTAGGTTTTTCCTTCCAGTATAAATTAGCGTTTTTACTCACGTGTTCTCAACTTTCACGTTCCTTCTTAGAATTCTAGCTAATCATCGTAGAGCAGTAGTTTCGACAGTCTTCCATTTTTCGTTTGATTACAAGTTCGATCCATTTCTTTTCCAGGTTCTTTGTGATTGTTTAAATTTGCCCTGGTTTCAAAAGTTATCTCAATTTATGTATCAGTACATGTTCAGCTCTCGGGTAAGTTCCATCAATTTACATTTAAAAAAAAATTTCTTTGATTTTAAAAATGTCGTCTGTTAGCAAAAACAAGGACTGGTCTTCTGTTATGAGAATAGCTATTTCAAAGTCATTTGGTTTGGTTTAGTTTGGTTTTATGGCATATAAACATTGTAGGTTATTTAATGCCAAATCCATTTTTATAAATACAGGGTGGAACGATAAAATTGTCGCCCTAAAAAAGACGTCATGATTCCATTTCCGTTTAATGAAAACCGGTTTTCTTTTTTCTTGCAGACCATCTACTGGTTGGCTAGTTGTGTACAAATCCCAAGAGCGATAGAAGCCTTCTATCATGTCTGAAAGTGACACAATGTTCAACGAGCGAGATCGGAGATGCGCCGCTGTACAACTCATGATCTCTACCGATCCAAGTAATGACAAGACCACTGCCAGCACCCTCAAAATGCAAATCCGGACGATTCAACGCTTTAGTGCACAGCTCAACGACGACCCAATGGAGGTGGAGGAGCGGAAGGACACCGCCAGGAAGTACCAGACAAAGTTCATCGAAAAGGTCCAGGCAATCATTGATGAAACTCCCCAGTGGCCTATTCGGCTGATTACCCGAAATTTAGGCGTCTCACTCACAACTGTAAATGCATGTGTGAAGGAGGACTTGAAGTGTCGGTCCTACAAGCCATATCTTGACTGAGAAGAAAAAGAACCACAGGCTAATCAAGTCCGTCAGGCCCCCCTCCTCCTCCGACCTGAACTCGTGGGACTACTTCGTTTGGTCATACGTCGAGAACATCACCAACATGACCTCCCACAACACCAAAGCCAGACTGATCGCCACCATCTGCCGAGTATTCTCTGAGCTTCCGCCGGCGCGTGTGGAAAAGGCATGCTCCCAGTTCCAGATCCATATCGAGGCGGTGATGTAGGCTGAAGGCGGATACATTGAATAATGTCAGCGCTACTACATAATCAAGTTACCCGAATTGATTTTTTTAATAAATTTTTAAAATAAAGCTGTACTGTTGTTTTTTTAGGACGACAATTTTATCGTTTTACCCTGTATATACGGTTATATCTCAAACAAGTCAGTTTAGTTGTGGGTTAAATATCAAAACAGTTCTATTTTAAACAATTCAATTTAGCATAAATACGCTGTTTAAATACCAAAACATTTCTATTTCAACCAATTCAGTTTGGCATAAGTACTGAGTTTGGTTTTATTTGATCTATTGATAGGACCCTGTTGCGTTTTGGTTAGTGAACGCTTGCAATATTAAATAAAAGACAAACCACGATATGAGAGGAAATAGAGATATATTCTCAGGAAAAAGTATATACAATAGAGAGACTATTAGTAGACAAGAATATAGGATTAGTGAATACAGAATAAAAATGTAGTCCAACGATAGTATTGGCTTCCGTTATTACGGGAGCAAGTAAGGTGATCTAGTGCAAACTCCAGTCTCCAACGCTCTAATACTATTCCTATAAGAAGCTGCTCCTAACCTTCTAGTCTACCCTGATATTAGTAGCTACTGCTATATATGGCAGATGGACTAGTTCATTGTTTGGCAAGAGGTGGGTGATACCCAACAGAACCTATCAGGTGCTACCATGTCGGGCCAGAGTAGACTAGGGAGCGATGGCAATGAAATTACTCCACATTGCCCAAAGCTCCAGTATTACTAGAACATCACCATCAGATTGTTTAGTGTCATAACTAGGTCACTCGTTGAGGCGAGGGGTTCTTACTCCTCTTCATAGAAGTCGGCGTTTTCCTCAGCCCTAACCGACTGGGCAATTCATAGTCTTGGTTTCAGAACTTTTTTTTTTTTTTTTTTTCAAAATGTCCAGGTTTCAGAATCAGAATCCTCGTGTTGACTTTATTACTTATTTAAGTTGGCTATCAATACAAAGAAAATTTTGAGTTAATCAAGTCAGCAGTAGCTGCAGAATAGACTGACTTAATTTTTGCGGAAGGGTAAAACACCACAACAAATATCCTTGGCTATGACTCTAAACCAACAGATGGCAATGCTCCAGCCTTGGAGGTTTGGATATTATGGGCGATATTTACTGCCATTGCTCGAAAATCCACTTGGACCAAAAGTGGTTGCACCTGATAGGTTCCTATATATTGGTTCAAACTATTTGTCATTTAAGAAAAGATATTAACTGTAGTCGAGGGTGACCAGAAGGCTCTCTTTACAATAGCTACTTCACCGAAGTGTAGGGGAGGGCACAACTGCATTGCTCCACTTTACCCTTGATCCCTACCTAATATTGCTGAGCGTAAAGCAAGGAAGTATCAAGTATCATTTTTAAGTCTTTGGTATGACGAGTCCTAGGATTGAACCCAGGTCTCCCGGAACACTCACTGTTTGCAAAGAAATAACTTATGTTGAAGTGAATTCTTAGAAATAGTATAGCAATTCAAGAGGGCGTACCATTCAGTTTTGACTTACTAGAAAATAAATTTACCTATAAACAATTTACTTAGAAATTAAGTATATCTATTTCAATTTGTGCCAACAAATGACTGATATTAATTTGTTACTGTCACATAGCAATATTTGAAACCATTTATCTATGAAAAAAAGGAACTCAGGCTCGTTTACGTATGTTATCGACAAAATCTGTGTACAAATCCTTTATGTGGTGTATTCTGTAAGTTTCCAGACTTTTTTTATAGGCATTTACAATTACCATAGACTTGATAATTCACTATATTATTGCTGTACATCTTTTGTGATAGCTGACCAATTTTTATGATTTCATGTTCTAATGAACAGCTACTGTAGAAATTGGACTACACTCTACTAAAGCCTGATTGTCACATCTGGTGAATTTCAAAAATGCAATCTGGACTTTAGAAGAACGATATGCAAAAAATTCTGTTTTAAACTTGGAAAAAATGCCATGTGATGAAAGCTGGATCTACTGCTATGACCTAGAGACCAAGAGACAGAGTTCCCAGTTGAAGCATGCTGGCTCTCCCTTACCCAAGAAGGCCAGACAGAGCAAATCCACCCACTAACTTTTGATGGTCACTTTTTTGACAGCACTGGCTTGATCTACATGGACTGGGTTCCCACTGGACAGACAGTCACCAAGGAATACTCTGTTGAGGTTTTAAGGGAGTTCAGGAAGAGATTCCGTCTTCAAATCGGGTCAGTGGCATTTCCACCGGGATAATGCTCCAGAAGTTGCTGGAACGGTACAACTAGTGCATTGCAACCAGAGGAGATTACTTCAAAGGGGACAAGAGCTTCATGTGTGTACTATCAATAAAAGTGCCCATGCGAAAAAAAGTCTGGAAACTTATTTAATTATCCTCGTATATATATAAGGAAGATTTGGCATTAAATAACCAACAAAGGATGATATTCCATAAAACCCAACCAAACCAAACCAAAAATTGAGTTCAGAATATCTGATATCAGTTGATTTTGTTTGGTTTGGAATCTTCTCAAATGACATATCAACATTCCTGGGTTATTTACTGCCAAACGCTTCTTTTTACAAGAAAGGAAGTGATTCTATCATACACATAGCTTGAAAGAAAATGTAATAACACAATTAAAGGTGCCCGTGGTGTAGTGGTTATCGTCGTAGGAAATGCACACGGCGACACGAGTTCAAATCCTGGTCGAGACTGATTGTATTTCACATTGCACTAATACCCTTTGGAAAGGTAAGAATCCAATTATTCTCCCTCAAGCTATGGGTAAATAGTATGGCAGACTGAGTTCTTCAGCCTTGATGAGGAAAGTAGTCGAGAAGAAAAGCTCTGAATTCAAACCTGTTAAAATCCGCTTAAAAAATTGACCTTGTGTCATATCCTGCCCAAGCGGAGGGTTTGGGTGAATATGAATAACACGATTGAAACTCAAACTTGCTTAAAACATTTGAGTTTTAAGAAAATAAATCGACAAGGAATCAGACGGTCGTGTAGTACTTTTGCTATATTCACTGAGTCACTAATCGCACACGAGACTAATTTTGGTTAAAACCAGTGAAACATCAAGCACACTAGCAAAGGTTTGATGAGTTAACTAAATAACTATTTGGTATCAACATACTTGCGGTTGGTAAAGTACTGCTAAAATTAACCGCTTTCAAGTGGAGAATATTGAATAAGCGACCTTGGACATGTTAGTGTGTACCTATTCATTTGAGTTAACAAATTGATAAAGCTGACAGTATAAATTCCGGGTAGATCTCTGTTTGATCGACAGAGAAGGCTTACAGTCATTCGAACCTCAACACTCTGCTCTCTTTGGTAGTCGACAAGCAGAAAGCAAAGTCAACATGCCTAACTACACTCTCCATTACTTCAATGGCCGCGGCCGTGCTGAGATTCTCCGTATGATGATGGCCATGGCTGGCGTCAAATACCTGGACAAGAGATATGAATTCTCTGACTGGGACCGTTGCAGGAATGGTAAGGAATTGTTGGTTGTATATTTCCATTTTTGTTAGTTTTCTCTGGTTTTGCTGATAGGACTTGTCTGAATTGCGGGGATAAGGCTTGGTTCAGTTTATTGGTTTAATAACATATCAACCTTTGTGGGTTATTTAAAGCAATTCTCTCTGTGTAGGAGAGTAGTGGAACAATTTACCCATTGCTCGTAAATAAGGTAAGTAAGTAAAGTTGGCGACCGTAGTCGAGGGCGACCAGAAAGCTCCCTTTTCAATATCTACTACACCGAGATGTAGGGGAGGGCGCTACTCCTTTCCTTGGATTGCTCCATTTTACCCTTGATACGTACCTTATATTGCTGAGTGTTAAGCAATGAGGTGTCAAGTACCGTTTTTAAAGTCTTTGGTATGACGCAACCTGGGATTGAACCCAGGTCTCTCAGAATATTGGCGAACACGAAGGTAGTTCAAATAAATTAAGCAAGTAAATTTTTCTTTAAAGCTTTCTTCAGTCGTTTTACTGGCATTAGCATGATTATGTTTTAAATGTATCGATCCTTCTGATTTACGGTAAATCCTGTCTCTTTTCCACGTCATGTGTTCAAACTGTGATCAGTATATTACAGTCACCTTTATTTCTTTGTAAGTACAAAGAAGGCACGAGGCCTTAAGGTTTTTGGGGAGGGGAAGGGAGCGGTCCTGCTTTTCTATATATTCTAAAGGGACCTAGCTAGCCACATTCGCCGACCCATTCAACAGTACAATATATAACCATTCATCCTTCATCATGCGCGCAGCAGTTACCAAAATACCGCATTTGCTCTATGAAGAAAACCTACTTAAAACCCAAAAGTGGTATATGATTTTTATTTACAAAATATGGTTTATGTACAATGAAATGATAGTATATTACAGTCACCATCATGTTCAGTAACTTTTTTCCGCCCTCTGGAAAGGTCCCAGTATTCGTCCTGTTTTTAATTTTTTTTTATTTTAAGTGTGTCATCTGTTAGAAATGCAATATCCTCTAGTTGACAAATTAATCTATTTTGTTAATAAAAAACTACGTCTGATTTTCTTGTACGTTATTTTTATGAACTGTTATTCGAAAGCATTCCTGACGGCAGATATATGAAGGTCAGTAGAAGATACTTGGATACCGGAAAATTAATTTGATACAATGAAAGAATATGCTAGGTCACCAGCTCATTTGGGCATATCGGGTGGTGTAATTGTAAGCAAGCTAAACTAGCAAATCTTCACGGGTGAGTTTGAGTTTCACTGGGTGCCCAATTCATTCGGGCATTGCGCTATTGTGCCACATGCAAACAAAAAGCTTCGTAAAATACTTCATTACAAACGCATTTTTGACTCTTCTCTTGAAAAATATCAACTCTTTAAATCAATTCTAAAATATAAAAAGGAAAAAAAAAATCCTGATTATTTTTCTCCTGGCAGTGGCCTCGAGTCAAAGCTATTTAGAAAACAAAACAAAAACAAAAACAAATAAATGATATAAAAGAAATATTCCCATTTATCTTGGCAGCTTTGTTAATCTTTTATATATGTGTATATATATATATATATATATATATGTGTGTGTGTGTGTGTGTGTGTGTGTGTGTGTGTGTGTGTTTGTATATTTATATATGATTGTCACTATCTCAACTGGTGGGTTCATGGCTGACCAGTTGTGGAATAATTTGGAGAGGGCTTAATATCTCTGATAGGGGCATTATCAAATATTATAATAATATAATGATAAATAGATATCTATTAGTTGTTATATATTTTTAAAAGGATAGAAACTTATCTGCGACCATTGGGTTCATATCGTCTTCATACAGCATGAAACGAGTAGTCGCAGATGTGCGTGTGCGTGTGCGTGTATTTGGGCAGAATTTCTTCGTTAAGATATGTTTGATTAAACAATCTAGCCATTTTTTGTAGACATACATTTGTGTTTACACTTCAAGTTGCCGTATGGAAGGTTTATTAACCAATTCCGGCCAGATATCATAACATCGATACGGTAACTTCAAAGGATAAATACAAAAATATATAGACAAATAATGTCTATATTGTTTAATTAAATATATATATATATATAGTACGCGAGTTCGTACTCCAGTCGCGCTATTATGTTCACTTTCGGGCAAATACCCTTGGGAAAGATATGAACCCCCTTATCCTCCCAGCTATGGGTTAAATAGTACCTCTACTGTTCTCTCTTGGAGAATGGCTTTGGCATTAAATAACCTACAAAGAGTTGATATGCCATCAAACAAAGAAACCAAACCAAACCAAACTATATATATATATATATATATATATATATATATATATATATATATATATATATATATTCACAAATCTAATATCTACCAGCATTCACGGTACCAGAAAAAAAGAAAAAAAAACCCGCCAGGAACAAGAGATAAAAGTATCTCGAATCACCGCCCGGGGGAAAAAGAAAAAATTATAGTTAAAAAAAAAAAATTATTTATTTATTTTTTATTTATTTTTTATTTTATTTTATTTTATTTTTGTTATGTAAATTCTAAGCTTGGTGGGTTTTTGGTGAATATAAGACGGCGTTTTCTCCTTTAGCATTAGGTGGAGTTAGTCTTCCTGATGATCCAATTAGGTGAAACTTTAGTAGAAGATTTCCGACTCGCGATTTAAGTTAATTTTATATATATATATATATATATATATATATATGTAGAAAAACTGATAACAACGATCCAAGTGGAAGGAATGATTTATTAACGGGTCGACACTATAGCGTTTCGGTTCTACTGAACCATCATCAGGACCATGAGGGGTGATATTAATAATTCTAAGTTAACAATGGATGATTAGAAATGTGATATACAAAAACCTACGGGAAAATATGTATAGTAAGAAAAAGTTAGCTGTTTAACTGGCAAATCAGCGTTTGATGTTTAAATTACGTCATTTGACTTATTAGGAATATTGTATAGAATTATGTACATTATACATATATATATATATATATATATATATATATATATATATATATATATATATATATAACTCTCGCATTCGTCTTTTTTTAAATCAGGATTGATTTGAATGGTTATTACGTGGTTTTGGTGCCAGAGTATTGTTCTCAGGATCAGGAAAACTTTAGATTTTATATTCTGAATTTAAGATTTTACTTAACATTGATTTCATGATTTTTCCTTATCGTTACTTTAATTTTTCTTTTTTCAATTATGTTAAGTCTTCACTTAAATTTATTAAAAGGTTCTGAGAAATTTCAAAATTTAATTTAAGTGATGCTAAAGAAAAATAACGACTATCAAGTTGTCCTCTCTGCTCCCTAACGTCTTTATTAGTCACCCTTTAGATCTGTTTATCGGCTTTTGAGCTGTACTATTGGAGTATCGAAATATAATGCTGAATGACGCTGGGGTAGCAAACGTAAGGACAACTTTCGTAATTATTGCCTAAAATGAATTTAGGGCAAAAATGAATAAAACATACATAAAACGTTTAGTTATTATAATTATTATTATCATTTACTCCGTGAGAATTTTTCACATCAGCATTAGCTGCTGGTCTTTAACTTGAGTTTGGGTGACAGCAAGTCCCCTCAAGTCTCCAGGAATCTTCTCAGTATTCTAGCCGTTCTCAATAATACTGTAGTTTGGATGGTCTTCACTTATCCTCTTATTTCCATGTCCTCCAGGCCCTTTTAATAATCCTTTGATGACTGTACCATAAGTACCAATGACAATTGGTATAATTGTCATTTTCATGTTCCATAGTTTTTTTCAATTCCCGCGGAAGGTCGAGGTATTTATCTTTCTCTTCACTTTCTTTCAGTTTTATTCTATGGTAAGCCGGGACAGCAAAGTCCACAATTTTGCAAGTTTTCTTTTTTTTTTTGTTGTTGTTTACTATAAGGTCTGGTTTTCTGGCCGAGATTAGGTGATCCGTTTGTATGTTTAAGTCCCATAGGAGTTTATGTGTGTCATTCTCCAGGATAGATACTGGATTGTGCATATACCATTTGTTGGTATGGTCAAATTTAAATTTCTTACACAACTCCTAATGGATAACCTTGCCAACCCTAGCGTATTATTATTATTATTTACTCTTCGAGAGTTCTTCACATCAGTATTAGCTGGTGGTTTTTTCACCAGAGTTTGAGTGACAGGAAGTCTCTTCAAGTCTCCAGGACTCATCTCAGTATTCTGGCCGTCCTCAGCAATTCTGACGTTTGGATAGTCTCTACTAATCCTTTAGTTACTTTGCCTAACGCACCAATCACAATTTGCACAGTCGTTACTTTCATGTTCCACAGCTTTTTAATTCTCTAGCAAGGTCGAGGTACTTATCTTTCTTTTCACTTTCCTTCAGATTTATTCTGTGGTGCACCGGGACAGCAAAGTCGACAATTTTGCAGATTCTCTTTTTTTGTTGAATATTATGGGGTCTGGTCTTCTAGCCGGGATTAGGTGATCCAAGTGTGTGTCAAAGTCCCATATGAGTTTATGTGTGTCATTTTCTAGGACAGGTGCTGGGTTGTGCATATAACATTTGTTGGTATGGTCGAATTTAAGTTTCTTACACATTCCCATTGAATCACCTTGCCTAGTACTCCTTCTGTGCTAATTTGCTGCATGAGAAAAAAACAATGTCATTCAAAACACAAATGTGGGTTATCCTAATTATCCAGAGAAACTGTGGAATTAAATGAAAGTTTCTGGATTGGATAATTTTCTTTCGTTAATAATGATAATAATGATATTTTGGCTGGATGATATATTTTTTTCAGCCAAATTGTATTTTTTTTACTCTCAGCCCGGCATTTTCATTTTTCAAACTAAGTTGCAAGTGGGGAAGACATGGGTATATATATATACAATAAATAAATACATATTAGGTATATATAATTCGTGGAATTTAGACTGCGAATCCAGCGTTTCGTGGAGCTTTTTGCAAAACAACAATCATCAGGCAGTTAAGAAATTTATTTTTCATTATTTCTAATTTTCTTAACTGCCTGATGATTGTTGTTTTGTAAAAAATCACATGAAACCCAGAGGTCGCAGTCTAAATTCCATGAATTAAATATATATATCCAATATATATTTATTTTTTATTATTATATAATAGTTCTATCCTAGATAATGAGCACTCCCCGTATTATATTGCACTTGGTTCGACACAAACCCACAAAGTGATTTAGTGACAAACAACACTCTTATAATATATATATATATATATATATATATATATATATATATATATACTCTCCCTCATGGGGGCTGAGCACTCTGCCAAAGGAATTTACGGTTGCTGCTCGCATAATGCAAAGCTCTTCGAATGGATTGAGCACTCTGGTATCCGGTAAGGTATAAAATGTAAACAAACGAATGCTGCTACTTAATACCTTAGCTGACGTGGTACGCTTGTTGGCAGAGCAGTCTGTTACTAAGTCTAACGTAAATTTGGGCGGGTTTCGATCCCAGCTTAAATCGCCCTACGTGTTGAGCTACACCGAAGAGCTGTGATACAACGAAACAGTCTGTCTGTGGATGACTATATATATATATATATATATATAGTATTTTCAAAGACATTGCCGTAGAGTGAAAAACTAACAGCCTAGTCCAAGATTTGAAACCGGCTCGTTGAGTTCAATGTATTTGATGCTTATCATGCGGCCTGCGAATATATATTATTGAATTTTGAAAATGAAAAAAATTAATGATGAAAATATTCAACTCTAAATTTTTAAAATAAATTATTTATATTCTCTGTAATCGATATTAATATTGAAGACACATATATTAATTTTATATTTTTTACACTAAATGATTCCTTTTGATTTTCTAAACTAAGTAAGTTAAATGTGAATAATACCAAATTAAAAATTGTCATTTTCTACTTTATCCAGATTTTCCCTGTAATTACCTCCCTTGTTTGCAAATGGACGATGGCAACATGATGCCTGAGACTATGGCCATTTGCAGGTATTTGGCTCGTGAACACGGTAAGTAAAACATAACACAAGAATTAACTTGAAATATTTTTAATGTTCTATTGACAATTAAAAATACCGGAATAAAACATTTCAGTTTGTTATAATTTTCACTTATATCATATATTAGAAATATAACCTTATTGAAATTCTTGAAAATCTCAGTTAAATTTACAGGTGTTTAAAATGCAGTTACACAGGGTGTGACAGAAGTACTTCCCCTATTTTAGACTGTCCCCTAAATGAGACAGGTAAATATAGGCAAAGAGCCAAAGTAGTTCACTGATACCGTATCGGATAGAATTTTTAATCCACGGCGGTATTGATTTTCTTTCAGGAACAGCATCGTCCCACAGTAAGATGAATTGAACAAGTTAACTCATCTGTGTAGCTAATATAGATTTAGTCGTCTAAATGTCGTAGACGAAGCTTGAGGATTTTTATCATTAAGGGTTTTCGGACTATTGTCTTCATTTCTATTGTTATTCCGTAGGTGGAATTCAACATGACCAAGAACTGTGTTTACCATATTTACCAACCCCTCCAGTCGGGCAGGATATGACACAAGGTCAATTTTTAAGCGGGGTTTAACAGTTTTAAATTCAGAGTATTCTTTCTCCCAGACTAGTTGCCTCACCAAGGCTGAAGAACCCAGTCTGTCCTACTATTTACCCATAGATGTAGGGAGAATAATTGGATTCATACCTTTCCCAAGGGTATTAGTGCTATGTGAAATGCAATCAGCCTCGTCCAGGATTTGAACTCGTGTCGATGTGTCCATTTCCCACGACGATAACCATTACACCACGAGCATCTTCACAAAAGAACTGTGTTTACTCCATCCCTTGCTGTTGTGGTAAAATATACAAAGGTGAAACAGGTCGCCAACTAAAAGTAAGGCGAGAAGAACATCGGAAGGCAGTGGTATGTGGTGAGATTGAAAAGTCGGGTATGGAGGACCATATATGAAAGGAAAAAGGAAACCATCTGCCCTTATGGGATAAAGTTCAAATAATTGATAGGGCTGAACATTGGAGGATTAGACGCCTTAGGGGAATTAGCACATTTGTTGGGCTACAATGACTTGCTGAGTAGACCAAGTATAGAGCTGAATACAATATGGGAACCGATAATCAAAAAGGCTCGATGAGAAAAAAATCTGAATATGAGCACAGGTAAAATATCATATACTAGTTGTAATTCTAGTCAAGTAAGAACATTAAGTTTATAAGTCCCCAAAATTCACTCTGAATTATCCAGCAGGATACACGGCGTAACGGTTATAAGCGTTGGTTCCCTAAGCTTCTTAGGAGACAATCATCTAGAGGTTGCAGGTTCAATTCTGACTGCAGGCGAGTAACAATACAGGAATACTTAACACTTCTAACGGAATCAGAACAGGTGACCCCCGTGTATTCAATAAAGGACGTAGTTCGAAGTTCCGAGAAGGTTCCTGAGTTCGACAAACACGTGAAGAAGGACATATCGGTTGACACGTTGTGGAAATAACAATAAAGATGAAGACAATTGCCCGAAAACCCTTAATGATAAAAAATAGATTCAGACGTTTTAAAAAGTTACAAAAGCAAACACACGGCGGACTCTGATCCCAGCAACGATCCCAAATAATCATATTCTATGAAAAAAAAAGAAACATTACTAAGATCGAGTTACGATTACTATTATTATTATTATTAGCAGTACACAAGTGACTGTTTAATCCAGTGTCAGCTTAGGCTGTAGTATATACCGATTGCTTCTCTGCAGAAGGGTAATACCCCCACAACGAATGTACTGGATGTGACACTAAAGAATCGGTGAGGTTCTAGTAATGCTGGAGCTTTGGAGAATGCGGAGTAGCCCTTCATTGCCATAGCTCCCATCTTCACTCTTGCCTGGAGCGGTAGAACCTGATATGGTCCTATCTATGAGTAAATCGAACTAAACTTTGAACTTACGCAAAACTGAATAGTTAGAAAAAGAACTGTTTCATATAGAAATTGTGTATTTATGCTAAATTGAATTTTTTTAGATAAAAGTACTTCTGACATTTGAACTAATTTGTTTGAAATAGAACTGGATATATATATATATATATATATATATATATATATATATATATATATGGCATTAATAACCGACAATTGTTGGTATGCCATAAAACCAAACCAAATCGAACCAAGTGAGAGGATGAAATTTGCTTGGTATTTCTGTGGCAAACTGTATAAAAGATAATTTAAAATCTTCTTAGATTCAATTTAAATTTTAAAAAATATATTGTTAAAAAAGGCTATGGAGGATTCAATACATTTTCCCTTCTTGTTATTTCATCGATAAATTTTATTGGAATTATTTGATTTTTCTAGGTTTCTACCCCAAGACCCCCATGGACATCTTCAGGTGTGACTACATCTGTGACTGCTTCTATGAAATCATGCACGATTATATGAGGTACTACCACTGGAAGAACGGAAACTTCAGGGTGAGTCATTTATTTCGATTCTTTTAAGTCACCATCAGTAGAAACAAATTAGCATCGAAGCTATGGTAATATTACCGTTAACATCGATCAATATGAGAAGCTTTGAACTATTTTACAATTTTTTATAATTTCAACAATGATTATGTCGACTTTATCAAAAATTATATATATATATATATGTAAGTAAAACTAAGTAAAGTTAGCGACCGTATTCAAGAGCGACCAGAAGGCTCCCTTTTCAATTGCTACTACACCAAGTTGTTGGGTAGGGCTCTACTTATTTCACTGGATTGCTCCACTTTACTCTTGATACGTACCTTATACTGCTGAGTGTTAAGCAAGGAATTATCAAGAACCGTTTTTAAAGTCTTTTGTATGATGAGACCTATGACAGAACTCAGGTCTTCCAGACCATATATATATACATATATATAATTTCATAAAAATATTGGTTTTTAGGCTCTCCAAAATCCCTCGAATCAAATAGGGTGATTTATGCCTAAACAGAGGTCTGTCATCAATTATTTAATGGCTGAGAAGTGCAACTCTGAGAAGTTTACGGAATAATGTGTGATATGTACACAGAAGCAGTTTGTAGTCCAAAAATGTTTACAAATTAGATAAACATGAGATTTTCACAACATTTCTGAGCTGAAAAGACAGTTCACAGAATGGAAATGTACTGACTGTCCGTTAAAAAAGAAGTTCTGGGAGCAGTGCTCATTAAAAAATGTTCATATGACGTAGAATAATCCATCGTTATTGATTTCCTCGAAAAAGGTACAACAGTAAAAAGTCCTTCTGTTGCATATTGATCTTTGAAAAAGCCATCAATCAGGAATATCAGGGACAGGATGTTCCAGCTATGTAAACAAGAGGACAGTTCACGTGAGTTGAATGCCGGAACCAGGTTACGTGGATTGACACCTGGAATGCTTGGCGTTATAAATTATATATACACAAATACCCACGGTTACACGGTCAGTCACACTCATTCAGAAGAGATTGGGGCAGTCAAGAGGCCTTGAAGATGACCACCATGAACACTGGGGAGGGATCAGGCACATCTGGTAGCCCCTGGTTGAAAACCTCCCGTCAAAGAAGCAAAGACTTAAAGTCCTGAATATCAAAACAACGTTGGTCAATATACCTGTCCGAGTCCTTCGCCAGTCTGTGTGTACATCCTTGACTCTGTCTCTTTCCCAAACGTCTACAGCCAATTTTGGACCTTTCGAGACTTATGTTTACATGAGAAAGTGTTTTAGCTCTTGCTTTCTCTATTAAGCCAGTATACAACACTCCCCATTGTCAACTCCTCAGACAACATTTCACATATTACAATTCAGGAGATACAATATCACATATAATTAATTAGATCCAAGGAATTGCTCTAATAGTGATTAAACATAAAACGAAACGTTTAACGTTGGCAATTGATTAATCTATGAATAAAATCAACCTCTGAAATCTTTCATTTTGCACACACACACACACACACACACTCTCACACACACACGTATATATATACGTGTGTGTGTGTATGTGTGTGTGTGTATGTGTGTATGTGTTCGTGTGTGTGTGTGTGAAAAAAGAAAGATTTCAGAGGTTGATTATATATATATATATATATATATATATTACTTTATCCTTACGTAAGGTTACTAAGGAATGCTGTAATTCCCTAAATTATTATTAAATCCGGAGTTTTAAGTTGAAATGTATTTAGAAGTTAAAAATAAAAAATAAAATTTAATTTACTATAATTCCAACCGGTAATAAAAACTAAAAACCGGAATTGGGCGAAATGGGGAGCAAACTCTTCACCCCTCTTCTACCCGCTCTCACCCTTCCTCCCTGTGTCTATTATGAATTATATTATCCATTAGATCTGAAGAAATCTTGTTATTTTTGGTGTTATTGATTTATATCAATTCCCATAACAGGATGGAAAATAATTTATAATCCTAATGTGACCGGTTTATGTTTTTCTTAAAGAAATATATATATATATATATATATATATATATATATATATATATATATATATATAAGCGTTGGCTAATAGCCCGAACAAAACAGGGTTCAATTCCATGACAAATCATTCCAAAGACTCTAAAATGCTTCTTGATGTTGCTTTGCTTAGCACTCAGCATTATAAGGTACGCATCAAGGGTAAAGTGGAGCAATCCAGGGAAAGTAGTAGCGACCTCCAATACACCTCGACTACTGTCGCCAACTTAATTTTCTATCTATCTATTTATCTATTCATTTCTTCTCTTTTACAGTACAATATGAACGACTGGGGCTTTGGAGGTGACAGTTCGTGCAGCAACTACGACGTAAGCCCAACTTTTATTTGAACTGATTGATTGAAAATACTCACAATATTTTATTTTTTCCGATTTTAATCTAAAGCTTTCAATATTTTAAATTTGAAACAGACTTCAAATGAAAAATTAACATAAAGGTTCAAAAAAATCTTAATGTGAAAAGAAAATTTCAGCTCGTTTCAAACATTGTGTTGTGGCATTGTAAGAAATAAGAAGTGGTTAATGCTCTCCCTATCAAACCAATCGAAGGTGCTAGAACTACAGGCCCTTCAGAACAAATCAGAGATCCCGAAACTGAACCTCGAAGATCAAATGCGAAAAAAAAGTTCCTGTTCGTTGTAAAGAATTATGTGTTGTAATATGGTAAGGATCGTTAATAGGAGGTAAAATTGATGTATTATTATGTGAATTAGTCTTTCCTTTACTTACCTGTTATTCAGGATGGAACAGTCTTTTTCTTGTATATAAGTAATCCACTCAAATTGAAGGCAGTCATTGTGGTGAAAAGGGCACCTCTGGTGGTGTAACGGTTAGCAAACTAGACTAGCAAACCTACATTAGTGAGTTCGAGTCTCATTGGGCGCCCCATTCATTCGGCCTTGTGCCACATCGAAGCAAATAGCTTTGTAAATTAACATAGAAATAAAGCAGTCATTGTGGTGAAAAGCCTACATCAGTCCTACCAGAAGTACTGCTAAATCTTATTCCTGCTGACTATTCGTATTCCAAAATTTGATTTTAGCCAACAACATTACTACGATGAACATTGTTTGATAATTAATATATTGAAAATCTAATACATTGTTCTGAGGTATCAAGCCATTTGGCACAGATGCTAAATTGTATTCAGTGGGTAACTACCCGAAAAGCCATAAGTGCTAGTATTTTTCCTGGCGTCTGAAGCATTTGTGAATGGGAACGTCGTAAGAACTGTGCAACTTGTAAAAATTCATAATAGGAGCAATACTATATGAAGTGCGTCACACTTTAAACCAATATTGTATTACATTCTGGCCAGGTGGATAATGTGGTGTATTAAATGGATACTAAGAAATTTTATGACAGGGCGTTTCATAATTTCTTAAACAATATATTTGAGCACAAATCAAGAACCACATACGATAGAGTAAATGAAACTGTATTTTTTTAAAGTTTACAGAATGATATTTTAGGATTGCAAATATTTAGTCAAGAGAAACCCCCAAATATCTTCTCCCCTAAATTTATGCCCCTGTTGAATGAAGAGTGCAAAGTTCTTGAGTTGTGCAAATTCCTCCCGGGTGATCGGAGTTTCAGATTGTGAGGAATTCATTGTCCTACGGTCATCGTAAGTGCTATGAGCTTCTAATCTCCTTGATCAATTTAAAAACTTGACTTGTGTTGAGAATAAACTTTCTTCTGTGCCCGTGGTGTAGTGGTTATCGTCGTAGGAAATGGACACGGCGACACGAGTTTAAATCCTGAACGAGTCTGACTGCATTTCACATAGCACTAATACCCTTGGGAAAGGTATGAATCCCTCCAGCTATGGGTAAATAGTAGGGCAGACTGTGTTCTTCAGCCTTGATGAGGCAACTAGTCTAGAAGAAGGAAATCTCTGAATTGAAACCTGTTAAACTCCGCTTAAAAACTGACCTTGTGTCATATCCTGCCCGAGCGGAGGGGTTGGTAAATATGATAAACTTTCTTCTGTATCTTGCTTCAACACTCTTGAAATACATCGTTTCTTCGCACTAAAGATTTTCTGCTTGATCGCCCGTCCGAGGTATGAATTTGCTTTTTTTTTTAAAAAAATACATGAAAATGTCAACCATTTCCTAGCAATAATCTGAAAAGAGTAAGAGAATAAAGTCGTTAGATAAGGGGTGCGATAGACAACAACTATGGAAGGCAGTAGTTACTGGGGATACGGTTACAAGACGCAGAACTCCTATCCGATGTCGCGGTTAATAACCTGAAGAAGGCCAGAGGTGAAATTTGGCCGAAACGTAGTGAAAGAAGAAACAACACAAAAACTACCAAGATGAAGACAAAAAGTCTGTGTTATATTTTGACCTTCGACCCGGCCCAAAAATACTATTCCAAGGTGATACACCAGAAGGAAGTGACACATTCCAATGGCCAGTAATCGAAAGAGATCGCGTGGGCGGATTAAGGCTTATGATATGGGACAAGGTGAAGGTCCCATTGTGCTACTAACAGTGATGCACCGGAAGAGAGTAACCTCTGAACTGCATGACAGTTATTTCCGCTTGATAACGATTAAACATCCGATTCAAAGATCCAGTAGGCGATCGTGTGGGCGTTGAGTTATTATTTAACTCAGTTGAGTTTGGGTCCAAAAGCAGTTGTCAGCAGACTTCCGGACAGTAGAGACCAGATGTGGTAGGGAAGGCGACACCAGACCGAGGGGGCCCTCGGAAAGCCCCGATGGAGTAGACCCCAACATCAGGAGAACAATAAAGACTCAACGTGACGGTCATAACAGTGGGGTCAAAATATGAAGTTTATGTTCGGTCTCCAGCATCCTCTCACATGCAAACCCCTGAACAACCCTTTCGAACACTTACAAATAAAGTGAGAGAGGTGAATATTTTTCTAAAGAAGTCTTCCTGCGTTATCCTTCATGCATCTTCCTTCATGCGTCTATCTTTCTGCGTGCGTCTGTCTTAAGTTATTATTGAGTCGTTATGATACGGGAAATGAGTGTATAACAGTCTGCAATAAGATAAAAAATTAATTCTCAGAAGATCTGTTTTGTTTCAAAAATCGTGAAATACTCTTTATTTCCAATGCAGACTGTCTTGAGTGGCATGTGACTCGTAATTCTTTTGAAATGGCGCACCTAATTTCACAAGGAAAATAACATAACATTTTTACTTAACTAATTTCATTCCCATTTGCTAAATTTTCTTATAGTCAAACGAATAAACTAAAAAGCAATTTTACTTTTTTTGACATCTATTTTTTCTCTATACTTTTTATATCAACACTAACTTTCAATTGAAATGTTATTCCCATTCTAACGTACCGAAAAAAAATCTCTTCAAATCATTTTTGTTTTCATTTTTAGAACTACTTGTACTGGAGATACATGAATACTTTCAACAGAATTATGCCCTTCATGGAGAGGACTCTGTGTATGCGCAATGATGGAAGCCAGTTCTTCATGGGAGACATGGTAAGTTTCTATATTTTAGTTAAACGATTTATAAGGTGTTTATTTTATTGTTTTCAATATTATTTTACTTCTTACAAGGTTCTCATATCATCATCACTGTTGTCTGAGTGAATGCTTGTCTCCAAAGCTCTCCAGGACTCTACACAATATTCTGGCCAATCTTAACGATACTGTATTTTGGATGGTCTTGATTCGTCTTCTAATTTCCAACAATTCAATCCCACTTTGCAAGCCTCAGGGATTCGTTAACAGCGTGCCTATGTTCCCCCAGGAGATTGTAACGGGAGCTGGTAAACACTAGTACAACAGGTGCTTAAAACACATAATTCTACAAATACTAATATTCGTAAATACCTTTTCGACATCATCATCATCATCATCATCACATTCTATATGATTAATAAAACTCCGAACAATACAAAGGTTTTGAAAGCGCAAGCAAAAAAATTCCAATTTTTATATTTTATACTAGTGCAGGAAGTAAAAAATCTTCAGCAATACCCGGGTGTTTCCTCGTGGTGAAATGGTTAAAGCGATGGACTGCGGAATCGTAGTAAGCGAGTTCGTATTCCAGTCGCGCTGTTACGTTCACGTTCGGGCAAATACCCTTGGGAAAGGTATGAACCCCCTTATCCTCCCAGCTATGGGTTAAATAGTACCACAGCTGTTCTTCTAGGAAGATGGCTTTGGCATTGAATAACCTAAAAGGGTTAAAAAAAAAAAAAAAGCTTGACGGCAACTACACAAGAATGCTGCGAGCAATATTGAACCGGTCCTGGAGGCAACCACCCACAAAGCAGCAGCTGTACGGCCACCTACCACCCATCACGAAAACTATCCAAATTAGACGAACTAGACATGCAGGACACTGCTGGAGAAGCAGGGACGGGCTCATAAGTGATGTACTACTATGGACCCCTTCGCATGGCCGAGCAAAAGCAGGGCGACCAGCTCGAACCTACATACAGCAGCTCTGTGAGGATACGGGGTGTAGCCCTGACGACCTGCCAGAAGCGATGAACGATAGGGAGGAGTGGCGAGAAAGAGTCAGGGATATCCGAACCGTTGATACGACAAAATAATGAGATGATGATGATGCCATTAAACAAAGAAACTAAACGAAACCCTCAGCAATATCCGGTTTAATACAACGAAATAAAAATACAGCCATATTTGATATTGCTAAGTTGACTGGGGCTGTAGAATATACCGACTGCTTTTCTGTTGAGGGGTAAGACTCCCAACGAATGTCCTGATTATAACTCTAAACAATCTGATGGTGAGGTTCCAATAATGCTGGAGCTGTAGGGAATGCAGAGTATCACTCCAGCCCGGAGTGGTAGCACCTGATTGGGTTCAATCTATGGGTCAAATAGAACTAAACTGTGTACTTATGCTAAACTGAATTGTTTGAAATAGAAGTGTTTTGACACTTAACTGTGTGTAAACAAAAAAATGTTTATACTAAACTGGATTGTTTAAAATAGAACTCTTTATATGTATAAAAATTGATTTGGTATCAATAACTAACAGTGCCATAAAACCAAATCAAATCAAATATATTTGCTCTTATTATAAATATCATTTAAAAAAATTTCTAAGAAAAAACTACCCTATTTTTCTTTGTTTTGTTTTTTGTGTTATCACTCAGAAGCCCAACGTTATGACCATTGTAGTAAAACCACACATCACAGTTTTAAAATTATTTATTTTCAGTTTTAAAAAATCCAAATTCTTTCTTTCAACAAACCTTTTGTGACATTCCAATTAGCTGCAGTATTTCAACTATTGAAAATCAATGCACTTATTTTCTCTATCATGATCTCTACACATATATTCATTTAATTAGATTATGTCACTTCAAAAGGCATTAATACCTCAGCGAAGGTACACATAAACATACAAATAGATAAATCTTTTGGTTCGTCAGCAGAAAAATGATAAAAATGTTTTAAAACGTTCTTCAAGCGGCAATTCTCTTTTAACATTGAAAGATAATGGCCGAGGGATTTCGTTTAGCATAAGCCCGCAGTTTAAATATAAGTACGGTTTTATTCTCAAAAACATTTCTATTTCAAGCTATTTAGTTTTGTCAAACAATTCAGTTTAGCATAAGTATGCCGTTAGTTCTATTTAACCCATAGATAGGGCCCTATTAGGCGCTACCATTTCGGACCAGAGTGGACTTGGGAGCAATTGCAATTACTGGAACCTCATCATCAGATTGTTTAATGTCATATCCAGGACACTCGTTGGGGGGGTCTTATCATTCTGCAGAGGTGCAGTCGGTGTATTCTACAGCCTCAGCCGACTGGGCAATCAGTTATTTAGTGTCCTATTCAGGACGCTCTTTGGCAGAGTCTTACCCCTCTGCAAATATGCAGTCTGGTATCTTACAACCCCAACCGACTGGGAAGGTAAAGGTATGAAACCTTTTATTCTGAATAATTATGTGGTTTAAGTTTTACCATCACTATTTTTCATAAATGATAGTTTTGTTATTAAATAAACAAGGCAGGTTGATATGCCATTAAAAAAAGAAGCCAACTAACAGTGAAATTTGTTGAGCCTTTAATAAAATTGTACCATAGCCAGATACGGATATGTGAAACGTACATAAAATGTTCATAACATATATACATAGAACATAGGAATCCCGAAACACGTTAAACACTTACGACTTCTTAGTTCAGGTACGAAACCTTTTATTACCTTTGAGTTTAAAGGTTCTTCTACATAAGGAGAGAGATACACATTCTTTCTATTCTAGCTTTTCCATCTGCGCATCCCGAACACGTGTGGCACCCGCCACAAGGCCACTGCGAGTTAGCGAAAGTCACCCTTCTTCGGACAGCAAAACTCAACTCAAATGACTTTTTTTCAAAATTCCCAAAATCCTCCGGGCACGCTTCCGGTGCATGACGTCATTCACATCTCTTTGTCAAATCCTCTCTCTGGGATTTTTATTTTGACATCTGTGAACGACACATCCTCACTGCGCACGCGTCAAGATCTGTGCGCAAGTTTGCACCTAACTAACCCATGTGCGGAGCCGAAAGATTCTCAGCCTAACTAAGCCCAAAGGCAAGATATATTAGACGAAACCCCTCGGCTATTTTATTACAAAAGGAATTAGGGTCTTCGTGCCTTAATGACTAAAAGAGGTGAACTGCAGCCTCGATGTAACCGAGTTCGAACCCCAGTTCGAAATAGGGAAACGATATTCTATAAATTGAGAAAATGGATCTTTACTTTCAATGAAGGTAATTTTATTTCTACATGTGATGAAACGCATTGACTAAGAGACTTTTGCTCTCTCTTCCAACTCGTCCTGGTAGATAGAAAAAGGGAGAGAATCATCTGCCGCTAGTACCCATTACTGAGAGGGTGGGTAAGTACTGTGAGGTGGATCCTTTTTTACTGTGAGGTGGAATGCAAAGCATCAAAGAATGATATAAAAATCATGAACATTAAGTAATTACAGGTTGTGGAAGCAAATTATTGAATAATTTTTAAAACGTTTTTTTTTTGTGTCTGATTAGTCCACATTTAAAAAAAAACACGGTAAATCTAAATTTTCATCATAACCTCTATTATTTAAGCTCTTTTTTAGATTAAGATAAGAATTCAGCCCAATATGGGTGAGCAAGAAATAAAACGGCAAAGAATCTATGATTTGCTTAACGCTGAAACCAAGCCAAAGTTTCTTTGTCGACTGCTTACAAAGCATCAAATGGTAATAATCTGATGGCGAGATTCCAGTTATGCTGGAGCGTTGGAGAATGCTGAGTACCTCTTCATTACCATCGCTCCCAAGTCCATTCTGGCTCAGTATGGTAGCACCTGATAAAGCCCTATCTATGGATCAAAGAGAATTAACTTATGCCAAAATGAATCACTTGAAATAGAACTGTTTTTGTGAATCGCGTACTTATGCTAAACTGAATTGTTTGAAATGGAATTGATTTTGACATTGAAACTGTACTTACGCTAAGCTGAACTGCTAGAAATAGAACTGTTTTTGACAAAAACTATATTTATAAAAACTGAATTGTTTGATTTAGAACTGTTTGAGTCAAATTAATAGCTTGAAATAGAAATGATTTTGACTGTGTACTTATACTAAACTGAACTGTTAAATGCAGAACTATTTTGACATTTAACTGTGTAAACAGAATTTATACTTATACTAAACTGATTTGGTTGAATTGAACTGTTTCACTAAAATGAATTGCTTGAATCAGCAATGTTTTGACAATTAAAATACTTTTGCTAAACTGAATTGTTTGATAGAGAACTTTTTATTTGTATAACAATGGATTTGGCATTAAATAACCTACAATGGTTGATATGCCATAAAAACCAAACTAAAAAAACAAAAAAAAACAAAAAAAACAACAAAACAAACAAACAAGAACAATAACAATTTGAATTCTAAAAATAAATTCGGTCTTGAATCTGACAGTTTCGGTGAGTTTTATTAAAATCGGAAAAAAAATATAGTCGATCGTTCCGAGTACTGACGGAGGAATATTTTCTGACTTATATGTTGCTTTTTTTTAGATTTATTTATTTTAGTTGACAGATGTGGCAATATTTACAGGTATTGAGAGGTAATGTTTTCCGTGTAAAGTCATAAATTGTCGTTGTTTTGTTGTCTTATGATATCTATTTGAATATTTCAGTTGATGTGGTGTGACATGATGTTCTACTGTTGTATGGAGAGCATGTTCAATGAGAACCAATCTATGTTCAGCAGCTACCCAAAAATGATGGCCCTCTACAACCGTGTCGCTTCCTACCCCAAGATCGCTGCTTACCTGAAGAGCCGATGCAACACATGTTGGTAAAATGAATTCCACACAGATTTATAGTCGAAAAAATTGTATATGTATAAAGAATAAATAATTTATTTAATTTCCAAAATATATTTGTTTTTCCTTCTTACAATCTTCAAGTCTGAACTCGTTATATATATATATATATATATATAGTGTGTGTATGTGTGTGTGTGTGTGTGTGTGTGTGTGCGTGCATGCAGTAATAAATACAAACCAAAGTAATAAGATAATTTTAATTATCGTTCAATTATTCACGCCAGTGTAACGTTTCGGTTTTTATATTAAACCATTCTCAAGGCGTTTGAATATGTGGTATTGTGGCTTTTGAACTATATCTAATTTTTTTTAAAAATTTCTAATTGAAACGAAAGAATGAGAAAGTTTTTAACATTCTAGAACACACAAACAGGCTGAAATATATATATATATATATATATATATATATATATATATATATATGTGTGTGTGTGTGTGTGTGTGTGTGAGTTAGAGCATATTAAACACACACACACGCTCACACACACACACACACACATATATATATATATATATATATAGGAGTGTTTGATTAAATGATAAAGACACATTTTGTCAATATAATCTTATTAGGATCCTTTCAAGTTTCCTGACAAGTATTTTAGCTTTAAGTTGCAGTTGAAGGATAAAATACAAAATAGAGAACAGTCCTATCATGCAATTGAAGAGTCTTTTATAATAGGTCGGGCATCATTAATAGAATGGAAGTAGTTGTATGAAACATCGTATAAATCCAAGGTTTATTGAGGCGAGAGCTACGTTGTCGGGAAACACAAACAGTCGTGCGTGCTTGCTTGCAGAGGTAGGGTTGTAGAGTAGGATTTTGGATTTTTGTACCATTTTATTTGTTACTTTGTTCCCGTCATCTAGTGACGATTAGAAGTAATAATTGGAAAGCATGGAATATATTCCCTAGCAATCTAATATATTAGTGGTAATGTCTGTTTTCAGGGTCAATATCATTCTAAAAAGGTATTTACTTCATAGTTAGTCGCTGTTCAAATGTCTTAACCACCAACATATTTTTAAAAGTCCACCCATGTATATATATATATATATATACATGGAAGTAAATAATGGAGTGTTATCCGACAAAATATAAAGAAAAATTCATAACAAGGTAATCCAAGTAGAAGGAGAGATTTATTGAGAAACAATGTCGACACTACAGGGTTTCGGTTCTAATGAACCATCATCAGGACTAGGAGGGATGATATTAGTGATGTTAAATCAACGATGGATGTTTAAAAGAGCAAAATACGAAAACTCAGGGAAAATTTGTAATAAGAAAAAGTTGGCCGTTTTATTAGTGAATCAGCGCTGATTCACTAGTTCAACGGCCAATTTTTTCTTTATAAATCTCTCCTACTTGGATTACCTTGTTATCAATATCCCCCCCTCTCTCTCTGTATATATATATATATATATATACACTACAAATACAAAATAAAATCTCTGAACTTGCATCATCATGTAGCGCTGCAAGCATGGATCTCCCTGTCTTTCTAACGCCACCCGTCCCTATCGTCCATTGTTCCCTGCAGGTTTTCAAGGCCATATCCTGTATTGGCACAGAGCTGTTTTATATAGGTTTTAGCCGGTTGTCCTGCTTTTGCTCGTCCACGTGACGGGGTCCACAGTTGTGTGCCGCTTATGAGTCCGTCATTACTTCTCCAGCAGTGTCCTGCATGTCTGGTTTGCCTAATTTTGATAGTTTTCGTGATGGGTGGTAGGTGGCCGTACTGCCGCTGCTTTGTAGGGTGCTGCTTCCAGCAGTATTCTTGTGTAATTGCCGTCAAGTTTTTTCTCCATACGTTTAGTGTGTGTCCGTGTAGTGCATCCAGATAGCAGTATCGATACGACCGCTTTTGGAAAAAAAATATACGTTTTGTTTTATCGTTCAGGTCTGACTTCCATATGTCCGATAGTCTTTCGTTAGCTGCCCATGTCTTTACTAGTCGCGTGTTGATGTATTTCTCAATAGATGAAACACTGCTTCTTAGGTAGATGAACTTGTCCACTAGTTTTAGAGAACTATCTTTTAGTGTGGAGATGTCGCCTCTATTTTATTTTCTAATACTTTATATACTTATATATATATATGGGATACACGTTTTTTCTAGTCTTAAAATAAGCAATAAAAACATACTTAATAACATTCTAGAAATGTAGGATCAAAACTGCATTAGCATTTAAGTTACATTTTTATATTTATCAACCAATCAGCTAAAAACATAGAATAGAACATTCTAGAAAAATAGGACCAGAAGTCAACTAACTGAAAATATTTAAGCTCTAAAATAAAATAGTAAAATACAAATCTGATTGGTCAATAAATGTCTATGCGCCAAAATTTTAGGACGATTCTTTGATCCACTAGTAGGATACAAGTAACACACAGTAATTCACTAAGTCAGTAAAGCAGGATACGATACTCTGTCCGGCAAATTCCTTTTCTTCCACAACCAAGGTTCATGACCTCGCAACAGACGGCCGCGAATCACGTTCAAAGGAAAAACCCGACAAACTTTCTTTCATCAATGCGACACGCTGTCGCCACAATCATAAAACACGTTATGAACTTAATGTAAGTAAGAATTACTTATTTACAGACTATGTTAACATCTAAATATACACACACGTGTAAACAAATTTATTTTCTTCTTGCCAAACTTGATTTTCCAAAAGGCCATTTACACATCATGTTTTTTATTTGTTTTCTCATTCTGTTTTATGTATATTAAATTGTTTGTTGTTTAATGTTCGTTGTGTCCTATTCCATTTCTTTTACGCGATTGTAAAGTTTTGTGTTTTATTTGTGGAGGAAATAATATTGGGAGCAATACCCGTAAAATACGGATGCATATCCACTGAAATACCTAATTACATCTATCCACCACAAATTAAGGTGTCTTTTGATAAAGTGTCTGCTAATATAAAGTATTAATATAATAAAGTGTTTGTTTATATTGTTGAAATGTCTGTTAATATAGTTAAAGTAAAAAGTTGGCGACCGTTGTCGAGGGTGACCAGACGGCTCCCTTTTCAATAGCTACTACATCGAGGTGTAGGGGATGGGCGTTACTCCTTTCCCAGGATTGCTCCACTTTGATACGTACCTTATATTGCCGAGTGCTAAGCAAGGAGGTATCAAGTACCACTTTTAAAGTCTTTGGTATGACGCGATCTGGGATTGAACCTAAGTCTCCCGGTCCATTGGCTAATACTTTAACCATTACCGGTAATATATCTAAAGTGTCTGTTAATATTGTTGGTTGGTTGGTTGTTTGGGTTTTATGGCATATCAACCTTTTTAGGTTATTTATTGCAAAATCCATTTTTACACAAATAATCAGTTCAACTTCAAACAATTCAGTTTCATAACAGTTTCTTCTTCCTCTTCTTCCTCTTCCTCTTCTTCCTCCTCCTCTTCTTCCTCCTCCTCCTCATCTTCCTCATCGTCCTACTCCTCTTCTTCCTCTTCTTCTTCCTTATCCTCCTGTTACTCCTCTTTTTCCTAGTCCTCTTCTTCCTCCTCTTCGTCCTCCTCCTCTTTCTCCTCTTCTTCCTCCTCCTATTCTTCTTCCTCCTCCTCCTATTCTTCTTCCTATCCCTCTTCCTCTTCTTCTTCCTCATACCTCTCTTCCTCCTGTTCTTCCTGCTCTTCTTCCTCCTCTTCTTCCTCTTCCTCCTTTTTTCCTTCTCTTTATCTTTTTTCTTTTCTTTGTTCTCCTTTTTCTCCTCCTCTCTTTTTTCTATCTGTTCCTATTCCTCTTCTTCTTCCTCTTCTTTTTCCTCCTCCTCTTCTTCCTCTTCCTCCTCCTCTTCCTCTTCCTCCTCCTCCTTTTCTTCCACGGAATTATTGTTCGTACATAAAACTCTCTTATATTTTATAACTATTCACAAGAATCATGAAAAGGTTCAAAGCAATATGTAGCATACCCATGATACGGATATGCGAAATTGACATATAATGTTCATATACATTGAACATACGAATCTCAAAAAACGAAAAACACTTCTCAGTTCAGGTAAGAAACTTCTTATTACCTTTTGTAACATAATGGCCGAGGGATTTCGTTTTATGCCTTTGGATTTGTTAGGCTGAGAACCTTTCGGCTCAGCACATGGGTTAGTTAGATGCAACATTAACACGTGTTCACGCACGCGCGTGAGCATAACGGACATGTCACTCAGAGATGTCACAATAGCCCGAGATGGGAAACGGAGGCTTGCAAGTGCGAGTGACGTCACGCACCAGAGGCGCGCGGATGATTTTGGGAGATTTTGAAAAAGTTAGTTTGTTGAGATGAGACCTGCCTCGGGGGAAGACGGTTGGTTTTCGCTTGCTCGCGGAGACTTCTTTGGGGGGCAGATGAAAAAGTCAGAATAGAAAGATTGTGCTTCTCTCTCCTTATGTCGAAGAACCTTTAAACTCAAAGGTAATAAAAAGAGCTTCCTACCCGAACAAAGAAGTCGTAAGTGTTTTTCCTGTTTCGAGATTCCTATGTTCTATCTTTATGGACATTCGATGTACGTTTCACACATAGCCATAATATGGCTATGGTACACTTTGAGTTTAAAGGTTCTTCGACCTAAGGAGAGAGATACACATTCTTTCTATTCTGGTTTTTCATCTGCCCCCCGTCTCGTGCGGCACCCGCCACAAAGGCCACTGGTCTGGCTTCGGCTAGCAAGCGAAAGCCGACCGTCTTCTCCCGAGGCACGTCTCAACTCAACTAACTTTCTTCAAAATTCCCAAAATCCTCGGCGCGCTTCCGATGTGTGACGTTATTCGCACTTGCTAGCCCCGTTTTCCATCTGGGCTATCATGACATATAATATCATAAAAGGAAAATCCGTTAACCATTAACCTCTTCAGTAAAATCGACAAAACTTCCAAAAACGAAAGTTATATATTGACCCTCGACTGTGCCGTCAATCAAGAGATGCACCAGGGTAAATAAGCGGAAGAACAGCGGAAGCAGGTGGACGTTAAAAAATAATATAACCAGGGCTCAGTCGGCTTGAGTCAGTTGGGGACAAGATGACGAAATGAGAGCCAGCGGCAGACAGAGGGCTTTGCGGTGACCCACGGTTGAGCAACCCAGCCAAGATGATGCAGAAATGCTGCTATGGTCGCGAGAAGAACTTTGGGCCAATATAGCAGTCTGTCCCGTCTCTAGCTCATCTCTCACGCACAAGAAACATCACCCTTTAAAGAATAAAGTGTGAGAGATTTAAAGAAGTGTATTCGTTCGTTATTGAAGTCATCATTACCGCCTGTAAGTGTTTATTTGTAAATGTACACGTGCTGTTGTATTATGAGTATGCAACATTGTATCAGAAAGAAAAGAAACCAAGAGAGAATCGGAAACAGAATACAACACGAAATCATCATTTTCTACTGGATATCCAGTCATATTTGAAACCATTATAATGAAAACGCAGTTTCTTCCAGGCAGCGGTCGCATCGATACTGCTATATGGATGCACTACATGGACTCTAACAAAACAGCTGGAGAAGAAGCTAGATGGCAATTACACAAGAATGCTGCAAGCAATCTTGAACAAGTCCTGGCGGCAACACCCCACAAGACACCAACTGTACGACCACCTGCCTCCTGTCACGAAAACTATCCAAGTTAGACGAACCAGACATGCAGGACACTGCTGGAGAAGCAGGGTCGAACTCATAAGTAATTTACTCTTATGGACCCCCACATATGGCCGGGCAAAAGCAGGACGACCAGCACGAAAATATATTCAGCAACTATGTGAGGATACGGGATGCTGTCCAGAAGATCTGTCTGAGGCGATAAACGATAGGGAAAAGTGGCGAGAGAGGGTCAGGGATATCCGTGCTACCGGCACGACATGATGATGATGATAATGAAAGGACTTATAAAGAATTTTAAAAAATCGACAAATTAGCTCATTAATCATTAAGCTCCCTTAAAACGACTTGAACAGAGCTATCAGTAAATCGGTTTGCAAGAAATATAGAACAAGGGTACACAGGACAAATATAAAAAAAATTCAACCCCTCAGTAAAAAATAACGTCCAGAATATAGAAATGTAAGAAAAAAGGAACCAGGCTTAGAAATAATTCACATTGCCGCACCCAACCGATTCTTGGCCGAAAGAAACACACAGGAAGTTCAAAAGGGTTATTTTTTTGTAAATCACTCCACTACAAATGATATCAAAACAATATCAAAAATAAACTAAACAACGAATACTTGTAAAACATTTCCAATCAAAAAGTTTCTGTGTTGGTTGGTTGGTTGGTTGGTTGAGTTTTTATGGCATATCAACCATTGTAGGTTATTTAACGCCAAATCCATTTTCATGAAAATAATTCTATTTCAAACAATTCAATTTTGCAGGAGTACGCAGTTTAAATGTAAGTACAGTTTAATTGTGAAAACATTTCTATTTCAAGATATTCAGTTTAGTCAACCAGTTCTAATTCAGCTAATTCAGTTTAATATAAGTATAGAGGTGCCCGTGTTGTAATGGTTATTGTGGTCGGGAATGGACACGGCGACACGAGTTCAAATACTAGACGAGACTGATGGGGCAACTAGTCTAGGAGATGGAAAACTCTGAATTCAAACCTGTTAAACTCCGCTTAAAAAATTGACCTTGTGTCATATCCTGCCCGAGCGGAGGGGTTGGGTAAATAAAATACACAGGAAGTTCAAAATGGTTATTTCATTTTAAATCACACCACTACAAATGATATTAAAACAATAGAAAAAATAAACTAAACAACGAATACTTGTAGAACATTTCCAATCAAAAAGTGTCTGTGTTGGTTGGTTTGTTGGTTGAGTTTTTATGGCATATCAACCATTGTAGGTTATTTAACTCCAAATCCATTTTTATGAAAATAATTCTATTTCAAGATATTCAGTTTAGTCAACCAGTTCTAATTCAGCTAATTCAGTTTAATATAAGTATAGATTTTGTTTACACACGGTTAAATGACAAAACGGGTTTATATTAAACAATTCAGTTTAGTGTAAGTACAGTTTCAATGTCAAAAACAGTTCCATTTCAAATAATTCAGTTTAGTATAAGCACGCAGTTTAAATGTAAATACGGTTTAATTGTCAAAAATATTTCCATTTCAAACTATTCAGTTTAATCAAACAATTAATTTTAGCATGATTATGCCGTTAGTTCTATTTAAGCCATAATAAGGCCCTATTAGGTGCTAACACGCCGGGCTAGAGGGGACCTGGGAGCAATGGCAACGAAGGGGTGCTCTTCATTCCTCAAAGCCAGAGCATCACTGAAACATTACCATCAGATTGTTTAGTGTCATATACAGTACACTCATTGGCGGGGGGTTACCCCTTTGCAGAGGTGCTGTCGGTGTATTCTTCTGCCTCAGCTGACTGGACTAGCTACTGTTTTAAGAGAGATGGAAAGATTAACACCATAGAAACAATTTTCAGAAAACAAATGGAAAATAAAAATAAAAGAATATTTATTCATATTTACCAACCCCTTTGCTCGGGCAGGATATGACACAAGGTTAATTTTTAAGCGGAGTTTAACAGGTTTGAATTCAGTTTTCCTTCTCCTAGACTAGTTACCTCACCAAGGTTCTAGAACCTAGTCTGCCGTATTATTTACCCAGAGCTTGAGGGAGAATAATTGGATTCATACCTTAACCAAGGGTATTAGAGCTATGTGAAATGCAATTAGCCAGGTCCAGGATTTGAACTCGTGTCACCGTGTCCATTTCCTACGACGATAACCATTACACCACGGACGGTGTATCGATGATGATATAAACACACAAAAATAATGTTAACTCAGGAGGTGAATTTCGTGATGGGAGATATTTCATGATATTCTAATCTCGGATGACGATGGTCGAGATGTTCATTTGGAAGGATAGTAGTAAATTTGTCTTGGTGGTTCTAACAAGGAAGAATTTCGGAGTATTTTCTCATGTTACTGTCCCTGTAGAATTCACCGACTGCATCTTTGCAGAGTTGTAAGACTCATCCAACAAGTGTCCTGATGCATCGTCGACTGGTGCTGTAGAATACACTGTCATTGCCACTATGGAAGAGAAGGCGAAACTTTCTGAAAAAGGAAAAATCTTTGCATTCAAAGAATCTAGGTTTCATGGAATTTCGATTCCTAAGAAGGTAAGTAGATCCAAGACTGTTGTGAAGAACTTGTTCCAAAATCCTGAGTTTCCCAGTCGGTTGGAGCTGTACAATACACCGACTGCACCTCTGCAAATGGGTAATACCCCACCAATGAGTGTCCTGGTAATGACATTAAACAATCTGATGGTGAGGCTCCAGTGATGCTGGGGCTTTGGCTAATGTAGAGTACACCTTCATTGCCATCACTCCCAGATCCACTTTGACCTGGAGTGATATCCTATCTATGGGTCAAATGAAAATAAACTGTAATTACGCAAAACTGAATTCTTTAGAATTAACTGTTTTCCCATTTAACTGTGTCTAAACAAAAAATGTGAACTTATACTTAACTGAATTGTTTGAAATAGAACTGTTTTGACATTATTTGTGTGTAGACAAATGTCTACTTATGCTAAACTGAGTTGATGAAACTTTTTATCAAAATGACTTAATTCGGCATTAAATGACCTAAAAAGGGTATATACGCTGTGAAACCGACCAACACGTCTGAGTCGACATAAAAAAAAGATCCCACCGTTTCGCCAAGAGCAGTCAGACTCAAACCAGACACCAATGGGGTCTTTTCAGTGTTAGCGCGGATCACCTAAGAGATTTATACACTACAAATGCGGCAGCAAAATTTAGAATTATTTTCAAAACCTCTTTTTATTATGATTAGTTTAATTTTTGAAAAAAAAACGCGAAAAAATCTAAGTTTTAATGATTAGATTTATTATTAAATCACTTTTTAAAATTAAAATTCAGTCCATATGAATGGGCAAGAAATCACTCCCTTTTCAATAGCTATTACACCAAGGTGTAGGGGAAGGATTGCTCCAACTTACCCTTCAGCTGTTCCTTATAATGCTGAGTTTTAAGCAAGGTGGCAACAAGTACCATTTTTTGAGTCTTTGGTATGACTCGCCTTTGGATTGAACCCAGGTCTCCCGAGCCATTGGCGAACACTCTAACCATTATACCCATGTCCTGCAGTATGCTCTCGATGTTTTATAAAACCCTTCAATGTTTTTATTAACCCTTCAATGTTTTATAAAGCATAAAAGTACAATATTACACAAAATAAACTATTTGAAAAGCAAAAAACAAAAACAAAAACAAAACAAAACAAAAAACAAAATCAAAATATTCATTGAATTCCATTAATCCTAAAATATATGTCTAAAAAATGGTAGTATTTTTCATATTACTCTTCTACTAAGAGAATGAGAAGTATTTTTTTTAAATAATTGACTTCGTGTCTCATCCAGTCTGCAGGGAACGGGTTGTATAAATACATACTTGGTGCTAGGTTTGGTTTCTTTGTTTTATGTCATATCAACCTTTGTAGGTTATTTAATGCCAAAGTCATTCACCTAGAAGAATAGTAGTGTTGCTATTTAACCCATAGCTAGGAGGATTTAAGGGTTCGTACCTTTCCCAAGGGGCATTTGTCCGAAAATGAACGTAATAGCGCGAACTCGCTTACAACGCTTCCGCAGTCCATCGCTTTAACCATTACACCACGAGGATAACCCCCTACATGATGCTAGAAATATATAAAAAAATATTATTCCTTAAAAGTAATAGCTACAGCAAACTAGATAATTGCTAAAAAAAACTGACTTGGATATTAGATAACGACTGACGTAAACTGACTAAATAACCAAGTGACTTCACATGAAAAAGAGGTTTTTCAAATACCGAATTCTCAAGTCTTTTATCGATGATCAAGTCAGTGGGTACGTTGATAGGAGCGTAAGTCATAAAAATAACTCTTTCGCATAAAATACTAAAAGCCCTGTTCAAAGATAAGAAGCTTTGAAGGAAAAGGAAGCTAGCATTGTACATTTCTGTAATTTACTTTCATCCCCAAAAAGAGTAATTTTCGATTCAACTCCTGATCCAACAGTACAAATTTGATTAATTAAACAAATGATTATTCTCTTGTATCTCCTTTCGTTCAGATGGTAAAGTACAACTGAAATTAACCGCCCTCAAGTGAGGAATATTGAATAGGGTAGCCTTGAACAGGTTGCCATCAACCTATTCATTTGAGCTAACAACCTGATTAGCCTGACAGTATAAATACCGAACAGGTTTGAGTTTGATCGTCAGAGAAGACTTGCAGTCACTCGAACCACATCGCTCCGTTGTCTTTGGTAGTCAACAACCAGAAAGCTAAGTCACCATGCCTAACTACACTCTCCATTACTTCAATGGCCGTGGCCGTGCCGAGATTCTCCGTATGATGATGGCCATGGCTGGCGTCAAATACATGGATAAGAGATACGAATTCTCTGACTGGGATCGTTGCAGAAATGGTAAGGAACACGTTTCTCTCTATTTTTGGTGGGGATATTGTAATAGTTATAATCTTACAAATCCTCCGGTCCATTATTAGTTTTCCATCGTTGTTTAATGTTCTGCTAAGATTAGAAAATGTCATATCTTTTGCTTTGCTGATGAAAGTGTTTATTTTGGAGTTATTGTTGTTTGTTGAGCTATTCGAAGCGTTGATTACAATGTCGCAGATTAAGATAAAGAAATTTGAAGATTTGTTGGGGAACTGAATCTTTAACACTACTTAGTGCAATTTAGAATCAATTTTAAGTAAACTTTTCCATTTTGTTGTCGTTTCTCTTACAATTCATGGCATAAATTACCATTCTACCTTTTAAAAGGGATGAAATTCAAAGAGTTGGTAAAGAACGGAGTCTTGAAAAAACCTCTGACTTACTGCTATTCATATATATCAAAATAACTCCACCTTTGCGTTGATCTAAAACTCGAGACTCAGCTAGGAGTATAAACAATTTTTCGGTGGAGGTGCCCGTGGTGTAATGGTTATCGTCGTAGGAAATGGACACGGCGACACAAATTCAAATCCTGGACGAGACTGATTGCATTTCACATAGCACTAATATCCTTGGGAAAGGTATGAATCCAATTATTCTCCCTCCAGCTATGGGCAAATAGTAGGACAGACTAGGTTCTTCAGCCTTGGTGAGGCAACTAGTCTAGAAGAAGAAAAACTCTGAATTTAAACCTGTTAAACTCCCCTTAAATAATTGACCTATTTTTCGGTTGAAGGGTTTTCTTGATTTTTTAATGTCTAAGAACTCCAAATGATTAATTAGGATCATTTCCATTTATTTTTGGAGGGTGAGGTAAGGAAGGTTGTCATTTCTAACGCTAAATTTCTAAGGAAGATAGACCCTTACTTATAGTTGATGATAGCTTCTTTGAAAAACCAATTTTAACCTCTCCCTAAAATATGAAGAGTCTAGACTCTGGATGAAAACCTTAATAGAAAATCTGGTGATTTGGCAATCATCAGACAGAAAAGATTTTTCTCTATGACTATCGTTTGGTCATGGGAATCTGAGTGAATCGTAAGGGTTACAGTGAGATTATAAAGTCTGTAAAATAGTGAATTATTATTATTACAAAGAATATTCGGACTATTGACCTTATTTTTATTATCATAATCACAATGTTTCGACCGATATGTTCTTCGGTCTTCTTCAGTTGTTTCATGTCAAACTTTGGAGTTCATGCAGAATCTTGAATTGAACCCTTTCTTTGAACTATCCAAGTTTGACGAACCAGAAATATAGGACACTGTTGGAGAAGTAAGGGCGATCTCAAGAGATATACTCCTGTGGACCCCTTCATGTGGACGAAAAAAGGTTGTACGACCAGCTAAAAACTATATACAAAAGCTTTGTGCCGTTACAGGATGTAGCCTGGAAGATTCCCGGGAGCCATGTACGATAGAGATGAGAGGCGAGAGAGGGTCAGGGAAATCCTTGCTAGCAGCGTGACATGATGATAATAATGATTTTAGTTAAGGGTCAGTGAATGCAGATAAGCCTCCATTTTGGCGGATAGATTAAAACTAATCGATATTTATTTATTATCATTATTATATAATTTTTATAATGTTTTATTTAGTGCGTAAACTTCACAGTTTATTTATTACATGTTCACTCTCGTTCAAGGCCATAAACCGAGTTAGTCACGTGACCCTCAGGATAACAATCCAATTCAACAGTTCTGTTTGTTGCCTGGAGATCCGTGTTCGATCAGATGGGTCGGTATCAGCTCATTCTTCCTATAGGACAATAATTGCTCTATCACAGATATTGAGCATAGTACTAATAATACTGCTTATCCGCCAAGTGTGATAGTCACAACCAACACTGATGTAATATATATATATATATATATATATATATATATATATATATATATATATATATATATATATATATATATAAGGGATATACATAAAAGGGTTATAAAAAATTATGAATAAACTATATTTTCCTCAGAAGTTTGCAGTTGAAATCACTTTGTAATGCTGCTTCTTTTTCAAGTAAAAATATATAATTATAAATCTTTTAACGTCACAGAATACTGTCAACATGACCTTTTTTTTATTGAAGGTTGCGCCCAGTATTTTTTTTACTGGAAAGTCAGTGTGTTTCCACTGTAATGTCTTTCAAACTTAGATTCATAGTGATTACATTCACATTTTGCTCTTTCGTAAACGTGTAAACGTACGCATAAATCATTATTCAATAAATTTTCACATGGTTTTCATTTCTTGACCACCGGGAAATTGTTAATGTGGCTGTGTTCTAACCTGATTTACTTTGTTTCCTTAACCACCATTTTGAACAATCTCAAAAGAAATTTTTTCGCTTGATTAAAATAAAGATTGATATATACTAATTTCAAATCATCCAATGGTTATGTTCATATAAAAAAAATCTGAAAAAAAAAATATTTTGATTTATTATAAAGTATCTTATTTTTTGAATGATCCTCATTCGTATATATATATATGTGTGTGTGTGTGTGTGTGTGAGATCAAAAATTAGAGGTGAATGATTTACCTAACGAAATAAACGAATTATTTAATCAACTCATTAATAACGTTTCTGCTTCAGATTTTCCCTGTAATTACCTCCCCTGTTTGCAAATGGACGATGGCTACATGATGCCTGAGACCATGGCCATTTGCAGGTATTTGGCCCGTGAATACAGTAAGTATCTCCAACCAGATAATATTTACTTTTATCTAATAACCATGTCTATACATTAGTAATGTGGTGTCATATCACAACGGTTTTGATATAAGTTATGTAATAAAGTAGTTCAATTTCTCCTTAACAGGAAAAAGTAATCGATTGATATTATACCAAATATATTCAAGAATAAAGAATAATTAGCAATATTTTAAAAATATGGCTTTCTTATTGATTGATGGATAAATAAGGATAATCATTATCGATTGATTGATTATTACAGATTTTTACCCCAAGAGTCCCATGGACATGTTCAGGTGTGACTACATCTGTGACTGCTTCTATGAAATCATGCACGATTACATGAGGTACTACCACTGGAAGAACGGAAACTTTAGGGTGAGTAGCCAACTTAGAATATGTTCATTCTTCATATACAAAGACATTATCTATAGTAAGTAAGTAAAATTGGCGATCGTTGTCAAGGGTGACCATCAGGCTCCCTTTTCAGTAGCTACTACACCGAGGTTTATTCTTTTCCCTGGATTGCTCCACTTTACCGTTGATGCGTATCTTATATTGCTGAGTGTTAGCGAGGAGGTATCAAGTAACATTTTTAAAGTCTTTGGTATGACGCGAGATGGGATTGAACCTAGGTCTCCAGGACCATTGGCGAACACTCTAAGTGTATTATTAAAATTAGTTTTAAAAAATTTCCATTGATAAGAAAAAATGATAATCAACATATATATTGCAAAATGAACAATACTCAAATCAATGAAAATATTTACAAATTGGTGGCAGAATTATTTCTATAAAAGATATTTTCATATATACCGGGGAGCGCTGCAAATTTTAAATGCTAAAAAGTTTATTTGATGACATCATATGTGGTTCGTAAAACGTTTTTAAGAAAAGAAACCAAAGCAATAAGCGTACTAGAGGGAGAACAATTTTAAAAAATAAGCCTGATTTGGTCAAATTCTATGAAACCACCTAACTCAGCCTAGGAAATGTTCAGCTAAACCTCGTATATTCTAACCGATTGCATTTCACATAGCACTAATACCTTTGGGAAAGGTATGAATCCAGTTATTCTCCCTTCAGCTATGGGTAAATAGTAGGGCAGACTGAGTTCTTCAGCCTTGGTGAGGCAACAAGTCTAGGAGAAGGAATACTCTGAATTCAAACTTATTAAACCCCGCTTAAAAATTGACCTTGTATCACATCCTGCCTGAGCTAAGGGGTTGGTAAATATAGTATATTCTGACCGATAAAATTATTTAATTCAAATGTTTGAAAACTGCTTATATATATATATATATATATATATATATATATATATATATATATATATATATATATTGTCATCCACAGACAGACTGTTTCGTTGTATCACAACTCTTCAGTGTGGCTAGACACGGAGGACGCTTGAAGCTGGGATCGAAATCCACCCAAATTTACGTGAGACTTAGTATCAGACCACTCGGTCAACAATCGTACCCCGTTAGCTAGGGAATTATTGGGTATTATATCGCAACAGTACCAACATATGCGCAACTAGCAACCCGGGAGAGATCAATTCTTGAGAAGAGTTATATATATATATATATATATATATATATATATATTAAACTTTTATCAATCGTTATAGAAAATATTAATTTAAGAGTCGTCTGAAAATAAGTAATATATTTATTTATTTCTTCTTTTTCACAGTACAACATGAACGACTATGGATTTGGAGGTGACAGCATGTGTGGTAACTACGACGTAAGTTAGCTTCCTATTTTTATAAATTTTTCTGTTAATTGATAATATGCTATCCAAAGTTTCACAGAAATCTATGTTGATAAAGAATCAATAGTATGGACATTATTGATACACGTTTCTTCAAAGACATACATGAATCTTATGTGACTTATTGTTCTTCCTTTTTTAGAACTACATGTACTGGAGATATATGAATACCTTCAACAGGATTATGCCCTTCATGGAGAGAACTCTGGGCATGCGCAATGATGGAAATATGTTCTTTATGGGAGACATGGTAAGTTTTTTGTGGAAAAATATATCATCATCAGCTCCAGACCTGGCTGAGGAAATCCGTAACTGACGTTTATGTTAACATTTATAGCATTGATTTTTCATTGTGACTTAATCAGGTTGTCTGTCTACGACAACGAAGATCAGGAGATTAAACTTTATTTTACTCTTTTGAGATTTTTTCACATCAGTGTAAACGGATGTTTTCCTCTAGAGTTTGAGTGAGACTACAAGTCTCCTCGAGGCTCCAGGACCCTTCTCAGTATTTTGTCCGATTTCAGCAATGTTGTAGCTTGAATGGTCTCCACAGATTCTTTTATTTCCAAGCTCTGCAAATCCTTCTAACAACCCTTTGGTAACTGTACCGAGCGCACTAATTACAATTGGTATCACCGTCACTTTCATGTTTCATAGTTGTTTTCAGCTCTCTAGCACGATCAAGGTACTTATCTATCTTTTTGCTTTCAATTTTATTCTATTTTTATCAGGTTCTCTTGTTTTTGTTTATTATCACTTGGTCTGTTCTTCTGGCCGAGATTAGGTGATCTGTTTGTATCTCAAAATCCCAGAGAACATTGTGTGTCTTATTTTCCAGGACGGGTTCTAGGTCATACATATAATAATTGTTCTTACTGTCAAATTCAAACTTCTGGCACAGTTCCCTGTAGATCACCTTTCCCACTAAGTCATGTCTAGTCTTATATTGCTTAGTCGACTGGGGCTGTAGAATATATCAACTGCATCTCTTCAAAGTGTGTCCTGGATATGACACTAAACAATCTGATGGTGTGGCTCTAGTAATGCTGGAGCTTTGAGGAATCCAGAGTAATCCTTCATTGCCATCGCTCCCAGGTCCATTCTGGCTCGGAGTGGTAGCTCCGGGTAGGCTCCTATCTATAAGTCAAATAGAATTAAATTGAATATTTTGACATTAAAACTGTACTTATGCTAAAGGGAATTGTTTGAAATAGAACTGTTTTGACATTTAACTGTTTGTAAACAAAAACTACACTTATACAAAACTGAATTGTCCAAAATTTCATTCGGCATTAAATTACCCGAAAAGGGTTGATATGCCGTTAAACAAAACCACCAGCCCACCAACACGTCTTATATACTTTTTGCTTTTATTTACTATATTCGCTGATGATGTGATTGATAATTTCGTCTCAATCTTCACATAATCAACATCGGCTACTTTGTTAGGTCGTGTCTATTTTTGCTTTGATATACTTAGTCCTCATAGCGTTGTTCGGAGCTGATATTGAAAAAGTTCAGTTTGTCTCTTATGCTGTAATTTTCTTATCCTTCTCCAAGATTTATCTCATGAGATTTCGTTTGTTTATAGCTTGAAATATCCATACTCCTTTTTCACACCCCTGTTAAATGGTAGTCTTTTTCTAGAGTCTGAATCCCTTCATTGCCATCACTCCCAGGTCCACTCTCGCCCGGAAAAGTAGCACCTGATAAAGCCCTATCTTTGGGTTAAATCGAACTAAACTGCATACTTATGCTAAACTGAATTGTTTGTATTAGAACTTTTTGACTAAACTGAATAGCTTGAAATAGAAATGTTTTAGACAATTAAACTGTGTACTTACATTTAAACTGCGTACTTATGCTAAACTGAATTGCTTGAAATGGAGCTGTTTTTGACATTGAAACTGTACTTATCTAAACTGAATTGTTTATAGAACTGTTTTACAATTTAACTGTATGTAAAGAAAATCTATACTTATACTAAACTGAATTGGTTGAAATAGAACTGTTTGACTAAAATAAATAGCTTTAAATAGAAATGTCTTTGACAGTAAAACTGTGTACTCATACTAAACTGAATTGTTTGAAATAGAACTGTTTATTTGTATAAAAATGTATTTGGCTTTAAAAAACCCCACAAAAGTTGATATGCCATAAAACCCAAACAACCAAAGAGAGATGTCCTCGTCGTGTAAGGGTTAAATCGATGGACTGCGGAATCGTAGTAAGCGAGTTCGAATTCCAGTTGCGCTATTACGTTCACTTTCAGACAAATACCCTTGGGAAAGGAATGAACCCCCTTATCGTCTCAGCTGTGATTTAAATAGTACCACTACTGTTCTCCAAGAAGAATGGCTTTGGCATTAAATAACCTACAAAGTTTTATATGCCACAAAGAAACCGAAACCAAACCTCTAGAATCTGTGAGACACAAATCTTAACAAGCCTCTTTGACTCTACTGTCTATTTTTGTCTACAATCGTGTAGTCTCTATCGTTTCCATTCTTCCTCTGATTTTCCGTTCTTCAAGTAACTTTTGCAAGACATTTGGAACCGTTCCAAACACACCAACAACTTGTATCACTGTAACATAACCATAATACGAATACGTGAAACGTACATATACGTGCAGATATGTAAAACGTTCACAATGTTCATATGCATAGAAATCCAAAAAAACACGAAACACTGACGACTCTCTTTTGGTTCAGGTACGAAACTTTTATTATCTTCTTTAAGTTTAGGTTTTTGACACGAGGAGAGAGAGACACGATTTTTCTATGCTGACTATTCGTCCTTCGTCAGCTCCCAACACACTGACTCAACCAACGTGCACGCGCGCACCCAGCAGTCCACAAACTGCCTGGCCTCGCCCAGGTCCGAAAAATCAACTTGCTTCGTCCAAGTCCAAATCTCAACTCTCTGCTTTTCATTGAAAATCACTAAGAATCCCTGCCCATCGCTTCCGGGCATGACGTCATTTACATCCCCACTTCATTTCCTATCTGGGTTTTTCATTGTGACATCTGTGATTGTCACATCCTCCCCGCACGCGCGTGAACACCTGCGTTAATGTCTGCCCCTACCCATGCACTAAACCAAAAAATCCTAAGCCTAACTAAACCGAAAGATAGGGTATATAAAACGAAAAATGATAATATAAAAAAAACCTGCCGCAATTATATAACATCACTGATACTCTCATGTTATACATTTTGTAGTTCTCAGGCAAGGTCCAAGTATTTATCCAAATTTTCGATTTCTTTTATTTTTATAAAATATGGCAAAATCCACCAAAGTTTTTTTTTTGGTATAATTTTAATTTTCTGTTTGCTTAGCAAAACAGTTAGACAATATAATATGAAAGTAGTTAAAATTTATTACGAATCGGTAAGTCGAACTAAATCTAAGATATATTTATAAGATTATTTTTCAATTACCACATGTTGCATGGTATCATGATTCTGTAACGTGTTCGTCCATAAATATATTTATAAAATATTTCTTTGAATATTTCAGATGATGTGGTGTGACATGATGTTCTATTGTTGCATGGAGAATATGTATATGCAGAACCAGTCCATGTTCAGCAACTACCCCAAAATGATGGCTCTGTACAACCGTATGGCTTCCCACCCAAAGATGGCTGCTTACCTGAAGAGCCGATGCAACAGCTGCTGGTAAAATGCAGAGGACATAGATTTATCATCGTAATATATTTATATATGTAAAGTGAATAAATAATATCTTTCATTCCTAATTTTTATATTTGTTATTCCTTTTTTACTATCTTGTAGCTTTAAATTTTCTTTATGTTTTCTCTCTCTCTCTCTCTCTCTCTCTCTCAAACATACACACACACACACACACACACACACACACACACACACACACACACACACACATGTATATATCTAGTGGGTAGAGTGTTCGCCAATGTCTTGGAGACCGGCAAACAATTCCAGGTCGAGTCATAAAAAAGACTCAAAAATGGTACTTGATGCCTCCTTCGTTAACACTCAGCATAATAAAGTAAGGATCAAGGGTAAAGTGGAGCAATCCAGGAAAATAGGTAGTGCCCTCTCCTAAACCTTGGTGATGTAGCTAATGAAAAAGGAGCCTTCAGTTCGCTCTCCTCTACTACTGTTGCCAAATTTACTTATATATATATATATATATATATATATATAGCGGCCGCACATTGTAGCATGGTCCGATTCAAAGAAGGGTGTCCTCCTCATAGAATTGACTGTCTCCAGGGAAGAAAACCGGGAGGAAGCACACAAGCGGAAGAAAAACCGCTACGAGACACAGCGTGCCGACTGCGTGGAAAAAAGTTGGATATGCCATGTGATTCCTATTGAGGTTGGTTGTCGAGGTTTTATAGGACACTCAACCATTTCGTTTCTTTCAAAAATAGGAATCACTGACTGCAGTTTGAAAGTTGCCTCAAATCGTCTTCAGACCACGGCGCGATATGCATCAAGTTGGATTTGGTCGAAAGCGAGAAAGTTTTCAGCATGAAGGAAATACACACGGAACCACCTTTCCCGTGTGAATACGTAAGAAACGCTACTGTAAACGCGTAATAATATCAACCGCCGAAAGTAAACGCGGTTTTTTTTGTTTTTGTTTTTTTAAATCACAAACTGCACTCAGAAAATAAAGATTAACGTCCAATGTAATCTTTGCATTTAATTGATCTGGCGTATATATATATGATTCTCTTAATATCCTGTCCGGTGGCAAAAGCTGCTTGGTAGGGCTAGGAGTGGCAATACCGCCTTGAGCTACCGAAACTGTGTTATCACCCCTGGTTGGCGGCTGATGAAGACATGGTCTCGCACGTGCTTTCACACGTTGAATGATGAAAAAATATATTGGTGTTATTGAAAATAAGCATGGACTGAATGTTAAAGCTTGCCATTACACTAAAATAAGTAATTCAAGTATACAAATTATATAGTGGGGAGTAGGGAGCACACTCAAATCAAAGCTCATGCCTGGCCATCACAAAAATGCTTTGGTGTGATAATACCCCCTCGCCCCCCCCCCATCAACTTCTTCAAACATTTCACTTCTTGGCCGGTGCTCAATTAGTGGTTCTGATAGGGGTATCGCACATTTCTTCATAGCAACAAGAAATACAATCAAGGGAGTGGGAGGAAAGAGAACAAACGAACATAATTCTTGGATTAATTCAAGCACAAGAAGAGGAGTTATGTAACATTGCATTCCCTTGTGCATATGTAGACTAACGCTAGCGTGGATTTCTAGCGAAATTTCTACAAAGCTACTAGCAATGCCAACCTATCTTGACCGCTCTCCCCTCACTGCCCTGGACCCTCTCTCGAGCCAACTGCTCACTTCTGCAGGCGGTGTCGACTGACCACTCGCGTCACACTTCGCCAACTGCCTTCTATGAGTTCCTTTTCCCAACTCCTCTCGTCTGACTCGCGTTCCCTTCCTACTCCCGGTCACCTCGAAATCTCGGATCCAAATCCTTTGTCTGGTTTCGCGCCGAAACAGACAAAGGGATCGTCTGCTTGGCGGACCACCTACATAGTGTTACATTGGTTCCTTCAAGTACCAAGCCATACATTCAGCCTGCTAAGCAGGTACTCCCTGGGAGAAAGCCCCCGGGACCAAGAGATCAACTTAAAATTGCCCACCCAATGCTAATACCAGGTGAGCATAAAAGTATTGATGAAGATAATGATGATAAAAAAATATCAAAAGAATCACTGAATATCAAACATTTGTGTTTATATAATAAACATCTTGTGTTTTTGTTTTTCTAAGGTGACTAAATTTATCAATTGCAAAATCCAGGCTTAGCAACAATTCATATTTCTCTCATAGTAATATGAATTTCTTTTTAGGGATTCCAGTAAGCATGAGTTTATAAAAGTCTATAGAAGAACAAGCTTATAATTACAAATTAAAATGATATGACTGCTAAAAGGCTTTCTTCCTTTTTCTAGAAATTACTTTACTTTCATTTCTTAACAGATTACTTATATAATATCAACCATAAATAAGTATACTCCTACCAATATTTTTATAAAGACTATTACTGAGATGTACTGAAGTTTGTTTTCAATCTTCTCTTTAGTTCTTGTTCAATATTTACAACACCAATATCTATATATATATATATATATATATATATGAAGAAAAATTGACAACAAGTAATCCATATAGAAAGTGGGGATTTATAGAGACACAAAATCAGTCGACACTATAGCGTTTCGGTTCTGCTGAACCATCATCAGGACTGTGAGAGGTTTTATCAGTGATGTTAAGTGTAGATGGATGTATAAAAAGTGTAAGAATACGTAAAAATTTGGAAAGGTTGTATAATAAGAAAAGTTGGTTGTTTATGACAAGAAAAATTGGCCCTTTGGTCATTGAATCAGCGTTCGTTTCTTTGACAAATTTTTTGACGATACTTGTATTTTGAAGAAAATAGCATATCATCCATTTGTCAGTCCCGTTTCGATAAATGCACCATCAGTCTCGATGCTTTTTGAGCTCAGCTCAAAGAAATTAGTCTTGACAATTTGTGAACACATCGTATTCAGAAGAAAACTAGTGTTTCACTGAGTGTTCAATTTTGTCGTGGAAAATACAGCTCTTGATACTTTTTAAACACAGAGCGTATTTTCGAGAAAAGGCTTATTTCATTGATTGTTTTTGTAAATACACCTTCGGTCTCAATGCTTTCATTACAGTAAGACGCAGTGAAGCAAGAAGACGTAATGTAATTTGTACAAAATTAGCTACATTGGGTTAAGATATCTTGTGGTGAGATAGTTCCCGTTTCTTGTTTAATTTAGGACGTAGGTTATAATGGTACCAATTAAAAATTGAAAATTCAAAGATTTGACGGATAAATGTCGTGCCGCTAGCAAGGATATCCCTGACCATCTCTCGCCACTTCTCCCTGTCATTCATCGCCTCTATTAGGTCTTCTGGGCTACATCCCGTATCCTCACATAGCTGCTGAATGTATGTTCGAGCTGGTCGTCCTGTTTTGCCAGGCCATCTGTGGGGGTCCGTTGGAGTACATTACTTATGAGCTCGACCCTGCTTCTTCAGCAGTGTCCTGCATGTCTTGTTCGTCTAACTTGGATAGTTTTCGTGATGGGAGGCAGGTGGCCGTATAGTTGGTGCCTTGTGGGGTGTTGCCGTCAGGACTTGTTCAATATTGCTCCCAGCATTCTTATGCAATTGCCGTCTAGCTTCTTCTCCAGCTGTTTAGTTAGCATCCAAGTAGTGCATCCATACAGCAGTATCGATACGACCACTCCCTGGAAGAAACTGCATTTCATTTTATCGGTCAGGTCTGATTTCCATATGATCGAGAGCCTATCGATAGCCGTCCCTGCCTTTGTTAGCCGCGTGTCGATGTCTTTTTCGGTTGATGAGACGCTGCTTTCTTGGTAGGTGAATTTGTCTACTAGTTTCAGAGGGGTTCCGTCTAGTGTGGTGATTTCGCCTGTTTGATAATAGCACATATATTCCGTTTTGTGTGCAAAGCGTGAGGTCATTTTTCCGTACAGTTAAAATGTTTCAAGTATTACTGTGTAACAGTAACAATTTAACATCAGTCATTTGTTTGCACATATTTAAATACATATGTATAATATGAAAGAGATTAGTCTGTTAGTAATTTTGTAATATTGCTAGTGTTTCTATACGTATTTCAGTTATTACTAACTCTTATAATTCTATTCAGTATTAATCATTTGTTTGCACACAGTTAAATGGTTCCAAGTATTGCTATGTATCACTAACAATTCAATTAAACATCAGCCATTTGTTTACACACAGTTGAATAATCAGACAGTTCTGAGAATTAATTTTTTATTTATTGCGGACTTTTTTCCGCATCTGGGTAGTTTTTGTGTTGTTTCTTCTTTCACTACGTTTCGGGCCAAATTTCACCTGTGGCCTTCTTCAGATGATTTACCGCGACCTCGGATAGGAATGCTGAGTCTTGTAACCGTATCCGCAGTAATTACTGCCTTCCATAGTTGTTGTCTATCGCACCCCGCAATAAATAAAATAAATAAATAAAGTCCGCAATAAATAAAAAATTAATTCTCAGATTAAGAAACCTCATCTCAAAATGATTCCAATTAAAGACAAGTTCAGACAGTTCTGTTTCAAATAATTCTAACTAGGATAAGTGAAAAAATTTAAACGGTTTCCAGTAATGCTATGTATTACAAGCAATTCAATTAAATATTGATTTGTTCAAACAATGTTTAAAGGCCAAACAGTTCTATTTCTAACGATTCAATTTGACTTACATCATTTGTTTTTACACAGTTTAAATATTAGACAGTTCTGCTTGACTCATTGAGAGGATCCTACCTGGTAATACCACAACAGATCAGAGTAGACATCAGAGCAATGGCAATGAAGGGGGTACTCCACATACCCAAGATCTCCATGGCTGAAGCTTCACCATCAAATTGTTTAGAGTCATATATCAAGACATTCTGTTGTATAGTCACATAATACATATGTGACTAAACAGATATACATGCATAAAAGAGATTAGTCTCTTTGTAATTTTGTAATATTGCTATTGTTTCTATATGTATTTAAATTATTACTCTTATAATTCTATGCGACTATACAGATATATATGTATAAAGAATCATAACCACCACACAATAATGAAGACGAGCTACACAGTTCTTTGAAAAATATACCTCTCACTTTATTAGAAAGGGTTGTGTGTGAGAGGCAATTGGAGACCGAACAGAACTGCAACGTATTGACCCCCACTCTATTGGCCATAGCCGCGTTTCTTTCCCGTTCTCCTGGGCTGCTCAACCGGGGAACTGTGGGCCCAGCCTCTATGGGTGCTGGTTTTCTCTACCGCAACTTAACTCCAACTGGTCTGGTCTCCAAACTAACTGACTTCCTGTCTTCATCGAGTTATATAATAGTTCAACGCTTACCTTCTTGTGGACCTCACAATCGCACTCATTCAACCCGTTAGGTCAAGGTTATATTCTGATATTCCTTGAGCGGATGCACCTGTTATTTACATAGGTGCATTTCCTATTTTGACAGCCCGGCCGGGTCGTAGGTCAATATACAACAATTCATTGGTGGTGGGGGGGTCTTACCTATCTGCAGAGGTGCAGTTGGCGTATTCTACAAACTTAGCAAATTGGACTAAGAAGTGGTTGAACCTTGTATCTACAAAGAAATATCTTTATCATATTTAACCAACCCTCCACTCGGAGTTTAACAGGTTTGAATTCAGAGTTTTCCTTCTCCAAGACTAGTTCCCTCACTAAGGCTGAAGAACCTAGTCTGCCCTACTATTTACCCATAGCTGGAGGGAGAATAATTGGATTCATACCTTTCCCAACGTTGTTAGTCCTATCTGAAATGCAATCAGTCTCGTTCAGGTTTTTGAACTCGTGTTGCCGTGTCCATTTCCTACGACGATAACCATTACACCACACGCACAATGAAATATCTTTATATCCCCAAGTTTTTATACTCAGGTATCCGTTGCTTAGTCGGATAGGGTTGTAGAGTACACCGACTGCACCTCTGAAGAGGGGTAAGACCTCCACCTCCAACGAGTGTCCAGGATATGACACTAAACAATCTGATGGGGAGGTTTCAGTGACTCAGGAGCTTGTAACTACGAGACGAGATAATTGTACATGTGACACAATTCATGTAGCGCTGAAATCCAGTGTGTAATATAATGGCCGAGGGATTTCGTTTCATGCCTTTGGGTTTAGTTAGACTGGCAATCATTCTATTTGATGATTCCCGTGTAGAGACAGCATGAAACCAGTGGTCACAGGTAAGTATCCATGCAATTTATATATATATATATATATATATTGGTTGTGCTTTGTTTTAAACGAAAAAAGCATTTGAGTCTTTTGTTGTTGTAGGCCTTGGTGAACTCTTGTAGCATCCACAAGAAAACCATTTCCTATTTTCCCACCCCCATATCAAAGAACAATGACATCAGGTTATGGTATCGAAAACATATTGGCACCGGTTTAAATAGTTGAACCAAATGGCCACGTGATTGTAAGAAAGTGTCTGCTTACACGCGAAAAAAGAAGAAAGAAACATGCACCCCATGAGAAATCTACCGAACCAGCTACAAATAAAAAAGCCGGTCCTATTCCAGAAGGAGGACAGAGTTGATGCCGGCTGAGAGTTGCGTAATTCCTGGACCAAGAAACGGATTCAGAATCTTTGCAAACTGATTTATTTTGTTTGGTCTGGTTTTACGGATTATCAACCATTATAGGTTATTTAATGCCAAATCCTCTTCATACATTTATATTAAATATATATGATTTGGTTTGGTTTGGTTTTATGGGTGGAAAACATTGCAGTTTATTAAATGCAATATCCTTTTTAAAGATATATATTAAATATATATGATTTGTTTTGGTTGGGTTTTATGATACATTAGCCATTGTTGGTTATTTAATGCCAAATCCTCATTATATATATATATTCAATATATATGATTTGGTTTGGTTGGCTTTTATGGTATATAAACTATTGTAGGTTATCTAATGCCAAAATACTCTTTATACATATATATTAAGTATATAGGATTTGGTTTGGTTGAGTTTTATGGCATATCAACTATTGTAGGTTATTTAATGCCAAAATCCTCTTTATACATATATATTAGATATATAGGATTTGGTTTGTTTTGGTTTGGTTTTATGGCATATCGATATTTACCAACCCCTCCGCTCGGACAAATTTTAAGCGGAGTTAAACAGGTTTGAATTCAGAGTTTTCCTTCTCCTAGACTAGTTGCCTCACCAAAGCTGAAGAACATAGTCTGTCCTACTATTTACCCATAGCTGGAGGGGGAATGCAATCAGCCTTGCCGAGGATTTGAACTCGTATCGCCGTGTCCAGTTCCTACGACGATAACCATTATCCTAGGGGCACCTCCCATGGCATTTCATCCCTTGTAGATTATTTAATATAAAATCATCTCCTGCATGTATTACGAGGTGCCTTCAATATGTTTCCAGACTTTTTTGTACAGGCATTTACCATTTTCCTAGACTCTTGAAAATTCAATTTGTTATTGCTATACATCTTATGAGATGACTGACCAATTTTTATGATTTCAGGTTCAAATGAACACCAACAGCAGGAACTGGAATACACTCTACTACAGCCAGATTGTCACAGCTGGTGAATTTCCAAAATGCAATCTGGATGTGAGGAAGAACGATATTCAATAAAATTCTGTTTTAAACTTGGAAAAAATGCCAGAGAAACGTATGGAATGCTTCAGACTGCTTTTGGAGCATCTTGCAAGAATCAAGCATCATTTTTTGAGTGGCATAAGAAATTCAAGGAAGGTAGGTAGTCTGTGAGGGAGGATAAGAGGTGTGGGAGGAGTAAGGAAGTCAATACACCAGAGTTGATTGGCCAAAGGTTTAGGGTTAGGGTTACTATGTTGAGCTTTTACGGGAGTTCAGGAAGAGATTCCTAGGGAAGATGCCAGAAATCTTCAAATCGGATCAGTGTCATTTCCAGCAGGACAATGCACCAGTCCACAACTCCATCCTTGTCACAGACTATTTGACCAAGATGGGCATCAAGACATTTCCCCAGCCTCCCTATAGTCGAGACCTTACTCCCTGTGACTTTTGCTTATTCCCCAAGTTCAGAGGCTGTCGTTATGAGACAATTGAGGAGATGTAAGAGTCTGTGACGAAGGTCATTGACATGCTCACAGAAGAGGACTTTCAAGGGGCCTTCCAGAAGTTGCTGGAACGGTACAACATGGGCATTGCAGCCGGAGGAGATTACTTCAAAGGAGACTAGAGTTTCATGTGTGTACTGTCAATAAAAGTGCCCATACGAAAAAAGTATGGAAACTTATTTAATGATCCTCGTAAATATATATGGTTCGGTTGGGTTTTATGGCATATCAACCATAGTAGGTTACTTAATATCAGATCATCTTTATACATGTATTAAATATGTATGGTTTGATTTAGTTCGGTTTTATGGCATATCAACCATAACCCTCTTCATACATACATATTAAATTTATAAGTTTTTTAGAGACATCTTGTTGATAACATTTTTTAAACAAGCACTTAGTTTATTGACTTCAACCCTTGCTATTTTTCAAATCTATTCATTCATTTGCAGACATATATATATATATATATATATATATATAGTTATGTATCTCTCTTTACAACATTATTACCTACCTCCCCTTGTATTCTAATTGTTGTATAGCCATGACCACTATACATACATATATTCATGCAGAAACATATTCAACTCAATAAGGACGAGCGAAGACACTTCTCTGGAAAATATTCCTCTCACTTTATTGAAAGGGCTCGAAAGGGTTACGAAAGGTTTCACTGTGGGAGAGGTGAGTTGAAGACTGAACAGAACTGCAACATATTGACCTCCACTCTTATGGACATAACAGCGTTTCTTTCCCGTTCTCCTGGGCTGCTCAATCGGAGGCCTGAGGGCACAGCCTCTCTGGGACATGGTCCTCATTCCAGCATCTTTTCTCCAACTGATCTGAGTCTCTGAACTCCAACTGCTCAATCGGGGTTCCTAAGGGCCCCCCCTGCTGGGTGCTGGTTATCTCTACAGCATCGTACCTCCAACTGAACTTGAACTTCCTGTGCACCGAGTTATATTATTGTTTTACGCCCACTCAATTGAACTTGTCGACAGTTAAGGTTATCCACTTGATACCTTCGACTGGATGCACCTGTTATTTACACAGGTGCTTTTCCTATTTTGACAGCTCGGCCGGGGTCAATATGCAACATAATTTGGTGTGCGTCATGATAGGTGGGTGAGAAAGATAAATACAATAAGTGAAAGGGAAACCTCACCCACAAATACCGTCACAAGTATTGTTTTATTATAGGTGTCAGTAAGTTAAAACAGTTAATTAATATATATATAAATAAAATAAATTCTGAGGACATTTCTCACATCTCTCTCTCTCTCTCTCTGTCAATTATTGTTAAATAAATCATTGTTATTTCCTCGACGTTTCGGCCAATATGTCCTCCGGCCTTCTTCAGGTGTTTGTCGAACTTGGGAACCTTCACGGAACTTCAAACTACGTCCTTCATTAAATATACACGCCTGCAGTCAGGAATGGACATGAAACTTCCAGATGGTTGTCTCCTTAGGGAACCAACCCCTATAACCATTACGACATGTGTACTGCTGGACAATTCAGAGTGAATATTTGGGACTTATAAACTTAATGTTCTTATATGACTAGAATTACTACTATTATGTATGATTTTTTACCTGTGCTCATATTCAGATTTTTTGCCAGACTGCAGGCGTGTAACAATACAGGAATACTTAACACTTGTACCCGGTTATGGCAAACGGAATCAGTACAGGTGACACCCGTGGATTCAATAAAGGACGTAGTTCCAAGTTTCGTGAAGGTTCCCGAGTTTGACAACACATGAAGAAGGCCGGAGGACATATCGGCCGAAACGAAACAATAAAGACGAAGACAATTGTCTGAAAACCCTTAATGATAAAAAAAAAAAACATATTCTGTATGCTCCCGAATTTTTCCAGTGCCCATGTCAATAGCAATTAGGTCATACAAGTTCTGTGGCTGAAGCTTTGGTTACAGCATTCGAAAAATCATCTACAGAGTCCCATCCCAAACCAAACTTACTCAGAGGTAAAACACTTTCAGCATCGCAATTTCTAACGCTAAAACACTATATACAATTGAAGCAGCTTGTTGAACTTACTGAGTCAGTGGCCAACAAGGATATACATAGGTGTCCAACAGCATAAATTATACTATACTAAACTAGAACTAAAATAAGGTAAATCCCGTAGTGAATGTGTCGTATACTGAAAACAAGGAAGTACTCGTATATTTATAAACATATAATTTATATTTTTATTCTTTGACAGTGACGTGTGTGAAGTAGGAATACTGCCAGAGAGAGAGAGAGAGAGAGTTCACACATATCTTTCTTCTGTGGCCGGGATCCTTTGTGTGTATTAGAGCGACGGCCAGAGAAAATGCATGACATGTTAGCTTGAGTGACCAGTGGGTCTCTCCCTTCGCTTGAGAGACAAGAGGACCTCTCCCCTTCGTTTGAATGACCAGCGGATCTCTCTCTTCGCTTGAGCAACTAGCGGGTCTCTTCCTTCGCTTGAAAGACCAGCGGACCTCCCCGCTTCGATTGAACGACCAGTGGATCTCTCCCTTCGCTTGAGAGACCAGCGGACCTATCCCCTTCGCTTGAGAGACCAGCGTACCTCTCTCGTTGGCTTGAGAAACCAGCGAATCTGTGCCTTCAGTCCAAATTTACCGACCTTATATTGTCTTTTCAAGTCCGATGCGAAAGTATGAACATCCTCTTAGTCTCACGTGTTTTTCTTTTTGTGACTGGTTATCGGAACTTAAATACTTCCTTTTTTCCAGTTATTTGTTGATCTTATCTGCGAACGGAAATATCTTTTACTCTATCCATAGGCAATACATCATATTCTCTTTCCTGTGAAACAACTTTGTTGATGTTATCCTGCGACTGCATTGAATCTGCCAAGTTCATCGTCGTCAGCTAAGCTAGTATAATACAGATGGACATTTGCATAGGCGCCTGCTTAGGAAAACTTCGTCAATGGAGACGTAGAAATGATTCTCAGTTTCCGTGCTCTAAAATCACTAAAAGTTGAGAAAATTCAACCGAGGTGGATATATATGAAATTTAAAAGGAAATTCGTGTAAATAAAATCCTTTCATTCTGCAGTCACCTTAACGTTAGTAAAGAATCGAACATCACCACCTTCGATAATTAGTTACCCTCACATGTCAGATATTTTCCTATAGAAAAAAAAAAAAGAAAACGCTGGTCGTCTATCTGCAGAAAAAATTCTAAAGCACACACGTTGGTTTGTGAGAGGGAGCTAGAGACCGAACAGAGACTGCAATATTTTGACCCCCACTCTTATGGCCGTCATCGTTGTGTCTTTCTCGTTCTCCAGGGCTGCTCAACCGGAGGCCCGGGGGATCAGCTCTCTGCTGGATGATAGCTTTTTTATTGCATCTTATCAGCAACTTCTCTGGACTCCAACTCAATCGGGGGCCCCGAGCCCCTTCGGCCTGGTGTGGCTTTCCCTACCACATCTCGTCTTTAATTCCGTCCGATCTCTAACTGGAATTTTGACTTCTGTCTTGACTGAGTTATATAATAGTTCAACGTCCACTCAGTCGCCTACGCGATCTTTGGAATCGCATGTTTAATCGTCCTCAAGCGGAAATAACTGTCATGCAGTTCACTGGTCACTCTCTTCCGGTGCATCAGTCTATGAGTGTACCATGGGAATTTTTTACCTCGTCCCATTTCATCAGCCAATTTCCGCCCACGCGATTTCCTCTCATAACTGCCATTAGAATGTGTCACTTCCTTCCGGTGCATCACTCTGAATGGCATTTTTGACCGGGTCGAAGGTCAAAATGCCACAGGTTTACGTGGCTTAATTTACAACAGGCTGGAATTCGAGATTTAGACTGCATCATCATAGTACGCAGGTTAGAATTCCAGTCATACTATTACATTCAATTTCGAACTAAGACCTTTGGGAAAGATATGAACCTTCTTATCTTCTCAGTTATGTGTAAAATAATACCAGTACATATATGGCTTTGGAATTAAATAACCCGCAAAGTTTGATATGCTATTAAAGAAAGAAAAGAAACCAAAAACGCAGCTATTATGTATTAATAAATAAAAAGAGGATAAACACTGCATTGGAATACTACAAATACTCCTCATCTGAGGTGTAACATAGCCAGATATGGATATGTGTGAAACGTACATATAATGTTCATAACTCTTATATATAGAACTTAGGAATCCCGAAACACGAAAAACACTTGACGACTTCTTAGTTCAGGTACGAAACGTTTTATTACCTTTGAGTTAAAAGGTTTTTAGACATAAGGAGAGAGGCACAATCTTTCTATGCTGACTTTTTCATCTGCCCCAAACCACGTGTGACACCTGCTGCCAGGCCTCGGCGAGCTAGCGAAAGTCAACCTTCTTCCTCCGACGCAGAACTCAACTAACAGACTTTTTTCAAATCCCCCCCAAATCCTCCGCGCACGCTTCCGGTGCATGACGTCATTCACATCCCTCAGTCATATTTCCTCTCTGGGATTTTTATTTTGACATCTCTGAATGACAAATCCCACCCCCGCACGTGAGCGTGAAAACCTGCGCTCATGTTGCACCTAACTAACCCATGTGCTAAGCGAAAGGTTCTCAGCCTAACTAAACCGAAAGGCCAGATATATAAAACGAAATCCCTCGGCCAATATATTACAGAGGGAGTATATCCGATCACAAAATTTCAATAAAGATTCACTTGTGTCTACACAGAAATAAGAAAAATCAAACCGTTATATCTGTAGGATACGTCTGAGGACCAAATAAATCAAAGCGTTGTGTCTGACAAAACGAAATGAATTTACAGAAAAGAAACGCTCGAAATCTCGAATCTCAAGGAAGAAAATAATAGTCGCTTTTATTCTTGGGGATTATAGCGGACTGTTGTTAAAAAGTTTGTTCAATAGCGTTCTTCCTCGCCTTCTCTCTTTTTTTGTGGTGTAATGGTTAAAGCAATGAACTGCGGAATCGTAGTACGCGAGTTCGTACTCCAGTCGCGCTATTACGTTCACTTTCGGGCAAATACCCTTGGGAAAGGTATGAACCCCCTTATTCTCCCTCCAGCTATGGGTAAATAGTAGGACGGACTAGGTTCTTCAGCCTTGGTGAGGCAACTAGTCTAGGAGAAGGAAAACTCTGAATTCAAACCTGTTAAACTCCGCTTAAAAATTGACCTTGTGTCATATCCTGCCCGAGCGGAGGGGTTGGTAAATAGTGCCTTCTCTCTTTTTTTTTTCACTATCAAACGTCTTCTTTCTGTATCACTCTTTCCCACCGCGCACTTCAGCTAGCGGACGTAGAAAAGGTTCACCTTCCTCTTCTTGGCGATGACGGCGGCGTTGTTATCGTTGGCCCGTTGATAGTTACCATATCAGTCGGATTGCTATGACAGGCTGGGTTATGACATGGGTCGGGCGGCGGCGCCGCTGTTGAAACCAGTTTGAAAACCTGTCTTGAACTGCTCAAATTTCGCTACTTGATTTTCTTATATAGCGATTTGATGGATCAATATGGAGGTTCCCGAAGGTTCGATGATCACCAGTGGAACAGTAGTGCAACACGTGAAAGTTCACGAGGGATTATATTAAAATCACGCTTGAACCCTACAGGTCACTCTGCCTGCACGAGCGAGGTTCGTGAAATTTTTGATCGTTAGACCTTTGTGCTGGAATGTTCTTTAACATTGAGACCGCTGCAATTTAATTACGGCGCCCGTCCGTAATATCACACTGCCAATAGTGATATAAGCAATCATAATTCGATTACTATAAAAAAAAAATATGATACACCCGAGGAAACATCTGAAAGACCACAAATAATGAATATGAAAATTTTGTCACCGCCCACTTACAATAAATGGCTGAGTACATACCAACCAAACTAAGAGGCATTTGTTCTGTTACCTGACACTAATTAGTGAAAAAGTGAGATAACCTACAAAAACATCTCTCCTTGACAAAGAAAACCCCAGTAAACACGATGATACAGAATCTTAAAAAAGTTCAACGAGAACTATTTAAAAAACTATAAGAACAATAGAAAAAAAACCATCTATGATTAATCCAGAACTGAATCAATAAGTTAAAAAAAAATCTGTTGAAAATAAACAATCTCATTTATCCGGTTGGATAATAAATTTAGTCGACAGAAGAAAAGTCACCTTATAATCAACACTAAAAGTTCCAATCAAGAAGAAAAACTTCCGATGTATTAAGAAAATTTCAAGAATCTGCTAGGAAATCCTCAAAAAAATCTCAGATAAACTTTAAAAGAAATTGATTATGACCCAGTAGATATTAAACTAGGGCTAGTTACGGAGTACGATCTCATCGCAATTCAGATACAATTAAAAAAAGTTACACGCTTCGACGAAATACATCCTGATGCATGAAAGATAAGGAAATTTTATGGCATACTTGGTGGTAAAAAGAAGCTCCTATAGTACATTTCTGTAATTAACTTTGATTATCAAGAAGAGTAATTTTTATTTCATCAACTGATCTAAATGTACAAATTTGATTAATTAAACAAATAATTATTCTCTCGTATCTCCTTTCGTTCAGATGGTAAAGTACAACTGAAATTAACCGCCCTCGAGTGAGGAATATTGAATAGGGTAGCCTTGAACAGGTTGCCATCTACCTAGTCATTTGAGCTAATAACCTGATTAGCCTGACAGTATAAATACCGAACAGTTTTGTGCTTGGTCGTCAGAGAAGACTTGTAGTCACTCAAACCACATCGCTCAGTTCTCTTTGGTAGTCAACATCCAGAAAACAAAGTCACTATGCCTAACTATACTCTCCATTACTTCAATGGCCGTGGTCGTGCCGAGATCCTCCGTATGATGATGGCAATGGCTGGCGTCAAATACATGGACAAGAGATACGAATTCTCCGACTGGGACCGTTGCAGGAATGGTAAAAAAATACTTTTCTCTATTCTTTTGGGGATTACAATTACAGTTAGTTTTGTCCATTCATATTGGCCGATATATTCTTTGGTCTTCGTTGGTGTTTAAATCGGAGTAAAGATTCTCAAACTAATTATTTATAGCTATCTATTGTATCCTTTGAAGAAAGCATTTTATATGCTGAGATTATTGTTTCTTGGACAATTCGTGACATAGCTTACTATATTAAAGTTTAAAATGGCGAGATTCGATTATTTGGCATGGAAACGAGGATCTAAATCCTCACTCTTGTAGCTATTTATAGTCTTCAAAAGTATTCCACATTTTCCTACAACAAATACATTAGACTCTATAAAGAATATATTCTGCTTTACGTTCCAATTTTTTTTTCTAGATTTTCTCAAAGTCAACTGATTAATCAATAAATCAGCGTTCATCTTTATTGATTAAACGGTTAACGCTACTTTCTTTTGATAAATAATTTACCCCCTTGTTTTTTTATTTCATCGGTGATCTAACGACACGTGATATCAACTTTTCTACGTCCTGATGATGGTTTATTAAAACCGAAACGTCTACTGTCGTTTCTCTCTCGCATTATATTCTTAAATTTCTGTACCATACCCATACATGAATATATGAAACGTCCATAGAATGTTCATATATATATATATATACACACATAGAACTTAGGAATCCCGAAACACGAAAAACACTTACGACTTCTTAGTTCATGCACGAAACTTTTTATTACCTTTGAGTTTAAAGGTTTTGCGACATAAGGAGAGAGGCAAAATCTTTCTGGGATGGCTTTTCCATCTGCCCCCACCCATCTTGTGTGGCGCCCATAGCGCGCAAAATTCATCTGGCCTCTGCGAGCCCCCAAAGTCAACCCTTCTCGTTCGGTGTCCACGTCTCAACTCAACTGACTTTTTTCATATCCCCCAAAATCCTCCGCGCTCGCTTCCGGTTCATGACGTCATTCACATCTCCCTATTTGGGATTTTTATTTTGACATCTCTGAATGACACGTCCGCCCCGCACGTTCATGTTGCATCTAAGTAACCCATGCACTGAGCCGAAAGGTTCTCAGCCTGACTAAACCCAAAGGCAAGATATATAAAACGAAACCCCTCGGCCATTATATTACATTTCGACCACTTTTTTTTCAATTTTTTTCTCCATATTGTCGGATTCTTTTTCAATGTTAAGAATAACAGCATGAACATTTTGGTACGGCCTATTTTGCCAAAAAAATAATGGTTGGAATTCTCTCGGGAGTCTGAAATTACCGCTTTGTAGCCATTAATCACGGGTCCACGTAGACCTTTCGTGCAAGTTGTTGGTTGGTTGGTTGGTTGCATTTTATGGTATATCAACATTTGTAGGTCATTCAACGCCAAATTCTGCCTATATATATACGTACATATTCAACCAAAGATTTCATAACGAATATTAAAGTAGGTAGAATATTCTATTAGCAAGATTTCATTTGTTTGCACAAGATTAACCAGTTTTAAGTTGTCATATTTTTGGTACAACTCTGTCTCTCTCAAGAAGTCAGAATGTCATCTATTTTGACGTTCTCGAACAGATCAGTTAAGCTATTTACTTTAAAAAATCGCTTTCTGATAACAGCGAAAGTTCTGCATTCTATAAGAATGTGTTTAACCGTGCAAGTTGTCTGGCTGGTTAAACACTGTGGTTGTGGTTCCTGTTTCAAAATGAAAGAGTGAGTAAGCCTCGTATGACCAATTCGCAATCGGGATATAACAAAATGTTCTCTTCTTGATTTTCTCGATGCTGGTCTCCACTCTCCTAAGGTGGACTGAATTTGGAAGAGTTTATTGTGGATGTTATTGCATCATTGTTGTTGCAATTTTGTATGAAGGAATTTATTAATTGTTGGTTTCGTACAAGCATCTTTTAAAATCACATCTATATGTCAAAAAGATATTTATGAAAATTTTAAAACATTTGCTTCAAATGTGGTTAATTTGAGTAAAACGACTATCGAAAAATTCCAATATGAAGAGAAAAAATATATACAAACGTATCCAAAATGATAATTTTTATTCTTAGGTACTTTACAAACGTTTTTTTGTTATAATTTGTTTGGTTTTATGGTATATAAACCATTATAGGTTATTCAATGGCAAATCTGGTTCATATATATATATATATATATATATATATATATATATATATATATATAACAAGATTTGTAAATAGATTTTGTTGATATTTTTAAAAGAATCTCAGCTCATTTAATGAAACTAAAAGTAATATTGGTGGATATATGACACAACACGCAAAATCTTAAAGTATCTTGCTTTAACCTTTAGTATACTTTGATAATTCGGAAGAAAAAAACGATTAACTTAGTTGTCGTTAGTTATAATCAAATTGCCTACAACAGAGAGTTTGATGGCGGGCAAAATGAATATGTCAATTAGGAGATTTTGATAGGATGACAATCCATGAAAAGCAAAGAAACCACGAAGAGATTGTCTGATCATCGATCTTTTTTGGGTTTGGTTTTATGGCACATCAACCTTTGTGGGTTTTTAATGCCAAATCCAAACAATACTATTTCAAGCACTTCAATTTAGCATAAGTACACAGTTTATCAAAAACATTTCTTTTTAAGCTAAACAGTTTAGTTAACTAGTTCTTAACTAAACTATTCAGTTTAGAATAAGTATAGTTTTTGTTTACACTCAGTTAAATGTCAAAACAGTTCTATTTCAAACAATTCAATTTAGTATAAAAATATTATTTTGTTTATATTCAGTTAAATGTCAAAACAGTTCCCTTTTGAATAATTCAATTTAGCGTAGTACAGTTTCAATTTGAAAACAGTTCTTTTTCAAGCAATTCAGTTTAGCAGTTTAAATATAAAAACAGCTCTTTTTCAAGTAATTTAGTTTAGCATAGTCACACAGATTAGTTCTACTTAATCCACAGATAGGGCCCTATTAGGTGTTACCACTTCGAGCAAGAGTGGACCTGGAAACGATGTCAAAAAAAGGGGTACTCTGCATTCCACAAAGCTTCAGCATCTTTAGAGCCTCACAATCAGATTTTAGTGCCACATACCGGACACTCGTTGGGGCCAGGGATGTCTTTCCCTTCTGCAGAGAAGCAGTTGGTGCATTTTGCATGGACGATTGGGTAATGTGATCATAGGACTCGTTTCACTAAGAACAAACTTTTTGAAATATACGGAATACATTTAACGTTCGTTTTCTTGAAAACCTTGTCTTGGGACGTCAGTATATTTTGCCTGATGAGTTTTCCAATGGTCGACACACATCTGAATTTCTACATTTGTTGTCGTCCGAAACGCCATTGTGTTTATTTATTATGTTTAACGTCCTTAAATCTTACGCTTAAGCTGAGTTTTCAGTTTAGGAAAGAAAAAAGAGATTGGTTGGTCGGTTGGTTGGTTGGTTTTATATCATGGTTTCAAGTACTCCAGTTAAACACAAGTAATTTTCATATATATATTTTTAACATGTAGATGTGACTTTAACAGATACTTACACGAAAGGTCGAAATGGACCCGTGATTAATGGCAACAAAGTGGTGATTCCAGACTCCCCAGATCAGCGAGATTGGGGCTTTATCATAAGTTTAGTGTCATATCTCGGATATAGGCTTCCAATCTTTATTCTTTATAATAATTTTTATTTTGTATTTTTTCAAATGTTTGTCTTATATATATATATATATATATATATATATATCTTTTGAAAACTGTAAGATGCGCATAAAATTTCAAGTAATTGACTTTAGTCGTACTAAATTTGTATATTTCAAATTAGCTGTACGTAGTACTTATGAACGATTTATATATATATATATATATATATGAAAGTAAATAGGAGAAAGGAATCCGATTGTAATATGAAAATTGAAAAACAAAGTGATCTAAAAGTGATGAGTGTATTAAAAAGGCAAGTCGAGCTTAAAACGTTTCAGCTTTTATAAAACTTCATCAGGACTTTACGATTGTGAAACAAACGTTGATTTAACATCCTTCATCGTTATATCAACAATTGTTTCACCACCTGATGAAGGTTTATAAAAACCGAAACGTATTAACATATACTTTCCTTCGTAAGGAATCCATGTCTTTTGGATTACTTTGTTTTTCAATTTTCTCCATACATATATATATATATATATATATATATATGTTGTGTGTGTGTGTGTGTGTGTGAATATACATGTTTATATATATATATATATATATATATATATATATATATATATATATATATATATATATTTATATCAAACAATAAGAGATGCATGATTTATTTAAAGAAATAATTAAGTTGTTAATGTAATTTCACAATATCCTTTCCTTTTAGATTTCCCTTGTAATTACCTCCCCTGTTTGCAGATGGACGATGGCTACATGATGCCTGAGACCATGGCTATTTGCAGGTATTTGGCCCGTGAATACAGTAAGTATACCACAGCTCTGACATGTTTGTAATTAATAAATTTATCCAGCAGTTACTAATGTGGCATCGAAAGTCAATAGCAAGATTGTAAAGGCTAGATATAAACCGGCTGAAACATTTGAAGTCATAACAACTTCAGTTTAATTGGGTTGGGTTTTTTTTATGGCGTATCAACTATTGTAGGTTTTTTAATGCCAAATCATCTTTATACAAATATATTACATATATATGATTTGGGTTGTTTGAGTTTTATGGCATATCAACCATTGTGGGTTATTTAATGCCAAATCCCCTTTATATATATATATATATATATTAAATATATATGATTTGGTTGGGTTGGGATTTATGGCATATCAACCAGTGTAGATTATCTAATGCAAAATTCTCTTTATACATATATATTAAATATACATGATTTGGCTTGGTTGGTTTTTATGGTATATCAACCATTGTTGATTATTAAATGGAAAATAGTCTTTATGCATATATATTAAATATATATGATTTGTTTGGAATGGTTTTATAGCATATAAATCATTGTAGGTTATTTAATGCAAAAACATCTTTTATGATTTGGTTGGACTGATTTTTATTCCATGTCAACCATTTATTTGATTTAATATTATTTAATTTCAAATATTTTTTACACATATATATTAAATCCTCGTATGATTCGTCAACACATTTTTAGATAACATTCTTAAACGAGCCTCAGATCTTTTTGTAATATATTAACGCGACCTGCGGGTGTGAATACGGCGTATGTTGTTGACAGATAGATTGATAAGACCGGTGTGATCACCGAAATGTCATCATGTCCACAGGTGCTGTGTATTAGAGGATGCTGACAGGATCATATCCGCTCAAGGATAATATCAACAAGGTGATTGCCGAGATGTCACCATGCCCAGATTTGTTATGTTGAAAACAGGTGCATCCGGTCGAAGATATCGGAAAATCACCGAACAGTGGGCGTCGTTGAATTCGGTGATAGTGGCAGATGCGTACGCCCACAGAACCGGGCTTGGGCAAGTAGACAACATGTTGTCTGCTTGGAAAGCAGACAACAAAACCAATGAAAAGCAAAGAAGTGAGATGTGGGCATAACCATGGTTAACGAAAAAGAGGAATTGCTGCAGGTCACGTGAGAGTTGTAGACTATGTAAGTTCCCCAATTTCGGCTAAAGTAAGTTGTTCATTGGCTCGTCCGTCTCCCGACAGCCCCTCCGTGTGCGCGAACTCTATGCGATTGCTCTCTGCTCCACACAAGTATCATCACCGAAAATAAAAATATAGTCTTATATTTTTATATACATACGTGTTCCTCGTTGTTAATAACGACACAGTGTGCTATACAACATTTTTTTGCCCACAGTTAAATGATTTTTAAAATTGCTTTATAACAGTCATGGTTCAAAATCAGTTCTGGGTTTGTTCTATTTGACCCATGGATAGGACCCTCTTAGTATCAAACTCTCCAGGCCAAAGTGGACCATTGAGCAAAGACAATGAAGAGGTACTCTACGCTCTCTAAATCTACCAGGCTGAAGCTTTCACCATTAGATTGAGAAGCAGTCGGTGTATTTTACCGCCACAGCCAACTGTGCTGAACAACTTTGAGCGAATGAATGTTCCTAAAAATCGTCGAAATTAAACTAAAATGAAAAAAAAATATTATACATAGTCCCCTAAATTAATACATACAATTCTCGAGGAAGTCGAAAGTTTGCATTATTTTGGTTACGTAGAGAACAAATCGTCAGTCGGGGATGCTATTGACGAGAGTCTGAAGTTAACGAACTCCCTTAGACTTTGAGATTTCGAGCTCGCCTGATACTCTCTAAGTGGAACTCAATCTAATTACCCCTATGACTTGGAGCAAGCTATCAGTATCCGCGCTTTTAGGTACATCTAATATCGCTGGGGAAACCGTTCGAAATTTCCTGAACTATCCACCGCATCTTATCTTTCGCGCAACAAGAAATATTTTTGGTTTGTACAGCTGCATCATGACCCAGTTCGGACTGATAATGCATAAATCTTCGAATAAGACGATGTAACATGTTTATCTGTAGGGCTTTCATGTTGCACACGTGATGAACAAAGGCACTTAGTGTCAGCACTTGGCCACCGGACCAAATTTTGAAAATGTAGTTCGACATTTAATTTCGTCTGCTCCCTCGATTTCTTTCCTCCGTGTCGGCTACAATATGCGGGCAACTGGGCCGAGATGCACCTTCGGCCGGTGGTGTTTGTACACGAATCAGGTTGGGTGTGTTTTGGCCTTGTAGTAGTCGGTCTCGCCCGACTGACATGGGTACCGGGGAGCAGGCGTTAATGCCACGCGCGCTAACACTGGCTCTCGAGCCTCAGGTGCCGTTCCCTCTGGCTATAACTCTCTCCGAAGAGGCTAGGTTTATTGCCTGGTACCTGAGGCGCTTTTTTAAAGGAATACCGATGGAGCCCGAGGTATTTTTGAAGTAACTGGGTACGTCTGGGCTACAGCCCTGCGCCCGGACTCACGTTAAAAAAAGCCTTGTGGCGTACCCGTACAGTTAGTGGGTTGTACTACAAATACCAACACAACACCAACTGCAGCAGCTAATTTACACGGCTTGAACTCTTTAGGTTTGGAGATATAAGAACAGTAACCAAGCTTGTACTAAATATTTCAAAACTTTTTTTATTCACTTTAGGGTATTCACGAAATAAAAATAATATGGTAATCTTAATCATATGATTATCATATTGTTTGATGGATAAATTCTTATTGATTAATTATTTCAGATTTCTACCCCAAGAGTCCCATGGACATGTTCAGGTGTGACTACATCTGTGACTGCTTCTATGAAATCATGCACGATTATATGAGGTACTATCACTGGAAGAACGGAAACTTCAGGGTGAGTAACTTTTTAGGAACCTGATCATTTCTTATCTATGTTGACATTAACTTTAGCGATCATATCATTTAGTTGATATCCCATCGGAAAATCGATTATGGCGTAGTATATCAATTAGTTGAGTGTTTTTATTCAGCCAACGGGTATTCTACGCTACCATTACATTATACACACACATATTATATATATATATATATGTATATATATATATATATATATTCTCGTATCCATATTCTGGTTTTCGTCGGGAACTTTTCTAATTTCATAATTTTGTTACTGTTTTGATTAATATCTCTCTATCCATATATCTAAGCTCAAACACGTACTCTACTAAGTACACACACACACACACACACACACACACACACACACACACACACACACTCACATATATATATATATATATATATATATATAAAATTAACTTAAATCGCGAGTCGAAAATCTTCTACTAAAGTTTCACCTTATCGGATCATCAGGAAGCCTAAGTTAGACTTCCTGATGATCCGATAAGGTGAAACTTTAGTAGAAGATTTCCGACTCGCGATTTAAATTAATTCTATAATTGGCTCCACTCGTGTTGAGCACTTTTGTAATTGTAGCATTGCAGGATTCGCGGAAGGTTTTTAGTTTTCTTTTGACCAACTGACTGCGTATCCCTTGGTTTTTTTAAGGGGTCGGACGAGGTTGGCCTTTTCTTTCTTTTTGACCAATAATTTTTTTCTTTTTCCCCCGGGCGGTGATTCGAGATACTTTTATCTCTTGTTTCTGGCGGTTTTTTTGGTTTTTTCTGGTAATGAGAATGCTGGTAGATATTAGATTAGTAAATATTTATATGTATATATATATATATATATATATACATTCAGTGAGGAGGACCCCTTAGAATAGAAAAACTGACTTCAATTACTGGACGAGGCTGTTTGCGCTTTTGGTGAAGGCATGAACCCATCTATGGGTAAACAGTAGGATGGATTTCGGTTCTTTCACCTAGGTGTAGCAATTAGTTAAGGAGAAAGAAAACTAAATTTAAACAGGCAATACTCGGCATCAATATTCAAAAGAACATTTATTTTTATTCATCGTAGGAGAAAATATAAATCTAAGATGAGTCTGACGATGTTTTACATTTTAGTCATTTCTTCTTTTTCAACAGTACAACATGAACGACTATGGATTTGGAGGAGACAGCATGTGTGGTAACTATGACGTAAGTTAGCTTCCTATTTTTATAAATTTGCCTAAATTTATTTTTCATCCGTTCATAAAATCGTATTAATCAAAATCGTCTCAGCCTTCCACAACTATAAAAAATCGCTATTTGGGTTTGGTTTTATGGCATATCAACCATGGTAGGTTATTTAATGCCATATCCTCTTTATACATATATATCAAATATATAGGATTTGGTTTGGTTGGGTTTATGGCATATCAACCATGGTAGGTTATTTAATGCCAAATCCTCTTTATACATATATATCAAATATATAGGATTTGGTTTGGTTGGGTTTTATGGCATATCAACCATGGTAGGTTTTTTAATGCCAAATCCTCTTTATACATATATATCAAATATATACGATTTGGTTTGGTAGAGTTTTATGGCATATCAACCATTGTAGGTTATTCAATGCCAAACCCTCTTTATACATATATATTAAAGATATAGGATTTGGTTTGGTTGGGTTTTATGGCATATCAACCATTGTAGGTTATTTAATGCCAAATCCTCTTTATACATATTAAATATATAGGATTTGGTTTGGTTGGGTTTTATGGCATATCAACTATCTAATGCCAAATCTTTTTTTTATACATATCAATTAGATATGTTTTACGAACACATTTTGTCGATAACATTTTAAAACAAGCCTGTGCTCATTTTTTCATAGTAAACCGGTTTCGCTAATTTCTATACGAATAATTCTATTTACTATTAATCATTATTTGCACACAGTTTGATATTTTCAAATATTGTTATATATCACAAACAATTCAATTAAACATCAGTCATTTGTTTACACACAGATGAATAATCAAATAATTCTCTTTCAAGCAATTCAGTTTGACATAAATACACAGTTTAAATTTCAACCAGTTCTATTTGACCCTTATATAGGATCCTATCAGGTGCTAATAATTCGAGCCAGAATTGATCAGAGATGGCAATGAAAGACTACTCCGCATTGCCAAAGTTCCATTATTACTGGAGCCTAACCATCAGATTGTTTAGAGTCATATCCATCACACTCCTTGAGGTTTGTCTTACTCCCGTGTCGAGATGCAGTCGGTGTATTCTGTTGTTTGAACCCACTGACTTACAATTTTTTTAGATCTTTTAAGCACATTTTTCTTCAAAAACATAAATTGATACGTTGTTTTTATTTCATTCTTTTCAGAACTACATGTACTGGAGATACATGAACACATTCAACAGGTGTATGCCTTTCATGGAGAGGACTCTGTGCATGCGCAATGATGGAAACCAATACTTCATGGGTGATATGGTAAGTTTCTGTGGAATAGAATATATCATTTGAGAGTACATTAGTTTTTGATTTTTCTTTTGGTTAGTTTTTGTAGTATAACAACCATTGTAGGTTATTCAATGCCAAATCCACTTTGTATTAAATATATATGATTTGGTTTGGTGTGGTTTTATGTCATATCAACCATTGTAGGTTATTTATTGCAAGATCCATTTTTACTCACAAAACTGTTCTATTTCATATAATTCATTTTAGTAAAGAATATTTTTTGTTTTCACATAGTTAAATGCAAAAATATTTCCATTTCGAACAATTTTCTTTTGCATAAATACTCAGTTTAGATCTATTTGACCCATACATAGGATCCTATCGAGCGCTATCTCTCATGGACATAGTAGACTTGGGACCAATGATGGCTGCATTTATCAAAACTCCCGCATTACTGGAGCCTCTCCATCAATTTGTTTAGTGTCATATAAAGGACACTCGTTAGTGGTATTTTACCCCTCTGCAGAGATGCAGTCACTGTATTTGGAAGCCCCAGGCATCAGGGCTATGGAATTATGGGAATTGTAACTAATGCTTAAGGTGTGACACTCTGCTGCCAATTCTACTTCCCAGTTTTTCATGGTTTTGTGATAATGGGATGTATTGTCTATTTTCCGATTTTTTTATTATACATCGTGTCGATGCATATTTTCTAGGTCATCTGTTCCTTTTGTTCTTTTTCGTAATCATTTCTGTTCATCGCGAAATAGTCCGTTGAATTCATTCGTGTAATAGATTCCTTCTTAATTCAATGCGGATAGGATTTTCCACATTGTAGGTAAACAACAAGTTGACATACCATGTGGAAAATATAGTTTTGGGGGAAGTCTTCCTACTGAAGGGTAATTTGGTTGCGAAAGGTTGGTCTTTTTGGGAGGTCCTCTTACTTAATGGTAGTTTGGTTGTGCGTGGTTGGTCTTTTTTTAAGGTAGTTTGGTTCCTGGTGGTTGATATTTTGAGAGGACCTCCTACTAAAGAGTAATTTGATTACTGGAAGTTGGTCCTTTTTGGGATGTCCTCTTACTTAAGGTTAGTTTGGTTGCTGGAGGTTGGTCTTTTTTGGGAGGCCCTCTTACTTAAGGGTAGTTTGGTTGTGCGTGGTTGGTATTTTTAGGAGGGCCTCATACTTAAAGGTAGTCTGGTTGCTGGAGGTTATTTTTTTAGGACCTCCTACTAAAGGGTAATTTGATTACTAGAGGTTAGCCTTAAGTGAATAATAAACAACTGCTATATTTTCTTCCCTTACCTTCGGGTTTGCGTATTTCTTTTTCTGCGGACTTCTTTCTTTACAGCACAACACGTTGGTCCTATGTTACAATTTTGCTTCTTCAGATCAAACACAATAACTCCCATGGATTGTTTGCTTATTTGTTTGGGTTTTATGGCATATCAACCTTTGTAGGTTATTTAATGCCAAATCCTCTTTATACATATATATTAAATATATAGGATTTGGTTTGGTTGGCTTTTATGGCATATCAACCATTGTAGGTTAGTTAATGCCAAATCCTCTTTATACATATATATTAAATATATAGGATTTGGTTTGGTTTACTTTTATGGCATATCAACCTTTGTAGGTTATTTTATGCCAAATCCATTTTTATACAAATGAACAGTTCGATTTAAAAAAAATCAGTTTTGCATAAGTACACATTTTAATTGTTAAATACATTTCTATTTAATGCAATTCAGTTTAGTCAAATGGATTTGGCATTAAATAACCAACAAAGGTTGATATACGATAAAATCCAAACAAACAAACAAACAAACAAATTATATTAAATCTAAAATGTCATATTTAGTATATTCTTTTTCAATTAGCCCAAGTTGTATTTTATCATAATTTTGTGACATTTTAATATAAAATTATATTCATGAAACATTTCTTTGAATATTTCAGATGATGTGGTGTGACATGATGTTCTATTGTTGCATGGAGAATATGTATATGCAGAACCAGTCCATGTTCAGCAACTACCCCAAAATGATGGCTCTGTACAATCGTATGGCTTCCCACCCCAAGATGGCTGCTTACCTGAAGAGCCGATCCAACAGCTGCTGGTAAAATGCAGGAGACATAAATTTATCATCCAAATATATTTATATATGTATACTGAATAAATAATATCTTTAATTCCTTAATTATATTTGTTATTCCTTTTTAAAATCGTGTTGAGTTGACTGTTTCTTGCACTCCTACGTATAAAAACACATATGCACACTCGTGTGTGTATTTCTACGAGGATCATTAAATAAGTTTCCAAACTTTTTTCGTATGGGCACTTTTATTGAGAGTACACACATGAAACTCTAGTCCCCTTCGAAGTAATCGGCTTCGGCTGCAATGCACTTTTTATACCGTTACAACAACTTCTGGAAGGCCCAATGGAAGTCCTCTTGTGTGAGCGTATACATGACCTTCGTCACAGCCTCTTTCATCTCTTCAATTCTCTCATAACGACAGCCTATGAGCTTAGGGAATAACCAAGAGTCACAGGGAGCAAGGTCTGGACTATAGGGAGGGTGAAGAACTGTCTTGATGCCCATCTTGGCAAAATGCAACAGCTGCTGGTAAAACACAGGAGACATAAATTCATCATCCTAATATATATCTATATATATACATACATATGTATACTGAATAAAATATTTCTTCCATTTCTAGATTATATTTGTCATTCGTTTTTATGACGTGATTGAGTTGTATGATCCACATACAACACAAACACAAACACTTGATGAATCACAAGCCATGAATAGTATTAGTTTAAAGAAGTTGATATAGACGGGGTCGGCCGCTAGGGGTTTATCATATTTACCAACCCATCCGCTCGGGCAGGATATGACACAAGGTCAATTTTTAAGCGGAGTTTAACAGGTTTGAATTCAGAGTATTCCTTCTCCTAGACTAGTTGCCTCACCAAGACTAAAGAACTCAGTCTGTCCTACTATTTACCCATAGCTGGAGGGAGAATAATTGGATTCATACCTTTCCCAAGGGTATTAGTACTATGTGAAATGCAATTAACCTGGTCGAGGATTTGAACTCGTGTCGCCGTGTCCATTTCCTACGACAATAACCATTACACCACGGGCACCTCCTTATACCATTATTAGTGTTCTTTAACTTTGTTCAGACAACCACTCTAGTAGAATTCAAATCAGATTTACTCCGCTAAAAAACTGACTTTGGGTCATATCCTACCTTTACACACAATTCTATGGTTTCAAGTACGCTTATTTAATACAAATAATTACCCACATAGTTGTATGGTTTCAAGTATTCCTATCTAATACAAATAATTTGCACACACAGTTGTATGGTTGCCAGTATTCCTATCAACTAAAGTAGAAGGGACACTTACGGAAACAGTTCTGTTGTCGTCCTTCAAAATTCCAGGAATGGTGCAGCACCGTTCTGTGCGGGCCAGGCACCTGAAATGCAACTCACCGAATTAGGTAACCATTAAATTAGAACCTCGGTATTATTGGGCCTTAATCGACACAGTAGGAAAAAATCTACGTAATTAATAGAAGGGTGTACCGAACGCTAAATCCGAGACTGGAATTAATAAGCATAAAAAGATGCAGAAAGTTATGGTTTTTCAATAAAAAATGAAGAGCTACTCAATCTAATAGTCAAAATAAGTAAGCAGCTTACCCGGAAAGATTTTTTTTTGGTTTTTAAAATTTGAAGAGACAATTTTGGGAGATTATATGGAGTTGTCTCCCTTGTCACAGTGATTGAAGAACTCTTTCACGTCATGATTCCATTTTGGTCACGTGACAACGTATCCTAGGGGTCCCTCTCTTTTACGAACAGTACTTCAGAACCGGCAGTCGTAGTCATTCGCTCCTCAGCAGCGACGCACATAGTGCCTAATCTTTTCCCCCCAGCCTGTTAAGTTGTAAGTGGTTTCCATATCTTTGTTGTATAGACTTCTCTTCATGTTTCTCGAACACATTGTGACTCTTTTATTGCTTGGGGCGAGAACTTAATTTCTTCCGCGTATGCTGCAGAATTTACTCTCATGTAGTATTAATTCTCTTGTTTGTTCTTCTTCCTATCGAATATTCTGTTTGGTTTTTCTCTTTTGGATAACTTTATGCCTTATTAGAAAAGGTCTGTTATCTACGAGTTAACAACTTATTACATCTTGTCTTTAATTGGAATCATTTTGAGACGAGGCTTCTTAATCTGAGAATTAATTTTTTATTCATTTTTGCCCTAATCTTGGACGTTTTTGTGTTGTTTTTTCTTTCACTACGATTCGGCCAAATTTCACCTCTGGCCTTCTTTGCCGTCGCGGTAAAATCACCTGAAGAAGGCCGGAGGTGAAATTTGGCTGAAACGTAGTGAAAGAAGAAACAACGCAAAAACTACCAAGATGAGGGCAAAACAGTCCACAATGAATAAAAAATTAATTCTCTCATTACATTTTATAACAGTAAAGGTGTGGTAAATTTGGTTTGGTTTGGTTTTATGGTATATCAACCATTGTAGGTTATTAAATGCAAAATCCTCTTTATACATATATATTAAATATAAATAATTTGGTTTGGTTTTCTTTTATGGTATATCAACCATTGAAGGTTATTTAATGCCACATCCATTTCTATCAATATAAACAGTTCTATTTCAAAGAATTCAGTTTTACATAAGTACATTTTCCAAGTCAAAAAGATTTTTATTTTCAACCATTCCGCTTAATGAACAAATTTAAATTGTTCCAAGTATTGCTTTGTATCACTAACAATTCAATTAAATATCATTTATTTACGCAAAGTTAAATGTAAGAACAGTTTTCTTTCAAGCAATTCAGTTTAGCATAAGTACGCAGTTTAGTTCTATTTGAACGGTAGATAGGGCCCCATCAGGTGCTGCTACTCCTGGCCAAGTGGTACAAGGAAGCGATGGCAATGAAGGGGTACTTTGCATTCTCCAGATCTCCAGGATTACTGGAACCTCGCCATGAGATTGTTTTGTGTCATATTCAGAATACTCATTGGGGAATCTTACACCTCTGCAAAGATATAGTCGGTGTATTCTACAGCCCCAACCGAATGGACAGAGTGATTAGTTAAAGCAGAAAAAGGTCTGTATTAGCTTCGATTGAAGGGCCCTTAAAATTTATGAGGAATATTTAGCTTTAGAAGATAAACATACCTCTGTACCATACCCATGGTACGGATATGCGAAAAGTACATAGAATGTTCGTAACATATATACATAGAACATAGGAGTCCCGAAACTCGAAAAACACGTAACGACTTCTTAGTTCAGGTACGACACCTTTTATTACCTTTGAGTTAAAGGTTTCGACTTAAGGAAGAGAGATACACATTGTTTACATTCTGGCTTTTTCATCTGCGTCGCATCTCGTGCGCACCCGTCGCAAGGCCTCCGCGAGCAAGCGAAAGTCAACCGTCTTCTCCCGAGGCAGGACTTAACTCCACTAACTTTCTTCAAAATTCCCCAAATCCTCCGCGCGCTTCCGGTGAGTGACGTCATTCGCACCCCCTAGCCCCGTTTACCAACTGAGCTATTGTGACATCTCTGAGTGACACATCCGCTCCGCGCGTGCGCATGAACACCTGCGTTAATGTTGCACCTAAGTAACCCATGCACCGAGCCGAAAGGTTCTCAGCCTAACTAAACCCAAAGGCATAAAACGAAATCCCTCGGCCATTATATTACACTTCATCTATAGATTGACCAATAATGTTGAAAATTCAAAATATGCCGACGTTTATTGGAAAGACAAGAATTATGAGAGGATATACAGACACCAAACAAATCGAAAAGCTAACCTAAGTTAGTTAAGTAAGCTATATGGCATATCGGTAGGATTGTAACATATTGACCCTCGACCGAGCCGTCAATCAAGAGATGCACCGGTGTAAATAAGCAGAGGAACAGCGGAAACAGGTACATCCGGTCGAAGATATCGGAATATCACCTTAAACTGTGGACGTGATTTAATTCGGTGCAGATGAGTACGCCCACAGTAAGCAGGTCGATGTCAAATAACCAGGTGCCACAGAGAACTTGAGTCAGTTCGAGTTGTAGTTCGAGTCGCAGTTCCAGTTGGATATAAGTTGCCGGAGTGAGAACCAGCTCCAGACAGAGGTCTTGGGACCTCAGGACCCACGGTTGAGCAGCCCAGCGGAATGAGGAAGAAGTGCTGCTATGGTCAGAAGAACATTGGGTCAATGTGTAGCAGTCTGTTCCCGTCTCCAAATCACCTCTCACACACAACCAACATCAACCCTTTCGCAACCCTTTCGAGAATAAATCTGAATATAAATGATAAACAACACTAATCAAACACTACAATTAATACGGGCCTGTCTATTATACAACACTAATCACAATATTGATTTAATACGGGTCTGTTTATTATACCCCAATAATCAGACCATACATTTAATACAGACTTGTCTATTATATAAAACGAATGTAACTTTACATTTAATACAAGCCTTTCTATAATACAACACTAATAAGACTATTCATTTAATGTTGGGATGTCAATTATACAACACTAATCCGACTATACATTTAATACGAACCTGTCTATTATACAACGCTAATCTAACTGTACATTTAATACGGGCCTGTCTATTATACAAACACTAATCTAACTGTTCATCCAAAAAGGTGACCAGTAAAGATTTATATTCATCAGCTGTGTACGGACACAGGATACCATCTAGAGGACTTGCTGAGAGCAAATGACAATAAGGGGTAGATGGCGAGAAAGATAAAAAGAGAATATGTGCTATTAGCACGACTTGATCATATATATATATATATATATATATCCCTCGACGAATGCTCCCTGTTAACAATGTATTCAAGAACCAAGCAAAGATCAAGTAGTCTAAATCGTTTATGTTAATCTTAGAAATACTATTCATTTACTTTGCGATATACAGCAGTTTGTTTGATGTTTTGTGCTGAATATGCTTTAGAAGAAGCTAAAAAATCTCTTTTAAAAACCCAATAACCCTATTTTCGTTCTTTTAAACCGTAAATCTCCATATATCTACTGTGAGTAGATAAAACTATAAGTGTTAGATAGCCATACGTAAAACCATTTTACTATGAGTAGTTAAAACTATTAGTGTTAGCCATAAATAAAACCATTTAACAGTGAGTAGATAAAACTATTAGTGTTAGCCCTACGTAAAACCATATAATTGTGAGTAGATAAAACTATTAGTGTTAGATAGCCCTACATAAAACCATTTAACTGTGAGTAGGTAAAACTATTAGTGTTAGATAGCCCTACGTAAAACCATTTAATTGTGAGTAGGTAAAACAATTAGTGTTTGCCCTACGTAAAATCATTTAACTGTGAATAGATAAAACTATTAGTGTTAGATAGCCCTACGTAAAACCATTTAACTGTGAGTAGGTAAAACAATTAGTATTAGATAGCCCTACGTAAAACCATTTAATTGTGAGTATGTAAAACAATTAGTGTTAGATAGCCCTAAGTAAAACCATTTAACTGTGAGTATGTAAAACTATTAGTGTTAGATAGCCCTTCGTAAAACCATTTAACTGTGAGTAGGTAAAACAATTAGTGTTAGCCATACGTAAAACCATTTAACTGTGAGTAGATGAAACTATTAGTGTTAGATAGCCCTACGTAAAACCATTTAATTGTGAGTAGGTAAAACAATTAGTGTTTGCCCTACGTAAAATCATTTAACTGTGAGTAGATAAAACTATTAGTGTTAGATAGCCCTACGTAAAACCATTTAATTGTGAGTATGTAAAACAATTAGTGTTAGATAGCCCTACGTAAAACCATTTAACTGTGAGTATGTAAAACTATTAGTGTTAGATAGCCCTTCGTAAAACCATTTAACTGTGAGTAGGTAAAACAATTAGTGTTAGCCATACGTAAAACCATTTAACTGTGAGTAGATAAAACTATTAGTGTTAGATAGCCCTACGTAAAACCATTTAATTGTGAGTAGGAAAACAATTAGTGTTAGCCCTACGTAAAACCATTTAACTGTGAGTAGATAAAACTATTAATGTTAGATAGCCCTACGTAAAACCATTTAACTGTGAGTAGGTAAAACAATTAGTGTTAGATAGCCCTACGTAAAACCATTTAATTGTGAGTAGGTAAAACAATTAGTGTTTGCCCTACGTAAAACCATTTAACTGTGAGTAGATAAAACTATTAGTGTTAGATAGCCCTACATAAAACCATTTAACTGCGAGTAGATAAAACAATCAGTGTTAGCCATACGTAAAACCATTTAACTGTGAGTAGATAAAACTATTAGTGTTAGAAAGCCCTACGTAAAACCATTTAACTGTGAGTAGATAAAACTATTAGTGTTAGCCCTACGTAAAACCATTTAATTGTGAGTAGGTAAAACAATTAGTGTTAGCCCTACGTAAAACCATTTAATTGTGAGTAGATAAAACTATTAGTGTTAGATAGCCCTACGTAAAACCATTTAACTGTGAGTAGATAAATCTATTAGTGTTAGCCATACGTAAAACCATTTAACTGTGAGTAGATAAAACTATTAGTGTTAGCCCTACGTAAAACCATATAAGTAAGTAAAGTTAGCGACCATAGTCGAGGGTGACCCGAAGGCTCCCTTTTCGATAGCTACTACACCAAGGTGTAGGGGAGGGCGCTACTCCATTCCCAGGATTGCTCCACTTTACCCTTGAACCGTACCTTATAATGCTGAGTGTTAAGCAATTTAGGGCCTAACATTCACTCCTGTTCTAAAAGTAGTAACTCAATATTGCTATGTGTATAGCGACGTATATTCCGCTTAGATATTCAGTATTTCCTTGACCGTAGCTACGCATAATCAGCTCAGATATTTAGCAGCTAGAATTCTTTCTCAACTCAATAACTAGTTCTTCCTTCGTATGAGACTTGCAGCATAAAGGTACTCTTTATTCAGGCTGCCATTAAACCTTCTGAAAAACTTTTCTATATCTTCGTTCCGAATCAATTATTTTTTCTTCAATTATAACGAGAAGGTAATCTATTCCACCTTACTTTATAAGTTTAAGAGGAACCTGAAATTAAGTGTATGCATAGTTGCTTGGCGATTTAGTATTTTCGAACACGGTAGAGAGTCACCAATGACATATTTCAAAAGTTCTTGGTGATCTAAGAAAACAACCTTCGATTGAAATGGGCGAAGTGTTAGTTCTTTAAGAAAAAGACGCGGGATTTAAGATATAGGATTAGTTGTAAAAGAATTTAATCGGATTACGACAGCTAATCACAATACTCTAGGAGAAACTAAGGAGCTGATATATTACATTTATACCGAATTTTTGACATGGCTAAATCCTTAATTAATCTTTCTAGGAAGTATGCCCGTTTCGAATAGGGTAAATTTCGTGGAGCAATCCAGAGAATGGAGTAGCGCCCTCCCGTACACCTCTGTGTTGTATCGATTGAGGAGGGAGACTTCGAATCACCCTCGACTAAGGTCGCTAACTTTACTAACAATATATCTATTTATTATCAATTATTTGTTTTCACGCTGTCAATATTCGTGATTCGATTTATCAAATATTCCTCGGTCATGTGAAGGGGTCCATAAGAGTACATCAGTAATGAGCTCGTCCCTTCTTCTCATCAAATATTCCTTATGCAAATAAATTCTGCATAGCTGTATTGTATAAAAAAAAACTAAGAAGATTGAACAGTTCTATTTAATCAGTTATCATCATCTTGTGCCGCCAGCACGGATATCCCTGACCCTCTCTTGCCACCCCTCTCTATTCTTCATCGCTTCCGGTAGGTCCCCAGGGCTACACCCCGTATCCTCACAGAGCTGCTGAACGTAGGCTCGAGCTGGCCGCCCTGCTTTGAGAAGGGGTCCATAGGAGTACATCACTTATGAGCTCGTCTCTACTTCTCCAGCAGTTTCCTGCATGTCTGGTTATTCTAACTTGGATAGTTTTCGTGATGGGAGGTAGGTGGCTGTACAGCTGCTACTTTGTGGGGTGTTGCCTCCAGTTCTTGTTTAATATTGCTCTCAGCATTCTTGCTGTTGCCCATTCGGCTAGGGCTGTAGAATACACCGACTGCTTCTCTGCAGAGGGGTAAGACCCCATCCCAACGAGTGTCCTTGATATGACACTAAACAATCTGATGGTGAGGTTCCAACAATGCTGGAGCTTTGGGGAATGTGGAGTACCCCTTCATTGCCATCGCTCCCAGGTCCACTCTGGCCCGGAGTGGTAGCACCTGATAAGGGTCCTATCTATGGGTTAAATAGAACTACGTGCTTCTTTCACTATACTGATTTTTGCATTTAAACTGCGTATTTATGCTAAACTGAATTGTTTAAAATGTAACAGTTTTGACATTGGAACTGCCTACTAGTGCTGTACTGAATTGCTCGAAATAGAACTGTTTTTGACGTCTAAACTGTGTACTGATGCTGAACTGAATTATCTGAAATAAAACTGTCAGACATTTAACTCTGTGTATTGCCCAGTCGGCTGGGGCTATAGAATACCCTGACTGCACCTCTGCAGAGGGGTAAGACCCCCTAACGAGTGTCCTGGATATGACACTAAACAATCTGATGGTGAGGTTCCAGCATTGCTGGGGCTTTGGAGAATGTGGAGTATCCCTTCATTGCCATTACTCCCAGGTCCACTCTGGCCCGGAGTGGTAGCACCTGATAGGGCCCTATCTATGGGTTGAATAGAACTAACAGCATACTTATGCTAAAATGAATTGTTTGAGTAAACTGAATAGCTTGAAATAGAAACGTTTTTGACAATTAAACCGTACTTGCATTTAAACTGCGTGCTTATGCTTAACTGAATTTTTTCTAATAGACCTGTTTTTTGACATTAAAACTGTATTTACACTTAACTGAATTATTACATATAACTGCTGGAATAGTTTGAAATGGAAATGTTTTTGACAATTAAACTGTGTACTTTTGCTATACTGAACTGTTTTCAATAGAACAGATTATTTACATAAAAATGGATTTGGCGTTAAATAACCTACAAAGGTTGATATGCCATAAAACCAAACACACCAAACACACCACCATCAGCATTCTTGTGTAGTTGCCGTGAAATCGGGTAAGAGTGGGCTTGAGAGTAATTCTAATGAAGCTGTTACTCCAAATCCACCTAGTTCCAGAACTAGAACGTCAACACCTGGTGCATTTTGATATCATATGACAGAAAATTGTTTTAAATATTGCTTTTTAAAACTCATAATACTGATCAACATTATTTCATTTGTTGGCACACAATAAAATGGTTTTAAGTATTACAATTTAATTCTAATAATTCTGCTTCATATACGGAGCAGCCAGAAAACCCTACTTACAACGAGTGGAAACCATACACCACCAAGGACTTCGACTCACTTTAGGAGCCTTTAATATTTCCCCAAAGGGAACTCTATACATAGAAGCAAACGAACCCCCTCTCTATTTAAGAAGACAAAAATTAGCACTACAGTATTACATCAAACTCATCTCCTGTCCACAAAACCCTGCTTATGACAACACCATCAAAACAAAATACAAAAGCCTGTATCAAAATACCCACCGCAAAAAAAAAATCAGAACTTTTAGCTTAAGAATAAGCGACCTCCTCAACGAAATCAAAATCAACACTAAAATAGTACACCATACCATACTCTTCAAAACGGCACCATGGATCATAAGGCAACCAACTATAAACTTAGAACTGACGAAGTTACCTAAAACAAACACACACCCCATAACTTATCAAGAGAAACTCATAAAAATACAAAATAATTTCCCAGACCACTATCACATCTATACAGATGGATCGAAACAAGGAAAAAAGTTGGTTGTGCCGCTATTTCTAAAAAAATCCCTAAAACGCCTACTAAATGATGAAACCACAGCCATTGATCTAGCCATGAATATCATAGAAAATCATAAAACTTCCAAATTTATTATTTACACAGACTCTAAATCAGTCCTGCTAGCACTACTGAACAGGGACACATCATCCCCCCTGATTACAAAGCTCCTAAACTAGCTAAACACCCTCTCAAAAAATAATAATATTATATTCACTTCGAGACCAAGTCACATTGGCATCCAAGGAAATGAAAAAACAGACAAAGCTGCAAAAAAAGCTCTTCAAATTTATATGTGCAAATCAAAAATCCCATATACAGATCTGAAACTAACCGTAAAGAAATTTATATTAGGACAAATGGCCGAAATCATGGGACAATTAGACCCAAAACAAACTCCATGAAATACAAGAAGCTATCGGAGAGTGGCCGACAGGCCACGGAAGTATCAGAAGAGAAGTAATACTTGCCAGATTGCGTATTGGGCACACCCACATTACTCATTCACACCTGTTAAAAGGGGAGGATGCCCCAGTGTGCCCATCATGCAAAGTACAACTCTCAACCAAACATATCCTTCTAAATTGTAACAACCTTAAACATATCCGCACTAAGTACTATCAAGCAAGAAACCTGAGTGACATCTTTAAGAATACAAACCCTGCAAACATTTTTAATTTTCTAAAAAAAGGCAACTTTCTAAGCAAGATATAACCAAACATCTCTATAGAACTGCTACTTTAATGAATGAAATTCAAAATAACCTTTTTGGCATTAAATGACCCACAGGGATTGATATGCCGTTAAACAAAACTCAAACTCTAATTCTAAGAATTCAATTTACGATTTGACCCAGTCGGCTGGGGCTGCAGAATACATCGACTGTTTCTCTGCAGAGGAGTAAGAACCCCTGACGAGTGTCCTGATATATGACACTAAACAATCTGATGGTGAGGCTTCAGTAATGCTGGATCTTTAGGGAATACAGGGTACCTCTTTATTGCAATCGCTCATAGGTCGACTCTAGCCCCGAGTGGTAGCACCTGAGATGGTCCTATGAATGGGTTAAATTAAACAGTGCACTTTTGCTAAAGTAAATTATTTGAAATACACCTGTTTTTACATTAACTATGTGTAAGTAAAAAAACTGTACTTATACTAAACTGAATTGTTCGATATAGAACTGTTTTTGACATTTAAATTGCGTACTTATGCTTGACTTAATTGTTTGAAATAAAACTGCTTTTATGTATAAAAATGGATTTGGTAGAAAATAACCTCGAATGATATGCCATAAACCAAACGTAATCAATAAATTTAATATCAATCATTTGTTTGCACACAGTTGAATGGTTTGTGATATAGTAAATGATCAAATAGTTCTAATTGACTCAGTGAAGAAACAGTTTAAGTTACTGCCACTCCTGGTCAGAGTCGGCTTTCGAATAATGGCTATTACCAACCAACAAACCAACAGTTTTCTTCTGAAAAAGAAATACTTTCAAATGACAACCTCTCTCATCTTTTGTCTTCGCATGGTTTCTGGTTTCTTTTTAATTCATATCAACCTTTGTGGGTTATTTAATGCCAAGTCCAATACCAGTGGTGGGACTATTTAACGTAGGCTATGAAGATAACAGGGTTTACACCGTTCCCGAGAGAATCAGTCCAAAACTGAACGGAATTGCGCAACTGTAATTCGAACACGCTTACTACAATTGAACAGTTCTTCATTTTAACCATGAGGCCATGGGGATGCCTCTGTTCACCTGAGTCAGTGGCTTCATTGTTCGAAAATTATTTAAAGAAATTCTGAAATAATTTGTGAAAAAATAAAAAATAAATAAAAAAAAACTTCAATTGGAGTTTGTATAATATATATATAATCAAAAAACAAAACAAAAAAAAATGACTGATTTTTACTCCAGTTCTCTTACATATCAACACACAAGGAAAAACTAACATTCATCAACCCTGTTAGGATACTGGATGCTAGACATCCAGCTTTATACTGGACTCTCTGGGTTTTGAGCTGGCTATACTCCCTCTAGCAACAGCTTAAGCCAAACTTGTTTTGATCTTCATATATCGTAATCGGATCCTAATTTTTCTCTATGGTAATAAGTTTTCTTCTCCTGCCCAAAGACTCCATATAGAATAGCACACTACACATAGTAGAGGGGTGTTGTAATGCTACATTCTACTTCAGTCAGATCTACATTATAAGATTGGGCATGCTTCCTCCGCTCTATTCTTGCACACAGGCTGAGTCACTGTGGCGAGCATATAAATTTAAGACTTGTATGTTTATTTATCCCCTAAAAAAATACAGAAAAGAAATGATGAAAGGACCAAAGAACTTGGATTTATATCTAAAAGCAGAAAAGTTGATTTTCATGTCTTCTGTACAGTATGCTGTCAAGAGATTTTGCAGATAGGGATGGATGGTGAGAGTGAGAGAGAGTCAAGAGAATCTGTGTGGTAAATAAAAATAACTCTTGCGTGCTTACATTACTGAATGTCCTAGTTAAAAATAAGAGGCTTTGTAGAAAAAGACTAGTATGATACACTTCCGAAATTTCCTTTTTTTCCCCAAAAAGAGTAATTTTCGATACAAATCCTGATCCAACAGTACAAATTTGATTAATTAAACAAATGATTATTCTCTTGTATCTCCTTTCGTTCAGATGGTAAAGTACAACTGAAATTAACCGCCCTCAAGTGAGGAATATTGAATAGGGCGGCCTTGAACAGGTAGCCATCCACCTAGTCATTTGAGCTAATAACCTGATTCTGATAGTATAAATGCCGAACTGATCTGTGCTTGGTCGTCAGAGAAGACTTGCAGTCACTCGAACCACATCGCTCCGTCCTCTTTGGTTGTCGACAAGCAAAAAGTAAAGTCACCATGCCTAACTACACTCTCCATTACTTCAATGGCCGCGGCCGTGCCGAGATTCTCCGTATGATGATGGCCATGGCTGGCGTCAAATACATGGACAAGAGATATGAATTCTCCGACTGGGACCGTTGCAGGAATGGTAAGAAACCCTTATTTTTCAATCATTATTTTTATTTTTATTACAACAGTTTCATCTGAAGATAACCGATACATTCTTTGGTCTTCGTCGTTGTTAGACTTTAGTGTCAGTACTATTTATATTCAATTTTGAGGAAATTTTATATGTTGAGATTATTGTCCTTTCTTAGACACTTCATAGGATGGTTTACATTGACACCAAATAAAGTAATGGAAGTCAACGTTTTGGCGGATAAATTAAGTTCTAAAAAAATCCTTCATTTTGTGCGAGTTCGATCTTTGGATTCTGAGATTATTCTCGTTTTTTTTTTTGTTTTGTTTTAATTCTTTGCGGAGATAAGAATGTCAACGTTTGAGACGGTGAAATTTGATATTTTTCCGAGGAATGAGGCTTTAAAAAAATCGGACTCAGAGCTATGTAAAATCAAATTTCAGTATTTTTTTCATGTTGAGATTATGTTAGCTTCTTGTATAATTCGAGGCAGAAGTTTTGTGCAATTTACATTAATCAAAACCATTCCACCTGTTCTTACAACAAACTCTCGAGAACCAGTAAAAAATGAAAACTACTTCGATGTGTTTTCAAGATTTTCTAAAAGTTTAAAAAACCTAAAATTATCTTGGATCATTTCAGGGGTTCTTTGGGGGTGTTTTTCTTACAATGTAAAAGTTTCTATTGAAGACTTCTATTCACTTAGTATAGGTGATGTCGTCTTAAAAAGTTTAATTTCAACATTGTCCGAAATAATACAATGAAGAGTCGAGAAGAGTCGTAGACAAACTAAAGCCAGCGGGCCGCATGTGGCCTACAGTGCTTTTTATATGGCCAGCGTCTGGCTTCGAGTTTTTTTTAGAAGACATCCTTTTTCCGAAGAGAATAAAATCAACTGTTCCTTTTTCAAGGTAGTTGTTTACACAAACAGTCTTTCATACAAAAAAAAAGGTTGTATGTCTCATGAAACCTGTTTATAGCTGATCTAGACCCTGGATACATAAAGGGAGTGTCCTCGTGGTGTAAGGGTTAAAGCGATGGACTGCAGAATCGTAGTAAGCGAGTTCGTACTCCAGTCACGCTATTCCGTTAATTTTCGGGCATAAGGGTATAAACACCCTTATCCCCCAAGCTATGGGTTAAATAGTACCACTACTGTTCTTCTAGAAAGGAAGGCTTTGGCATTAAATAACATACAAAGGCTGATATGCCATTAAACAAAGAAACCAAACCAAACCTTGATATCTAATGTCAGTACGATTATCAGGCAGAAAATATTTCTTGCATGATACTGGTGCGGTCACGTGAAGCGGAGGGAAACGGTATAATCAAAGCGAGGTTATAAAAAGTTTTAATTGTACTTTTATTTCTCTTTTTACATACGAATGTAAAAGATTTACAAAGACACAAATACCTAATGGTTAAAAAATATACAAATTAATAAATTTGAATTAGAAAGAATCACACCACGGTCAAAAGGAATCACGACGTCCGAAATACGTGTCGAGAAAATAAAATACAAGATAGATAGATAGATAGATAGATAGATAGATAGACAAAGGTTTATAGATTGATTGACTGAAAGAGACACACGAAATTATTGAAATAGATAGAGATGACGGGACTGAGATAGATATAAGATATTGTCAGGGATTGATAGATAGATAGATAGATAGACAAAGGTTTATAGATTGATTGACTGAAAGAGAGACTCGAAATTATTGAAATAGATAGAGATGACGGGACTGAGATAGATATAAGATATTGTCAGGGATAGATAGATAGATAGACAAAGGTTTATAGATTGATTGACTGAAAGAGACACACGAAATTATTGAAATAGATAGAGATGACGGGACTGAGATAGATATAAGATATTGTCAGGGATTGATAGATAGATAGATAGACAAAGGTTTATAGATTGATTGACTGAAAGAGAGACTCGAAATTATTGAAATAGATAGAGATGACGGGACTGAGATAGATATAAGATATTGTCAGGGATAGATAGATAGATAGACAAAGGTTTATAGATTGATTGACTGAAAGAGACACACGAAATTATTGAAATAGATAGAGATGACGGGACTGAGATAGATATAAGATATTGTCAGGGATAGATAGATAGACAAAGGTTTATAGATTGATTGACTGAAAGAGACACACGAAATTATTGAAATAGATAGAGATGACGGGACTGAGATAGATATGAAATATTGATAGGGAAAGATGGCAGATATACAGATAGATAGATAGATAGATATGAATTGACTTGGACTGATTGATAGATTAAAAGACTGACATAAACAGAAAGTGTGACAGAGAGTGGGGTAGAGACGAAATTATTATAATTATGGTAATAATTCCTTTTGTAATATATATATATATATATATATATATATATGTGTGTGTGTGTGTGTGTGTAAGTCTTGTGAAGTGTAAATCATGGACGTGGACGAGTATTAAAAATAACATCTTACCTCGGTACCGAATCCGGAAGTAGTCAGTAGAAACCGGATGAGGTAAAGATGGTATTATATATAGTAGAGGAGTGTGGAATGCCCTGTTTTTATTGGCTGTTTACTGAAGGACAGATGTCTATAAGAACGGCCGAAGTCCGGCCTAATTAGTTTTTTTTTTTTTTTGCTTTGGTAGAGGCACGAGCGTAGCTCATCGCGATCAAGGAGGCGGCTTGGCTCTTCCAGAGTCATGCCGGGGTTACTGTCGGAGCCGATATGATGCAGAAATAACCCGAAATCGGCAATGAAGACAGTTGCATCACTGAAGACCTCCTAATGCATCTAAGTTGTATGATTGAAATATATATATATATATATATGAATGTGTGTGTGTATGAAGAGATAGATAGATAGATAGATATGAATTGACTATGACTGATTGATGGATTAAAAGATTGACATAAACAGACAGTATGAGGGAGATGGGTAGAGACGAAATTATTATAATTATGGTAAAAATTCTTTTTGAACTATATATATATATATATATATATATATATGCGCGCGTGTGTGTGTGTGTGTGTGTGTGAAGAGAAGGATAGATAGATAGATAGATAGATAGATATGACCTTTGGTGATTCCACATGAAAATATAGAACTAAGATTAAATAATTTAGATATTTTAAGTTTCATAACACCTCTGTCGTTTTTTTTATGTCTGTTTTCTAATTAGAATTTTTCTTCACACACACACACACACACACACACACACACACACACACACACACGTACATATATATATATATATATATATATATATATATATATATATAATCAAATAAATGTAAAGTGAATTACTTATAAAAATATACAATTAGATTACACCATTAATGACGTCTCTTTTTCAGATTTTCCCTGTAATTACCTCCCTTGTTTGCAAATGGACGATGGCTACATGATGCCTGAGACCATGGCCATTTGCAGGTATTTGGCCCGTGAATACAGTAAGTATTACACAGCTCTAAACTATTTTTTATTCAATAATAATTATATCCAAGGGTAAAAATGTGTAATCGAAGATCAATAAAAACTTTGATGTCAGTAATAAAAAAAGGCGGGAAACATTTGAGTTCACTATGTTTTTGAAATACATAGTACATTAAAATCATTCAAATTACTTAAAGTTTTAAAAACAAAAATACCAAAAACCAAAACAAAAAACTTATATTGTTGACTTATTATTAGGGTGAGTCGAAGATTTTCAATATTTTGGTAAATGCAAGTTTGCTTACGGCTTAAGTAGATCAAGCCATTGATGATACCCCTATTGTGGCTGTTGACCTGGCTATACTTAACTTGCATTAGCGGGACCATCGAGCATTTGGGCCGAATGGGTATCGAATATCGATGGCAGACTCGAGGCCGAAAGGCCCCCGGCTTTGGCTGGGCCACATTCGGCTGGGCAGGCTGCATTACTGATATCTTTTGTCACCCTTGTATAGCACTTGACCCCGTGGTCCAGATTAAGCTATAATCAGGCATACGTGCCTAGACCCAGATATGGGTCCATGTCCACCAAGGCTCACCAGACCCACAATGCACTCAGTGGGCCGATGACCAGCAAAATCCAGCAGGGTGCGAACCTTCCCCTCCCCTAATCCAACTTTAAACCGACCTTTTGGTCGTTGACCTTGTATCAAGTCCTGTCTGGTGGGAGGCAGAGACAAATAACCCTACAGGGGCTGTTGCATAACACTGCATGTTGCACTGATGCATTATGCATTGTTTTATTTATGTGTGATTTGAATGCCACACAGATGCATGTCGTAATTTACTAAGCGTTTTGCTTAGATATAACTCAAGGCCGAATGAATTGAGCACCCAATGAGACTCGAACTCACTCTTTCAGGTTTGCTAATCAAACTTGTTAACCATTACTCTAACCAAAGTGTCCCACCCAGATGCATGTACAAAAGAAATTATGCTTTACTAGTTCGAATTTAGCTATAACGCTGCGGAGTCAACCAAATACATGTCTTGTCCAAATGCCAAAGACCCATTTGATCTCAGTGCAGTAACGAAATTTTTCAAGAAATATCGTTCGAGTTGCAAGAACCTCAACGATGCAAAGTTGGCCTAAAGCCTAGATTGCAATGCCACCCTCCAAGCCTTCGAGACTTATCCAGCAATTAGTACTCGAAATGTATCAAGCGATCTCGGCATCATTGCAGTGTTGTCTATGACCTTTATGACCTTTGACTATGCATCCGGTGTTCATGTGTTATGCCTCACATTATAAAAACTATTCTAAAACGTTTATATCAAAAGAAATATATACATGAACAGAAAATTGATAAAAAATATTATTGATAAATGAATGAATCTTGTCAGTACATATTGATCTTTGCAGATTTCTACCCCAAGAGTCCCATGGACATGTTCAGGTGTGACTACATCTGTGATTGCTTCTATGAAATTATGCACGATTACATGAGGTACTACCACTGGAAGAACGGAAACTTCAGGGTGAGTTGCTTATTTTGAACCTATGTAGACACTATCTTTTGCGGTCGTGTGAAAGCTGCAGCCCACAGACCACATAAAATCTGTGTTGCTTTCACAATGTCCAGGTTGACTATAAAACTTTTATGGGGGTGCCTGTGGTGTAATTGTTATCGTCGTAGGAAATGAACACGGCGACACGAGTTTAAATCCTGGACGAGACTGATTGCATTTCTCATGGCACTAATACCCTTGGGAAAGGTATGAATCCAATCATTCTCCCTCCAGCTATGGGTAAATAGTAGGACAGACTAGGTTCTTCAGCCTTGGTTAGGTAACTAGTCTAGGAGAAGGAAAACTCTGAATTCAAACCTGTTAAACTCCGCTTAAAAACTGACCTTGTGTCATATCCTGCCCGAGCGGAGGGGTTGGGTAAATAGGATAAAACTTTTATGGAAAAGTTCTTTAGAACAAATAGAAATAATCAACATTTTGCTGTTTCTTTAGCTGATATTTACATGTATATTATGCTGTAGTAAAAATTATTTAGGTATCTTAAGCGTATACCGGACATTAGCCTAGCGGTTTGAGTGTGCGACAATGGCCCAGGAGACCTGGTTTCAATCCCAGGTCGAGTCATACCAAAGACTCAAAAAATGGTACTTGGTGCCTCCTTGCTTAACACTCAGCATTATAAGGTACGGATCAAAGGTAAAGTGGAGCAATCAAAGGAAAGGAGTTGCGCCCTCCCATACACCTTGGTGTAGTAGCTATCGAAAAGGGAGCCTTCGGGTCACCTTTGACTATGGTCGACAACTTTACTTATTTTTGTAGTGCCGTCTTACTAAAAAGGAATTATGTCTCCTGCAGCTCGCTTCTCGGAAAAAAAGTTACGCATGCCTAATCTATAAAAATATATAATAAAAAAAACGACTCTTCTAAAATTGTCGTAAACTCTAAAAGTTTTAAAAATGTTCACTGGAAACTGATAATAAACAAAATGAATAAAGGCAATTTCAAATGTGCGGTAGAACAGATATATATATATATGTAATATTTTGACCTTTGACCCGGCCCAAAAATGCTATTCCAAGGTGATGCACCGGAAGGAAGTGACACATTCCAATAGCCCATAATCGAAAGAGATCGCGTGCGTGGATTAAGGCTGATAATATGGGACAAGGTGAAGGTCCCACTGTGCCATTACAGAGTGATGCACCGGAAGAGAGTGACCTCAGAACTGCATGACAGTTATTTCCGCTTGATGACGATTAAACATTCGATTTCAAAGATCGAGTGGGCGTCGAACGATTATATAACTCAATTGAGTTCGACGAGCCAGTAGAGTTGCAGTAGAGTTGGAGTTCCAGTTGCCAGTTGAGTTGGAGTAGAGTTGGAGTCGGAGTGGACGAGATGCGGTAGGGAAAGACACATTCGGCCGAGGGGGCCCTCGGGAAGCCCTGGTGTGTTGGGGTCCAGAGAAGAAGCTGATAAGATGCAATAAAGAAAGCCATCACCCAGCAGAGTAGGCCCTGGGCCCCCGGTTGAGCAGCCCTGGAGAACGAGAAAGACACAACGCTGACGGCCATAACTTTGGGGTCAAAATATTTCAGTTACGTTAGGTCTCCAGCTCCCTCTCACAGTAAAACCCCACACAACCCTTTTCGAACCCTTGCAATAAAGTGAGAGGTAATATTTGTATAAAGAAGTCCTTCCTGCGTCTTTATCATTGCGTCGGAATGTATCCAGCATATATATATATATATATATATATATATATATATATTTCTGCATGAATCAGCAGATGACAATATAACATGTATATATATATATATATATATATATGTATATATATATATATATATATATATGTATATATATATATATATGCAGTCCTGACATGAAACTATTGTTTGCAGATAAGCATCCATGGTAATAGATATATAAAAAAACTAAATCACGCACACATACACACTAACACACACACACACACACACACACACACACATATATATATATATATATATATATAAAATTAATGTACACATATATATGTACATTAGCTTTTTATATATCTAATTGCGTGGACGCTTATCTGCAACCAATGCATTCATGCCGTCTTTACGTTTAAAGACGGAATGAAACTGTTGGTCGCATATTAGAATCCATGCTATTAAATGTATGTAAAAATTAATGTATATCATTTTTATATTATATAATCAATCTATCACTGATATTGTACCGTATTTGGTCTGCCACTAACAAACCAAATGAGATATATACTGTTGTAGTATATATATATATATATATATATATATATATATATATATATATATATATATATATATATAAGGAAGAATGATCAGACGAATAGAAATTGTACTTTTATGTAATTTACTTTTTGAACATTACTATCTAGTTTCAACTTTTGGTCATCATCATCATCATCATCATCATCATCAGAGAAAGTTTTGGTCGACATTTTTTATATTTTTAAAGATTTAAATTTACTTCGTAATAAATTGATATGCAATAAAAAAAAATGAAGCAAAATGCAGTGGTTGCGTAGCATATTCTCTAATCGAATGAAAACATTTATTAAATTGATACCAGTGCATTATATATATATATATATATATATATATATATATATATATATATATATATATAAGTATTATTTGGTCCAGTTAAACCGGAGTTGGGAGTAAATCCATCAGGATAAGAAAACTATTCAAAACCGAATATTTAAATTTTCCTGGTAAAGTGCTCAATGTAAGACATTACAGAGCAATAATTTCATTAAGAAAAAACTATATATATATATATATATATATTGTACCGGACATTGGCCTAGCGGTTAGAGTGTTCGCCAATGGCCCGGGAGACCTGGGTTCAATCCCAGGTCGAGTCATACCAAAGACTCAAAAAAATGGCACTTGATGCCTCCTTGCTTAACACTCAGCATTATAAGGTACGGATCAAGCGTAAAGTGGAGCAATCCAGGGAAAGGAGTCGCGCCCTCCCCTACACCTTGGTGTAGTAAGCTATCGAAAAGGGAGCCTTCGGGTCACCCTCGACTATGGTCATCAACTTACTTATATATACATATTGTTTTTTTAAACTCTTCTTTCTTTCTGTGATTTTCTTCATATCTATCTATCCATCTACATTGAAAACTATATATATATATATATATATATTCTGTTTTTTTAACTCTTCCTTCTTTCTGTGAGTTTGTTCATATCTATCAATCCATCTCCACTGAAACGCGCATGTACGAAAATCCTCCCACATACATACATACATACATGTATTTAGAAACCACGCTTAAGATCAGCGACATGTGTTCAAATCCTGGACGCGGTTTCAGTGTTTCATTCGTGCTAACACCCTCGGGATTAGACATGAAACCATTTGTTCTCCAACCAGTTATACGTAAATTGTAGGATAATTTGTGCTTTTTGGTAAGGGAACTATACTTGGAGGAGGAAAATTGAATTTATTTGGCAATACACCTCTCAAAAAATCAAAAGAAAATTTACTTTTATCAGCCGTAAGAGATAATATTAATCTAGGATTAGTCATATTAATCTGACGATAAGTTATAAATATTTATTCATGAAGTTATGAAGCTATAAGCCAATTAAGTTTTTGAATCATGTCCATTTAGAAATAACAAGTATTATAATTAACCAAAGGTTTCAGTGTACCATAGCCAGATACGGATATGTGAAATGTATATAGAATGTTCATAACATATATACATAGAACATAGGAATCCCGAAACACGAAAAACACTTACGACTTCTTAGTTCAGGTACGAAACCTTTTATTACCTTTGAGTTTAAAGGTTTTTCGACATAAGGAGAGAGGCGCACATTTTCTATGCTGGCTTTTCCATATCCACCCCCAACACGGGCCTTGGCAAGCAAGCGAAGGGCCTCGGCGGGCAGGCGAAAGGCCTCGGCGAGCAAGCGAAAATCACCCTTCTTCTTCGGACTGCAGAATTCAACTTACTGACTTTTTTCAAAATCCCCAAAATCCTCCGCGCGCGCTTCCGGTGCATGACGTCATTCACACCCTCAAGTCATAATTTTCTATCTGGGATTTTTATTTTGACATCTGTGAACGACACATCCTCACCGCGCGAGCGTGAACACCTGCGCTCAAGTTTGCACCTAACTAACTAATGTGCTGAGCCGAAAGTTTCTCAGCCGAAATAAACCCAAAGGCAAAATATATAAAACGAAATCGCTCGGCCATTATTTTACATAAGTGCCCTACTAAACAAACCTATAATCTCTCTCACACACATACAGCCACACACACACGCGCGCATGTTGCCTTCTGAAGACTTGATACTCTCAGATCCAATTTACTTAAAGCATGCTAGTCCTGGGCATGGCACTAAACTGAATCTGATTGTGCGGCTCCAGTTCTTGAAATCTAGAGGGTGTATATTATTATTTCATTGCCATTACTCCCAGGTCAACTCAAACCTAGAGTGGTAGTCTCATCGATGGATTGAATAGATTTCTTTAAAGAATATACCCCGCTTGAAAAAATTCAAGAGAAATTCTACTTTTATCAATCGTTAGAGAAAATATTAATTTAAGAGTAGCCTGACGATAAATTATATATTTATTTATTTCTTCTTTTTCACAGTACAACATGAACGACTATGGATTTGGAGGTGACAGCGTGTGTGGTAACTACGACGTAAGTTTTGTTTGTTCTTTTTTTTTAATATAATTACCTAAATTTATTATCTATATTTTGATGCTATCATATCAAAATTTCAATTGCCCAATCAGCTGGTGCTATAGAATACAATGACTGCACCTCTGCAGAAGGGTAAGACCCTCCCCACAACCAGTGTCCTGGATATGACACTAAACAATCTGATGGGGAGGTTCCAGCAGTGCTGAAGTTTGGGGAATGTGGAGTAACCCTTCATTACCATCGCTCCCAGGTCCACTCTGGCCCGGAGTGGTAGCACCTGATAGGGCCCTATCTATGGGTTAAATAGAAATAACAGCATACTTATGCTAAAATGAATAGAGTAAACTGAATAGCTTGAAATAGAAACGTTTTTGACAATTAAACCGTACTTACACTTAAACTGCATGCTTATGCTTAACCGAATTATTTGAAATAGAACTGTTTTTCGACATTAAAACTGTATGCTTATGCTTAACTGAATTATTACATATAACTGCTTGAATAGTTTGAAATGGAAATGTTTTTGACTATTAAACTGTGTACTTATGCTAAACTGAACTGTTTTCAACAGAACAGATTATTTACATAAAAATAGATTTGGCGTTAAATAACCTAAAAAGGTTGATATGCCATAAAACCAAACACACCAACACACCACATCAAAATTTCAAAGACTTCGATTTTGACAAAGAACCCGTTTTTTGAATTTTATCAAAACACATAGTTTCAAAGGCATAAAATAAAACTTTATTCTGCTTTTTTCAGAACTACATGTACTGGAGATACATGAACACCTTCAACAGGATTATGCCCTTCATGGAGAGGACTCTGGGCATGCGCAATGATGGAAACATGTACTTCATGGGAGACATGGTAAGTTTCTGTGGAAATATATCATTTAAGAGTATAACATCAGCTCCAGACCCGACAGCGGAAATCCGTAATTAATGTACGAGGATTATTAAATAAGTTTCCATACTTTTTTCGGATGGGCACTTTTATTGATAGTAAACACATGAAACTCTAGTCCCCTTCGAAGTAATCTCCTCTGGCTGCAAAGAACTGGCTGTACCGTTCCAACAACTTTTCAAAATCCCCATGGCAGTCCTCTTGTGTGAGCGTGTCAGTGACCTTCGTCACAGCCTCTTTCATCTCCTCAATTGTCCCACAACGACACACTCTGAGCTTAGGGAATAACCAAAAGTCACAGGAAGCAAGGTCTGGACTATAGGCACGGTGAGGAACAGTCTTGATGACCATCTTGGTCAAATAGTCTGTGACAACGATGGAGTTGTGGACTGGTGCATTGTCCGGGTGGAAATGCCACTGACCCGATTTGAAGAGTGTTGACTTCCGACGGGAATCTCTTCCTGAACTCCCTTAAACCTCAACATAGTAACCCTAACCCTAATCCTTTGGCCAATCAACTCTGGTGTATTGACTTCCTTACACACCTCTTATCATAACTCACAGACTCTCTGCCTTCCTTAAATCTCTAATGCCACTCAAAAACTGATGTCCGATTCGTGCAAGATGGTCAAAAAGTAGTCTGAAGCATTCCATACGTTGCTGTGACAGTTTCAAGTTTAAAACATAATTTTATTGCATATCGTCCTTCTAAAGTGTCCGCACGTCCAGATTGCATTTTTGAAATTCACCAGCTGTGACAATCAGGCTTCAGTAGGGTGTATTCCAATTCCTGGTGTAGCTGTTCATTTGAACCTGAAATCCTGAATATTTTTCAGTCATCTCATAAGATGTATAGCAATAACATAGTGATTTTTCAAGATTCTACGAAAATTTTAAATGCCTGTACAAAAAAGTCTGGAAACTTATTGAAACTTATATGTTAATACTAAAAGGTTAAAATATTAGAAATTCGTAGAAATTTGATTATTTGGATGGGCAAATTTATTGATAGTACACACATGAAACTCTAGTCCCCTTCGAAGTAATCCCCTCGACTAATGATGTTTAAATCTTCTAGTCCTCTAACCAAGCCTCTGGGGATCGTTTCAAGTGCACCGTTTTTACAAGTGGTATCACTCAAGTCTCCAATGCTCTTCTCAATATTCTGGCCGTTCTCAATAATGCTGTCGTTTGGATGATCTCCAACCGTCCTCTTCTTTCCAAGTCCTCCAGTTCCTGTAATAATCCTTCTGTCACTGGACAAAGAGCACCAAATACAATTGGTATAATCGTCACTTTCATATTCTTCATTTTTTTTTCAATTCCCTAGCAAGGCCGAGGTACTCATTCTTCTTTCTGCTTTCTTTCAATTTTAATTGTGGTCAGCCGGCACAGCAAAGTCCACGATTTTGCTAGTTCTCTTTTGTTGTTGATTATTATGAGGTCTGGTCGTCTGGCTGACATTAGGTGATCCGTTTGTATGACAAAATTCCACAAGAGTGTATGCCACATTCTCCAGGTGAGATATTGGGTTGTGCATGTACCATTTGTCAAATTTCAGTTTCTTACACAATTCCCTGTGGATAACCTTGCCCACCCAGTCATGTCTAGTCTGATACTCTTTCTGTACTAATTCGCTGCATTCGTTTATTATGTGACTGATTGTTTCGTCTCTATCAATACATAACCTGTATTTACTGTTTTGTTGCGTCTTATCTCTAATCGCTGATATGGTTTGTCCTTATGGCGTTGTTTTGTCTCCTTGCAAATTTTTCACACCTGCGTTAGATGTTAGTCCTCTTGAGTCTGAGTGACAGAGAGACTCCTTAGGTCTCCAGGACCTTTTTCAGTATTCTGGTAAATCACAACAATGTTTTAGTTTGGATGGTCTCCACTTGCCCACTTATTTCCAAGTCCTCCAGTTCCCTTAATAATCCTTCAGTGACTGCACAAAGAGCACCAATTACAATTCGTATCACTGTTACTTTCATGTTCTACAGATTTTTTTTTCAATTCTCTAGCAAGGTCGTGGTACTTATCCTTCTTTTCGCTTCCTTTCAATTTTACTTTGTGGTCAGCTGGCTCAGCAAAGTCCACGATTTTGCTAGTTCCCTTTTTTGTTAATTATTTTAAGGTCTGGTCGTCTGCCTGAGATTAGGTGATCCGATTGTACGTCAAAATCCCAGAGGATTTTGTGTGTCTCATTCTCCAGGACAGATTCTGGGTTGTGCATATACCATTTGTTCGTATGGTCAAATTATTATTATTATTATTATTATTATTATTATTATTATTATTATTATTATTATTATTATTATTATATACTCCTTTAGAGCTTTTTGCATCAGTGTTAGATGATGGGTGTTTCACTGGAGTTTGAGTGACAGCAAGTCTCCTCAAGTTACCAGGACTCGTCTCAGGATTCTGGCCGTCCTAAGCAATGCTGTCGTTTGGATAGTCTTTACCCGTCCGCTAACCTCCAAGTCTTCCAGGCCTTTTAATCATCCTTTAGTTATTGTGCCTAACGCACCAATCACCATAGGCACAATCGTTACTTTCATGTTCCACAGCTTTTTCAATTCTCTTGCAAGGTGAAGGTATTTATCCTTCTTTTCACCTTCCTTCAGATTTATTATTATTATTATTATTATTATTATTTTACTTCCTTTTCACGCAAGCATTAGCTGATAGCCTTTTACTTGATTCTGAATGACAGCAAAGCTCCTTAAGTCTCCAGGACTCTGCTTTGTATTCTGGTAAATTTTAACAACGGTCTCGATTCGACCTCTGCTTCCTAAGTCTTCCAGTTTCTTCACTAAGCCTTTGGAACCGCTCCAAGTGTTCTAGTTACAATTGGTTTATATTAATAATCGCATGTTCCACGACATTTTTGTGGTCCTTGACGATGTCCAAGTATTTTTTCCCTCTTTTTGCTTTTTTCTCAGTGATCTGCTGAGAAGGCAAAGTTGACTATGCGACAGGCTCTGTTTTTGCTTTTTTTTTTTCGTTTTTTTTTTTTGTTAATTATCTTTAACTTTGATCTTCTGGCCGGGATAAGATGATCAGTTTGTATCTCAAAATCCCAGAGACATTTGTGTTTCTCGTTCTTTAGGTCGGATTCTAGTTTTTTCATTACCATATTGTTCTGGCCCCGGAAAGGGTCACTAATGAAAACGCAGACACGGATATTAGATAAGAGATTATATTACACAAGAAAGATAGAGTTACATAGAAAAGGTGAGAAGTCTCGTACTGTCTCGGATAACTCCGGTATTGTTCACCTGGCAGCAAAATATCTCAGGACTAATAAAGGTGAGAAGAGTCCATTATGGTGAGATGGGTAAGGCTCCCACAACACATATTCTTATTCTTCTTCTTATTATTATTATTTGATACTATTCTGATTCGATTGCTGCTTAGCAAAATAATTCGACAATATGAAATAATATCGGAACTTTTGAATAAGATAATTCATGCCAGTATGTCATATTAAATCTAAAAAATATTCATAACATTATTTTTTTAACATATGCTATATGCTCATAAGATTTTGGAACGTTTTCATCTAAAAATAGATTCCTAAAACATTTCTTTGAATATTTCAGATGATGTGGTGTGACATGATGTTCTATTGTTGCATGGAGAATATGTATATGCAGAACCAGTCCATGTTCAGCAACTACCCCAAAATGATGGCTTTGTACAACCGCATGGCTTCCCACCCAAAGATGGCTGCTTACCTGAAGAGCCGATGCAACAGCTGCTGGTAAAATGCAGGAGACATAAATTTATCATCCTAAAATATATCTACATATATACATACATATATATGTATACTGAATAAAATATATCTTTCATTTCTAGATTATATTTGTTCTGCGTTTTTATGTTATCGAGTTAAATGATCTATACACACACACACACATACACACATACGAACATCCACAATAAACATTAACACAAACACATACACACCCATGTATGTATGGGTGTTCTTGAAAAAATAAGAAGCTTCGTAATATAATGGCCGAGGGATTTCGTTTTATATATCATGCCTTTGGGTTTAGTTAGGCTGAAAACCTTTCGGCTCAGTGCATGGGTTAGCTAGGTGCAAACATGAGTGTAGGTGTTCACGCACGTGCGGAGCGGACGTGTCATTCAGAGATGTCACAATAAAAATCCCAGATAGAGGATGTAATCAGGAATGTGAGTGACGTCACGCACCGGAAACGTAGGCTGAAATTTGAGAAAAGTCAGTTAGTTGAGTTTCTGCCTCGGGAGAAGACGGTTGGATTTCAGACGAGGCCAGACGAATTTGTGCGCTACGGGCGCTGCACGTGATGGGGGACAGATGAAAAAGGCATCATAGAAAGATTGTGCATCTCTCTTTCTTATGTCGAAATCTTTAACTCAAAGGTAATAAAAGGTTTCGTACCTGAACTAAGAAGTCGTCAAGTGTTTTTCGTGTTTCGGGATTCCTATGTTATCTATATATGAGTTATGAACATTCTATGTACATTTCACGTATCCGTATCATGGGTATGTTATATGGCGTCGTCTGTGGTACCTGGTTATATTTTTGTTTGACGTTCACCTGCTTCCTGTGGGCGTACGCATCTGCCACCATCATCATGTCCATTTCACACATATTCATGCATGGCTATATTTTAGCTTAACATTGCATTACAATAAATTATTCAGATTATATAAGAGGAGCCTGATGTCTCTACGTCTAGACAGACCAGTCATTAGAAAGTGCAGGATGGTGAAAGAGCCACCCACTCGCCAGACCAGAATTCTTAAAATTTTGCATTTTCTTCAAAAATTGAAAATGTCTTTCAAGGCAGTGTTTCATTCATTGTTCATTTCACACTCGATACTTGTACAACACATGCTGTATTTTGAAGAAAATTAATGTTTTCTCCATTGTTCATTTCTGCCTTGGTAAATTCAGCTTCAGTATCTTAAAGAAAATTGATAGCTCATTTTTGTCTGTGTAAATACACCTTTATTGAAGGTTTGGTTTGGTTTCTTTGTTTAATGGCATATCAACTCTTTTTAGGTTATTTAATGCCAAATCCATCGTTCTAGAACAGTAGCGGTACTATTTAACCCATAGCTGGTAGGATAACGGGGTTCATACCTTTCCCAAGGGTATTTGTCCGAAAGTGAACGTAATAGCGCGACTGGAGTACGAACTCGTGTACTACGATTCCGTAGTCCATTGCTTTAATCATTACACCACGAGGACACCCCACCTTTAATCAAGTTAATTTTTCATCATGGACAGTATTTTGAAGATAATGATCTTTTCTGTTTCCGTTCTTTTCTGTCTTTTTAAAATACAATTTCAGGTTTTGGGCATATCTTAAATGTTACTGTCACGGCCCCAAATCGATGAATATATTATAAAGAGACTATGTTGAATATTAATCTTTAAAATAACAAGTTTCAGTCTCAATACTTTGAAAACACCTCATATAGTCAAGATCGTGAGTTTCTCATAAACCATCTGAGATAGAAAAACAGACAGATCAACAGAATAGACTACATTAAAGACAAACTAATTATAAATCTCTGAAAGATGAAGCTAAATAATTTACAGAAATTGATGATTAAGATCGAAAGAAAAAAGTTCTTACAATTAAAAGCTAGTAAGGGAGTAGTGTGAGGGACAAAAAACCTACAAGCGACATTACTATTTATCGACTTTACAAGGCCTTCGATTCCATACACAGAGGGAAGTTGGAACAAATCCTACTAGCATACGGCCTACCAAAAGAAACCGTAGCAGCAATAACGATTCTCTATAGAAACACCAAAGTGAAAATACGTTCACCGGATGGAGACACAGAATATTTCGACATTGTAGCAGGAGTACTACAAGGGGACACGCTAGCCCCATACCTCTTTATCATCTGTCTAGACTACGTGCTTAGAACTTTGATCGATAAAATCAGAGAAAATGGCTTCGTGCTGACAAAGAAAAGAAACAGAAGGTACCCTGCAAAAACAATTACCGAAGCCGACTACGCCGATGACATAGCGTTACTGGCGAGTACACCCAACCAATCCGAAACACTACTGCATATTTTGGAACGAGCCGCCGAAGGCATTGGCCTCCATGTCAATGCACATAAAACTGAATATATGTGTTATAACCAAACAGGCGACATCTCCACACTAGACGGAACCTCTCTGAAACTGGTTGACAAATTCACCTACCTAGGAAGCAGTGTCTCATCAACCGAAAAAGACATCGACACACGGCTAACGAAGGCATAGACGGCTATCGATAGGCTAACGATCATATGGAAATCAAACCTGATCGATAAAATGAAACTCAGTTTCTTCCAGGCAGTGGTTGTGTCGATACTGCTATATGGAAGCACTACTTGGACGCTAACAAAATTGATGGAGAAGAAGCTAGACGGCAATTACACAAGAATGTTAGACGAACCTGACATGCAGGACACTGCTGGAGAAGTATGGATGAGCTCATAAGAGATGTACTCCTATGGACCCCCACATATGGCCAAGCAAAAGCAGGACGACCAGCTCGAACATACATACAACAGCTATGTGACGATACGGGATGTAGCCCTGAAGACCTGCCAGAGGCGATGAAAGATATGGAGAAGTGGCGAGAAAGGGTCAGGGATATCCGTGCTAGCGGCTCGACATGATGATGAGGATGATGATGAAGGGAGTTGTACCCTCCACTATACCTCGATGTAGTAGCTATTAAAAAGGAGCCTTCTGGTTGCCCTCGACAATGGTCGCCAACTTTACTTATTTAAAATTGTCTGATTATCTATGACATGACAGGAAATATTCAGAGGGGCACTATAGGCAGAAATGAGCAAAGGAAACAAAGATGGAAGAAAAAATAGACTAACCTGAGTTAGTGGTGTAATGGTTATCGTCGTAGGACAGACTGAGTTCTTCAGCCATGGTGAGGCAAGTAGTCTAGGAGAAGGATAACTCAAATTCAAACCTGTTAGTGGAGGTGCTCGTGGTGTAATGATTATCGTCGTAGGAAATGGACACGGCGACACAAGTTCAAATCCTCGACCAGGCTAATTGCATTTCACATAACACTAATACCCTTGGGAAAGGTATGAATCCAATTATTCTCCCTCCAGCTATGGGTGAATAGTAGGACAGACTGAGTTCTTCGGCCATGGTGAGGCAAGTAGTCTAGGAGAAGGATAACTCTGAATTCAAACCTGTTAGTGGAGGTGCTCGTGGTGTAATGGTTATCGTCGTAGGAAATGGACACGGCGACAAAAGTTCAAATCCTCGACCAGGCTAATTGCATTTCATATAACACAAATACTCTTGGTAAAGGTGTGAATCTAATACTTCTCCCTCCAGCTATAGTTGAATAGTAAACTGAGTCGGATCTTCAGCCTTGGCGAGGCAACTAGTCTAGGAAAAAGAAAACTCTGAATTCAACCCTGCTAAACCCCGCTTATAAATTGACCCTCTGTCCTATGCTGCCCGAGCGGAAAGGTTGGTTGTTACATCTGCGGGTGTCGAAACACCATAATTAATAATGTGTCTAACATAAGATCTATCCCTTAGACGAATATGTTGGGTGTGTGTGTGTGTATGATACACTGATGACAGACATAGTAGTGGAAAAATGAATAGTACTCAAAGTTGACTTGACTAGAACATTTATTTACAAGGACAAACACATATTGGATGGTACACAATACATTTATCAATATGGGCTGAGCTGTGCGTCACAGCTCCCTCGTGAAAAGGTAAATTATAAATCCATATTTGTTTCGAGGAATTTCAAGTCATCTTTCGTTTCGTGCTCCACACATAATCTTGTCCCGGTCTCGTGTATCCACGAGAACTCAAAACAGTAGGGGTGAAAAGGCAGGAGGTAACTCCGCCTGAAACAGAAAAGGGTTTAGCTCCCTTTGACCGTTAGATCGTCCTAACATTGGTAAATATGGACAGATAAATAGTGAGATAAATTAAGACACACTGAAATGGATAAAGTAATTGGCTAAAATTGATTAATGATATTAATCATAACAACATTACAATGCTTAAGATAAATGGAGATACTGAGATAGGTAGATAGCTAAATGATTATGAGTGATGTCTGAAATAAAGAAATGGTGCAAGTATAAAAAAGGCACACAGACATGAATAGATAGGGAAACACACTCTAAGGTATAAAGTAATGACGTCAAACTGATGGATGATATCACTGATAATTGAGGAGAGATAAAGTGATACAGATGGCTTGATAAAAAAATGACATTGATATGAACAGATGAAGAGAGAGAAATTAAGGAATGATTTTTAAAAAAAAGAAAGGATGTTGGCATAAACATACAGTTGAATAGATAGATAAGAACAGACGAAGATAGATAGATAGAAATGAACAGACTAAGATAAAAAGATAGATAGATATGAACGGACGAAGATAGATAGATAGATAGATAGATATGAACAGACGAAGATAGATAGATAGATAGATAGATATGAACAGACGAAGATATATAGATAGATAGATATGAACAGACTAAGATAAAAAGATAGATAGATATGAACGGACGAAGATAGATAGATAGATATGAACAGACGAAGATAGATAGATAGATAGATAGATATGAACAGACGAAGATAGATAGATAGATAGATATGAACAGACTAAGATAAAAAGATAGATAGATATGAACGGACGAAGATAGATAGATAGATAGATAGATATGAACAGACGAAGATAGATAGATAGATAGATAGATATGAACAGACGAAGATAGATAGATAGATAGATAGATAGATAGATAGATATGAACAGACGAAGATAGATAGATAGATAGATATGAACAGACGAAGATAGATAGATAGATAGATAGATAGATAGATAGATAGATATGAACAGACGAAGATAGATAGATAGATAGATAGATAGATAGATAGATATGAACAGACGAAGATAGATAGATAGATAGATAGATATGAACAGACGAAAATAGATAGATAGATAAATAGATATGAACAGACGAAGATAGATAGATAGATAGATATGAACAGACGAAGATAGATAGATAGATAGATAGAAAGATAGATAGATAGATAGATAGATAGAAATGAACAGACGAAGATAGATAGATAGATAGATAGATAGATAGATATGAACAGACGAAGATAGATAGATAGATAGATAGATAGAAATGAACAGACGATGATAGATAGATAGATAGATAGATATGAACAGACGAAGATAGATAGATAGATAGATAGATAGATATGAACGGACGAAGAAAAATAGATAGATAGATTGTGGAAATTTGTTAAGGAACTGGTGATCCTGTTTCACCGAATATCAGCAACCCCTTGGGGTCACGTGGTGTCCACTATGAAAAAAAGAGCTAAGACTGAAGATTCTCCCTCTTTTTGCCACTCCCACCGCTGTTAGCAACAGGTTCATTCGTAGCAGCCCTTGGCAGCAAACGTATTTGGTACCTTCCACCAGCCAGGACCCAAGAGCGACGAACGCACGTGCTGAGTTAAAAGGAACAGGACACTCAGCTAAGTTCCAGCAGGCATTTTATCTGCAAAACCAAGCCTTACCTTACCTTACCTTAAACATTTACCTTATAACTTTATCTTATAACAACTTTACAACTAAACTTTACAAACCTTACAAAAACCTATCACTTATCTGAGCCTTGAATTTTTTATTCAAACTCTTACATATTCGTTGTTTGTTCCATTTGGTGTAAAACCCTGTTTATTGTTGTTGTTGTTGTTGTTGTATATAAATTTTGTTGCACTAAAAGCCGTTCGTCTCCTTTCTTCAAAAGCTGTCAACCAACTCCCTACTGCTGTTGAAGTACGGTTTATTCTTTTACAAAACATTGGAATAAACCGGGCTTTTCGGGGCTTAAAAAAATTCCCCACAAGATAGATAGAAACAGATTAAGATCATAGAAAAATAGGCCCAGACTGATTAATTGAGATAGATAGATAGATAGATTTGAACAGGCATAGATAGATAGATAGATAGAAACAGATTAAGATAATTGATAAATAGGCCTAAACTGAGTAATTGAGATAGATAGATAGATAGATATGGACAGGCAAAGATAGATAGATAGATAGATAGATAGATAGATAGATAGATAGATAGAAACAGATTAAGATCATAGATAAATAGGCCCAGACTGAGTAATTGGGATAGATAGATAGATAGATATGAACAGACATAGATAGATAGATAGATAAATATGAATAGACATAGATAGATAGATAGATAGATAGTTATGAACAGGCATAGATAGATAGATAGATAGAAACAGATTGATATTGTAGATAAATATGCCCAGACCGAGATAGATAGATAGATAGATAGAAGAATGATTTTTTTTAAAAAGAAAAGCTGCCAGCAGAAGTAGACAACATAATAGAATAAATAATCACTGAGAGATATATAAAGGGTAATTAATATTTTAAAGAAAAATTACAAGCATAAGCAAACAATACAGTTGAATGAAGACTGAGATAGATTGTTATTTGGATATGAAAAACTATTTATACAGACTGTCTACATTCTCACAGTCCGACTCACACGTGGGGGGAGAGGAAAGCCTTCTGAGGGTTTATTTGCGAATCTTCCTTCTTCCTACAAAGAGGCATCCCTTGTGATCGATTTACACTAACGCCTAACCCAACTTATGTCTTTGGGTTTCAAAACTCAACCCCCACTTAAATTCAAAGTTTTCCTTTCTTATAGAATATCTTCTTGATTATTTCATCTGCAAGTCATATAAGAACACGTGTCATTAACTTTTATTTTCTTCGCTGGTCGACAAGATTTGATTGGTTTATCATCCATATCCTATTTTCTCAAAAGTTATTTTAAACCTCGTGACCACCTTTGCTCGCGTTTAACCTTTGCAAAGAACTAGACTTAGACTCAAACAGTTGTAATCAGTCCACAACCTTACCAAACTAAAAAGTAAAGTAATTAATATAGTCAATTATCAATAAAATAATATAAATATTTACAACGCTAATTGTTTTATACCCCTTGTATTTTGTAGTTGATCGGCGAAGATTCAGTCGGTGTGTTCGACAGGCCATGCCGACTGGGCTATGTATGTGATATATAATGAGAAAATGTTTTATGAAAGTAAATATTTGAAAAGAAAAACTTTCAAATATTTATTCAGTTTCATTAAAAAAAACTATTATATTTTATTTTATTTTTTTCGATACAATCAAATTCGCTTATATTTTTCAATATATTCTTCTTAAACCTTCAGGGTAGGTTGTAACTTTTTAATAATAGATCTTTTGTTATATCTAGTTAAAGCTATGAATATACACTAATTATTATCATTTATAAGTAAAATGTTACGCGAAAAATAGTTAAAAAAGAAAATCATTTAAATCGTATAGTTTATAAAGACTTCTGTATTACGTTTTTAATTAAAAGAAATTGTGTTGTGTTTTTCGATATCTTCCTCTTTTGCCAGCAGGATAGGAACTTTTTTAATTAACTTTATGTCACATTTTGTCCAGGATAGGGAGGTGTTGTAAATGTTGGAAGGATTCTTCAAAAGGAAGTGCAGTTTCTACAGACTCTGTTTGGAATATTCCATTCGTCATAGATGATGTGACATAGCCAGCGGAAGGAGAGAAAGCAAAGAAATCAAAGAAAGGAAAGAAAAATGAAAGAAAAGAAAGTCAAAAGAGAAAATAAAGAAGAGAGCGTAAGAAAGAAAAACGAACTAGACAGAATAAAAAAAAAAGAAAGAAAGAAAGAAAAGAAAGAAAAAGTTAAAGAAAAGAAAAATGATGGAAAAATAAAAGAAAAGAAAAGAAAATGAAGAAAAAACGAAAGAAAGAAAACCGAACAAGAAAGAAAGAAAAAAAGAAAGAAAAGAAAATAAAAAAATAAAAAGAAAATAAAAGAAAGTATCGAAAATAATAAAAAGAAAAAAAAACATAAAAAAGAAAAACAAACAAGACGAAATAAGAAAGAAAGAAAATAGGAAAAAACAAAGAAAGAAAAGAAAAGAAAAGAAAAGAAAAGAAAAAAGAAATAATGAAAAATAAAGAAAATATCGAGAGAAAGAAAAGAAAAAAAGGAAAGGAAAAATAAAAGGATGTAGAGAAAAAAAGAAAGAAAAACAAAGAAAGACAAAGAAAGAAAGAAAAAATAAATAAAAGAACAAAAAAAAAGAAAGAAAAATAAAGAAGAGATAAAAAAAAAGAAATGAGGGAAAAGAAAGAAAGAAAGAAAGAAAGAAAGAAAACAAAGAAATAAAAATAAAGAAAAGATAAAAAAAATGAGGGAAAGAAAGAAAGAAAGAAAGAACATGGAGGAAAAGAAAAGAAAGAAAGAATGAAAGAAAAGAAAATTAAGAAAAGACCAATAAAAAAGAAAGAAACGAAAGAATTAGAAGAAGAAAAAAGCTAAAAGAAAAAGAAAAAGAAAATAAATAAAGAAAATAACGATGACAAAGAAAATGAAAAAAGAATAAAAGAAAGGAAAGAAAGAAAAGAAAGGAAAAAGAAAAAAAGGAAAAAGAAAAGAAAAATCAGAAAAAGGAAAGAAAGAAAAGAAAGGAAAAAGAAAGAAAAGGAAAAAGAAAAGAAAAATCAGAAAAAAGAGAAAAGAAAGAAAAAGCAGAGAAAAAAAAAAAGAAAAGTGAATAAAGAAAAAGACGAAAGAAAGCAAAAAAAAAAGCAAAAAAATAAATTAATTAATAAAATAGTCATAATTAGATTAATTTTGTTTAAAATCTGTCTTGGCAATAAATTTCCCGTTCGTTAATCAAAAAAATCTCCAACCTATAAAGAAACAATTTTAATTATATCAAGTTTTCAAGAGAATCACGTCTCATTATTTTTCTAGTCGATGTCTTTTTTCGGTTGATGAGACGCTCCTTCCTTGGTTGGTGAATTTGTCTACCAGTTTCAGAGAGCTTCCGTCTAGTATGGAAATGTCACCTGTTTGACTATAACACATATATTCAGTTTTGTGTGCATTTACATGGAGGCCAATGCCAGCGGCAGCTCGTTCCAAACGATGCAGTAGTGTTTCGGCTGACATCAATACACGCCTAACGAAGGCATGCACAGCTATTCAATCATATGGAAATTAAACCTGACCGATAAATGAATCGCAGTTTCTACCAGGCAGCGGTCGTGTCGATACTGCTATATGGATGCACTACCTGGATGCTAACTAAACGGCTGAAGAAGAAGAAGCTGGACGGCAATTACACAAGAATGTTGCGAGTAATATTGAACAAGTCCTGGCAGCAACATCCCACAAGGCACCAACTATACGGCCACCTGCCTCCCATCACGAAAAGTATACAAGCTAGACGAACCAGACATGCAAGACACTGCTGGAGAAGCAGGGGCGAGCTCATAAGTGATGTACTCCTATGAACCCCCACATATGGCCAAGCAAAAGCAGGATGACCAGCTCGAACATACATACAGTAGCTATGTGAGAACGCGGGATGTAGCCCTGAAGACCTGCCAGAGGCGATGAACGATAGGGAGAAGTGGCGAGAGAGGGTCAGGGGTATCCGTCCTAGCGGCACGACATGGTGATGATATATATATATATATATATATATATATATATATATATATATATATATATATTGCAAGAGTTTATGCTGTCACTATCCCACTCTGTGGGTTTGTTGCAGATCAAATGCTTTTGCCCGGCCATATGTGGGGGTCCATAGGAGTACATCACTTATAAGCTCGTCCCTGTTTCTCCAGCAGTGTCCTGCATGTCTGGTTCGTCTATCTTGGATAGTTTTCGTGATGGGAGGCAGGTGGCCGTATAGTTGGTGTCTTGGCATTTTTACCTTGTCCCATATTGTCAGCCAAGCTGTATTTTACAATAGATGTTCCAAATGGTGTGTCCGTTAATTCACCAGTTTAAACAATCTTTTCTGTACTATCGTTTTTTTGTGATTTTTGATCTTATATATTTGAATAATAGTTTTCAATTTCATTTAATATTTTTTACCGTTTGTAATTATACTTAATTTTTTTTAAATATATTTATTTCGCTTTCTTAAAAGCATTTTAATAACTTTCCATTCTTATTGTAATTTCAAATTTTCTCCAAATTTTACCTTTGTCTTTTGTTTTAGAAGAAAGCCGAAATGGCCCAAGGAAATTTTTCTAATGTATCTCCTTTAGAAAATTTCATAATTTCTCATTATTGATTTTATTTTTCCATTGATTCTCCTCATTTCATTAACATGAAATATCTGTGAACAATAATTTCAATCAATATCATCTCCCTTTTCTGACACTCACCACATGGTAAGTTTAGACCAGTCCTTCATTGTGTTCTACTGTATATCTATGGAGGTTATTTACTAATAAATCTTGGGCTGTAGAATACACCGACCCCCTCCCCCAACGAGTGTCCTGGATATGACACTAAACAATCTGATGTTGAGGTTCCAGCAATGCTGGAGATTTGGGGAATGCGGAGTACCCCTTCATTGCCATTGCTCCCAGGTACTCTGGCCCAGAGTGGTAGAACCTGATAAGGGTCCTATCTATGGATTAAATAGAACTAAACCCCGCTTCTTTCACTATAGTGATTTTTGCATTTAAACTGCGTATTTATGCTAAACTGAATTGTTTAAAATAGAACTGTTTTGACATTGGAACTGCGTACTAGTGCTGAAATGAATTGCTCGAAATAGAACTGTTTTGACATGTAAACTGTGTACTTATGCTGAACTAAATTATCTGAAATAAAACTGTTTGACATTTAACTCTGTGTATTGCCCAGTCAGCTGGGGCTGTAGAATACACTGACTGCACCTCTGCAGAGGGGTAAGACCCACCCAACGAGTGTCCTGGGTATGACACTAAACAGTCTGATGGTGAGGTTCCAGCAGTGCTAAAGCTTTTGGGAATGCGAAGTACCCCTTCATTGCCATCGCTCCCAGGTCCACTAGGGCCCGGCGTGGTAGCACCTGATAAGGCCCTATCTATGGGTTAAATAGAACTGAAGTATATACTTATGCTAAACTGAATTGTTTGAGTAAACTGAATAGCTTGAAATAGAAATGTTTTTGACAATTAAACCGTACTTTCATTTAAACTGCGGGCTTATGCTTAACTGAATTATTTGAAATGGAACTGTTTTTCGACATTAAAACTGCATTTACACTTAACTGAATTGTTACATACAACTGCTTGAATAGTTTAAAATAGAAATGCAATTTAATGGCCGAGGGATTTCGTTTTATATATCTTGCCTTTCGGTTTAGTTAGGCTGAGAACCTTTCGCCTATTGCATGGGTTAGTTAGGTGCAACATGAGCGCAGGTTTTCACGCGCGTGCGGAGCGGACGTGTCATTCAAAGATATCACAATAAATATCCAAGATAGTGGATGTGATCAGGGATGTGAGTGACGTCACGCAACTGAAGCGTGGGCTGAGATTTGAGAAAAGTCAGTTAGTTGAGTTTTGCCGTCTGAAGAAGAAGGTTGACTTTCGAGGGCACCTCTGGTGGTGTAATGGTTAGCAAGCTTGACTAGCAAACCTACACGAGTGAGTTCGAGTCTCATTGGGCGCCCCTTTCATTCGGCCTTGTGCCACATCGAAGAAGGTTGACTTTCGCTAGCTCGCCGTGGCCTTGCGGCGTATGCGCACGTGGTTCAGGACAGATGGAAAATTCAGGTGTATCTCTCCCCTTATGTCGAAAAAGCTTTGAATTCGAAGGAAATAAAAAATGTTTCCTACCTGAACTAATAGGTCGTAATTGTTTTTGTGTTTCGGGATTCCTATATCATATATGAACATTTAATGAATATTATATGTACGTTTCACATATTCACGTATGGGTATGTTACAGAAATGTTTTTGACAATTAAACTGTGTACTTATGTTAAACTAAATTGTTTTAAATAGAACAGATTATTTACATAAAATAACCAACAAAGGTTGATATGCCATAAATCCCAACAAACCAAACCAACTGATAAATCCTGTTTATACCTATATAGGGTGTCTCAAAATAGATACCACCCATTTATATTATAATGATGTATTACAGAGACGATTGCAGCAGTGGTCATTTGGAACAGGTCCTGTAAAAAATACATCCTTTTAGCAAACAATATTTTTGTTAATTGTTATTATATCAGGTTGGTTGGTTGTTTGACTTTCACGGCACATCAACCACTATGGGTTATTCAATGCCAAATCTGGTTTACATATATGAATTGTATATGATTTGTAACCATTTTTTATATGAACTCACTTTTTCTTCGTATAACTCACTTTTCTTTTAAATTCATGTTTTGATCCATTCGACCCACATGTAAGACCCCAGCAGGCACCACCACTCCGGGTCAGAGTTGACGCCCTACAATTTGTAATTGTTTAGATTTATGGTTTGCGTTCGTTTTTTTTGACAAAACGTTTTATATTTGGTTGATTAGTAGGTTAATTCATTGAATATTTCGGATTGTAATGATCTATCATATTTTTAGGTACAATTCTGCCTCTCTTAAGATGTTCTCAAATAGATCTCTCATGTTATCTGCTTTAAAATGTCGCTCTCTGGTGGTAACTAATACACCACATTCCATTAGGATATGTTTAATGGTGTAAGGTGCCTGGCATGTCGAACACTGTGGTGGTTGTTCCTGCTTGGGGATGAAAGAGTGGGTCAGTCTTGTATGACCAATACGCAGTCTGGATATAATGACTTATTCCATTCTTGATTTTCGAAATGCTGGTCTCCATTCTCCCAAAGTGGGCTTGATTTGGAAGAGCTTATTATTAATGCTATCATTGCATGATTGTTGCCATTTTGTAACAAAGAACCTATTTATTTGTGGTTTCAAGTCAGTATATAGGATGCTGGGATTGTCAGGGCTCAGATCTAAGGCTGATTTAGCTGCTGAGTCAGCTGTTTATTTGCCACTTACTCCAATGTGACTTGGAATCCAGCACATGATTATTTCTTTATTATATCAGGTTCAAGGACATGCATTTTTTTAGTTTCTTGTCTCGGTAATAAATAATTATAATATTAATGGGTTGTTCTATTTTGAGAGAGTTATGAACAATTTTGTCTCCAAATAAGTAGCAAGGTTAAATGTTTTTCTCTCTTGTCCAAGGCATTGTGATCGAGGATTAATAATTGTTATAATATACTATTTTTAAATGAAAAACAAAATAGAAACAACATTATTATTATTAGAGTTATTAACAGTCACATGGGCCCATCGTATATTGAGACACCCTATATTAATAGGTTGCATCTATTTTGAGACAGTTTGAAAGATTTTGTCTCCAAATAAGTAGTAAGGCAAAACATGCTTCTCTCTTATACAAGGCATCGTTATCGAGGATTAATTGTTGTTATAGAATACTATTTTCAAATTTAAAACAAATATAATATAATAACCGAGGAATTTCGGTTCATGCCTTTGGGTTTAGTTAGGCTGAGAACCTTTCGGCACAGCACATGGGTTAGTTAGGTGCAAACCTGATGCAGGTATTAACGCGCGAGCGGGGGCGGACGGGTCACTCAGAGATGTTACAATAGCCCGAGACGAAACGGGGTGACAGGGTGTGAATGACGTCACACACCGGAAGTGCGCGGAGGATTTGGGGAGAATCGAAAGAAAGTGAAGAGAGTTGAAAACTAGACGCCGAACGAGGAGGTTCGACTTTTGGGGCTCGCTGAGGCGAGACGAATTTGCGCACCGTGGGTTCCGCACGAGATCGGGGCCAAATCAATAAGACGGCATAGCGAGATTGTGTCTGTCCTCCTTATGTCGAAACCTTTAACTCAAAGTTAATAAAAAGGTTTCGTACCTGAACAAGAATTCGTGACGTGTTTTCGAATTTCGAGATTCCTATGTTCTTTATATGTTCTATCGTCATGAACATTATATGTTTATTTCGCACATGGCGTTTATTGTGGCTATGTAACACAAAAAAGATGACAAAATTATTATTAATAGAGTTATTAGTTGTCACCTGTCTCCCAGATATATTGAGACAGCTTATATTAATAGGATGCATGTATTTGGAGACATTTTCAAAAGTTTTATCTCCAAATACGCGGTGACTTCAATAAGATTCCAGGTTTTTTTTGTACAGGCATTTAAAATTAATGTAGAGTCTTGAAAAACCAGTATGTTATTGCTATACATCTTGTGAGATGACTGATCAATTTTTTTTTATTTCTGGTTAATTAAAACAGCTACAGCAGGAATTGGAATACACCCTAATAAAGCATGATTGTTACAGCCGGTGAATTTCAAAAAGGCAATTTGGATTTTAGAAGAAAGATATGCAATAAAATTCTGTTTTAAACTTGGAAAAAATGCCATCCGATGAAATCTGGATCTGCTGCTATGAGCCAGAGACCAAGAGACAGAATTCCTAGAGGAAGCTTGCTGGCTCTCCCAGAGCCAAGAGGGCCAGACAGAGCAAATCCACCCACAAACATTTAATGATCCATTTTTTTTGACAGCACTGGCATGATCTACATGCATTGGGTTCCCACTGGACAGGCAGTCAACAAGGAATACTATGTTGAGATTTTAAGGGAGTTCATGAAGATATTCCGTCGGAAGAGGCTAGCATTCTTCAAATCGGGTCAGTGGCATTTCCACCAGGACAATGCACCAGTCCACAACTCCAACCATGTCACAGACTATTTGACAAAGATGGGCATCAAGACAGTTCCCCAGCCTCCCTGTAGTCCTGCCCTTGCTCCCTGTGACTTTTGGTTATTTTCTTAAGCTCAGAGGCTGTCGTTATGAGAGAATTGAACAGATGAAAGAAGCTGTGACGAAGGTCATTGACACGCTCACACAAGAGGACTTCCATGGAGCTTTACATAAGTTGTGGTAACGGTACAACAAGTGCATTGCAGCCGGAGGAGATTACTTCAAAGGTGACTAGAGTTTCATGTGTGTACTGTCAATAAAAGTGCCTATACGAAAAAAAGTCTGGAAACTTATTTAATGATCATCGTAAGTAGTGGCACAAAATATATTTTCTCTCTTGTCCAAGGCATCGTGATTGAGGATTAATAGATATTATAGTATACTCACCTTCCTAGGAAGAAGTGTCTCATCAACCGAGACAGACATCGACACGCGACCAGCAAAAGCATGGACAGCTAACAATAGAATATTGGTCATGTGGAATTCAGACCTGACCGATGAAATAAAACGCAGTTTCTTCCAAGCAGCTGTCGTATCGATACTGCTATATGGATGCACTACATCGACGCTAACTTAATGGATGGAGAAAAAGCTTGATGGCAACTGCACAAGAATGGTGAGAGAAATAATGAAAAGGTCCTGGAGGCAACACCCCACTAAGCAGCAGCTATACGGCCACCTACCACCCAACACGAAAACTATCAAAGTAATACAGCTTCGTTTACAAAAAATCTCTTTCTTGGTGTTTTAATATTCAACTGGTCATCGCAAATTACAACAGATATGCAGTCGACTTTATTGCCTCCCCCATTCCAGAATTGAACAAGGAACCTAAATATGGTGACATATTCGATGCATGATTTAAACGTTAGGGCTACAATTTTCTCAATGAATTTCATCGCGAAGACGATGCATGAAAACCCATCTTCTTCTGAAAAAGACGGGTTTTCATGCATCGTTTTCTGAAGAACACGGGTTTTCATGCATCGTTTTCTGAAAAAGGCTGGTTTTTATGCATCATTTTCCGAAGAAGACGGGTTTTCATGCATCGTTTTCAGAAGAAGGCGGGATTTCATGCATTGTTTTCTGAAGAATACAGGGTTTCAGGAATCTTTTTATGAAGAAGCCAGGTTTTTTGCATCGTTTTCTGAAAAAGACGGGTTTTCATGCATCGTTTTCTGAAAAAGACGGGTTTTTATGCATCGTTTTTTGAAGAACACGGGTTTTCATGAATCGTTTTCTGAAAAAGACTGATTTTCATGCATCGTTTTCTGAAAAATACGGGTTTTCATTCATCGTTTTCTGAAAAAGACGGGTTTTCATGCATCGTTTTTTGAAAAAGACGGGTTTTCATGCATCGTTTTCTGAAGAACACGGGTTTTCATGCATCGTTTTCTGAAAAAGGCTGGTTTTTATGCATCGTTTTCAGAAGAAGATGGGTTTTCATGCATCATAAGAACCAGTCTTTTTTAGAAAACGATGCATAAAAACCAATCTTTTTCAGAAAACGTTCAATGAAAACCCATCTTCTTCAGAAAACGATGCATAAAAACCAGCTTTTTTCAGAAAACGATGCATGAAAACCCGTGTTCTTCAGAAAACGATGCATGAAAACCCGTATTTTTCAGAAAACGATGCATAAAAGCCCGTCTTTTTCAGAAAACGATGCATGAAAACCAGTCTTTTTCAGAAAACGATTCATGAAAACCCGTGTTCTTCAAAAAACGATGCCTAAAAACCCGTCTTTTTCAGAAAACGATGCATGAAAACCCGTCTTTTTCAGAAAACGATGCAAAAAACCTGGCTTCTTCATAAAAAGATTCCTGAAATCCTGTATTCTTCAGAAAACAATGCATGAAATCCCGCCTTCTTCTGAAAACGATGCATGAAAACCCGTCTTCTTCAGAAAACGGTGCATAAAAACCCGTCTTCTTCAGAAAAGGATGCATGAAAACCCGTTTTCTTGTCAGAAGACTTGATACTTTCATAAACGTAGGTTTCACAAATTTCATCTTTTTGAATAAACTCAGAGTATTTAAACTTAAACTAACAATGAAGCGACTTCATGAAATATTTTCATATGTCCCTATTTAGGGTTCAATACAACTGGAGTCACTTGTGGATTAATGTCTATCTTCATTGAAAATGGATGCGGTAACTAATCAAATCCTAAACGAGGCTATTTGCATTTTGAATTACGCTTGGGATTGGTATTCATCCGATTATTCTCCCTCCAGCTTTTAGTAGACATTTGGGAAGACTGAGCTGTGCTCTTAATATGGCAAGCCGTCTGAGAGAATGAAAACGCTGAACTAAAAAAAAAATGACCTCGTCTCAAAACCTATTGCAGCTGACGTGGTGAGGTAAATACGTACAATTCCCTTAAGTTGGAGAAACACATACAAGATGACAGCGTAACTTTGGCATGGTTCGTCAATGCAATCAGGGAAATATCAACCACAGTCGTTTTCAGAAGATGAGTTTAAATGCCATTATTCATCCCTGGCATTCAATTTTCTCAAGGGGTATAGGTTCTCAATTGCTTAGTGTCGAAAGTTGAGCAACAGAAAGACGTTAGAGTGGAAGATATGACAGCAGAGTAACAGTAATACCATTTACTTCTTTTAGCATCTAGCATGAAAAAATATTCCAACAAGGTCTAAAAATAGGCCACCGTAAGTTGGTCTTGGGATATTATCCTTATTCTTGAAAGATTTTTTAAAAAGCTGATGTAAATGTAAAGGGCACAGAAATAAGAAGGATTTTGCAATTGTAAAAAGACAAATTTTTGAACACAAAAAATAATTTTCCTCAATTTTTTTTCAAAAAATCTTTCTACCAAAAATTTGGACTACTAACACACACACTCACACACACATGCATTCTAATTCTGTTGGGTAGTTGGTTGGTTGGGTTTTATGGCATAACAATCTTTGTGGATTACTCAATGCCAAATCAATTTTTATACAAATAATCATTTCTATTTCAAAGAATACAATTTAATTGTAAAAAACACGTCTATTTCAGGCTATTCAGTTTAGTCAAACAGTGCAGTTTAGTATAAGTATAGTTTGCGCCCACACACAGTTAAATGTCAAAGCAGTTCAATTTCAAACAATTCAGTTTAGCGTAATTACAGTTTCAATGTCAAAAAGCCTTCTATTTCAAGTAATTCAGTTTAGCAAAGGTACACAATTTAGTTCTATTTGACCCATAAATAAATAGAACCCTCTCAGATGCGACCACTCTGGGACAGAGTTGACCTGGGAGTGATGGCAATGAAGGGGTAATCCGCTTTTCCCAAAGCTCCAAAGCTCCAAAGAGCCTCACGATCAGATTTTTTTGGGTCATACACAGGACACTCGTTGGGCGGGTCCTACCCTTCTGCAGAGGTGCAGCCGAATTAGCAATCTAATTCTGTATTCGTGACGTTTCAAGTTAAATTTGAATCTTATAGAATGTATGTGACAGTTTTACTTAAATACATTTGCGGCGCGTTATGAATTTGACACCTGTGAAGAGATGACGTTAATATTACGTTGATATTACGTGGAGGTGTCAGTGGTGTAATGGTTATCTTCATAGGAAATGGACACGGCGACACGAGTTCAAATCCTGGACGAGACTGATAGCATTTCGCATAGCACTAATACCCTTGGGAAAGGTATGAATCCAATTATTCTCCCTCCAGTTATGTAGGGCAGACTAGGTTCTTCGACCTTGGTGAGGCAACTAGTCTAGAAGGAAAACTCTGAATTAAACCTGTTAAACTACCCTTAAAAATTGACCTTGTATCATATCCTGCCCGAGTGGAGGGGTTGGTAAAAAAGGAGGTGCCCATGGTGTAACGGTTATCGTCGTAGGAAACGCACACGGCGACACGAGTTCAAAACCTGGAAAGACTGATTGCATTTCCCATAGCACTAATACCCTTGGGAAAGGTATGAATCTAATGATTCTCCCTCCAGCTATGTAGGGTAGACTAGGTTCTTCAGCCTTGGTGAGGCAACTAGTCTAGAAGGAAAACTCTGAATTCAAACCTGTTAAACTCCGCTTAAAAATTGACCTTGTATCATATCCTGCCCGAGCGGAGGGGTTGGTAAATATGATTATGTTCAAATTGGTAAACATAGCAGAGTTCACAGCTGGTTAATTTCAAAAATGCAATCTGGACTTTAGAAGAACGATATGCAATAAAATTCTGTTTTAAACTTGGAAAAAATGCCCGAGTGGAGGGGTTGGTAAATATGATTACGTTCAAATTGGTAAACATGGTGGAGTGAAATCTAAACATGTAGCAACAAATGATTCGGGAGACATTATTCAGCAAATAGATGAGCTGAGTCCTGATGTGTCAATCAACAGCAAACTTATTGTAGGGATATGTTTTAGTACGGGTGATCCAGATTTGACTTGACTTGCACTTGCCACAGTCTAGCAGCTTAGCCATTACACAAAAGGCGGGGGACTCTCTTCCTCGTTATTGTTTGAAAAAATAAACGGAATTGAACTTTAAATTAACGGAAAGTTAACTAACCGCATTCCCATGAAAAGGGGCTATTTTCTATTATCAAACTGTCTTATTTATTATCGATTGCGTCAGAAGCTACACTGTCGGCAGCGTAAATACAAAAAAAATACTGTGCATACGTTACTTAATGTCCTGGTAAAAATAAGAGGCTTTGTAGAAAAAGGAAGCTAGGATTGTACTCTTCCGAAATTTACATTTAACACCAAAAAAGAGTCATTTTCGTTTCAATTCTTGATCAAATTTCATTAATTAAATAGATGATTATTCTCTCCTACCAATTTTCGTTCTGATGGTAAAGTACAACTGAAATTAACCGCCCTCAAGTGAGGAATATTAAATAGGGCGGCCTTGAACAGGTAGCCATCTACCTAGTCATTTAAGGTAACAACCTGATTAGCCTGACAGTATAAATACCGAACAGGTCCTCGTTTGGTCGTCAGAGAAGACTTGTTGTCATTCGAACCACAACACTTCGTTTTCTTTGGTATTCGACAAGCAGAAAGCAAAGTCACCATGCCTAACTACACTCTCCATTACTTCAATGGCCGTGGCCGTGCCGAGATTCTCCGTATGATGATGGCTATGGCTGGCGTCAAATATATGGACAAGAGATATGAATTCTCTGATTGGGACCGTTGCAGGAATGGTAAGGAATATTTCTCTTGTAATAATTTTCATTTAGTGCTTTTTTCGAAATTCTCGTCGTATCTACTACGAGTCAAGGGGGTAGATTGCAATGTCACAACTTAAATTGACGAAATGCAAAGATTTCGTGTTGAAATGTGTCTTTAAAAAAAGCTCGGACCTTGCCGCTATTTATATTCATAAAATCTATTCTACCTCTAACTACGAAGATCATTAAATAAGTTTCCAGACGTTTTTCTTTCAAGAATAAAAATAATACCACTCGTTACAAGACCAATATACAGTGGATTATTTTTAGACTTTGTTGGAATATTGTTTCATACTAGATGCTAAAAGAAGTAAATGGTATTACTTCTCATTGTATCCCATTGAGTAAACGCTGTTACTCTGCTGTCATATCTTCCACTCTAACGTCTTTCTGTTGCTCAACTTTCGACACTAAGCAAGTGAGAACCTATACCCCTTGAGAAAATTGAATTCCAGCGATGAATAATGGCATTTAAACTCATTTTTTGTAAGGCGACTGCGGTTGATATTTCCCTGATTGCAGTTGACGAACCATGCCAAAGTTACGCTGTCATCTTGTATGTGTTTCTCCAATTTGCGGGAATTGTACGTACGTGGTGCATACGATAAGTTTCCAGACATTTTTCGTATGGGCACTTTTATTGATAGTACACGCATGAAACTCTAGTCCCCTTTGAAGTAGTCTCCTCTAGCTGCAATGTACTTGTGGTACCGTTCCAACAACTTCTGGAAGGCCCCATGGAAGTCCTCTTGTGTGAGCGTGTCAATGACCTTCGTCACAGCCTCTTTCATCTCCTCAATTGTCTCAAAACGACAGCCCCTGAGCTTAGGGAATAACCAAAAGTCACAGGGAGCAAGGACAGGACTATATGGAGGGTAAGGAACTGTCTTGATGCACATCTTGGTCAAATAGTCTGTGACAAGGGTGGAGTTGTGGACTGGTGCATTGTCCTGGTGAAAATGCCACTGACCCGATTTGAAGACTGCTGGCTTCTTCCAATAGAATGTCTTCCTGAACTCCCTTAAAACCGCAACATAGTATTGATTGTTGACTGTCTGTCCAGTGGAAACCCAGTCCATGTAGATCATGCCAGTGCTGTCAAAAAAAGGGATCATCAAATGTTTGTGGGTGGATTTGCTCTGTCTGGCCTTCTTGGGTCTGGGAGAACCAGCATGTTTCCACTGGGAACTCTGTCTCTTGGTCTCTGGGTTATAGCAATCGATCCAGCTTTCATCGCATGGCATTTTTTCCAAGTTTAAAACAGAATTGTATTGCATATCGTTCTTCCTCACGTCCAGATTGAATTTTTGAAATTCAGCAGCTGTGACAATCATGCTTTAGTAGGGTGTATTCCAATTAGTCCTGGAGCTGTTCATTTGAACTTGAAATCATGAAAATTGGTCAGCTATCTCATAAGATGTATATCAATAACATAGTGAATTTTCAAGAGTTTACGCCAATTCAAAATGCCTGTTCAAAAAATGTCTGGAAACTTATTGAAGGCACCACGTATGATTAGAATTGCACCTTTTATAAGAGAATATCTTATTCTCTTATTCATGGTGCAATGGTCACCATGTAGGGAGGTGCCCGGGGTGCAATGGTTATCATCGTAGGAAATGCACACGGTGACACGAGTTCAAATCCTGGACCAAGCTAATTTCATTTCACATTGCACTAATACCCTTGGGAAAGGTATGAATCCGATTATTCTTCCTCTAGCTGTGGGTAAAGAGTAGGGCAGACTAGGTTCTTCAGCCTTGGTGAGGTAACTAGTCCAGGAGAAGGAAACTCTGAATTCAAAACTGTTAAACTCCGCTTAAAAATTGTCCTTGTTTCATATCCTGCCAAAACGGATGGGTTGGTAAATATGGATGCTGCTAAAAATTAATGTTTTATTCAATGTTTGAAAGGTAATAATGTAATAATTTTTTTCTAGGACCGGGGTATATCGAAAATAGCCAGGTTTATCTAAAGTTCTACGATGGAGCTTGATAATTTTTATATCTTAGAATATTCGGACTATTGATCACATCTTCATTTTTATATTCACAATCTTTCGGCCGATATGTCCTTCAGCCTTCTTCAAGTGTTTCATGGTGCACCCTGAAACCTACACAAGACCTTGAACTGAACTCTTTATTTAATCCCCGATGGTACTATTTACCAACCCCTCCGCTCGGGCAGGATATGACATAAAGTCAATTTTTTAAGCGGAGTTTAACAGGTTTGAATTCAGAGTTTTCCTTCTCCTAGACTAGTTGCTTCACCAAGGCTGAAGAACCTAGTCCGTCCTACTATTTACCCATAGCTGGAGGGAGAATAAGGGGGTTCATACCTTTCCCAAGGGTATTTGCCCGAAAGTGAACGTAATAGCGCGACTGGAGTACGAACTCGCGTACTATGATTCCGCAGTTCATCGCTTTAACCATTACACCACGAGGACACCCGATGGTAGAGTGCTCCAGTTCCGTTAACCATGATCGGAAACCAGTGTTAAGTTATAGTAAGTATTCCTTCTTAGTGTTACTTATAGTTCGGACTGAACCTTGAACCTCCAGAAGATTTCACTCAAAATTACTTTTCAACAAAACGCTTTATCCACTGTACCATGCGTCTTTACCGGGGACACTTTTGGGTGGCAAATTGCACCCAAAAAAATTTCAAAGTAATATGGACTAAAGTTGTATTTCGCCCTTACGCATTTATATATCAAGCAAGTATTTCGAGTGACAGTCGTTGCTCTCCAGACAAAAAGATAAATTTGGTAAACATTAGTCATTATTAAATCACCCACAAATGAAGGCTTGATAGCAGAAACACTTTACTTACGGGGCCCTGATTATTAACTACAAGACCGTCGGGAAAAAAAAACAAGGAAACTAAAAAGAGATCGCTTGATCGTCGGACGTAATTCCCAAACAAAATCAACCTGCTGTAGAATATACGAAATAATACTTTTCTTGAGAACATCTTGACAATCAGCACATTTACTCCAGTGAGATTCCCAATTGTCGAAGCTCCTCCAGAAATACTTCCTTAAACAATTTTAGCATATTCTACGTCCTTAAATATTATCCTTGGGTTGAGTTTTAATTTAAAAATGTAAACTTTCGTAAAATCTTCGTAAATAATTATATGACTTCACTAAACTAATAATAAAAATTATATGAAAGCAATCATTACTTAAATATATTTATATTCCTGTCTGACTCCCCGCCAGACAGGATTTGACACAAGGTTTTTTTTATAGTAGGGGTTTTAGGGAAGGGGGAGGTAGGACAAGAGCCGAGACTCATACCCTGCTCGATTGTTGGTCATCTGGCTCACATTGCACCGTGAGCCTGATGACACTGTAGGGACTTAAACTAATCCATGGCAATTTTTTTTTTCATCATACAACGTGTGGAAGCACGTGCGATACCCTAGCCTCATCAGCTGCCATCCAGGGTGATAACATAGTTTCGGTAGCTCAAGTTTGGTATGAATACTTTCTCATAGCTTGAACTAAACCAATTCTAGTGCTATGCTTTGTTTTTCAGTGGTTTCATTACGCGCTTGAATGTGGCCTGGCAGCCTCAAATCTATCATTGACCTAAATATCCTGTCCATCACGAATTCCAAACAGCGCGGTTGAAAAGCCGGGGGGGGGGGTATCGAAACTTCCTGATACAAAAACAAATGCACCTTTTTAGTGGTTTCCATATTTGCCAAACCCTTCACTCAGGCAGGATATGACACAAGGTCAATTTTTAGGCGAAGTTTAACAGGTTTGAATTCAGAGTTTTTCTTCCACTAGATTAGTGGCCTCACTAAGGCTGAAGAACCAAGTCTGCCCTACTATTTACCCATAGCTGGAGGGAGAATAATTGGATTCAAACCTTTCCCAAGGGTATTAGTGCTATGTGAAATGCTATCAGTCTCGTCCAGGATTTGAAGTCGTATCTCCGTGTCCATTTCCTACGGCGATAACAATTACACTACGGACACCTGCACTCTGTCAACCCCTCCGCTCGGGCAGGATATGACACTAGGTCAATTTTTAAGCGGAGTTTAACAGGTTTGAATTCAGAGTTTTTCTTCCCCTAGATTAGTTGCCTCACCAAGGCTGAAGAACCTAGTCTGCCCTACTATTTACCAATAGCTGGAGGGAGAATAATTGGATTCATACCTTTCCCAAGGGTATTCGTGCTATGTGAAATGCAATCAGTCTCGTCCAGGTTTGAACTCGTGTTGCCGTAGTCATTTCCTACGACGATATCAATTAGACCAGGGGCACACTTTTAATGGTTTCAACTATTCCTCTATAACACAAACGATTTCCGAAAAAACCTTGTTAATACATTAAGGTTATCTTTTGAGATACCATCACTTCGGGTTCTAATAGACTTTTCTGTAGTGGCAACTAAACGGTGATTCCACACCAACCAGAGCAATGGAACTAGAACATTACAACCGAATGTACTTTAGTGCCATATCTTGCACAGGTGTATCACGTTCTTTATTCTGTTTTTTTTCTATTTCATTTTTAGACGTTGTTGGAAAGATTATATATATATATATATATATATATATATATATATATATATTTGAATGTATTAGTTTTGAAATTTTTTTAATGAAAACATGATTAATACTATCCAGTAGAGCCTGAAATAAATCGGTGTACACTCCCTACTTGACATCTTAATAACTCAAAGTTTCACGTATTTTTACCGTAAGGAGTGATTTTTTTCGTATTTTTTCGATTTTTGATTCATTTCATTTTCTTAACTGCTTCTTGATAGTTGTTTTGCAAAAAAAAAAAAAACTCCATGAAACCCAGGAGTCACAGTCTCAATTCCATAAATTATATATATATATATATATATATATATTATGTAATAGCGCTATCCAAGATATTGAGCACTCTCCATATTATATTACACTTGGTTCGACACATACCCACAAAGTAATTTAGAGACAACTAGCATTGTTATAATATATATATATATATAATTAATGATTTACTAATTTACTAGTGCACTAATTTTTAAACTGAACTATTAATGTTTTTTCCAGATTTCCCCTGCAATTACCTCCCCTGTCTGCAGATGGACGATGGCTACATGATGCCCGAGACCATGGCTATTTGCAGGTATTTGGCCCGTGAATACAGTAAGTATCTCATACCTTTGATATATTTAATTCAATGCCTATAAATTAATAACATACTATTGACAACCAATAACACATTTGAAGAAGGCAATAAAAAACTGTCTGAAACGTTTGAAGCCATAAAGATTTCATGGCATAATTTACATGAACATGATCTAATATATATATATATATATATATATATATATATATATATATATATATATATATATAGAACAAGTAAAAGTTTTCTTGGAGATCCGTTAGGCGAACCCTGGGTTCGGTATTTCTGGCTCTTTAAGGGATGCTAATCTTGCTCTATTTAGTGTACATATTAGCTTAGGTGACTGTTGGTATTTTTTTGTTTTGGCAAGGAATTGCAGTATTGGTAGATTATTTTCAAGCGGTACAGATGTTTTTAGTAATTAATTCTTTATTATTTTTTCTAGATATCGATTTTTAATATTTTTTTTTTATTTAAAAAGTGCATTATCTGCTTTTTACACCCCACCAGAGCTATAGAAATTGTTATAAAAATAATGATATTTTTATAACAATTTCTATATAAGTTAGCCGACCGTTTTCAATGATGACACAAAGGCTTCCTTTTTAATAGCTACTCCAGTGAGGTCTAGGAAAGGGCGCTACTATTTTCCCTTGAATACTTCTCTTTACTCTTAATCCGTACCTTATTATTCCGAGTGTGAAGCAAGGAGGAATGAAGTAGCATTTTCGGAGTCTTTGGTCTAACTCAACCGGGGCTTGAACACCGGTCTCCCGGGCCACAGACAAACACGTTAACCATTATGCTAATATATACATGTATGTATTAGTGGTTTCTGTGAAATGAGTACCAGGAAGTCTCCTAAAATTTTTTAGCCACTACTAAATAATTCAGCTTATTTTAGTAGTGCTGTGGTCTTCTCACATCTTCAGGACTTGTCTAAGTATCCTTACTCAAATTATTGCAGTTTAAACGTTCTCTATTCTTCAAAAAACTTGTTAAATATGTAGTTATTTTAATGCATAGAATACATATATAAAAGTATTACTTAAAATATTTTAACAACATAATGATCTTGCGTTTGCGGGATAAGTTATGATCCTTATTATTGCTTGACAATTTCAGATTTCTACCCCAAGAGCCCCATGGATATGTTCAGGTGTGACTACATCTGTGACTGCTTCTATGAAATCATGCACGATTATATGAGGTACTACCACTGGAAGAACGGAAACTTCAGGGTGAGTCAGTTATTTTGAACTCGATACTTTCTCTTCAATATTGACATTATCTTTTGCAGTCATGTACACACAGACAACATGCAGCGTGTGGGGCTTTCTTGATATCATCATCATCATATCGCGCTGGAAGCACGGATATCCCTGACCCTCTCTCGCCACTGCTCCCTATCGTTCATCGCCCTAGGTAGATCTTCAGGACAACATCCTGTATCCTCACATAGCTGCTGAATGTACGTTCGAGCTGGTCGTCCTGCTTTTGCACGGCCATGTGTGGGGATCCATAAGAGTACATCTCTTATGAGTTCATCTCTGCTTCTCCAGCAGTGTCCTGCATGTCTGGTTCGTCTAACTTGAATAGTTTTCGTGAAAGGGGGCAGGTGGCCGTACAGTTGGTGTCTTGTGGGGTGTTGCTGCCAGGACTTGTTCAGAATTGCACGCAGCATTCTTGTGTAATTGCCATCTAGCTTCTTCTCCAGTCGTTTTGTTAGCGTCCATGTAGTGCATCCATATAGCAGTATCGATGTGACCGCTGCCTGGAAGAAACTGTGTTTCATTTTATCGGTTAGGTCAGATTTCCATATAATCGATAGCCTATTGATAGCTGTCCATGCTTTCGTTAACCTCGTTTCGATGTCCTTTTCGGTTGATTCGACGCTGCTTCCTAGGTACGTGAATTTGTCTACTAGTTTAAGTGGGGTTCCTTCTAGAGTGGAGATGTCCCCCGTTTAGTTATAGCACATATATTCCGTTTTGTGTGCATTGACATAGAGGCCTATGCTTGCTGCTGCTCGTTCCAAACTATGCAGAAGTGTTTCGGCTTGGTCAGGTGTATTTGCCAGTATCGCTATGTCATCGGCGTAGACGACATCGGTAATTGTTGTTGCGGGGTATCTTCTGCTTCTTTTCTTCGTTAGTTCGAAGCCATTCTCTTTGATTTTGTCAATCGATGTTCTAAGTACGTAGTCTAGACAAATGATAAAGAGGTACGGGGCCAGCGTGTCCCCTTGTAGTACTCCTGCTACAATGTCAAAGTATTCTGTGTCTCCATCCGGTGATCGTACTTTTACTTTAGTGTTTCTATAGAGAATCGTTATTGCCGCTACGGTTTCTTTAGGTATGCCGTACGCTAGTAGTATTTGTTCCATCTTTCCTCTGTGAATGGAGTCGAAAGCCTTGGTAAAGTCGACAAATATTAATGTCGCTTGTAGGTTCTTTGCCCGTACACCTTCAAGGATTCTGCGGATGGTTAATATTTGTGAGGTCGTGGATCTATTTCTTCGGCAGCCATTTTGGTTTTTTCTAAGTAAGTTGTCGATTTTGGGTTCTATTCGGTTTCGTAGTAGGGCATTGTAGATTTTGGCAGCTATGGATGTAAGTGTTATGCCTCGGTAGTTTTTGGCTAATCCGAGGTCCCCTTTTTAGGGAAGGGGAGTATGCATCCCTTCATCCATCTATCTATCGGATTTTGATTGTATACTGCGTTGCAGTGTCGGAGCAGTATGTCGTCGAATTGTCTGGTCTTCCATACTTCCGGGGGAATTTCGTCCAGTCCTGCAGCTTTCCTATTTTTAATTTTTCTGAGAACCGAGTCGAGTTCTTCTTGTGTGAACGGTCCTAGTTTAATGACTAATTGTTTGCTAATTATTCTGGTGATTGGTTCATGCGTTATTTTTAGTGGGTTTCCAAGTAAGTTTTCGAAGTGCTGTTTCCACAGTTTTATTCTTTCTTGTTGGTTTGCTGCTTTCAGTTTTGCTTTGGCTGTGTTCTTTCTTCTGCTCACTTCGTTTATTGTTTGCCAGGCTATTCTAGATTGTCTATCTTCCACCGAGTCTCTAATCTTATCTATCTGATTTTGAATGTATTCTGTCTGTTCCTTTATATATATGCCTGCTAATTGATATTGTGCCGTTTTTAGTTTTAAGGCATTTGTGTTTGTTGGGTTTTTTCGATAGTTTTTGGAGGCTGTTTTTACTAGTGCACGTTTTTCTCTCACCGCTAAAGTTTCCCATGGGACTCTATATTTAGTTTTAATTTTTGTTGGAATGTATTTTGCTGCTGCCTCGAGGTGTGCATTGACGAAATTTTCGTATTCGTCGTTTGGTGTACTTTTTTCCGTCTTTTCTTGTAGTGTTTCGAATCTGTTTCTTAATTCTAATACGTATTTATCTCTTATATCTTTGTTGTTTAATAGGGCCCAGTCATAGTGTTTGGTGGTCGCTGTTCGTTTGGCGTTTTTTCGTAGGCTTAACCGTATTTTCGCCGTGACTATTCGGTGATCGGTGGACACACCCTCAAAAGAGGAATATGCCTCGCAATTCAGTGCACTATTTTTCCATTTCTTGTTTATGAGGATGTAGTGTATCTGAGCTTTAGTATTGTTTGCGTACGTGTATGTCCATTGTTTGCCCTCTCTTTTTTGGTAGTTTGTATTGAGGCATGCTAATCTATTTTCTATCATGAAATCTGTTAGATGTTGCTCATTCCTATTTGACGTGTTGTGGAGGCTGTATTTGTTGTTTCCGTTTTTCCCGATTTGGGCATTCATGTCTCCGCCAATGACTAACATGTTGTGTTTCGGGATGCTACGCACTAATGAGGATAACTCATCGTAGAAGGTGACTAGTTCGGTTTCTTCACTAACATTGGTGGGGCTGTAGCATGAGATGATTGTTGCTCTGGGGTTTCCGTTAAATGTAGCTGCCATCATTCTAGGTTGTATTTTCTCAATGCTATTAAGCGTTTTTAATGCTCTAGGTCCTCTAAGTAATCCTACCCCTCCTACTGCGGCGTTGACAGAGTTTTTCCATGCGGATACAGTGGCGAGCGACCAGCCATTGCCAGTTTCATGATATTTGATATCTTCGGTGTGCGTGTATCTGTGTTTTTGTATGCATAAGAACGTTCTTTATAACGATGAGAAAAAATTAGCTTTTTGCTATTTCTTTGTCAGATACTTATGCGTCGGTTCTTCTGAGGTAAAAAATGGTTGAGGTATCAAGCGTAAAATTGCTTTGGATCCTTTTTGTTGTTTGACCTTCTCATAAGGGATTAGTTTTCCTCCGGCTATCTTCTCGAAAAAAAGTTACGCATGTCTAATCGGTAGAAATATAAGATAAAAAAGGGTCTTCTAAAAGTATCATCAACACGAAAAGATTTCCAAAATGTATAATATGAAATGATAATAATATTAATGAAGGTATTTTGAAATAGGTGGCTGAATAGTATATATATATATATATATATATATATATATATATATATATATAGTGTGTGTGTATTAAATAAATTAAATATTTGTTTTTGTTTTCAGTTTAATATATCTATTACTGGATCCTTACGTGAGATTATTAATTAAAGTTTAAATCTAATAAAAAAAATCTTTAATTTAGGTCTAAATGTAATTATAAAATTATTAATTTAAAAAAAAAAATGAAATAAATTTACTACATTGCTAACCGAAATTTTGAATTTAAAACGGAAGTAGGCTTAATGAAGAGGTAACTCTTCACCCCTCTTCTATCCCCTCCCACTCTTCTATCCCCTCCCACTCTTATGTGTCTATTCTAGTTTTTTTATCAAAAAGATCTGAAGAAGTCCTGTTAATTTTTTTCGTATTTTGGAAATTTCAAAAATGCGTAACAGGATGGAAATAAATTTATAATCCTTTGTGACCGGCTTCGTTATTTTTTCTTAAAGAAAGTATATATATATATATATATATATTATTGTCTAGCCACACTGAAGAGTTGTGATATTGTTGTATAGCCACATATGCAACAAAACACATATACATGCTTAAACACAACGACACAATGATAATGACGACAAGGCAATGAAGACGAGCGACAGAGTTCTTAGAAAAATATACCTCTCACTTTATTTGAGAGGGTTGTGTGTGTGAGAGGGAGTTTGAGACCTAAAAGAACTGCAACATATTGACCCCCACTCATATGGTCATCAGCGCTGTGTTTTTCTCGTTCTCCAGGGCTGCTCAACCAGAGGCCTGGGGGCCCTCTTTGCTGGATGCTGGCTTTCTCTACCGCATCTTGTCACCAACAGTTCTCCAAAGTCCCTGACTTCCTGTCTTCACCGAGTTATATAATAGTTCAATCACCCACTCAATATCTTTGGAATGGCATGTTTGATCGTCATCAAGCGGAAATAACTGTCATGCAGTTCACAGGTCACTCTCTTCCGGTGCATCAGTGTATGACTGTACCATGGGATTTTACCTTGTCCCATATTGTCAGCCAAGCCCACCTACGCGATTTCTTCCCATAACTGCCATCGGAATGTGTCACTTCCTTCCGGTGCATCCCTTTGGAATGGCATGTTTGGCCGTGTCGAAAGTCAATATACAACAATATAACAAAACAGCCTGTCTGTGGATGACTATATATATATATATAAGTAATGGACTCTAATTGGACAATATGTAGAGAAAAATTGATAACAAGGCAATCCAAATAGAAGGAGAGAATTATTGAGCTGTAAAGTCGAATCTATAGCATTTCGGTTCAACTGGACCATCATCAGGACCATGAATAGCTACTATATATTCCATCTTTAGTTGATATTTTCCACCAATATCTTAATTTTTATGCTTTCTATTTTTCTTTTTGTCTTTCTTTTTCTTCCTTTTGACTCGAAATCTTTCTCGATAAACAAACGTAACATAAATTCTATGGAATATTCCAAACAAGTCAAATGACGTAATTTAAAACAACAAACGCTGATTAACTAATCAAACGGCCAACTTTTTCTTATAATGCAAATTTTCCAAAAGGTTTTGTATTTTGCATTTTTAAACATCCATCGTTGACTTAGCGTCAGTAGTATCACCCCTCATGGTTCTGATGATGGTTCAGTAGAACCGAAACTCAATAGTGTCGACTTAGCTTCTCAATAAATCTCTTCTTCTACATGGATTGCCTTGTTATCAATTTCTCTCCCCCCCTCTCTCTCTATATATATATATATGCGATAGAAGATGGGGTAGGAATAATTCTATTTAAAGATTCTTTCGAAATCCTGGAGAGCTCACGCCCAGTCGGCTCGGTTTGAGGGCTGAAGATTATACCGACTGTGTCTCTGCACAGGAGTAACCCTCTGACGTTTCTCCTAGTTCTGATACTAAACAATCTAATGGTGAGGTTCCAATAATCCTGGAGCTTTGGGGAATGTAAAGTATCCCTACATTGCCATCACTCAAATTTCCACTCTGTCTCGCAGTGGTATCTCTCGATAGGGCCCTATCTATGGATCAAATAGAACAATACTGCGTACTTATGCTAAACTGAATTCGTTGAAATAGAACTGTTTTGACATCTAAAATAAAAACCATAAGAAATAAATAATCTAAGATTCGTGTAACGATGATTTATATTTTTATTCATTTCTTCTTTTTCACAGTACAACATGAACGACTATGGATTTGGAGGCGACAGCATGTGCGGTAACTACGACGTAAGTTTTTGTTCTTCTTTTTTTTATAAACCAAAATTTATTTTCCATCTATTCATAAAATCGTATTTAGCTAAATTTCTTTGAGTTTCAAATCAGTAAAAAATGTTATTTTGAATTTTATCGATTCATGTTTCTTTAAACGCATAAATTCATAATTAGTGGGGTTTTTTTTTCTTTAAATTTCAGAACTACATGTACTGGAGATACATGAACACCTTCAACAGGATTATGCCCTTCATGGAGAGGACTCTGTGCATGCGCAATGATGGAAGCCAGTACTTCATGGGAGACATGGTAAATTTTTGTGGGATAATATATATAAACAGGTTCCGTTAATTAAGAAAAGATGATTTAGATCTGATCAAACACTCCGAAGGTGTTGTCCGGTGCTAACTTCATCCATCCTCACATGGTAGTGAAGTAAACGTTTATTATTTTTTATTGGTTTATCGAAGATCTGATGAGGTCAGATAATCCGTAGAGCGGTTAAGGTCTGATAAGCTCCAGCAAGATACCGTAAAAAGCTGAAAAAGAAAATGATCTACGAAGATTTCTCGGTATGAGCTGGTGTGTGGAAGCAAAATATGGAATAATCTTTAATTTTTTTTTTTAATGCAATTTGAAAAAAAAATCTAATTTTGGAAAAAAAGAACAAGATAAATCTATATTTTCCTGATTTGCTCTATTATTCACTTTTTCATTAAAATTCAACCTAATATGAGTGAGCAAGAAAAAAAAAATGTAAAGAATCTATGATTTAAGCCAAAAAATTTCCGAAATAATTAGAGTATTTTTTAATTAGAGTATTTTTATGGCTTCCATCAAATCCCCTTGATTGCGTTATATGTCCCCTTTAGCGTTGAGAAAACAAGACGACTGCAAATTCCTATCGAAATATTGGTCATCTTAAGACTGTTATTGAGAAGGAATGGAATAAAATGTCTGTAGAATTTAAGACGTGCATGTTGATACTATACCTTCCCCGCCCTTTTGGCTGGACCGTCTGGCATATATATATATATATATATATATATATATTTGTGTGTGTGTGTGTGTGTATTTTTATGTCCAGTTAAACCGGAGTCTGGTTCGCTTCTCCAGCAATGTCCTGCATGTCTGGTTCGCCTAACTTGAATAGTTTTCGTGATAGGGGGCAGGTGGCCGTACAGTTGGTGTCTTGTGGGGTGTTGCTGCCAGGACTTGTTCAGGATTGCACGCAGCATTCTTGTGTAATTGCCAACCAGACATGCAGGACATTGCTGGAGAAGCAGAGATGAACTCATAAGAGATGTACTCTTATGGATCCCCACACACGGCCGCGCAAAAGCAGGACGACCAGCACGAACGTACATTCAGCAGCTATGTGAGGATACAGGTTGTTGTCCTGAAGACCTACCTAGGGCGATGAACGATAGGGAGGAGTGGCGAGAGAGGGTCAGGGATATCCGTGCTGCCAGCACGATATGATGATGATGATGATGAAACCGGAGTCGGGGATAATTCCGCCAGGACAATAAAATCATTTATCTATGAACATTTAAATCTTCCTGAGGTCAATGTAACTGACATCACAGAGCAATAATTCCTTAAAGAAAAACAAAAACCCATCACATATATCAGGACTTCTTCAGATCCAATGGATAAAATAAATACTATTTTATTTATTTTATCCATTGGATCTGAAGAAGTCCTGTAATTTTTGGTGTTATTGATTCATATCAATGCCTATAACATGATGGAAGTAAATTTATAATTCTAACGTGACCGGTTTTTGTTTTCCTTACAAGGCAGTATATATATATATATATATATATCCATCAGCACGAACAGAATTGTTATATACAGTTTAACCGACTTGAATTCAGAGTTTTCATTTTCTTTGACTGGTTGCTGTATCGAGTTGAAGTGCCAAGTCTGTCCAACTACTTACCTATTGCTGATAGGACAAGAGCTGGATTCATTCCTTTTCTCGAGCAAATGGAAAATACCAACTGTTTTATCCAGAATTTGAATTTTGTTATACCGTATCAATTCCCTACATGGTCCTATTTACCCAACCCCTCCGTTCGGGCAGGATATGACACAAGGTCAATTTTTTAAGCGGAGTTTGACAGGTTTGAATTCAGAGTTTCCCTTCTCCTAGACTAGTTGTCTCACCAAGGCTGAAGAAATCAGTCTGTCCTACTATTTACCCATAGCTGGAGGGAGAATAATTGGATTCATACCTTTCCCAAGGGTATTAGTGCTATGTGAAATGCAATCAGTCTCGTCCAGGATTTGAACTCGAGTCGCCGTGTCCAATTCCTACGACGATAACCATTACACCACGGGCACCTCCCTACATGGTGACCATTGCACCACGAACTTTTAGGTAGATTGCTATTGTACTATTTACCAACCCCTCCGCTCGGGCAGGATATGACACAAGGTCAATTTTTTTAAGCGGAGTTTAACAGGTTTGAATTCAGAGTTTTCCTTCTCCTAGACTAGTTGCCTCACCAAGGCTGAAGAACCTAGTCCGTCCTACTATTTACCCATAGCTGGAGGGAGAATAAGAGGGTTCATACCTTTCCCAAGGGTATTTGACCGAAAGTGAACGTAATAGCGCGACTGGAGTACGAACTCGCGTACTACGATTCCGCAGTTCATCGCTTTAACCATTACACCACGAGGACACCCATATTGTATATTTTCAATAATTGATTTTGAAGTTAACGGTAGGTTTGATATGTAATAAAACTGCAACTCATCCATTCTTGCTTAATTATCTCCCCCTGATTTTCAGTCGTTTTGATAAGTATCAACGGATTTTGCTCTACTCGTTAAATTCACTTATTTATTAGCATAATTCGACAAAAAAAAACATAATTAGGCTGCTTTAGAATAATCTATTAGCGGAAATACACGCGGAACAACCTTTCCCGTGTGATTACATAAGAAACGGTTACTGTAAACGCGTAATAACATCAAACGCCGAAAGTTGTTTTTTTTTTTAAATCACAAACAGCACTCAGAAAATGAAGATTAACGTCCAATGTAGTCTCTGCATTTAATTGATCTGGCGTAACTGTACGGCCACCTGCCTCCTATCACGAAAACTATTCAAGTTAGGCGAACCAGACATGCAGGACACTGCTGGAGAAGCAGGGACGAACTCATAAGTGATGTAATCTTATGGATCCCCACACATGGCCGTGCAAAAGCAGGACGACCAGCACGAACATACATTCAGCAACTACATGAGGATACAGGATGTTGTCCAGAAGACCTGCCTGAGGCGACGAACGATAGAGAAAAGTGGCGAGAGAGGGTCAGGGATATCAGCACGACATGATGATATATATATATATATATATATATATATATATATATATGATTCTCTTAATACCCTGTCCGGTGGCAAAAGCTGCTTGGCAGCGCCAGGGGTAGCAGTACCGCATTGAGCTACCGAAACTGTGTTATCACCCTGGTTGGCGGCTGATGAGGACATGGTTTCGCACGTGCTTTCACACGTTGTATGATGAAAAATAAATTAGCAATCGGTACATCATATTAAGTCTAAGAAGTCATATTTCTCAAATTCCTTTAAAATTAGCACATGTTGTATGGTCACATAATCTTGTAACGTGTTCCTCTAAAATATATATTCATAAAATATTTCTTTGAATATTTCAGATGATGTGGTGTGACATGATGTTCTATTGTTGTATGGAGAATATGTATATGCAGAACCAGTCCATGTTCAGCAACTACCCCAAAATGATGGCTCTGTACAACCGTATGGCTTCTCACCCCAAGATGGCTGCTTACCTGAAGAGCCGATGCAACAGCTGCTGGTAAAATGCAAGGGACATAAATTTATCTTCCAAATATATTTATATATGTATACTGAATAAATAATATCTTTAATTCCTTAATTATATTTGTTATTCCTTTTAAATATCTTATTGAGTTAACTGTTTCTTGCACTCCTACGTATAAAAACACATATGCACACTCGTGTGTGTATTTGCACGAGGATCATTAAATAAGTTTCCAGACTTTTTTCGTATGGGCACTTTTATTGATTGTACACTCATGAAACTCTAGTTCCCTTCAAGTAATCTCGGGCTGCAATGCACTTGTTGGACCGTTTCAACAGCTTCTCAAAGGCCCAATGGAAGTCCCCTTGTGTGAGCGTATCAATGACCTTCGTCAAAGCCTCTTTCATCTCCTCAATTGTATCATAACGACAGCCTCTGATCTTGGGGAATAACAAAAAGTCACTGGGAGCAAGGTCTGGACTATAGAGATGGTGAGGAACTGTCTTGATGCCCATCTTTGTCAAATAGTCTGTGACAAGGATGGAGTTGTGGACTGGTACATTGTCCTGAAATGCCACTGACCCGATTTGAAGAGTGCTGGCCTCTTCCGACGGAATCTCTTCTTGAACTCCCTTAAAACCTCAACATAGTAACCCTAACCCTTTAGCCAATCAACTTTGGTGTATTGACTTCCTTACTCTTCCCACACCTCCTATCATCCCTCACAGACTCCCTGCCTATCTTGAATCTCTTATGCCACTCAAAAACTGATGCTCGATTCATGCAAGATGCTCGAAAAGCAGTCTGAAGCATTCCATGCGTTTCTGTGGCAAGTTTTCTAAGTTTAAAACGGAATTTTATTGCATACCGTTCTTCTAAAGAGTCCTCACGTCCAGATTGCATTTTTGAAATTCACCAGCTGTGACAATCAGGCTTTAGTAGGGTGTATTGCAACTGCTGCTGTAGCTGTTCATTAGAACCTAAAATCATAAAATTGGGCCGTCATCTCATAAGTTGTATAGCAATAACATACTGCATTTTCAAGGGTCTACGACAATTTTAAATGCCCGTACAAAAAAGTCTGGAAACTTATTGAAGGCACCACGTATGTATGTGCTTTTAAGGTATTGAAACAAAAGCCTGCACCTTGATCTTGAGTCAAAATGCATAATTTAAATTAAAAACTTATAAGAGAGAGATGATATTTATACCTTATGAAGAAATTTTGATGTTTTTGATTATCAGTGGTTCAAGAGTTGCTCTCTTTCTAAACGTTACAACTTGACTTTCTGAAAATTCATCTCTAGTCTGTGTTTCATTCCCTTTTTTTTATTTCTTCATACTTTTACAACGCACCTCGATTTTGGAGAAAAATAACATTTCCTTTATTGCTAATTTCTTTCTGGGTAAATACAGCTTTAGTCTCAATATTTTTTCACCACACGTTGTATTATAGAGAAAATTAATATTTCACTCATTGTTCATTTTGTTGTATTGCCACATACAACTATACATATATATATATATACAACTATATGCGAAAATATAGTCAACATAATATACGATCTTCAATGAACGAACACATTTCTTTATAAATATATACCTCTCACACTTTATTCACGAAAGGGTTGATGTTGGTTGTGTGTGAGAGGTAAGCTGGAGACGGGGACAGACTGCCACATATTGACCCAAAGTTCTTCTTGTGACCATAGCAGCACTTCTTCCTCATCTTGGCTGGGCTGCTTAACTGTGGGTCGCTGAGGGTCCAAGACCTCTGTCTGGAGCTGGTTCTCACTCCGCGGGCATCCTATCTCCAACTGCGACTGGAGCTGAACTCGAACTGACTAACTGACTAACCCAAGCCGTCTGTGGCACCTGGTTATATAATTGTCTGACACCCACCTGCTTCCTGTGGGCGTACGCATCTGCATCGAATACAACCACGTCTACAGGTCAAGGTGTAATTCCGATATCTTTGACTGGATGCACCTGTTTCGTCTCTTGCTTGACGGCTCGGTCAAGGGTCATTATGTAACAATTTCTATCATCATAGCTACTTCAGTCTAGATACCTTTTGAATACAGCTCAAATTTTGAATAAAAATCACGTATAATTCATTGTTCATTTCTTTCATGGTAAATCTATTTTCAGTCTTGTTAGTTTTTTGTTTTCGGAGAAATGAGGCTTTAGGTCTTTGTGGACGCTGAGCAATTATAACAATAGAAAAAAAAATCAAATAGGAGAAAAATATTCAATTCACTGAATAAAACAGAACATTATTTTAAAAGATTATTGGTTTGATTAATTTGTTAATAGCATATCATTCTCTAATGTGCTATTTAATGCCAAAATTTGATTCATTTGTAAATGTTTGATTATAATCATATTTATTCATATTTTCTATGTTCTAAGGCAAATATTTTTTCAATTGCCTTTTTTTGTTACAACGTATGAGGAATTCCTTTCTCATTTAAATAATTTCATACAGTTATATGGTCTCAATATTCCTATCTAATGATAAATATGGTGCTTCAAGTATTCTTATCTAATACAAATATTTATATGGTTTCAAGTATTCCTCTCAAATACGAATAATTATATGGTTTCAAGTATTCCTATATAATACAAATATTTATATGGTTTCAAGTATTTCTATCTAATAATAATAATCATATGGTTTCAAATATTTCTATCTAATACAAATATTTATATGGTTTCTAGTATTCCTATCTAATAAAAATATTTATATGATTTCAAATATTTCTATCTAATACAAATATCTATATGGTTTCAAGTATTCCTTTCTAATACCAATAATTATATGGTTTCAAGTATTCCTATCTAATAAAAATATTTGTATGGTTTCAAATATTTCTATCTAATACAAATATTTATATGGTTTCTGATATTCCTATCTAATACAAATATTTATAAAATCAAAGAGAATGGCTTCGAACTGACGAAGAAAAGAAGCAGAAGGTACCCCGCAACAACAATTACCGACGCCGACTACGCCGATGACATAGCGATACTGGCAAATACACCTGACCAAGCCGAAACACTTCTGCATAGTTTGGAACGAGCAGCAGCAAGCATAGGCCTCTATGTTAATGCACACAAAACGGAATATATGTGCTATAACCAAACGGGGGACATCTCCACTCTTGAAGGAACCCCTCTTAAACTAGTAGACAAATTCACTTACCTAGGAAGCAGCGTCGAATCAACCGAAAAGGACATCGAAACGAGGTTAACGAAAGCATGGACAGCTATCAATAGGCTATCGATTACATGGAAATCAGACCTAACCGATAAAATGAAACGCAGTTTCTTCCAGGCAGCGGTCACATCGATACTGCTATATGGATGCACTACATGGACGCTAACAAAACGACTGAAGAAGCTAGATGGCAATTACACAAGAATGCTGCGTGCAATCCTGAACAAGTCCTGGCAGCAACACCCCACAAGACACCAACTGTACGGCCACCTGACCCCTATCACGAAAACTATTCAAGTTAGACGAACCAGACATGCAGGACACTGCTGGAGAAGCAGAGATGAACTCATAAGAGATGTACTCTTATGGATCCCCACAAATGGCCGCGCAAAAGCAGGACGACCAGCTCGAACGTACATTCAGCAGCTATGTGAGGATACGGGATGTTGTCCTGAAGACCAACCTAGGGCAATGAACGATAGGGAGGAGTGGCGAGAGAGGGTCAGGGATATCCGTACAACCAGCGCGATATGATGATGAAGAAGTATTTCTATCGAATACAAAAATTTATATGGTTTCAAATATTCCAAACTAATACAAATGTTTATATGGTTTCAAGTATTTCTATCTAAGACTATTAATTATATGGTTTCAAGTATTCCTGTCTAATACACATATTTATATGGTTTCAAGTATTCCTATCTAAGACTAATAATTATATGTTTCAAGTATTCCTATCTAATAAAAATATTTATATGATTTCAAATATTTCTGTCTAATACAAATATTTATATGGTTTCAAGTATTCCTTTCTAATACTAATAATTATATGGTTTCAAGTATTTCTATCTAATAAAAATATTTGTATGGTTTCAAATATTTCTATCTAATACAAATATTTTTATGGTTTCTAGTATTCCAATCTAAGACTAATAATTACATGGTTTCAAGTATTCCTATCTAATACAAATATCTATATGGTTTCAAATAGTCTAATCTAATACAAATATTTATATGGTTTCAAGTATTCATATCAAGTACTAATAATTATATGGTTTCAAATATTCGTATGTATTACTAATTAGTTATACTCAAGTAACTATTTCTTTTTGAAAATATTTCGATTTATTTACACAATTATATAGCTTCAAGTAACAAATAATCTTTCTTAAAAGATTATAGCTTCAAGTACCTTCTTAATACAAATAATTTGCATACATTTAAATAATTTAAGTCTTCCCATCTAGAATTAGTTTGGTGTGGTTTGGTTTTATGGCATATCAACCATTGTGCGCTATTTAATGTCAAATCAATTCTTATACATATAAGCAGTTCTATTTAAAACAATTCAGTTTAGCATAAGAACACATTGTAATTCTATTTAACCCATAGAACCTCAGGATCAAAATAGATCCCTGAGCGATGGCAATGAAAGGCTACTCCACATTCCCCAACGCTCCAGCATTACTAGAACCTTACCATCAGATTGTTTTGTATCATATCCAGGACAGTCTTATCCCTATGCAGAGAAGCAGTCGGTGTGTTCTACAGCTCCAGCCGACGAGGCGAAATCTAGAATTGATAATTTTATTTAATTATAATCATTTGTTCGTTAAATTATGTGATGCAAAGTATTCTTGTATAACACAAATAATTTTCGTATGTGATTTCAACTAACAAAGAATAATAACCCTTTGTAACCATTTTTACATCATGGATCTCTTCTTAATAGAAGGCAATATTGACTGCACCTCTGCAGAGGGGGAAGACCCCTCAATGAGTGTCCCGGATATGACACTAAGCAATCTGATGGTGAGGTTCCAATGATGCTCGAGGTTTGGGGAATGCGTAGCTACCCTTAATTGCCATTGCTCCCAGGTCCATTCTGGCCCGTAAAAGTAGCACCTGATAGGGCGTATCTAAGGGTTAAATAGAACTAACTGCATACTTAATTGTTTCAATCAGAACTGTTTGACTAAACTGAATAGCTTGAAATAGAAATGTTTTCGACAAATAAACTGTGTACTTACATTTAAACCTCCTGCTTATGCTAACCTGAATTGTTTAAAATGGAACTGTTTTTGACATTGAAACAGTACTTAAACTAAACAGAATTGTTTGATATAGAACTGTTTTGACATTTAACTGTGTGTAAATAAAATCTGTACTTATATTAAACTGAATTCACTGAATTAGAACTGTTTGACCAAATAGCTTGACAATCAATCTGTTTACTCACGCTAAACTGAATTTTTTTGAAATAGAACTATTTTCATAAAAATGAATTTGGCGTTAAACAACTTGCCAAGGTTGATATGCCATAAACCCAAACAACCAACCAACCAACTTTATACAAATAATTATATTTTTTTAAAAGTTAATTGGAATGCTTCACTGTTTCCTGAAAATCATCAAAAACATCGTGAGTCGCTATTGAGGGAAAAATTGGTATTTTTTGGTTTTAATTCTTTCTTGTATCGAAAGAAATATATGTTACCATGGCATCTGTTAAGATTAGGAAATTTAAACATTAAAAGAAAAAAAAGAATTTTGAAGGTTTATCAAATTTTGAGTTAATTTTTAATATTTTTTCGTGGATAATGGGTTCTTTCTTACAATGTTTTCGACATAAGGAAGTTCAGGAGAGAAGAAGACAAATATATATTGATTGATACAAAACAAGAAAGAATGTTGTATAGCCATGACCACGACCATACAAACACATATGCATGCAGAATCACAACGACGACACAATAAAGACGAGCGACACAGTTCTTAGAAAAATATACCTCTCACTTTATTTGAAAGGTTTTGTGTGTGAGAGGTAGTTGGAGACACAACAGTACTGCCACATATTGACCCCAACTCCAATGGCCATCGGCGTTGTGTCCTTCTCGTTCTCCAGGGTTGCTCAACTGGAGGCCCGGGGGCCCAGCTTTCTGTTGAGTGCTGGCTTTCTCTACCACAACTTGTCTCCAACTTCTAGTCTCCAAAACTAACTGACTTCCCATCTTCACCGAGTTATATAATAGTTCAATCGCCCATTCAATATCTCCCCATGACTGGTCATCGGAATGTGTCACTTCCGCCGTCTTTGGAATGGCATGTTTGATCGTCATCAAGCGGAAATAACTGTCATGCAGCTCACAGGTCACTCTCTTCCGGTGCATCAGTCTGTGAGAGTACCGTGGGATTTTAACCCTGTCCCACACCGTCAGCCAAGCTCGCCCACGCCAATGGAATATGCACTTCCACCGTCTTTGGAATGGCATGTTTGGCCGGGTCGGAGGTCAATATTCAACAAGAATAAGAATACTTACATAGTATACAACATAGCGCTTTACTATTCCAACACCAGTCACAATCACTTTATTAAAATTGTTCATTCAAAGTTTAAAAAATTCAGGAAAAAAAAAAAACTATCAGCAACGTGAAGTGAGGAACTAGTTTAGATTTAGCTCATAATAGATAACTTGATTGAAAAAAGCAGGAATAATACTCCTAGATGATTTAAGAAATTCAAAATGTGAAAAACCGTTAAAGGATGTTCCGGCTGATACATAATAAATCCTCGTAACAACATTGGAAACGCTTTTATTAAAACGCTTATCATTTTTGAAAATGAAATATGCGACCAAGGTTCAAATCTTGGACGATGTAGTTTATGATTCACTTCGTATAAATTCTTTTGGGAAAGGAACTAATCTAGTCAAGGAGAAGGAAAAATCAATTCTAACGAGCTAAAAATTGACCTTCTATAACACCCTGACTGTGGCGAGCTGGATGTGGTCGGATAAATAAATAACTGAAGAGTTTATCCTGTACGAATATTTATCATTTAACTGGAAAAGTTAACTTAAACATCTTTTTAGTATACGTGGTTAGCGAAACGGTTATCTTGGTTGAAAATAGAATCCGTGATCTAAGTTGAAATCCGGGAAAAGCTGTTGGCGTTTTTTTTTCAGCTAATTCGGTTGGGATAGATATGAATGAATTTCTTCTCCTCCTCCTCCAAAATTAGGTTAATGGTAGAGAAGACAGGGTTCTTTAGCCTTGGTGAGGAAACCAATGTAGGAGAAGGAAAACTGAATTAAATCTAGTTTTAGCTCGTTTAAAATTGACATGGTACTATTTACCAACCCCTCCGCTCGGGCAGGATATGACACAAGGTCAATTTTTAAGCGGAGTTTAACAGGTTTCAATTCAGAGTTTTCCTTCTCCTAGACTAGTTGCCTCACCAAGGCTGAAGAACCTAGTCCGTCCTACTATTTACCCATAGCTGGAGGGAGAATAAGGGGGTTCATACCTTTCCCAAGGGTATTTGTCCGAAAGTGAACGTAATAGCGCGAGTGGAGTACGAACTCGCGTACTACGATTCCGCTGTTCATCGCTTTAACCATTACAACACGAGGACATGGTGTCACATTCTGTGCATGTTGATGGGTTTGAGTAAATATATATTTGTTTAATGGCATATAATTCTCGTGGGTTATTTAATGCCAAAATCATCCTTTTAATAGAAGAATAACTTACATAATATTAAAAAAATTTTTTCTTTGTTTGTTGAAATATCATTTTTCGTGCATGATAATATGTCAAAGCAGTCTAGTAGGTAAACAGTAGTTGTATTATTTTAATCATATCTTGGGGAATAAGGGGTTTCAGATCTTTCACAAGAGCATTAATCTGAAAGTCTACATAAGGAAACCATTATAGGAGAAAGAAAATCTTGTAGATAAACAGTAGTTGTATTATTTTAATCATATCTTGGGGAATAAGGGGTTTCAGATCTTTCACAAGAGCATTAATCTGAAAGTCTACATGAGGAAACCATTATAGGAGAAAGAAAATCTTGTAGATAAACAGTAGTTGTATTATTTTAATCATATCTTGGGGAATAAGGGGTTTCAGATCTTTCACAAGAGCATTAATCTGAAAGTCTACATAAGGAAACCATTATAGGAGAAAGAAAATCTTGTAGATAAACAGTAGTTGTATTATTTTAATCATATCTTGGGGAATAAGGGGTTTCAGATCTTTCACAAGAGCATTAATCTGAAAGTCTACATAAGGAAACCATTATAGGAGAAAGAAAATCTTGTAGATAAACAGTAGTTGTATTATTTTAATCATATCTTGGGGAATAAGGGGTTTCAGATCTTTCACAAGAGCATTAATCTGAAAGTCTACATGAGGAAACCATTATAGGAGAAAGAAAATCTTGTAGGTAAACAGTAGTTGTATTATTTTAATCATATCTTGGGGAATAAGGGGTTTCAGATCTTTCACAAGAGCATTAATCTGAAAGTCTACATGAGGAAACAATTATAGGAGAAAGAAAATCTTGTAGATAAACAGTAGTTGTATTATTCTAATCATATCACGGCGACACGAGTTCAAATCCTGGACGAGACTTACTGCATTCCCAGGTCGAGTCATACCAAAGACTTTAAAAATGGTACTTGATACCACCTTATAATGCACTCAGCATATTAAGGTACGGTTCAAGGGTAAAGTGGAGCAATCCTGGGAATGGAGTAGCGCCCTCCCCTACACCTATCGAAAAGGGAGCCTTCGGGTCACCCTCGACTATGGTCGCTAACTTTACTTTTACTAACTTACTAATACCCTTGGGAAAGGTATGAATCCGATTATTCTCCCTCCAGCTATGGGTAAATAGTAGGGCAGACTAGGTTTTTCAGCCTTGTTGAGGCAACTCGTCTATGAGAAGGAAAACTCTGAATTCAAACCTGTTAAACTCCGCTAAAAAATTTGACCTTGTGTCATATCCTGCCCGTGCGGAGGGGTTGGGTAAATATCATATCTTGGGGAATAAGAGGTTTCATACATTTCCTATGCGTATCAAACCAAAAATGAACGTAATAGCGCGATTGGTGTTCGAACTCGCTTCCTATGAATTTACAGTCCAGCAAGTTAGCCACCGCACCATGATGGTTGAACTAAACTGAGTTGATAACCTAACAAGGGTTGACATGGCGAAAATCAACCAATTAATCAACGATATTTGTATGAAAAGGGGCTTGTTTCATGATTTTTTCCTCGTTTCCTTAAGATTTCTTTCTTTTTGATCGAAAGCAGGATCATTTTTCCTTCTTTTTTTTTTTTATATAAAACAAAGTTGTAAAATTACCCCAAAACGAAAATACAATGATGTTTTGGAGCATGGATCCTTAGAATGCAGGATCTTTGTTCAGAATTATAAAAAAGAATACGATAAGAATATTTAGATACATATTTCACTGGATGTTCTTATTTGATTGAGTCAGTGGCTACATTGACAGTCACGTAGCTTTCAAAAATAATTTTTGGTTGCATGTATTATTTAATTTTATGTTTATAAATAATTCGCTTGATAATAAAAAAAAGCTAATATATTACATTAGCAAAAATTACTTTCATTGTCCAACAGTGAACATAACAGAACGACTTGTATTCGTTTTCGTTTACTACAACGTCTCAGCACATTCGGCACTACGCCATGTGGAATCCCCGTGATTTAGTTGGTTATTTGATAACCTAACAAGGGTTGACATGATGAAAATCAACCAACTAATAAATAACCTTTCATTGAAATGAGGCTCTTTTCCTGATTTTCACGCGTTTCCTTGAATTATTTCTGCTTCGAATGCAGGATCCTTTTTTAGAATTTCACAAAATAAGGTAAAAAGTTCAGATGCCAATTTTGCTTGCTTTTTATGTTCGATTGAATCAGTGGCTACTGTGTCAGTGACATAGCTTCCAACTATAACTCATGGTTGCATACATTACGAAATGTTAAGTTGATAAATAACAGGCTTAGAAGGAAAAAAAAAGAAGTTACGAGAGTACATTTCCAAAAATTACTTTCATTGTCCAAAAGAGTAATTTTCGTTCCAAGTCGTGACACAACAGTAAACATTTGATTAATTAAACAGATAATTATTCGTTCGATTCGCCTTGGCTTCAGATGGTAAAGTACGACTTGAATTAACCGCCCCCAAGTGAAGAATATTGAATCAGGTGACTGTGAACAGGTTAATGTCTACCTATTCATTAGCGCGAACAACTTAATTATCCTGACAGTATGAATCTCCAACAAATATGTGCTTGGTCGTCAGAGAAGACTTTCAGTCAGTCAAATCAATGTTTTCCCTTGTAGACGACAAGCAGAAAGGAAAGTCATGAAGTCTAAGTACACTCTCCATTACTTCAAAAGCCCTGGCTAAGTCGTTATTCCCCTTATGTTCATTGCCCTTACTGCTATGAAGTACATGAATAGGTTAGGTTATTTGATTTAATGGCATATAAACCCTCGATGGTAATTTAATGCTAAATACTGTAAATGCATATATATGATTTGTGAGGTAATTTTTCCGCACAAAAATAGTTTCAAATTTAAAATCATCATCATCATCATCATGTCGTGCCGCTAGCATGGATATCTCTGACCCTCTCTCGCCACTTCTCCCTATCGTTCATCGCCTCAGGCAGGTCTTCAGGGCTACATCCCGTATCCTCACATAGCTGCTGTATGTATGTTCTAGCTGGTCGTCCTGCTTTTTCCCGGCAATATTTGGGGGTCCATATGAGTACATCAATTATGAGCTCGTCCCTGCTTCTCCAACAGTGCCCTGCATGTCTGGTTCGTCTAGCTTGGATAGTTTTCGTGATGGGAGGCAGGTGGCCGTATAGTTAGTGTCTTGTGCGGTATTGCCGCCAGGACTTGGTCAAGATTGCTCGCAGCATTCTTGTGTAATTGCCGTCTAGCTTCTTCTTCAGCCGTTTTGTTAGCGTCCATGTAGTGCATCCATACAGCAGTATCCATACGACAGCTGCCTGGAAGAAACTGCGTTTCATTTTATCGGTTAGGTCTGATTTCCATATGATCGATAGCCTATTGATAGCTGTCCATGCCTTCGTTAGCCACGTGTCGATGTCCTCTTCGGTTGATGAGACGCTGCTTCCTACGTAAGTGAATTTGTCTACTAGTTTAAGTAGACAAATTAGTAGACAAATTTAAAATAAGTAATTCTATTTACCAAATATTCATATCTATTATAATATTAATCATTCGTTTGCACACAGTGAAGTGGTTTCAAGTATTGCTATTCAACATCATTAATTCTATTCATCAGGTATTACTATCTGATTTGATTGTAATCATTTCTCTGTACAGTTAAAGGATTTCTAGTATTGCTGTTAAACATCTATAAGATTTGCACTCCTATATTTCAAAATCGTCATGATACCACTTAATCCCGAAACAAAGATTGTGAACCTCGGTAAACTAATCAGTCTCGGAAACCTATTGGTCGGGAAAGTCACGTGATTTGTGCTCACAGCTACGTCCGCAACTTTGATTTTTTTTCCCCGCGCATTTGGAACCGACCTCATGAATAGGATAGCCTATATACACTCTCGTCTCCCAAGGACTCATTCTTTTACATTTTGACTTCCACTCACTCGCTGTCTTCATTTCGACTTCCAGAAACAGCTTGACCTTGCAAGTTACTGAGACACAATTCAATATGCATAACATGGGTGCGTATACATTCTGCAACCGTTTTCTTTCTTATTCTGTCTTTTCGGTTATACTTGTTCTAACCTTGAACACAACCTCAGAAATTTCGTCAAACCCCGGAAGAGACAAACAACCAACATGTGAGAAAACACTTTCATCCAAGAATACATTGCTATATTTTTGTATATCGATACCTCGCATGTAATAATTAGTCAATATACATTTTATAGTCTTCAGGGGACTTTTATCATTTAGTCTTTTTCCATAATATCCGTGTTAGTTACATATACCCACAGGCACACACAGAGGAATATTCAACAGACTCGTGTTAGTCACATACACACAGGCACACACTAACATAGACGAATATTCAACTGACTATATTAGAATATTTGAAATGTTTTCTTTTTCTTATATTTGTTGATATTTAAACTTAATTTTGTTTGTAATGCTTTGTTTTGAATGTTTTTGGGTTTTTTTTTTTTGACTGCGTCGTTTTACTTCGATTGCTTTTCAATAATGAGCCAACAATAATTATGGGGAACAAACTATCAACCAAACATCAACCAAACATACCAACCACAAAATGGAGGAAAAAATTATTCACCAAGCAACAGTACCCCCACACCTCAGAAATTTTATTAATCCCAATCCAATTTAATATAATCATTCATTTGCACACAGTTAAGATGTTTCGATTATAGGTATTCAACATTAGAAATTTTATTTATCAACTATACGTATCTAGTTTAATTGTGTGTGTATATATATATATATATATATATGCCCAGCCAATCTACACGTGTAAGATGTGTCACAAGGTCAACTTTTATGCAGCTTAACAAGGTGTTATTGTGAGTTTTCCTTCTACAAGATAGGTTGTCTTAAAAGGGTTAATTGCCCAGTTGGCTGGGGCTGGGGCCAACAAGTGTCTAGGATATGACACTAAACAATCTGATGGTGAGGTTCCAGCAGTGCTGGATATTTGGGGAATGCAGAGTACCCCTTTATTGCCATCGATCCCAGGTCCACTCTGGCCCGGAGTGGTAACACCTGATAAGGGTCCTATCTATGGATAAAATAGAACTAAACCATGCTTCTTTCACTATATTGATTTTTGCATTTAAACTGCGTATTTATGCTAAACTGAATTTTTTAAAATAGAACTGTTTCGACATTGGAACTGCGTACTAGAGCTGAAATGAATTGCTCGAAATAGAACTGTTTTGACGTCTAAACTGTGTACTTTGCAGAATTGAATTATCTGAAATAAAACTGTTTGACATTTAACTCTGTGTATTGTCCAGTTGGCTGGGGCTGTAGAATACACTGACAGCTTCTCCGCAGAGGGGTAAGACCCCCCACACACACAACGAGTGTCCTGGATATGACCCAAAACAATCTGATGGTGAGGTTCCAGCAGTACTGTAGCTTTGGGGAACGCAGAGTACCTCTTCATTGCCATCGCTCCCAGGTCCACTCTATGTTTTTGACAATTACACCGAACTTACATTTAAACTGCGTGCTTATGCTTAACTGAATTATTTAAAATAGAACTGTTTTTCGACATTAAAACTTAACTGAATTGTTACATATAACTGCTTGAATAGCTTGAAATAGAAATGTTTTTGACAATTAAACTGTGGACTTACGCTAAACTGAATTGTTTTAAATAGAACAGATGATTTACATAAAAATCAATTTGGCGTTAAATAACCTACAAAGGTTGATATGCCATAAAACCCAACAAACTAAACCATTAAAAGGGTTAAAGAACCCAATCTGCCTTCGTATTTACTCATAACTGGAGAGAAAATAGGTTGATTCATCGTATAAGATTTTAACGAGGTGTTAATTCGTGGTCAATGCCTCGTTTCTTATAACGCATCAAGTTATCTCGAAGAGAGTAACCTAACACAGATTATTCGGTTGGAAACAAAGGTTCAGTGAATAAAATAAGACGTTATATTGTTCTCAATGGGAGTAGGGAACTAACTTCCCTACTGAGGCTATACAAGAGTCACAAGCATTCAAGGAACAAACAGAAAAGCCAAACAGCAAAAAGATGATTACACTTACCCTTCTCTGGCCAGACAAACAAAGGAGAGAGGTTTGTTTTGTTTTTGTTTTGTTTTGTTTTACGGCATATCAACCTGAAAGGGTCATTTAATGCCGGCTAAGTTTTTGAAGGAAATTGGTGGTATTTTATTTTTTGATTTTCCTTTTGGTATATTTTTATGGAAATTTTTTTTCATAAGTATTTCTTTAAACACACTTTTTCTTTTACATACATTTTTGTTTAAACATTTATAATTAGTATTTTTTTTACTTTGCTGTATAGGGAAACTTCCTTTAAGTATCCAAGTAAGTTTTTTGGATTTATCTGATAGAAAATTTGTTTTAAGTTTGTTGTTTGGTAATATTTTTGTCGTATCTGTTTTTAAGTCGATGCATTCTGTTGGTATGTGTTTAATTGTAAACGGTTTTTGGCATGGCATGCAATATGGAGCTTCTTCTTTTTTGAGGAGGATGTGAATGGGTAATGTGTGAGTGTCCTATTCCTAATCTTGATAATGTTACTTCTTCTTTTCTGGACATTTTGGTCTGATTTTTTTGTGTGATATTTTTATTTGTGGCATTATTTCGTGTAGTTTATTTTTCTGGAAGTCATCCCAGTAATTGTGTAGAATTATATTATGTTTGTCTAACGAAAAAGATTTCCAGTCAAAAAGAAGAAAAAGAAAGAAAAGCAAAAAGGAAAAAATAAACATCCATCGTTGACTTAACATCGCTAATATCACCCCTCATGGTCCTAATGATGGTTCAGTAGAAACGAAACGCTATAGTGTCGACTTCTCAATAAATCTCTCTCTCCACTTGGACTACCTTGTTATCAATTTTTCTACGTATATATATATGATATATATACATTTATTGAACAAGGGCTTCCACGTATGCGTTTTACATTAGTAAAGAAGACATTATATATTTTCAACGTTTTGCTAGCGTTATTTCCTTATAGTGTCTCCAAAATTTTAACACACACACACATATATATATATATATATATATATATATATATATATATATATATATATATATATCATTATGTCGTGCTTCTAGCACGGATTTCCCTGGCTTTCTTTCGTCATTTGTCTCTATCACTCATCACTTCCGGTAGGTCTTCCCGGCTACATATTGTGTCCGTAAAGAACTATTGTAGATAAGTCTACCTGATCGTCCTACACTTGCGCGTCCACGTGAAGGGGACCATAGGAGAACATCGCTTATAAGTCCGTGTTTACTCATCCAGCAGTATCCTGTATGTCTAGTTCATTTAATTTTTAATGATCTTCGAGATGATTGGTCGGTGGCTGTACAGCTGCTGTTTGTGGGATGTTTTACTCCCAGGATTTGTTTAATATAGCTCTTAGAATCCTTGCGCAATTGCCGTCAGTTTTTTCTCTACACGCTTAGTCAACGTATCAAGTGGTGAATCCATACAGTAGTAGGGGCACGAGCGCAGCTTGGTAAAACTCAGTTTTCTACAAAGGAAGTTCTTGTATGTATCTTAAACTTACTTTTATATTAAAAATTCACGACTGTAGTCGAGGGCGACCTGAAGGCTACCTTTTCAATAGCAACTACACCGAAACATAGTGAAGGACGCGTGACCTTTCCCTGGATTGCTCCACTTTAACCTTGATACGTACCTGATAATGCTGGGTGTTAAGAAAGGAGGTATCGAGTATTATTTTAAAAAAATATTTGGTGTGACTCAACCTGGGATTGAACTCCGGTCTCCCGGACCTTAGTTAATATATATTGTTACGAGTCAGAGAATTATTTAGGCGTAGGGAAAATAAACACCCTTTTAGGACTCACACTAAAATATCATTCGATCGCACAGTCATCAGAAAAAGAGAGAAAGAAGAAAGATATCCATTTGGCGAAGCCCCGAATTTTCGAGGATGGAAGAAGACAGACACAATCCAAGATTTTGACAAGAAACTAGAACAGTTCATTACAAAAGAACAAAATATAAAGGACAACGTCAACGGCGGAATTTTAAAAAAAATCTTAAGGTGAAACTTTAGTAGAAGATTTTCGGACTCGCAATTTAGTTAATTTTATAATTGGCTCCATCGTATTGTGTTGAGCAATTTAGTAATTGTAGCATTGCAGGATTTGCGGAGGGTTTTTTGGTTTTCTTTGACCACTGACTGCGTATCCCTCGATTTTTTCAATGGGTCGGACGAGGTTGGCCTTTTCTTTCTTTTTTACCCAAATCTTTTTTCTTTTTCCCCAGGCGGTGATTCGAGATACTTTTATCTCTTGTTCCTGGCCAGGGTTTTTTTGTTTTTTCTGGTACCGTGACTACTGGTAGATATTAGATTAGTAAATATATATATTATATATATATATATAGTATTATTTGGTCCAGTTTTTTCTTTTTATTGAGATGAGGCATGCAAATAATTCATAGACCAGTGTATAGTCTATTAAATAGTGGGAAAGTGATGCAGATGTTTGGGAAATGAATCAGTCATTGTAGCATTTCTATGATACTATTTACCCAACCCTCCGCTCGGGCAGGATATGACACACGGTCAATTTTTAAGCGGAGTTTAACAGGTTTGAATTCAGAGTTTTCATTCTCCTAGACTAGTTGCCTAACCAAGGCTGAATAACCTAGTCTGTCCTACTATTTACCCATAGCTGGAGGAGAATAATTGGATTCATACCTTCCCCAAGGGTATTAGTGCTATGTGAAATGCAGTCAGTCAGGTCCAGGATTTGAACTCGTGTCGCCGTGACCATTTCCTACTCCACGGGCACCTCCTATTTCTATGATAGTCCGTTTTTTTTAAAATGAGATTGTTATAGATGTATTCACCTATTTGGTAATAGGTTGGAATGCCAAAGGTCGTGTGTGTGTGTGTGTGTGAAAGAGAGAGAGAGAGAGAGAGATTATAGAACTTATCTGTCCTTAATGAGCCTATATTGTCTTTCGTCGAGAGACTCTCGGTGCACACTCATATTGAATATTTCTCTTCGTTCTTTCTTTTTATTTCCCTTCATTCCTAAGGTTCCTTTAATCGGAGGTATTTGTCCTATAATTCTCTCGTAGTCTCAAAAATGGAAACGCCCGTGATTCATTCACCTTTTGCCACACATACGCTTCATTCTGAAAGGATGAATCAATGTGCGCCAATGTTGGTTCTCTCACGTACGGAGCCCAACCGAATTTAATACAGATCTCATCGGTACGTTTTCATGATATTACGGTCGGCTTGGGACTACCTTTTCCGTGCGTGCTTCCTATTTCGTGCCAACTGAAATGGCTTACATGCTTAAGTCTGTTTCAGCCAACCATCGCTGATCTGACTATAATTCTTTTTTTTTTTTAATCTTTAGTACCTGTTTTTGTGTTACTGCTACTATGGCTTAGATTTTGGGATCACCTTCTCTTCTCTCTCACACAACAGTTGTCCTCGTTATTGCTATTTTAGTGTATCTCCGTCTTTCTTTCACTATAAGACTCATCACCATATCTTTCTCTTCTACGTAACAATATATATATATATATATATATATAATATATATATATACTTTAAGAAAAAACAACAAACCGGTTACATTAGGATTATAAATTTATTTCCATCCTGTTACGCGTTTTTGAAAATTTCAAAAACACGAAAAAAATTTGACAGGACTTCTTCAGATCCCTATGGATAAAATAAATTAGAATAGACACAGAAAAAGGTGGGAGGGGATAGAAGAGGGGTGAAGAGTTATCTCCTCATTCAGCCACTTCCGTTTTTCTTTTAATTTCGGTTAGAAATGTAGTAAATTTATTTTAAAATTTTTTAAAAATTTTCTTTTAATTTTTAAATTCTAATTACATTTCGACTTAAACTACAGATCTAATATTAAATTAGATTTTTAACTTTATTCGATAACTTTACGTAATGATACAGTAATACTATATTATATGTTTAACTGGACCAAATAATACTATATATATATATATATATATATATATATATATATTTACTAATCTAATATCTACCAGTATTCACGGTACCAGAAAAAACAAAAAAACCCTGGCCAGGAACAAGAGATAAAAGTATCTCGAATCACCGCCTGGGGGAAAAAGAAAAAAGATTTGGGTAAAAAAGAAAGAAAAGGCCAACCTCGTCCGACCCATTGAAAAAAATCGAGGGATACGCAGTCAGTGGTCAAAAGAAAACCAAAAAACCCTCCGCAAATCCTGCAATGCTACAATTTACTAAATTGCTCAACACAATACGATGGAGCCAATTATAAAATTAACTTAAATTGCGAGTCGAAAATCTTCTACTAAAGTTTCACCTTAACGGATCATCAGGAAGCGTAAAATCGACTGAATTCTAAAGGAGAAATCGCTTTCTTTTATTCACCAAAAACCCACCTAGCTTAGAATTTGCATAAAAAAATATAAATAAATAAAGATACCATATTTTTATGTGAAAATAGAAGTAGAAGATTTTTATGTGAAAATAGAAGTAGAAGATTTTCGACTCGCGATGTAAGTTAATTTTATATATATATATATATATATATATATATATATATATATATATATTACCAGGAAAAAGTATTTGGTCTTCCCCATAATTACATTTCTCATCTTAAAATTGTTATTTTTAATGAAACAACGTAAACATCATAACGTTTGTATTAAATTCAAGGCTTCCTCTGTAACTTTGACCTTAGTATAACAAAATGTCTTTTGAAAAATTGATTTCTAAGCGTTTTTCTTTTGTAGTACTGAAAATAAATAAAACGTTTTCTCATGGATACGTTATACACCAATTGAAATCACCTTATACAGCGTCAGGCAAAATGATCTGACACTTTTGTAGGTTTAACAAAAGACAAATAAAGTAAAGAAACAAAAAAATGTTTTTATTTTCGATAAGTGCATATAATGCCATTCTGTTTCATTAGGTTTGGTTTTATGGCATATCAACGTTTGTAGGTTATTTAACGCCAAATCCATTTTTATGTAAATAATCTGTTCTATTTAAAACAATTCAGTTTAGCATAAGTACACAGTTTAATGGTTAAAAACATTTCCATTTCAAACTATTCAAGCAGTTGTATGTAACAATTCGGTTAAGTGTAAATACAGTTTTAATGTCGAAAAACAGTTCTATTTTAAATAATTCAGTTAAGCATAAGCACGCAGTTTAAATGTAAGTACGGTTTAATTGTAAACATCATTTCTATATCAAACTATTCAGTTTTACTCAAACAATTCATTTTAGCATAAGTATGCTGTTAGTTCTATTTAACCCATAGATAGGACCTTATCAGGTGCTACCACTCCGGGTCAGAGTGGACCTGGGAGCAATGGCAATGAAGGAGTACTCCGCATTCCCCAAAGCTCCTAGCACTGCTGGAACCTCACCATCAGACTGTTTAGTGTCATATCCAGGACAATCGTTACCCCTCTGCATAGGTACAGTCAGTGTATTCTACAGCCCCAGCTGACTGGGCAATGTTTCATTAGGTTTTGAAAATTAAATCAGTCTAATGGGATCCGTTATTGTCTTCACACTGTCAAAGGCGTTCACGAAAGTTGTCTATAACTCGGCGGGTCATTTCATGTGGAATGGCAGTAATTTCTGGACGAATTGCATCAATAGTTTGAGGCGATTACTGTATACCTTTGACTTGAGGTATCTCGTGAGAAAAAAATCGAATGGATTTAAATCAGGTGTGTCAGATCATTTTGCCTGACCCTACATTATGTTAAATTACTGCTTGCTAGATTCTACCAGTTTTACCTCAGAAGAGAACGATTTTATCAGAGTTACTAGCTTGCGTGACAGAAGGTTGGTTCTTCAAAACATCTCTGAAAAACTGAATCGGTGTCGTGAAAAATGTGTCAATATCCACTCTGAAGAAAAGACTATATGATGCTGGTCTATATGGCAGAATTGATGGACGATAAAGCAGTGGAGTTGCCCGTGGTGTAATGGTTATCGTCGTAGGAAGTGGACATGGAGACACGAGTTCAAATTCTGGATGAGACTGATTGTATTTCACAATACACTTTGGAAAAGGTATGAATCCAATTATTCTCCCTCCAGCAATGGGTAAATAGTAGGGAAGACTAGGTTCTTCAGCCTTAGTGAGGCAACTAGTCTGGGAGAAGGAAAACTCTGAATTCAAACCTGTTAAACTCCGCTTAAAAAATTGACCTTGAGTCATATTCTGGCCGAGCGGAGGGTGGTAAATATGTATAAAGCTGTGGAGTAAAAGACTTTGGGCTGAAAGATTTAGGTCAAACATGAGTGTCCATGTGCAGTGAAGAGTTGAGGAAATAGCTGCAACCCCCTGTATCACACCAATGTTAAAGCATGGAGGTGGATCTGTTATCGTTTGGGAGTCTTTCGCCAATTGCAACGTTGTTGATTTGCTCCAGGTGAAGGGCAAATTGAATGAGAACAGCTATTACAGCATACTGCAGAATCATGCGATCCCATCGTGAACGCGGCTTGTGGGTCAAGGACTTTTATTTATTCAAAATAATCACCCATAGCATACTAGTAAACTCAGCCAGACGTACATTAAAAGCAAAGACAAAGAGCACGTCAGTCAACTGATGTCTTGACCGGTGCAGTCAGGGGACTTAAATCGCATTGAACTGGAGTGGGATGGAATTGACTTAAAAGTTAGAGCTAAACTACCAACAATTGTGGCTCATCTCTGGCAAGTCTTACAAGAAAACTAGGCAGAGTTATCTTCAGTCTACCACCAGTCTTTAGCGGAAAGAATGCCGAGAATCTCTGAATCCGTTTTTATTATTAAAAGCAGTCATTTTGATGAATCAAATGTTTAAGAAGTTTTTATTTTCTTTTGCCTACTTTGTGTTTTATGTAGTTCAGGATGTCTTGTATTTAGCATTATGAATAAAACAATTGTGATGCTTAACTGGTTTTATTAAAAATAACACTCTTACGATGAGAAATGAAAAATATTTTTGAAAATCGCCTAATGCTTTTTACTTGAAGTGTATATCAATAAAATGAACCTCAAATGAAATTAGTGGGGTTCCTCGAGGTGTAATGGTTAAAGCGATGGACTGCTGAATCATAGTGAGCGTGTTCGAACTCCAGTCGCGCTAATACGTTCACTTTCAGATAAATACCCTTGGGAAAGGTACAAACCTCCTTATCCTCCCAGCTATGGGTTAAATAGTACCACTACTGTTCTTCTAGGAGAATGGTTTTGGCATTTAATAACCTACAAAAGTTGATATGCCATTAAACAACAACAAAAAAAAAACAACAATCAAATGATATTAGTTTTATATATTTCAAAGTAAATTTTGCGTTTTATAAAATTTCAAGTAAATATTGGATTATCTTAGACATTGATTTGTATCAAGAAATATAACAAAAATAAAGTTAGCGTTTAATTAATCTAATTTTGTGTATTCTTAAATAAAAAGAAACAACTCTCAGAAAGCTCATTAGACAACATTGATTTGTCAGAAAAATAGTTTAGCATTTATTCTATAAACGGTATAAATTACTTTGTCGAAAATGTTTAAGAATGTTTACAGTGTTTTAAAGATTTCTTGTATTTTGGCGTGTGAACAAATTTTCCCATGAAAATATTTCCGCTTCTTTGATTAAAAATATCATAAAAGTAAATTGATGTATTACGTAAATGTTAACTTTTTTATAACCTTTAAAAGGGGGTGTCGTGGTGCAGTTGGTATCGTGCTAAATTACGCTATCACAACAGACAAATTCGATTATCAGTCTTTCTATAACGTTCACTTTTGGATAATGAAAGTAGTTTTTAGAAATGTACTCTATCAGCTTCTTTTATCTGAGTAAGCTTATTATGTATTAACATAACATTAAGTAATATATGCAACCAATGTAACGTAATGGCTAAGGGAGTTCGGTTCATGCCTTTGAGTTTAGTTAGGCTGAGAACATTTCGGCTAAGCACATGGGTTAGTTAGGTGCAAACATTGATGTAGATGGTAACGCGCGTGCGGGGTGGACGTGCCACTCAGAGATGTCACAATAGCCCGAGATGACGGAACGGGGTGACAGGGAGCGGGTGACGTCACGCACCGGAAGTGCGTGGAGGTTTGTGGGAGATTTGAAGAAAGTGATTTGAAAACTAGACGCCAAACGAGGAGGTTCGACTTTTGCAGCTCGCAGATGCGAGGCGAACTTGCGCCCAATGGGGGCCGCACGAGATGAGGGCCAAATGAATAAGACAGCGTAGAAGATTGTGTCTCTCCTCCTTATGACGAAACCTTTAACTCAAATTTAATAAAAAGGTTTTGTACCTGAACAAGAAGGCGTTACGTGTTTTTCGTAATTTCGAGAGTATGTTCTATGTTCTTTTCGTAATTTCGAGAGTATGTTCTATGTTTCGAGTATGTTCTATCGTTATGAACATTATGTGGCTATTTCGCACATGACGTTAATTGTGAATATGGTACACCAAGAGTTATATTTGGAAGCTATGTCACTGACACAGTAACCACTGACTCAATCGAAGATAAAATCAAGCGAAATTGGTATCTGAAATTTTTCCCTTTTTTTTTTTAAATTCTAAAAAAAGGATCCTGTGTTCGAGCCAGAAATAATTTCAGGAAACGTGTAAAAATCATGAAAAGAACTGCTTATTCGCATTCCACGTGCGAAATTTAGAATATTGAAAAAATGATTTTTCCGTTTGCCGTCGTAAGGTAAATATATTTTTTCTCTCGTAATTTAGCTTAATCGCCCACCAGCACTCACACATTCCTCATTTTTTTTTAATCTTTAAAATAAACACAGATATTTTTCTCTAGATTAGCAGAGACTTTTCTTTTGTGAGAAAACTTTTTGTGTTTTGAATACATTCGTGTTTACTTTCCGTGTTACTGTAAATACAATATTTTTTGTTTAAATATCGGAATATTTATTGCATTTATTTTCATTTATTTTGTAACCTTATTTTAGCGTGCATATTTTGTTTACATACAAAACTAGATCAACGAAATCCTTAAGAAAGACATGAAATCCCTTAACCCTCAATATATGGGTTAAATACACCCATCATTGTTCGACAAGGATGGCCTTGTTATTGAATCACGCATGATATTTCATTAAAGAATAAACCAAATTTTTTAATCTCATGCAAGTTGATTATTTTAAGCTAAAATAATTTATTTTAATTTATATAAAAATTAACAAGATTAAATCAAAAAAATCTTTACTTCCATATACCACACATTGGCATAATGGTTTGAGTGTTCACCAATAGCACGGGAGACCTGGGTTCAATTCTAGGTCGAGTCATACTAAAAACTCAAACATGGTACATGTTTCAATCCCGGGGTAGGTGTAGCGCCCTCTCATAAAACTTGTTGTAGCTATCGGAAAGGGAGCCTTTGCGTCAGCCTCGACAGAGGTCACCAACTTTACTTTGCTTTTACTTCCATATTATATGTGTTAAATGAACCATCACTTTCTTAGAGCTTTCAAAATTACGATAATTAACTCTTTGTAGTAAAAACTGTGTGTTTCTTTTGGCCTGGAAAATAAAATCTATGAGCTATTTAGAAGGGTCGATAATAGGCCTGTAAAAATCAATCCGAGCTAGGACCTCCACTAGGTGAGGCAACTAATCTAGGAGAAGGAAAATCCTGAACCCAAACCTGTTAAACTCCGCTTAAAATGACCTTGTGCAGTATTCTGCCCAAGCGGAGGAGTTTGGTCTATATGGATATAAGATTTTACTTTTTTTCTGCCTATTTAGATTTGGGTAAATATTAAATTAAATCTAGGTAAAGTGGTCAATGTAAATAAAATCCAAATAGAACTTTGTTATCTTAATGTAACCGACTGTAGTTATATATATATATATATATATATATACTAATCTAATATCTACCAGCATTCACGGTACCAGAAAAAAAAAACAAACGAAAAAACCCTCGCCAGGAGCAAGAGATAAAAGTATCTCAAATCACCGCCCGGGGGAAAAAGAAAAAAATTATAGGTCAAAAAGAAAGAAAGGCCGACCTCGCCAGACCCCTTGAAAAAATCAAGGGATACGCAGTCAGTTGGTCAAAAGAAAACTAAAAACCCTCCGCGAATCCTGAAATGCTACAATTACAAAAGTGCTCTACACAAGTGGAGCCAATTATAAAATTAACTTAAATCGCGAGTTGGAAATCTTCTACTAAAGTTTCACCTTATCGGATCATCAGGAAGCCTAAATCCCTAAGTTTGAGCCCTTTTGAATGTTTGTGTGTGTAAGTGTATATGCAGTAACTTACGCATACATAGGTATGTATATCTGCACATATGAGGGTCAAAGGCACGGCCATCTGCACATATGAGGGTCAAAGACACGGACATATATATATATATATATATATATGGCCGTGTCTTTGACCCTCGTATGTCCAGATATACGTACATATGTATGCTTAAGTTACTGCATATACACTTACACACAAACATTAAAAAGGGCACAAACTTAGGTACATACACGCATAAACAAAATCTCCCTTCCAACACCGCGAAAATAACCATATCAATCGGAATCTTTTTGGAAAACTTTCACTCTGTCTTATGAATGCGTAAAGCAGAAAAACTTGGGTCTATTCTGTAACATATATATATATATATATATATATATATATGGATGACAATATATGCTCCCCCATGGGGGTTGAGCTCTCTGGCGAAGGAATTGCCGGCCGCCGCTAGTGTAATGCAAAGATCTTCGAAAGAATTGAGCACTCTGGTAGCCGATAGGGTATAAAAATGTAAACAAAGGCTGCTGCTGCTGTTTCTAAAAATAAAAATACCTTAAAATTCCTTGAACCAACGTGGTCCGCTTGGTCGACGAGTGGTCTGAAACACAGTCTAACGTAAAGTTAGACGGGTTTCGATCCCGGCTTCGTGTGTCCTGCATGTCTAGCCACACTGAAGAGTTCTGATAGAACGAAACAGTCTGTCTGTGGATGACTATATATATATATATATATATATATATATATATATATTACAGAATAGTGACGGGACCCAAGTTTTCATGCTTTGCGAATTCATAAGACAGAGTGAAAGTTTCTCAGAAAAAGACCGATTAATATAGTTATTTTTGTTGAGTTTGGTTATATATATATATATATATATATATATATATATATATATATATATATATATATATATATATAATTTGAACAGTAATAAAAAGCAAATAGTAATGTATTTATAAACAAAAGAATTGGTTTATTTATTTTTCAAAATTCTTTACATCATTGAAACTCGTAGCATGGAATATGTAAATATTAATTTCCTTTGGGAAGTTCCTTTTTACCAGCAGGTGTTGCTTCGACTCTTCAGGTAAGAAGACACCTTGGGGTGAGAAGCGACGCGATTGTAGAGAGCCATCAGTTTGGGATAGTTGCTGAACATGGATTGATTCTCATTGAACATACTTTCCATGCAACAATAGAACATCATATCACACCACATCAACTGAAAGAGACAAAGTACTTTATATTTAATATTCTGCTTCTGAGCGGATGTATGATGAAGAAAAAAAAATCGAGGTTAACGTGTAAATACACAAGAAAAAGAAAAAGAAAATAAAATGAGAAGGGAGGGGAGAATAAGAAAAAAAGAACAATAAAAAACAACAAAAAAGGTAGTGCATTTGAGGATTGCAAGTGTAGTTTATACTGCGACCGATATGAAACGGTCAATCCCACAAGAAGCGAATCCAGCAAAACAAAAATAATACAAGAGTCGAGTGGGCATGTTGATCATTCGGGATTTGTGCAAGAGATTAAAGTTCGGCCATGCAAAGAAATTGCATGCTACAAATCAGAACCCGTCCAAGAAAATAAAAAAAACGTAAGATTATCTTGTACTTTGAAATACAAACAGACTATCCAACCAAAGCCTAGAGGACCAGACTTAATTTTGATTAACAAGAAGAAGAGAACGTGTAATCTAGCTGCAATATAATTAAGGATGATGCTTAAATATATTAGGTACTATTTACCAACCCCTCCGCTCGGGCAGGATATGACACAAGGTCAATTTTTAAGCGGAGTTTAACAGGTTTTAATTCAGAGTTTTCCTTCTCCTAGACTAGTTGCCTCACCAAGGCTGAAGAACCTAGTCTGTCCTACTATTTACCCATAGCTGGAGGGAGAATAAGGGTGTTCATACCTTTCCCAAGGGTATTTGCCCGAAAGTGAACGTAATAGCGCGATTGGAGTACGAACTCGCGTACTACGATTCCGCAGTTCATCGCTTTAACCATTACACCACGAGGACACCCCAATAAATATATTAGGTAGTTATTTTTTTTTTGTTGGTAAAAATCTAGTTGGCTAGAAACTTCGGGGTGATGTGTACATCGCATGCAAAGGTCAAATGCACACACCAATCCCAGTTGACCTTTCATAATATGAGATCTGTTTTTGAAATCGAACGTTTAAAGGCCGGATGTTTGATTCTGAATTGTCAGACAGCTGATTTAGCTGTCAGGTTTATGGAAACATTTTAATGACTTGTGTTATTATCATGATTTGCTGAAGAAATAATTAAGATATACTATATAGGAAAATACATTTTTTGTTGCCAGTTTAGAAGTCGGGAGTTGGACAGTTGGTCGATTCTGAGCTTGGAGACAGACGATGAAGTTGAGAGCTCTCTGGGAGATAGGATGAATGAATTGGGAGTCGGCTGTTTCTTTCGTCTGTCTGATATAGTATTTATGTAGCAACAGTAAATTTCTAATTCCATCTCTCTTGTATGCAAATGACGACTGCTACGGTATGAAACGTTCTGGACGCTCATAAACTCTTTCGTAATTTAAAGAAGGGAGTCCACCTTGTATTTGAAGAGTTTGACGCCTGCTCATAATCGTTACATTAATCATACTTATCCCTCAATTGTTATGCGCGTATCATTTGGTGCCATGGCGTTACACACTTCTACTTTGTCCTGTAACGTTCTGTTGAGTGCCTTTACGTTACATTGCGAATTTTGATATTCCGGCAGACCACAAACTGAAGCTAAAAGAATGCGAAGTCTTGAAAAATAGTGAAACTTTGTCAGAGAATCGAAAAAGCTGGGATATATGAGGGTAACGGTGATACTAGTTGTAATGTTCCTTAAAAGCCAGGAAAAAGACAGGGGAATTGTTAAAATCAGCTAGAATACGTGGGAAAATTCTAGAGACAAGAGAATATTTGCAGTGACTCAGATGTTAGTAAAAAGCCAGCAGTTTGAACAAGTGGGAAAAACTTCCATGTTGGTTGTTGTGATCATCTGGTTGATAACGGTTTGGTTTGGTTTCTTTGTTTAATGGCACATCAACCTTTGTAGGTTATTTAATGCCAAAGCCATTCTCCTAGAAGAACAGTAGTGGTACTACTTAACCCATAGCTAGGAGGATAAGGGGGTACATACCTTGCCCAGGGTATTTGTCCGAAAGTGAACGTAATAGCTCGACTGGAGTACGAACTCGCTTACTACAATTCTGCAGTCCATCGCTTTAACCATTACACCACGAGGACACCCCCTCTGGTTGATAAAGGAACAAGAAAAACATAACTGGCCTTTAATGTAGAACCTTGAAATCATGGATTCAATCAGGGTTTAATATGTTGAAGCAATTCAGGAAAGAGTTACTTTTATAAAGATAAACTGAATATAATGACCATGTCCATTTTCAGGTAGCTTTGCATCTGGTCAACTACAGTTAAGAGTTGATTTGCATCTGGCCAAATCCGCTTTAGTCTAAACTTGCATCTGGTCAACTCTATTTAAGTCTGGCCTTATATCTTGCTATGAACAGTTTAGACTTGTCTTGCATCTGGTCAAATTCATTTTTGTCTAGCCTTGCTTCTGACTAAGTCCAGTTTAGACTTGTCTCGCATCTGGTCAAATCCATTTTTGTCTAGCCTTGCTACTGACTATGTCCAATTTAGACTTTTCTTGCATCTGGTCAAATCCATGTTTGTGTAGCATTGCTTCTGACTAAGTCCAGTTTAGACTAGTCTTACATCTGGTCAAATCTATTTTGTGCTAAAACTGTATTTTTTCTTGTTCAGTTTAGACTAATCTTGCATTTGGTCAAGTCTATTTTACACAAACACTGCATCTGGTCAAATCCATTTTAGACTGGTCTTGCATCTGGCCAAGTCCATTTCAGTCTAACATTGCATCTGGTCAAGTCATGATTAGATTAGTCATGCATCTGGTCAAGCCTAGTTTAGACTAATACTGCATCTGGTCACGTCCATTTTAGACTAACCTTGAATCTGGCCAAGTTTATTCTAGTCTAAACTTACATTTGGTCAAGTTCATTTTCGACTTGCCCAGCATTTGGCCAAGTTTGCTTTTATATTTAAAAACCCGGACAAAAGAAATTATTGGTTGCTTACATTTTATGGCATTTCAACTCCTTTAATGCAAAATCCTGTTTATAACTATATCAATAAAAATATGATTTGCAAACGATTTGTGTGTTGGTTTCATTTTAAACAAATGAAGGCTCATTTGTTTACACATAGTAAAATGATTTCAAATATTTCTATTTTTCACTAATAGTTATTTATAATCAATTATCAATTGTCAGCCCTTAGTTGAATAGCTTCAAGTATTACTATATAATACAAATAATTCAATACTTGCACATGATTTAATGGTTTCAAATATTCCGATGTCATACGAATAATTCTATTTCGTATTAATCATTTTTGTAGACACTTAGATGGTTTCCAAGTAAGGAAATCTAATAATAATAGTTTTGTTTGCACACAGTTAAATGGTTTTAAGTATTGCTTTATCATCACTAAAAATTAAATTAGTCGTTAGTTTGTACACTGTTGAATTGTTATGTTGATCCACTAACATTCCGGGTCAGAGTGGACCTGGTAGTAATGGAAATGAAGGAATACCACATCTTTCCCAAAGATATGTTGACTTTTGTCAATTCGTTTTTCTTCTGGTTGCTAGGTTTTTTTATAACTTGTATATTCGCACCCTCAGATCACTGGCTAACACTACCACTAGTTTGCCATTTTAATGATGAAAGATTTAAATAAAGGGCCTCTAATTTGCGTATTTTTATAACATTTGGGCTTTTCAAGACGGATTTACATGATCTTCTTTGTAACTTTGAGATTGTTTTTCACTTATATATACGTCAGTATTATTTGCTGGTAAGAATAATAACTTACCATATCTCCCATGAAGAAGTTGTTTCCGCTATTACGCATGCCAAGGGTCCTTTCCATGAAGGGCATACACCTGTTAAAAGTGTTCATGTATCTCCAATACATGTAGTTCTGAAACAATAAACAAATTACGGCATATTAACGTCTTTTTGAGTGGATATTTCTGAAAATTACACAATGACCTGTGGTCACTGATTTCGACCAAAAAGTTTTTAGTGAAAAGTAAATTAGAAAATTATTGAGAATGGATTTCGATAATTTTGTTTTAAATAAAAAAAAGAGAGACTTACGTCGTAGTTGCTGCAGGTGCTGTCACCTCCGAAGCCATAGTCGTTCATGTTGTACTGTGAGGAAAGAAGAAATAAAAACAAGAGGAAGTCAGAAACAAAATTGAATTCAATATTTTTTTTTTTTTTTTTTACAATGGAAGAGATAGATGAGATTGACTGATTGATTTGAACTGCAACTTATCTAGGGTTGTTTTATTCCTAGAGATTTAGGAACTGCGTATGGAATAGTGAAATGGGTTATTCATCCTGAATCGCCCGAACGGACGTTTCAGGGTGAATAACATATTTCAATGAAATCATAGATTAAGCATTGCCGCTGAAAGAACTTTCATCGATACTGCTTTATTTGGAGGTGACCGTGGTGTAATGGTTATCGTCGTAGGAAATGAACTCGGCGATACGAGTTCAAATCCTGGACGAGATTGATTGCATTTCCCATAGCACTAATACTCTTGGGAAAAGGTATGAATCCAATTATTCTCCCTCCAGCTATGGGTAAATAGTAGGGCAGACTAGGTTCTACAGCTTTGGTGAGACAACTAGTCTAGGAGAAGGAAAATTCTGAATTCAAACCTGTTAAACTCCGCTTAAAAATTGACCTTGTGTCATATTCTACCCGAACGGAATGGTTGGGTAAATATGGATAAAGCTTTATGATTTCATAAAAGCAGTTATTCTTGACATAGCTCTGGACATTCTGATTGGTTAACGTTTTCGAGTATTTATAGTTGTCTAATATTTTAGTATTTATGCGACATTTTTTAAACTAAATATAGTTTATATATATATATATATATATATATTTGGATTCATACCTTTCCCAAGGATATTAGTGCTATGTGAAATGCAATCAGTTTCGTCCAGGGTTTGAACTCGTGTCGCCGTGTCCATTTCCTACGACGATAACCATTACCCCACGTCATTGAGTCTTTACAGTCTTTCAATAACTTTTTATTATTTATTCGAAATCTTTATTTTTTTTTCTAGAAATAGTAAGTTGAAAAGCAAAATCAGAACTATTTCTGGTCTCATCAACATTTTATAAAAACTTGAAAAATACTGTCTTTTAGTATTAAGGGCCATATTTACTATAACCTTTTTTTTTCTAGACTCATTAAGGGAGATAATGTCTGAAAATGTTTTGCGATGGAAGATCAGATTTCAAAACAACTGACTCACCCTGAAGTTTCCGTTCTTCCAGTGGTAGTACCTCATGTAATCGTGCATGATTTCATAGAAGCAGTCACAGATGTAGTCACACCTGAAAATGTCCATGGGGCTCTTGGGGTAGAAACCTGTTTAAATCAATTGATTTGGTTAACGTCATTTCACCTATCAAACTATCATTATTATTATTGTTATACAGCCTTGACCAACTATACAAACACATAAACATATAAAATCATAACAACGACACAATTAAGACGAGCGACACAGTTCTTTAAAAAAATATATCTCTCACTTTATTTGAAAGGGTTGTGTGTGAGAGGGAGAACAGAACTGCAACATATTCACCCCCCCACTCTATTGACCATAACCGCGTTTCTTTTCCGTTCTTCTGGGCTGCTCAAACGGTGGCCTGGGGGCCCAGCCTCTCTTTTCTCTAGCGCATCTTACCTCCAACTCATCTGATCTCCAAACTCGTCTGATCTCCAACTGCCTGACTTCCTGTCTTCACCCGGTTTTTATAATTGTTCAACGCCCACTTTCCTGTTGTGGGTTTCACAAATCGCACTCATTTAACCCGTCCACGGTCAAGGTTATATTCTGATATTCCTCGACCGGATGCACCTGCTATTTACATAGGTGCTTTTCCTATTTTGACAGCCCGGCTGGGTCGGACGTCAATATACAACATCATTTTTATTATTATTATTATTATTATTATTATTATTATTATTATTATTATTATTATTATTAAATTTGGATAGTCGCTTTAAACGAGTTTACATATAATTTTAAGTTTTGAGGAGAATACATGAAACAGAATAATAGTGTGTAAATTTGGGCACGTCACGTGGTCTAATGTTTAGTTAATTATTTTAGCCGACCATTTCAGTGGGTTTAATTCTGACTAGGTGGCCCATACATCCAGCCTTCAACCACAACTAAAGTAAACTTAGTAAATAAGTGATTGTGTGCTTATTATCGATATAAAAATAGTTACTTAGTCATTTCTTTGTTTTCAAAAGATATCATTATTTTTCATTACTTGAAAACATTTAATTGCTTGCATAAAATGACTTTGGCTTTCGATAATTCTGTGACATATTGACCTTTGACTGAGAGTTAGTTGTGGATTTCTAAAGCGGGTATGAAACCCCTGTCTTTGGATAAAAAATGGGACAGCGGAAATAAATCACGTGAATTGAGAACGGGAAGGAAATGTGTGGGTGTTGAAAATGTTATATAATAACAAGAAATTTGCAGTTAGCACGAAGATTCGGATAGATTTGGACAAGCGGTTAGTCAGGAGAAGCGGGCAGTCAGAGCAAAAGCTACCTTGAGAACTGGCCCTGAGGTTCAGTGGCTCTATGTTGAGAAATATCCTGGATCAAATCCGTCAAAGGATTTCTGGGTTCTGAATACAGAATTATCACAACGTGGTGTAAATACGAATATGTGTCGTCAATGTGGTATCAACGATAGCAGTCGTGCGTCAATCTTAGTCACTCAGTCTCTCTGTCAGTCTCTCTCACTTGTCGCAAATTCGACACTTTCGAGACAATAAAGAAGTGCGTTATAATTTTATAGACAAAGGCGTTATCTTTCTTCATTGGTATATAACTATCAAACAAAGTTTGACCAACCTTAAAACCAATCAACTGATGATGTTTCAGTATTGCTGGTGGTTGTACTCACGCTTTTTTACTAAATTACTCTGCAACATTTTCATATGTGCATTTACCTGGGTCAAGATCATCTAATAAGGTCACTACAGCTAGATGCGTACTTTGGATAACGGTAATCGTTGTAGGAAATAGAATCTGTATCCAGAGCTAAAATTCTTGAGGAAGCTGTCTATATTTCACTTCTTGGAGAAGTTAGGGATCTATTTTTCCCTTGGTTATGGGACTGATTTCTTTTACAACTGTTTCATTCTGGGAAGTCCTTCGCTAATTTTTATTGGCCTTCTTAAAAGAGTGAAAATTGCATTAACATATACCATTGCCTAATACTCTGTCTGCACTAAAAATTAAATATATTTTTAAAATATCAAAAAAATAAAGGCAAGATGGCACAAGAGACTTCCTCCGCTCCATCAGACACCAATGTTTTGGCCATTTAAAAATAGTGATCATTAGTATCGATCTCTTTGTGGGGCACCAGGCACTGAGCTTAAAAAGAAAAGGGGTTCTTTTATCTTTGTTAGTCAACTATTGAAGTAGAAAATCACTGAATTCCAACCAACTTTATTCCGCTTAAAAATTGAACTTTTATCAAATCCCTCCAGTACATACAGCTGGTTTTATTTTAAAGTTTTTTTTTTCTTCTCAGTTGGTTATTTTATGGGGTTTCAAAGGTAATTTATGATATTGTTTGCTATCTGACTCCATTCTGAGTTATTCTATTCTTACTCCACGTTTTCTTGGTTGTTTAACTTCTTGGATATGAAGGCTGTAAAGGAATTCTTGGATATGAAGGCTGTAAAGGAATTATAAGAAAGAAGAAAATTATAAAAGATAGGAGACGAAGATATCTTTTATATTTTGACTTTATTTCTGGGTTCAACAACCTTTCAATGTGTGAGGAAATTCTTCCTAAATACAAATAAAATGGTTGAATCTCCCAGTCAAGGTTTTAAAATGTTCTAGTCATTCTTGGGTATATATGTCAAAATTTGGTATTTAAAGCGTTATCAACGTGTTAGACGTTTTTGGGAGATATGTCAAAATCCGGTGTTTCCAGTTGTAGTCATTAAGTCCGTTGTATGGTATCTTACTTGTAGTTCTGATGAGTACATTATTCGGTGTTTTTAGTCGTGGGTCCGTAATGAAAGAGGTGGCTGCTACTAATGGAAAGGTTAGCCAAGGCGTCGTCTAGAGACGGACGCATGATGCCTTCCTCCACTAGCCAGAAAGATTTAGGTGTTGTCACTCCGCTGGACACAGCTGAAAAAGACTGGGATTCTTTCTTTGTTGGGACGGTTCCTTTTCTTTACGCATGAGTCACCTCTCTCCTTGTTAGGAGCTTATGGGAGTTTCTGCATTTTTAATAATTATTCTTAATCTAATTTAATATTTGTTATTTTTCTATTACCAAAAATTGTACCAAGGCTAAGATGTTAGTATTCCCTTGTATTTACTCATAGCTAGAGGGGTAAAGAAAGGATAGATGCTATTCATAAGTGCATTAATAGTTACCTAGAGATATGTAAATATTGAAATATTGAACAATCGCAAATGTAGTCACACATTCACACTGACGCAGTGCGATATCATTGTCAACGGTTTCAAACCCTAGTCTCTCTATTACAATCAGTTTTAGCCAAATGTTATTCAATTAGGGATTTTAATTATTATTTTAGATAATAATTCTATTATAGTGATTAACTGTGAGCTACGTTTTTTTTTTTTCAAGATTAAATATTTTCCGTCAACTTAAATAAAAAAAATTTCTGATAGTCAAGAAAAATTACAAATTTTGGTAATACCAATCAAGCAAAAACTCACTGTTAAAATATATTACTTACCGTGTTCGCGGGCCAAATATCTGCAAATAGCCATCGTCTCAGGCATCATGTCGCCATTGTCCATTTGCAGACAGGGGAGGTAATTACAGGGGAAATCTGAATAAAAGAGAATATTAAAAGCTTTTTTTAACCAACACGATTTCTATATTAAAATAGGTAAAATATATTCATATAATTAAAGCTTTCGATTTGGAAACTATATCCTCTATGATTCACACACACACACACACACACACACACACACACACACACACACACATATATATATATATATATATATAAACATTGCCTCGTATAAAGCCATAGAGTATATTGTTTCCATCTCTGCTGATGTATAAGACCCCGCACTAATGTCATAGATATGACACTAAGCAATCTAATGGTTAGGTTCCCTGGATTCCTCTGGCTCGGAGTGGAAGCACCTGATAGGGTCCTATCTATTGGACAAAGAGAAATTTTTGACTTTGCAAACAAATAACTTATGCTAAATTGAAGTGTTTGAAATAGAACTGTTTGACCATTTAACTCTGTGTTAAATGAATGATGTTTAATTGAATTGATAGTGATACTTAGCTCCCCTTGGAACAATTTAAATTTGTTCACGTATGATAAATTGAATTGTAAGAAATAGAACTGTTTGATCATTCAACTGTGTGTAGCCATAAAATGTGTTTACAAATCATATATCTAATATATATGTAAAAACAGGATTTGGTACTTAATAGTCTACAATGGTTAATATGCCATAAAACCAAACCAATTTATCCTATATAGTCGAATCAGCAAAGCTAGAGGACATTCACTAAGGGTTTTTTTAAAAAGTAAATTAACTAAAAACAAATTCTTTTAGAGGGCCACTCAACACCATAAAAATGTTAAAACCAGATTTGGGCAGTACAGTCATCTTTTGTTTCCGTTTTCAAACGTCAAACAATCTGCTTTCAGAAATTTGAATAAAAAGTTCTTTTAACCTGGGATTTGATGTCTTGGTTAAAAGATTCTCAGAATTGCAAGAAGAGTCGGCAGAAGCAGTTTAATACGCATAATTTCACATAGCACTAATACCCGTGGAAAAGGTATGAATCCAATGATTCTACCTCCAGCTATGGTTAAATAGTAGGACAGACTGATTTTTCAGCCTTGGTGAGGCAACTCGTCTAGGAGAAAGAAAACTCTAAATTCAAACCTGTTAAACTCCGCTTAAAAATTGGATTCAATACTTTCAAGAATTTGTTTGATACAATTTACAAAGAGAAGATGTTGTCCTTTAGGAAGCCCCTAAGGATAACATAATATGTTTTCACACAAAAGATCTTCTAATCCATCATCCAACACATGATTTCGCTATATTTGGTTAAATATATCAAAATGTTAACTATTTCCAAGAAATAATCTCAAAAGGAGGTGCCGGTGGTGTAATGGTTATCGTCGTAGGAAATGGACACGGGGACACGAGTTCAAATCGAGACTGATTGCATTTCACATAACACTAATACCCTTGGGAAAGGTGTGAATCCTATTATTCTACCTCCAGCTATGGGTAAATAGCAGGACAGACTGGGTTCCACAACCTTAGTGACGCAACTAGTCTAGGAGAAAAACTCTGAATTCAAACCTGTTAAACTCCTCTTAAACTATTGACCTTGTGTCATATCCTACCCAAGCGGTAAATATGGTTAAATACGCTGACTGTATATCTGCAGACGGGTAAGAGCACTTCAGAGTTACTTAGTAATGAAACTAAACAAGCTGATAGTGAGGTTACACAACACTAGAGTTTTGGGAAATACTGAGTATCCATTCATTGCCGCTATTCTCATATTCTCTCTGAACAAGCGTGATAGTACCAGTTAAATTCTCATTTAGAAGTCAAATCAAACTATCTAATCATTGACTATAACCCAAACCATTTATTGCCCAGTCGCCTGGGGCTGTCGAATACACTGACTGCACCTCTTCAGAGGGGTAAGACCCCACCTAACGAGTGTCCTGGATATGACACTAAACAATCTGATGGTGAGGTTCCAGCAGTACTGGAGCTTTGGGGAATGTGGAGTACCCCTTCATTGCCATTGCTCCCAGGTCCACTCTGGTCCGGAGTGGTAGCACCTGATAGGGCCCTATCTATGGGTTAAATAGAACTAACGGCATACTGATGCTAAAATGAATTGTTTGAGTAAACTGAATAGCTTGAAATAGAAGTGTTTTTGACAATTAAACCGTACTTACATTTAAACTGCGTGCTTATGCTTAAATGAATTATTTGAAATAGAATTGTTTTTCGACATTAAAACTGTATTTACACTTAACTGAATTGTTACATATAACAGTTTGAATAGTTTGAAATGGAAATGTTTTTGACAATTAAACTGTGTACTTATGCTAAACTGAATTGTTTTAAATAGAACAGATTATTTACATAAAAATGGATTTGGCATCAAATAACCTACAAAGTTTGATATGCCATAAAACCCAACAAACCAAACCAAACCATTTAACAGTGTCCAAACAATTAACAGCGCTAAATGAAACCATTTGTGTACAAACACTGAATAGCCATATTTACCAACCCCTCGGTGTAGTAGCTATTGAGAAGAAAGCCTTCTGGTGGCCCTCGACAACGGTTGCCAACTTTTATTGCAGACAAATAAAAAAAATGTTCAGGTGGCATAATACGTTTATGCATAAAGTCAAAAAGAAATTACATTGATTCATCGAGGCACTTATGTCATTATGTCTGTTGGGTATCACCTACCTTTTTAGTATAATGAGCTGTTACATCTGCCATATATGGTAGTAGCGGAGATAGGTCTGGGAATAAGCCTCCGAGTCAGATCAGAAGAACCGTTCCTATTGTTGAAGTATATCATTACTCTATCACTAATCCAATGTTCTTATTACTAACAGTCTCTCTCTAGTAAATACTCTTTCCTGTAAATATAACTATTTTCCTCACATATCGTGGTTTGTCTTATTATCACTACTACTTGTGTTCACTAACCAGAACACAACAATGTCAGAGCAAATGAACCCGATGACCCGATTTCACATTCTCGACTTGGGTGTTTGCATTTCACATTGCGCTAATAACAGTTTCCCATAGCGCTGATAACCCTCCGGCAGCTATTGATAAATATTTGCGAAGAACAGGCTTTTTAACCTTGATAAGGCCACTGGTCTAGGAGAAGGAAAACGAAAATAGAAATTGATCTTGGCTAACGTATCGCGAGGTATAAGGACTTGATAAATAAAAACGTTGATAATGGAACTGATTTAAGTTAAATACAGTACTTGAAAACATCCGTAAACACTGAGAAAATTGCTTAATACTCCACTGGTAAAGTAGTATGAAGTTGATATTTGTCAATGCTAATCTGAAAATGAAAATCAGGTTTTTGGAGAAAATTTTATTTCATTAACTTTATACCTACATCGAATTTAGTAAATAATATCTTTAAGTACATTTTGTATACCAAAAAATGAATCCATGACAGTTTTCAAAACCAAGAGGTAATTAAGTTTCTTGATTGTAGTTTCGAAGGAAGCGAGTTCGAATTCAAGTCACACAATTACATTCACTTTTGGGCTATTGCCCTCTTATTCTTCCTGCTTGGCTGTGGTTTGGCTGTTTAATGGCATATCAAATTTTTCGGTTATTTAATGTCAAATTCATCCTTCTAGAAGAAGAACGGTTGGGGTTCCATTTTATCCATAGCTGGAAGGATAAATGGGTTCATGCCTTTCCTAAAGGTATTTGTCCGAAAGTGAACGTAACAGCGCGATGGGAGTTCGAAATCACTTACTACGATTCTTTAGTCCAGAACTTTAACCATTACCCTACGATGACAGCCCCAACTCCTGCTAAGCGTAAAATATTATCACTGCTTTTTGTCTACAAGTATGGCTTTGACATTCAGTTACCAACAAAGTTAAATAAGATTCCCACAAATAGAATTAAAGCATATAAACATATTATGTATTTAGATTGCAGTCTTTTGTTACTAAATGTTCGAGTAAAAATGATGAATTAATTATCTGCAGTGAGGCATATGAAAGAATTGATACATCTGAATAGATATGACAAACATTAATGAAATGGCTTATTCCATCAGGGGAAATAGTGTCATGTTTTTCTTTTAAAGAAACTGTTATCTTGAGTGATAATGGACAAATAGAAAAACATAAAAAGGTAAGCAGAAAATTAGTAAAAGATACCAGATACCAGGTAAAAGGTACCAGATACCGGGTCAAAGGTACCAGATACCAGGTAAAAGGTACCAGGTACCAGGTCAAAGGTACCAGATATCGGGTAAAAGGTCCTAGATCCTATGTAAAATGTGCCAGATACCAGGTCAAATGTACCAGATTCTAAATAAAAGGTACCACATACCAGGTCAAAGGTACTAGATACTACGTAAAAGGTATCAGATATCGGGTAGAAGGTACCAGATACCTGAACAAAGGTAGTAGATACTACGTAAAAGGTACTAGATACCAGGTAAAAGGTCCTAAATACTACGTAAAAGGTACCAGATACCAGGTAAAAGGTCCTAAATACTACGTAAAAGGTACCATATATCCGGTAAAAGGTACCAGATACCGTTTACAAGGTCCTAGATGCTACCTAAAAAAGTATTAGATACCAGTTGAAAGGTACTAGATAGCTGGTAAAAGGTACCAGATACCAGGTCAAAGGTACCAGATACCAGGTCAAAGGTCCTAGATACTACTAAAAAGTATTAGATACCAGTTGAAAGGTACTAGATAGCTGGTAAAACGTACCAGATACCAGGTCAAAGGTACTAGATATTACGTAAAAGTTAACATCCCTGGTGAAAAGAAAATGATAAAAAGTAATCTGTTTCATGCTATATACGATGCTAATCTGTATTAATGATATAGTTTTTGGCATTTAATTTGGTTTGGGTTGGTTTAATGACATATCAAACTTTGTTGGTAATTTAATGCTAAACCCTGTTTTTTTACATTGATGTCTTGTGGCTCGCACCATTTGACTTCCGATATCGCGGAAGTATAAAAAACGCCTTGTCACTTCAGCGCAGAAAGAGAAGAAGAGAGGCTGTTCTGAAAGGACATAGGTCAGGAGTAAGACCAAAATTGGACGTAACACCAACAGCGCGAGACTTATAATACTACTGGGACACTACCACTTGAGTTAATAAATAACTCACTCTATTTCACGGAGTCTCTTTCCTTACCCCGACACAACATACATTTATAATAAATATATGATATGTAAATACATTTTGTAGATACACAAAATTTGATGATCGAATACTTCTATTTCTAACAATTCAATTTAGCTTAAGTCAACAAATTCAAATGGTTTCAAGTACTGCTATGTATAACTAACAATTTAACTAAATATGAGTCGTTTGTTTACAAACATTTAAATGAAGAAACTGTTTTTTTAAAGCAATTTTTTTGCATGGGCCATTTGTTTGCAATCATTTTAAATGCCACACAGTTTTTCTATCTATAGATTGGACCCATTCTGGGGCTACCACTCTGGACCAAAGTGGACCTGGAAGCGATGGCAATGAAGAGCTACACCGCATTCTCCGAGGCTCCAGCATTATGGAGTCTCACCATCAGATTGTTTAATGTTATACCCAGGACACACATTGAGGGGTTTTTACACCTCTGTATAGGTACAGTCGGCATATTCTACAGTCGGCATATTCTGGGCAAGTGTATTGTACTGTAAAAATGTTAGCCCAAAAATTGTAAATGTTGGCCAAAAAAATTGGAGAGAAAATATATTTCCACAAAATTTTACGGGCCTTAGTCTAGTTTCCTGAAAATGGAACTCGCATTATCAACGGGATATATGATGAAATAATCTTTTCGAGATCAACTTTGATTGGTCACATGATACAAGAGCATATACGGTACTTCAAACGTCGGGAGGGTCTTACCCTTCAGCAGAACTGCTGTCAGGGCTCAATCGTAAATGATAGAAAGTAATATGTAAGATATCTGTGCGCCAAATTAGTTACTGAATAATGGGTTACAAGTAAAATCTGTCCGACGCAAACAAGCCTTAATAAGTCAGAATTATAATATCTATTTTTCTAACTTAGCTTTGTTTCCAAAATCAACCCTGGGTGTCCTCATGGTGTAATGGTTAAAGTGATGAACTGCAGAATCGTAATAAGCGACTTCGAACTCCAATCGCACTATTACGTTCACTTTCGGACAAATACTCTTGGGAAAGGCATGAAACCCGTTTCCTCGCAGCTATGTGTAGTATAGTACCACTGTTCATCCAGAAGGATGGGTTTGGCATTAAATAATCAACAAAGGTTTATATGCCATTAAACAAAGAAATCAAATCAAATCGATCCAATCGATTTTAAAATAACTAATCTTGAAAGATTTGATCTGTCTGAATAGAGCTGAGAGGAAAATAAATTTCGCGTGCAGAATTCTGGAAAAACCAGTCAGAGAAAAAAGTTATACAAAAAAATCTATTTAAATATTTTGGCCAAGATAGAGGAGGTCTTCCCAGAACTCGTTCCTGAAATGTCGAAAACTGTAAAGCGACTGCGAGTGTGAGCATAAAGAACATGTCACGTTGCAGCTTCTCTACCGCCGGTGAATTCAATAGGTATAATAGTAATAAGGATAAAAAAATAGAGCAGACATTTCCTTACCATTCCTGCAACGATCCCAGTCAGAGAATTCATATCTCTTGTCCAAATACTTAAGACCAGCAATGGCCATCATCATACGAAGGATCTCGGCACGGCCGCGGCCATTGAAGTAATGGAGAGTATAGTTAGGCATGGTGACTTTGCTTTTTGCTGGGCGGCTACCAAAGACAACGGTGTGTTGTGGTTCGAGTGACTGCAAGTCTTCTCTGACGGCAAAGCAGAGATCTGTTTGGTATATATAGCGTCAGTGTAATTAAGTTGTTAGAGTCAATGAATAGGTTGACGCTAACCTGTTCAAGGCCGCCCTATTCAATATTCCCCACTTGATGGCGGTTAATTTTAGTTGTACTTTACCAACCGAATAAATGCTTAATCTAAAGTATAATTATTTAGTTAATTAATCAAACTTTATTTCAGTCTTCGATGCATCACATGTTTAAAAAAGAAATTGTTTCCGAAAACGAATACTGTTCATATCTCTGTAGTATGAGAGTTCCTGATACCTATATTTTAGCCTAATGATAGGGGCGTGCCATTCCACGAGATACAAACTTTGTGAGTGAATATAGTTGGCCAAGGCTTGTCCTAGGTCAACTGGTACTCATATAATTTCTAGTTGCAAAAATCTTGTTTCATGTAAATTAGAGTCACCCTTATTACGAATCTTGTTTCACTTACTGTATACTATTCGTTGTTTAAATTTCTCAAACGAAGCTAAGAGATTTTTATCATTAAAGGTTTTCGAAATATTGCCTTCAGTAATACGAGGTGAGATTGAAAAGTCGGGTATGGAGGACCCTATATGGAAGGAAAAGGGAAACCATCTGCCCTAATGGGATAAAATTGAAAGAATTGATAGGGCTGAAAATTGGAGAATTAGACGCCTTAGGGGAATCGGCACATATGTTGGGCTACAATGACTTGCTGAGTAGACCAAGTATAGAGCTGAATACAATATGGGAACCGATAATTAAGAAGGCTAGATGAAGGGAAAAAATCTGAATATGAGCACAGGTAAAAAATCATACATAATAGTAATAATTCTCGTCAAGTAAGAACATTAAATTTATAAGTCCCAAAAATCCTTTCTGAATTGTCCAGCAGGACACATGGCGTAACGGTAATAGGCGTTGGTTCCCTAAGCTTCTAGTTTGCAAATTCAATCCTGACTGCAGGTGAGTAACAATACAGGAATACTTTACAAGTTATGGCAAACGGAATCAGAATAGGCGACGCCGAAGATTCAATAAAGGACGTAGTTTGCAGTTTCGTGAAGGTTCCCGAGTTCGACAAACACCTGGAGAAGGCCAGAGTGCATATCGGCCGAAACGTTTGGGAAATGATAATAAAGACAATAGTCTGAAAGCCCATAAGAATGTATACAATTTATTATATGATAGGTTTTTTCATTATTTTATTGTCCAATTATAAGATTCCTAATGGCTGATATTTTACGAACGGACGTTACTGGTGAGTATTAAGACTACTGCAAACCAAACAAGCTGATATCTGGTAGACAAATTTTAAAAGTTTAAAAATCGTTACTTATTAGGATGATATTAACGACGTATCTTAATTAGAACTGCGATAACAAATTACCTTTCATTATCATAATTTGTTCACTGCTGCCTTTTTGATTTGACTATCAGTAGTTTACAGTTTTGCCAATAGATGGCTCACGTATCCGTATCTCGTCAGTTAGGTTAAAGCTGTCGTAGTCCTGTATATTTGGTTGATTGGTTAGTTGGTTGGTTTTATGGCATATCAATCTTTGTAGGTTATTCAAAGCCAAATCCATTTTTATGTATATAATCAGTTCTATTTCAAACAATTCACTTTAGCATGAGTACTCAGTTGAAATGTCAAAACATTTCTATTTCAAATCATTCAATTTGTTCCAACAGTTCTATTTCAGCTAATTCAGTTTAGTATGAGTAGAGATTTTGTTTACACAGAGTTAAATATCGAAACAGTTCTATGTTAAACTGTTCAGTTTAGTGTAAGTACAGTGTCAATGTCAAAAAACAGTTCTATTTGAAATAATTCAGTTTATCATAAGCATACAATTTAAATGTAAGTACGGTTTAAATATCAAAAACAATTCTCTTTCAAGCTATTTAGTTTAGTCAAACAATTCAGTTTAGCATAAGTATGCCTTTAGTTCTATTTAACTCAGAGATAGGGCCCAATCAGGCGCTACCCTTCTGGGCCAAAGTGGACCTTGTAGCAATGGCAATAATGTGGGGGTCCGTATTCCCCAAAGCCCTGGCATTGCTGAAACCTCACCATCAGATTACTTAGTATCATATCCAGGACCCTCATTGGGGGAGTTTCTTGCCCCTCCGCAGAGGTGCAGTTGGCGTTTTCTACAGCCCTAGCCGACTGGGTAAGTGTATTGTATTCTTGTTTAAAATGATGACCAAAAATATTATTTCCACAAAATTTTACGGGCCTTAGTCTAGTTTCCTGAAAATGGAACTCGCATTATCAACGGGATATATGATAAAATCATCTTTTAGAGATCAGCTTTGATTGGGTCACATGATACAAGAGCATATACGGTACTTCAAACGTCGGGATGGTCTTACCCTTCAACAGAACTGCCGTCGGGGCTCAATCGTAAATGATAGAAAGTAATATGCAAGATCTTTGCGCGCCAAATTAGTTACTGAATAATGGGTTACAAGTAAAATCTGTCCGACGCAAACAAGCCTTAATAAGTCAGAATTATAATATCTATTTTTCTAACTTAGCTTTGTTTCCAAAATCAACCCAGGGTGTCCTAATGGTTAAAGCAATGAACTGCAGAATCGTAATAAGCGACTTCGAACTCCAGTCGCGCTATTACGTTCACTTTCGGACAAATACCCTTGGGAAAGGCATGAAACCCGTGTCCTCACAGCTATGGGTGGTATTGTACTACTGTTGACCTAGAAGGATGGGTTTGGCATTAAATAATCTACAAAGGTTATTATACCATTAAGTAAAGAAATCAAATCAAATCGATCCAATCGATTTTAAAAGGGACATTTAGAGGTGAATAGAAAATATGATTTGATAAAATCGATAATGAGTTTCACACTTTTTTCCAGTGATGTTCAAATGAAACTTGTAACGACATTCAACTGAAAAATTTTTTTCAAGCCATTCATGATATAATTTTGTATGCTATCTACAGCTTAGTTGGGTTATATGGCATATCAACCCTGAAACGTTATTACATAACAGGTTCTGTTTATATATATATATATATATATATAAGAAAAACGGTTTATGGTTCCTACTAGCTAACTTGAGTGAGTGGTATTTTTTGTGTGTATGTGTGTCTAAGTTTGTGTGTTATTGAATGTTAGTATATATGTTTCAGTGCTCATGGTCGCGTGAACATATATACGTATATTTGCGTACACACTGGCATGCATCTTTATATATATATATACACATGTTCTACAGACTATTGATGGGAGAGGGTGAAAAGGGAATATTGGGGTGCGATAGGGGGAAATGAATTCTTGCAATATATAAGTAAAAGTAAAGTTGGCAACTGTTGTTGAAGGAAACCAGAGGGCTCCCTAGGGGAGGGTGCTAGTCCTTTCCCTGGATTGCTCCACTTTACCCTTGATCCCAACCTAATATTGCTGAGTGATAAGCAAGGAGGTATCAAGTACCATTTTTAAAGTATGGTATGACGCGACATGGGATTAAACCCCGGTCTCCCGGATGATTGGCGAACACTCTACCCACTAGGTCAATGAGCCGGTGATATATATAGATGATAAGAATTGTCGCAATATATATATATATATATATATATATATATATAAATCAACAAAAAATTCAGGGGAGTAGGAGTATCTAACTTGAGTGCTCAATGCCAACGTCCGTATATATGTTTCTTTTTAAATTTCAGTTATATTTAAATTAGGGGTAAATTTTTTTTGGGTTTTTTCAAGAGGAATAAAATAACATTTTGTCTAATTATCATATATAATTATATTTACACCATTAAAAAAAAATAATGAAGATACGTACTATAATATTTTAATTAGATTTTTTATAAATTTTAATTCTTTTCTTGCCGGAAGCAATATAAAAACACACAAATATAATTTTCATTTTAACATTTGGAAAGGGTCATCATAGACCTGAAATGAATTTATAATGACACCAAAGAATTGAATTTTTTCTTTTTAATTTTTATAAACATTTATAATATCAACTGTGGGGAAATCTAAAAGTGCTATCCATTGTATTTTGAGAAAACTTGAGGAAACTGGGTCATATGAAGCCAGGAAACCGACTGGCAGACCTAGGAAAACTACTGCAAGGGAAGACAGATATATTGGTAATGAATAAAAAAACAGTTTGATTTGCGACAGCAACCGCTATCTCTAAAGAGGTAATGTTAATCTTGTCATTAAACAATCAAGGCACGCTATTTCCCTAAGATTTTGTCACGTGATAGCTCACGGAGACGAAGAGGTAAGACTGATACTATCCTCCCGTATTGAATGAGAGTATCAAGCAGTCAAAAAGTGACCGTTAGGAGAGAATGTGGGTCACGGAGAATATAGACCAGATGTTCACACTTAGTGAACTCAGGTCGCCGGACATCGGAAGGGGAAAGAGAGAGAAGCCAAATGATTGGCGGGGACCCCAAACGGAAGTGGGGGTTCCCTTCCCCTCAGCGGAAGTAAAGGAGTAAAAAGACAGTTTTTTGAGCAAGGCTCGTGGCAGACGGACCATAGCCATTTTACTCCGGGCTAAAGACAAAAGATTAACTGAGACACGAGGGACTCCAAAATCCTTCAAGCCAGTATTAAAAACAGAACCAAGTCTAGTAGCTCGTGAAAGAAGAAAATTCTCCAGTGGAACCCCGTCGAAAATAAGATAAGTAACTTTGGGGACATTTTTCCTTTATACTCAAATTTTGTTTACCACTCTCTCTCTCTCAACTTGAAAAAGGATAAAGCCAAGAAAAGACATTCATATTCATGGACTATCCAATTGTATGTTTTGACACTTTGAACGTATATATATAACCGTAGTAAAGAAACTATGCATTTTCATTTTACCATGTGGTCTATGTTGTTACTTCATGCTTTCTTTCCAGCTTCTATTCGCCTTAAGTTATCTTGCTTAGAATTGTCCTATTAATTCCTAAAGTATCACACGGGAAACCGGAGTTGCCGACTACAACAATATTAATATTATTACGACTAAAACCTATAGGCTCAACTCTTCCATTATCTCGGGGAAGGAAGAAAGCTGCCTGGTGGGTGTGTGATAGTGTGAAATGTCGGAACCCCTTGCCAGCGGCGGTCAGTCTGGTCCTAAATTATTCCCTCACGTAATATGCCAGTTCTTATCTGCCTGAGAGAAGAACTCTGAACAGGACTTATTCTGTAGGGGATCAAGTGCCAACCTGCCCCATCTTCACACGTGCGAAAATAAAGTCCCGTTTTGGGATTTTAGTCAATTTGCCGTCACAATTTAATAAAAAAAATTGAACAGTCGAGAACTTTCTACAAAGCCTTACATTTTTTAAAAGAAGAAAATAAGCCGAGTGAAATTTTCCCCTGAACACATCATAAGGACTGAAGAAGAGTGGGTTGTTTTCATTTCAGCGATGATTCAAAGTTTAAACTGTTCGGTTGTTACGGGAGAAGATTCGTTCAACGCTGTCCAAAGAAACGATATTTGCCACAGGGCACTAAAGTCAGCGTTAAATTTGGAGGAGGAAGTGTTATGGTGTTTGGCATGATTTCTGTTGCTGCTACAGGACCTCTTGTTAGGCTACACGGTAAAATTAACTCAACTGTATACAAAGAGATATTGAAGAAACATGTACCTAATTTGAGAACTGCAATTAATCAACCAACTGTATTTTTGCAAGATAACGCTCCGTGTCACTCAGCGAAGTCGGTTAAAACATTTTTTCCGAGGAGGATTCTTCTGTTATTGAGTGACCTGCTCAAAGCCCAGACATAAATCATATTGAGAATATTTCGAAGTTATCATCTGTCTAGACTACGTGCTTAGAACTTTGATCGACAAAATCAGAGAAAATGGCTTCGAGCTGACTAAGAAAAGAAGCAAAAGGTACCCCGCATAAACAATCACAGTCGCCGACTACGCTGACTTGGCGTTACTGGCGAATACGCCTAATCAAGCAGAGACACTACTGCATAGTTTGAAATGAGCTGCAGCAGGCATTGGCCTCCATGTCAAAGCGCACAAAACTGAATATATGTGTTACAACCAAACGGGCAACATTACCACACTAGACGGAGCCTCTCTGAGGCTAGTGGACAAATTCACCTACCTAGGAAGTAGCGTCTCATCAACCGAAAACGACATCGACACACGACTGACGAAAGCATGGACGGCTATAGATAGGCTCTCAATCATATGGAAATCAGACCTGACCGATGAAATGAAGCGCAGTTTCTTCCAGGCAGCGGTTGTATCGATACTGCTATATGAATGCACTACATGGACGCTAACCAAACGGCTGGAGAAGAAACTTGACGGCAACTACACAAGAATGTTGAGAGCAATATTGTTCTGGCGACAACACCCCACGAGACGCCAACTGTACGGCCACCTGCCTCCCATCACGAAAACTATACACGTTAGACGAGCCAGACACGCCGGACACTGCTGGAGAAGCAAGGACGAGCTCGTAAGTGACGTACTCCTATGGACCCCCACATATGGCCAAGCAAAAGCAGGACGAGCAGCCCGAACTTACATACAGCAGCTATGTGAGGACACGGGATGTAACCCAGAAGACCTGCCGGGGGCGATGAATGGTGGGGAGAAGTGGCGAGAGATGGTCAGGGATATCCGTGCTGTCGGCACGGCATGGTGATGATGATGAAATGAAAGGGCTAAGGAAAAGAATCTAAGAAACATCGAAGAACTATTGACTAATTTGAAATGAGAATGGGAGAAAATATCCGTTGATGAATGCAAGAGATTAATTCGCTCGTGTCGCAAAAGATGTCAAGCTGTTATTGAAAGTAAAGAACTACACATCAAGTACGAATGAATTATGAACGTATTTTCATTCAGATATGATGTATCTATTAAAATAGTATGATTCTGTTAATCTTTCTGATATTTCAGATCATCTATTTTTTCGAATGTTATATAATTGTTCTTATAACTTTATCAAAATAAATTTATATTTTAGTTATGCTAATATCCTTATTCTTGCTTGATGGCATATTCTTTGAAGCTTTCAAATAAAATGTATATTTTCTATTTAGTCTTTTTCTTAACATCGTTCTGATCTTTGTTCTCTCTACAATATATATATATATATATATATATATATATATATATATATATATATATATATTGCCCAGTCGGCTGGGGCTGTTGAATAACCGACTGCTTCTCTGCAGAGTGGTAAGACCCAACCAACGAGTGTCCTGGATAAGACACTAAACAATTGTTTGCAAGTGAAATGGTCAAGTAACGTGTAACACTTCGCTTTCAACCTTACTAGATAAGATAAATAGTCGGAGCGACCCTATTTGATCAATATGTTGTCCATACTAATCCCAAGCACCTTATTCTTTGAATAGCTCTCGTGGCAAACACATGCCTAACTCTAATCTATGTTAAGGAGCTAGAAGGTGGTGGCAGTGAACCAATTGCTTTGCGTTTGCAATATTTGAAAGATTATAAACTGTGTGCATACAAATTATTACAATAAAATTGAATTATTTGTGCTAGATTGTAATGGATGATATCAATTTAACTGTTTGCAAATAATAGGATTAATATTAAATATAATTATTAGTGTTCGATTGGAATACTTGAAACCATTTACCTCCCTGTAGATTAGTCCTAAATGTTGAAAAAGGTCTACCATGATTAATTATTTAAACATTTCAATTAGATTATTCACATCCGTCTTTCTATCTCCAACCTCTTCCTGTAACTGTAATATTTTATTCTTTTAATTATTGTTGTCACTCTTCTTTTTATGCTTCCCAAGCTCCATATTACTTTCCAATTTGCATATCTCAGCACTGAAAATCAGATCAAGGTACAATAAACTACATGAAGTCTGATTTCGGTTTTATGTACTTATAATATCTATATATTCTTAAAATAACATTTGCTTCCCTTTGTTCAATTAACGCCATGTGCGAAATAGACATGTAATGTTCATAACGATAGAACATAGGAATCTCGAAATTCGAAAACACGTAACGACTTCTTGTTCAGGTAGGAAACCTTTTTATTAACTTTGAGTTAAAGGTTACGGCATAAAGAGGACAGACACAATCTCTCTATGCCGTCTTATTCATTTGGCCTCTATCTCGTGCAGCACCCACGGCGCGCAAATTCGTCTCACCTCAGCGAGCCCCAAAAGTCGAACCTCCTCGTTCGGTGTCTAGTTTTCAACTCTCTTAACTTTCTTCAAATTCCCAAAAATCTCCGCGCGCTTCAGGTGCGTGACGTCATTGGCACCCTGTCACCCCGTTTCGTCTAGAGCTGTTGTGACATCTCTGAGTGACATGTCCGCCCGCGCGCGCACACGTTATCACCTGCATCAAATCTAAGTAACCCATGTGCTGAGCCGAAATGTTCTCAGCCTAACTAAACCCAAAGGCATGAACTCAAATCCCTCGGCTATTATATTACACCTTGAAATAAAGTTTGCTATGGCTACAAAATTTTAAAATAGCATATAGTAGAAGAATCCTTCTGAAGATCTTTTTTGCGTTCGCTTACGTCTCGTCTTTAAGAATTTTTAAATTATATTATGGAAGAGATTCAAAAACGTTTTGCCGTGTTCGCTGACATTTGGACAGAGTCATATGTTCAATTTGGGTTTATAGTAAAGTAAACGTGTCTTTACATTTAAAACGCACAGTTTAAGCATTATTTTACAAACAAAAATACAGCATAACATTTTGTAAAATTCAGCATTTTAAATTAATAGGACTTAAAGACATACTGACAAATATTGAAACATTTTTTCCTCTGTTGGCACGTGAGTTCAAATCCTTCCTCTTCCTTTTAACGTTTATTTACTACTGAATTTTTTGGTAGTTTTGGAGACGGTCTACTGTTCTAGTCAGGGGGGATATTAATTTCATCATTTTTTAAAATTTTTTTCCCCTATGGACAGCTATCAATAGGCTATCGATTATATGGAAATAAGACCTAACCGATAAAATGAAATGCAGTTTCTTCCAGGCAGCGGTCACATCGATACTGCTATATGGCTGCACTACATGGACGCTAACAAAACGGCTGGAGAAGAAGCTAGACGGCAATTACACAAGAATGCTACGTGCAATCTTAAACAAGTCCTGGCGGCAACACCCCACAAGACACCAACTGTACGGCCACCTGCCCCTATCACGAAAACTATTCCAGTTAGACGAACCAGACATGCAGGACACTGCTGGAGAAGCAGGGACGAACTCATAAGAGATGTACTCTTATCGACCCCCACACATGGTCGTGCAAAAGCAGAACGACCAGCACGAACATACATTCAGCAGCTATGTGAGGATACGGGATGTTGTCCTGAAGACCTACCTAGGGCGATGAACGATAGGGAGGAGTGGCGAGAGAGGGTCAGGGATATCCGTGCTACCAGCACGATATGATGATCACGTCTCGTCTGTGAAATGACCGTTAAAGAAACCGACAATAAAGTATATAGAGTCGACAGTTTGTGGGGTGAGACTCTCAACATTCTTTATTGTTGGGGTGATAAACGAAAGAAATTATAATTTTTTCAGAATGAATCCACAATTAAACGCCATTTTGAAATAAATATTTTAGGCATCCAGGAAATCCTTCCATTTGTCCTCAATGCAATCGACGAAATATGATTGATTGTTTTAAATTTATCCTCAAAGTGAACCCCTAAATCAAATTTACTTTTTTTTGATTTCATAGTTGATTCTTTTATGTTCAACTAAATAATTTTTAAATCCAATATGTGATTGTTTACAGTTTTCTATATTAAATCTGACTTTCGAAATACCATTTAGTTTTTTGATTTCATTGTTGATTAATTTATAAAAAATTGAAATACTATGACCAGAGGATCCAGCAAAAATTGCGCGTCACACCCGGAACCACTAGACAGCTGTTTCGACCTTATTAATTATGATCAGCCGTGTATACTGCAGATATCGAACCAACGACCACAGAACGCGGATTCGAAACTCTATCACTAAGCTAATGGTCAACGGCGCACAGAACGCGTGCCAAATTAACTAGTCCTGGTATATGAGCGGCTAATTAACCTAATGTTTGGTTTCTTTGGTTTGGTTTCTTTGTTTAATGGCATATCAACTCTTTTTAGGTTATTTAATGCCAAAGCCATTCTCCTAGAAGAACAGTAGTGGTACTATTTAACCCATAGCTGGAATCTGGGAGGATAAGGGGGCTTATACCTTTCCCAAGGATATTTGCCCGAAAGTGAACGTAATAGCGCGACTGGAGTACGAACTCGTGTACTACGATTCCGCAGTCCAACGCTTTAACCATTACACCACGTGGACACCCCTTAACCTAATGTGTTTTGTAAGTTACATACGTACTCTTATAGAGTACACGGCCACCTCCAGGGCAACGTCTTCCTCAGAGGATTAGAGACACACATCTGCATAGTTGTAACCTCATGAGCAAGGAAATAGACGTATATTTCTTTTTACCGAGGAATTATACATTATAAATTAAATTAGTATGACCAGACGTAGTCCAACAAAGTAATAGTTGAAACCATTTAACTATTAGCAAATAAATCTTTTATATTTAATTGAATTAGTATAGTTTGTGGGGGTTGTATGTTATTTTGGTTATTTCAGTAGATGTGCGTTCATACTTTACGGGTATTGCTCTCTAAATTATTTCCGCCACAAATACAACACAAAACTTTACAATCGCGTAAAAGAAATGGAATAGAACACAACGAACATTAAACAACAAACAATTTAATATGCATATAACAGAATATGAAAACAAATAGAATACATGATGTATAAATGGCCTTTTGGAAAATAAAGTTTGGCAAGAAGAAAATAAATGTTTAAAGGTGTGTGTATGTTAACGGAGTCCGTAAATAAGTCGTTCTTACTTACATTAAGTTCATGTCTAGTTTTATAATTGTGGCGACAGCGTTTCGCGTTGATGAAAGAAAGTTTGTCGGGTTTTTCTTTTGAATGTAATTCGCGGCAATCTGACGCTAGGTCATGAACTTTAGTTGAGGAAGGAAAGGAATTTGCCGGACACAGTATCGGCAACTGCTTTACTGGCTTAGTGGCTTGTGTTGTCTTCGTCTTAGTCATCGTTTGTGTGAATGGCTCCCTAACTCTGTGTTATTTATATCCTACAGGTGGATCAAAGAATCGTCTTAAAATTTTGGCGCGTAGACATTTATTGACCAATCAGATTTGTATTTTACTATTTCATTTTAGAGCCTAAATATTTTCTGTTAGTTGACTTCCGATCCTATTTTTCTAGCATATTCTATTCTATGTTTTTAGCTGATTGGTTGAAAAATATAAAAATGTAACTTAAATGCTAATACGGTTTTGATCCTAAATTTCTAGAATGTTCTTAAGTATGTTTTATTGCTTATTTTAAGACTAGAAAAAAATGTGTTAAAGTTAAACCATCTAATCATGTGCAAACACGTGATTACTATCACACAGAAGAATTTGTGTAAGTGTTATTATTACTTGAAACCATTTAAATGCGTTAATATCAAATAGGAATATAAGTATTTCATTAGGATATATGTAACTATTTAACTGTGTGCAAACAAATGGGATCTAACTATTCGTTTAAAAACAAGCAGCAAACAAACAATTCATTTACAAACCGTATATGCCCCAGTCGTTTTTCGCTGTAGAAAACACCGACTACATCTCTGCAGAGAGGTAAGACCCCCCACCAACGAGTGTCCCCTTCATTGCCATGGCTCAAAGGTCCACATAAGCCCGGACTGGTAGCCCCTGATAGGATCATGTCTATGCGTCAAATAGACTTGTTTAATATTTAAATTGTGTACTTATGCTAAATTGAGTTGTTTGGTATAGAACTCTTTTTAAATTTAACTGTGTGTAAAGAAAAACTGTACTTATACTAAATTGAATTGTCAGAAATAGAACTGTCTGATCATTCAACTGCATGTAAACAAATGGTTGATGTTTATTTGAATTGTTAGTGATACATAGCAATATTTGGAACCGTTCAACTTTGTTGACATGCTAGATTAAATGGCTTGAAATAGAACTGTTTGATCATTTATTTGCGTCAACAAAAACTGAACACATGCTAAACGGAATTGTTTGAAATAGAATATTTTTATACATTTAACTGCGTGTAAACAAGAAAAATGTATTTAAACACATGACTAAATGTGTGTATACAAGAATCTCTGGAGTTATACTAAAATGAATTGTTTGGATTAGAACAGTTTGTTCATTTAATTGTGTGTTTTTTTTAAATAAAAATAAGCGAAACGAATTAACTGAAAAAAATGAGCATCGGCTAGTTTTAAATATTAATCATATATATTTAATATATATGCATAAAAAGAATTTGGCATTAAATATCCAAAAATGGTTTATATGCCATAAAACTAAACCAATCCAAACCAAACCATACAAGCCATATATATATATATATATATATATGTGTGTGTGTGTGTGTGTGTATAGTCCATAAACACATTCTAGGTGTGCTTATAGAAGCTCTTCATTGATGTTCTATCTTCATTGCCTATTTCTGGTCATTAAACATCATATCGGCTCCGGCAGTAACACCGACTTGGGTCCGGACGTACCAGGCCGGTTCATTAACTTGTGCTATCTGTGGATTCTTTTTTTTTTTTTTTTTTTTTTTTTCTTTCGGCAGAATTAGTACTTTTATTGTTAACTCTAGTCCCTGGGAAATGTTCTTTTTCCCTACCTCGCATATTCAATAACGAATCCGAGTTGCATCCGTTTTTTCTCTTAAGGCATCTGACACTTTAATTTTTTCTTTTTTTTTGGTTGGTCCAAAGAGCGAAAAAATAAATACTCTTAATCTTTTGAAATGATTAGGTCCACAAAACAGATTCATATTTCCATTTATTATTCATTTTGCTCTTATAAATGTTTCTAGCTTCTTGCTTTCTTCAGAGAGTCTTAAAATGATTTTGGTTGTGTAGTTTTGGTTTATATAGCAAAGACGGGACAGTTCCGATTGGGCTGCTGGTCATTAGGAGTTCCGTGACAGATTAACAGCAGTTGTTGGTTCTCTCTTTCTCTTTTTCTTCTCTTTTTTCCTTTTCCAAAAGAGTGTTCTGTGGGTTTTGTGGATGTGCGTCTTATATATATATATATATATATATATATATATATATATAAAGTTGGACGGGTTTCGATCCCGGCTTCGAGCGTCCTGCGTGTCTAGCCACACTGAAGAGTTCTGATTGAACGAGACAGTTTGTCTGTGGAGGACAATATATACGCTCCCCCATGGGGGTTGAGCACTATGGCGAAGAAATTGTTGGCCGCCGCTAGCGTAATGCAAAGCTTTTCGAAAGAATTGAGCACTCTGGTAGCCGATAGAGTACAAAAATGTAAACAAACGGATGCTGCTGCTGTTGCTACATAAAATACCTTAGAAATTCCCTTAGCCAACGTGGTCCGCTTGTTGGCCGAGCGGTCTGAAATTTTGTCTAATGTAAAGTTGGATGGATTTCAATCCAGGCTTCAAGCGTCTTGCGTGTCTAGCCACATTGAAGCGTTCTGATAGAATGAAACAGTCTGTCTGTGGATGACTATATATATATATATATATTTCTTTAAGAAAAAAAACAAAGACCGGTTAATTCATGATTATAAATTTATTTCGATCCCGTATTTTCAGTTTCTGGTGTGAACCAAAAACATGAAGAAAAAAAAAATTAATACAGGACTTCTTCAGACCCAATGGATAATTAATTAAATTTAAATTTAAATTTAAATTTAAAACCAGAATAAACACGTGGGGTGTAGGGGGACGAGATTAAGGAGTTACCTCCTTGTTTTATTGAATTTCCGTTTTTATTTTAATTTTTCAAATTTTTTCTATCAGTTATAATTACTGTAATTTACCTTTTTTTATTTATTCGTTTAGTTTATTTTCTTTTCATGTTAAATTCGATAATTAACTTTTAAGAGAAATATTAATACTTATATCAATTTCGATACCATTTAATTAGCTACCTATTTTTTATGTGCATATGTTGGATACGTTTTTTTTCCTGGTTTCACTATTTATTTCTATATTTTTAAATTTTTATAGTTTAAATTTAGTCTTATGTCTACATATAGCTATCAATTCGCTTCTCTTGTTTAATAACTTATCGGGGTACTTATATTTTGAAATATAAATTTTCTCTTCAAGGCATAAATTGCATCTACCGTTAAAACTATTTGGAGTATTTGATTTTCTCAAAATAGACCATTCAATCTCAAGGGTTAAACCTTTGTTTTTTAAAATGTTTTGATAGTGCCGTATGGTTTTTTAGGTGTTCGTGCGAGAAGGTAAATTTATGATTAAAAAACCTCTGCTTCCATTTAGTGGAGGCAAGGCCTATATAAGTTTTCTTATCTGTGATAATTAATTTTTTTTTTCATGTTTTTTTTCTCTGTTTTTATCGACCTTTGTGGGTTGTTCAATGCCAACACATTCTTGTAATAAGTTGGCGACCGTAGTCAAGGGCGACCCGAAGACTCCCTTTTTAATAGCTACTATACCGAAGTGTAGGGGAGGGCGCTACTCTTTTCCTTGGATTGCTCCACTTTACCCTTGATATGTACCTTATATTTTTGAGTGTTAAGCAAGGAGGTATCGAGTACCATTTCTTAAGTCTTTGGTATGAGTCGACCTGGGATTGAACGCTGGTCTCCCGGACCATTGCCAAACACTCTACCCACTTGGTCAATGAGCCAGTAACATTTACGTTTTTGTAGAAGAAAAATGGTACTATTTCATCCATAGCTTAGGAGATTAAAGGGTTAATACTTTCCCTCCACTTAAGGGTCTGAAAGTGTATGTAATAGTCCGAATGGTGTCCGAAAACGCTTAATATGATGTCATGGAACAACAAGTTAGCCCTGAGATTACAGGGGATTCTCTCGTTTATAAAGGAAACATGGTTCTTATGTAAGATGGATGATCCCAAAGAAGTGTTATCGTCGTATTTCACCGGATTTTGTCTGGAAGAACCACATACGTTAACGATCAGAATCAAATAGTTCAGTCAGGAAACTACTGTTACTTATCTAAAGCCCAGGTGTCTATTGATTAGAAAAGATCACAATGACTACATAACAGATCGATTGATAAACATTATTCTGAGTGGATGAGATTATGTTTAAAATAACTATTTCCGCTAAAGGTTTCTGACGCTTACATTATTCAAATATTTACATATATACACGAACACACATTAAAACACACTTGCACAAGCATATAAACACACGGGTAATAATGTACATACAGAGAGAAAAAAAACATATACACACGCACACACACACACACACACACTCAAACCAAAACACACACCTACACACACACAGACCGACGCACACAACTACACACAGACCTACACACACATACAGACCGATGCATAAACCCACCCACTCACACACACACACACACACTGATAAACACGTCTACACAAACTCGCACACACAAAAACACCCACCACCCCCACACACACAGACACACAGACTGACACACACACCCTCTCTCTCTCTCTCTCTCTCTCTCACACACACACACAAACTATCCGACACACACTCACCTACACACGCACACACACAGATAGACACATACGCCTACATGCATAAAACCGACACATACAAACCTACCTACACACATAGATCCACACAGACACACACACACACGGAGACACACACACCTATGCACACAGACCGATGCAAACCCCTACCCACACACACAGATCGACGCACACACACAAACCGACACACGCATACCTACACACACACATAGACCAACACATGCACCCCCCAC
>OY757942.1:11063157-11235657 GCA_963585895.1 Sepioteuthis lessoniana
TTTTTATTACAAATAATGAATTCAATTGAATGATTTTAATGGCACGTCAACCCGTCAAGAATTATGCAATGTCTATAGGAAAGAGAATAACAATAACTTTACATTTATATTTACGCTTGGTGTAGGTATCTCTTAATGTACCATAGCCATATTTGGATATGTGAAACGTACATAGAATGTTTATAACATATATACATAGAACATAGTAATCCCGAAACACGAAAACCACGTAACGACTTCTTAGTTCAGGTACGAAACCTTTTATTACCTTTGAGTTAAAGGTTTCGACATAAGGATGAGAGATGCACAATCTTTCTATGATGACTTTTTCATCTGCCCCCTCCCCGCAATCACGTGCGTACCCGTGGCAAGGCCTCCGCGAGCAAGCGAAAGTCAACCATCTTTCTCCGGGGCAGAACTCAACAAACTGACTCTTTTCAAATCCCCCTAAATCCCCCGCGCTCGCTTCCGGTGCATGGCGTCTTTCACATCCCTCTATCTGGGATTTTTATTTTGACATCTGTGAACGACACATCCTTCCCGCGCGCGAGTCAACACCTGTGCTCAAGTTTGCACCTACCTAACCTATGTGCTGAGCCGAAAGGTTCTCTGGCTAACTAAACCCAAAGGCAAGATATATAAAACGAAATCCCTCGGCTATTATATTTTATTAAGGGTGTTTTTCTTTTGTATACACTTTTATGATACCGAGTATTCCTGTCTAGTAAAAATAATCTACATACAGTTGTATGGTTTCAAGTATTCCTATCTAATGCTAACAATAATGATGTTTCAAGTTTAAGCAAGTATTTCTAACTAATAACTCATTTATTTGCAGTTATGCGATTTCAAGTTAGAAATTATAATCCTTAGAAACATCTATTAATTCAAGTGTTGTATATTGACTATTGAGCGAGCCTTCAATCAGAGATTTCTCTGTACAGGAAAAACCTGTGAAAATAAGCGGGAGCAGTCACATGGTCGAACGGAAATATATTGGTGTTAGGAAATGATATATACAGATGCTCACATGAGATTCGAGCAGTGTGAGTCTTGAAGTGTCAGTTTTGCGGCCAGAAGAGAGCGATCAGACACAGGAGCTCACAGTCAAGGGTTCACGGCCGGCCAACCGTTGAGTACACCTAACCTAGAAGCAGAAGCGCCAAGTGGGGCCTTGAAGATAATACAGTGTGGTATGGTCTAGAGAAGAAGTAGTTATGGGTCAATATGACAGACTGTGTTCGTCTCTCTCCGTCTGTCTGTCTGTAACATACTCATATGCATGCAGAAACATAGTCAACACAATAATGACGAACGAAACACAGTTCTTTAGAAAAATATACCTCTCACATTTTATTCGAAATGGTACGAAAGAGGTTACGAAAGGGTCATGTGTGAGAAGTGAGTTGGAGACTGAACAAAAACTACAACATATTGACCCCCAGCTCTTCTGGCTATAGCAGCACTTCTTTCCCATTCTGCTGTGCTGCTCAACCGGGAGCCCCGATGACCGAGCCTCTGCTGGGACCTGGTTCTCACTCCTCGAACTGTAACAACTGACTCCAAACTCTGATCTCCAACTAACTCGAACTTTCTGTGGCACCGGGTTATATAATTGTTTGACATCTACCTGCTTCAGTGAGCGTCGCATCTGCACTCAATTCAACCCGTCCATAGTCAAGGTTATCCCCTAATATCTTCGACCGGATGCACCTGTTATTTACACTGGTGCATTTCTTATTTGACAGCTTGGCCTGGTCGGAGGTCAATATGTTACATGCCTCTCTCTCAAAAACTTACAGAGGCTTTGACTCCTCGAAATAATTAAGAGAGTTATATTCTTACAACCAAGTGTTATGACTCTATCATTACTTCGGTCTATATAAAGTAAAGTAAGTAAAGTTGTCTCCCTTAGTCGAGGGCAACTAAAAGGCTCCCTTTTCAATAGCTACTACACAAAGGTGTAGGGGAGGGCGCTACTCTTTTCCCTGAATTGTTCCACTTTACTCTTGATACGGACCTTATATTGCTGAGTGTTAAACGAGGAGGTATCAAGTACCATTTTTAAAGTCTTTGGTATGACGCGACCTGGGATTGAATCCAGATCTCCCGGACCATTAGCAATGTTCATAATATAATTTAAAGTTATATTATATCAAGTATTCCTATCAAATATGAATAATTTTTGAAAAGATGTTTTGACTCATAGATAGTACCCAAAAGATCTTTTAGCCTTGATTTGGTTGGTTGGTTAGTTAGTTGGGTTTTATGACGTATCAACCTTTGTAGGTTATTTAACGCCAAATCCATTTTTATGTAAATAATCTGTTCTATTGAAAACAATTCAGTTTAGCATAAGTACACAGTTTAATTGTCAAAAACATTTCTATTTCAAACTATTCAAGCAGTTATATGTAAAAATTCAGTTAAGTGTAAATACGGTTTTAATGTCGAAAAACAGTTCTATTTCAAATAATTCAGTTAAGCATAAGCACGCAGTTTAAATGTAAGTACGGTTTAATTGTCAAAAACATTTCTATTTCAAGCTATTCAGTTTACTCAAACAATTAATTTTAGCATTAGTATGCTGTTAGTTCTACTTAACCCATAGATAGGGCCCTATCAGATGCTACCACTCCGGGCCGGAGTGGACCTGGGAGCGATGGCAATGAAGGTGTACTGCACATTCCCCAAAGCTCCAGCACTGCTGAAACCTCACCATCAGATTATTAAGTGTCATATCCATTCGTTAGGTGGGGGGTTCCCCTCTGCAGAGATGCAGTTTGTGTATTCTACAGCACCAGATATTATAACCATTTACTGTCATTTAAAAATCCAACATTGAGAAATCAAACTTTTTTTTCTAAGTATTACTGGAATCTAAAAGAACAATGATTAACTTACGCGCTGGCCCAGAGTGGACCTGGGAGTGATGGCAATGAATTTGTGCTCCGCATTCCCCAAAGCTCCAGCATTACTAGAACCTCACCATCAGATTGTTTAGTCTCATATCCAGGACACTTGTTAGGAGAGGGTCTTATCCCTCTGCAGAGGCGCAGTCAGTGTATTCTACAGCCCCAGCTGACTGGGCAATAGCCCTGATTTGCGGGTTAGTCTCAATTTAAAATTCTCTGAGAGTTTGATGCGCCCCATTTCTAGCAGCGATTTTAGTTTTGACATTGATCATTAATCAAATTCTTACTTATTGCACAATTACTATTACATCCTTTTTCCCACCCTTTCATACCTACACTTGCATTTGCTAATTACGTTTTTAACTGTTTTCAATGTTTTACCATTTACCTAAACACGTTATTACCCTGGGTATTATCATTATTTTCCTTCTAATCAGATGCAAAATGATCTACTCACCCTAAAGTTTCCATTTTTCCAGTGGTAGTACCTCATATAGTCGTGCAGAATTTCATAGAAGCAGTCACAGATGTAGTCACACCTAAACATATCCATTTGGCTCTTGGGGTAGAAACCTATAGAAATTGATCAAAACTGATATCAAAATAAAGAAATATTTGGTTCAAAATCACTTTAATCAGGTCTTTTCATGTATATAAATATTAAATATAAGTAATAAATAAAGTTAGTGACCTTAGTCGAGGGTGACCCAAAGGCTCCATTTTCGATAGCTACTACAACCAGGTGTTGGGGAGGGCCCGACTCAATTCCCTGGATTGCTCCACTTTGCCCTTGATCCCTACCTTGTAGTGCTGAGTGTTAAGCAAGGCGGAACCAAGTACCATTTTTGAGTATTTGGTATGACTCGACCTGGGATTGAACCCCAGTCTCCAGGACCATTCGGAAACTCTAAAACTAGTTTTTAACAGTTCAAATTTAATTTAACATGAATTTTCTATTTCGGTCTACATAAAACCCTGAAGCAGTAAGCTCGTTTTTTTTTTTTTTTTTTTTATCATAGAACGTGTGAAAGCACGTGCGATACCCAGCCCTTATCAGCCGCTAACTGTGTTATCACCCTGGTTGGCTGCTGATGAGGGCATTCACACGTTGTATGATAAAAAAAATTCGCTTTCTGCTACATGATTTTTATGTATTCTTAAATTGAAAATTCAAATTAGATTAAATTTGAACTGGTAACGACTAGCTTTACCGAAGGATATGCATCAAAATCTTGTATCCTTAAATTTTTTTTAATGATAATGACTTTTTTATGATAAAAAACATTTCAGTTTCGTCTATAAAACATTCCTTTTTGTTGGTAATACCAAACTAAACAAATAATTACAGCTGAATATTTTACTTACCGTGTTCCCTGGCCAAATACCTGCAGATTGCCATTGTCTCAGGCATCATGTCACCATTGTCCATTTGAAGACAAGGGAGGTAATTGCAGGGGAAATCTGAATAAATAAAATATGAAGAGGTTATTTTGCGTGTTATTATATGTATATTCTTTTAGGCAAAGTCGTATATGTGTGTGTATATACATGAGTAGGTGGTATATATGTGCGTACACACACACACACACACACGCTCGTGCGCACACACACACATACACATAAATAGAAAGGTTTATATATGTGTGTTTGTATATATATATATATATAAGTAAATATATGTGTGTTTGTGTGTATGCAGAAATATGTAGGAGTGTTCAGGTTTCGTGTATCCATATGATAAGCTGTGTGCATATATATATATATATATATATATATATATATATATGTGTGTGTGTGTGTGTGTGTGTGTGTGTGTGTGCCTACGAGTGTATATATATATATTTATATATATAGATGCAGGCACACATTAATACACACCCACGAACATATATATATGTGTGTGAGTATTTGTGTGTATATATATATATATATATATATTCATGTCTTAGTATACCTTTGCGTATATACATGTGCGTACATATATATATATAGATAGATAGAAAGAGAGAGGGAGATATATTATTACATCTGATGAAAAATATCTTTAAATAAAAAGATTATCGAAATAAATTCATAATGGATCATATCTGTTGAGTCTAACCTGATATTATTGGCATAAACTTATTTCAACAATCTTTTTCTTTAAAATTTTTTTCATCAAATGGAATAATATATATATATATATATATATATATATATATATATATATATATATACATGTGTGGGTGTAAATAGATATATTTTCTTTATCAGCAGAGATTTTTTTCCCTTTTCATATGAGTTGTCTTAAGTATAAATTGATAGGGACAGTTGTTCTATTGTGGTTATTTGGGATGCCGATTTCTGAAATAAAATGTCACTTTCCATTATAAAACAATCCTAACATAGGAACATGTCAGGTCTAATTTACCATCATCTTTCTTTTTCTCATACAATCAACTTAAAAAACAACAACATATATATATATATATATATATATATATATATATATATATATATATATGTATATATATATGTGTGTGTGTGTGTGTTTATTTAGGATTCAGAATTCGAGCAGAAAACCAATGGGTTATTTCTACGTTTAATGATTTTCGATACTGAGAATTACTATTATATATATATATATATATATATATATATATATATATTCAGGACTTAAAATTCGGGCAGAAAACCAATGGATTATTTGCACGTTTAATGATTTCTGATATTGAGAATTACTCATGATTAACATAGCGTTCTTCCTTTCATGCCCTAATTAGGTTTGGTTTAATGCCATATCAACGTTCGTGGTTTATTTAATGCCAAAAACATCCTAGGATGACAACATCAGTGATGGTATTAAGCTCCTAACTTGCAGAGAGATAAGAGTTCTTATCTTTCCAAAGTTATTAGACAGAAAATGATGTAATCGAGAAACCATATTTACCAACCCCTCCGCTTGGGCAGGATATGACACAAGGTCAATTTTAAACGGAGTTTAACAGGTTTGAATTCAGAGTTTTCCTTATCCTAGACTAATCGCCTCACCAAGGCTGAAGAACTTAGTCTGCCCAACTATTTACCAATAGCTGGAGGGAGAATAATTGGATTCATAACTTTCCCAAGGGTATTAGTGCTATGTAAAATGCAATCAGTCTCGTCCAGGTTTTGAACTCGTGTCGCCGTGTCCATTTCCTACGACGATAACCACGGACACCTCCTTGTAATTGCGTAACTGGAGTTCGAACCCACTTACTTTGAGACTCCACTCCACTGATTAAGCCGTTCTGCCAATGGAAATTATTTTGCCCTAATTAGAAAACTACATTGGATATTATGACAAAATCATTTTAAGCATTTTTCGACCGGAAAGGATCAAACATAAAACAATGAACGTATTTACTACAGTAATATCTGGTGGTAGAAGAAGTCGTCGTGGCTAATTTGCTGGATTGTGACATCTTGGTTAGTGAGTTCGAATTTCACCCGTGCTAACACCTTCCAGACTAAAATCTTTGGGAAGGGTATGAAGAATTCTCTCCCTCCGGTCATAGGTCGAATTGTTCAACTTCTGTTCTTCTACCAGGAGGTTAAATAACCCAGAACACTTGATATGCCATTAAAAAAGAGACCAAAACAAAACATATCAAATAGTTCCTATAACCATCGTAAAATGTGGTATTTTTCATGCCATTCATATTTCAAATTATAAAAGTGAAGATTTAAATAGAAAATTAAGTGAAATATAAAAAGAAATATTAATATGAGAACTATTTTTTAATTATTGCGGACTTTTTGTCCTCATCTTGGTAGGTTTTTTTTTTTTGTGTTGTTTCTTCTTTCACTACGTTTCGGCCAAATTACACCTCTGGCCTTCTTCAGGGGATTTACTGCGACCTCGGATAGGAATGATGTTGTCTATCGCACAACGTTTTTGACCAAGTAAACCTCTGGCCGGTTTGGGTAGGATTTGAAACCGCTATCTTCTGACAATGCTCACCTGGAACTGTAGAGACTCAACACCTCTATCCGCTGTGCCAGATTAAGAAGCCTCTTCTCAAAATGATTCCAATTTAAGACAATTATAAAAAAATATTAATACATTTGGAGAGTCATGAAGACCGGAGAATTCTTCAACTGAAAAAATTAAACATTTTTTTCAAAATTTGATCGATTGCTAGGTTGATTGATTTTTACGGCATGTCAACCTGTCCGGGAGTATTTTTTAGCTAGATGATTAAAAAAGCGCCTGATTGTATTTTCACATATTTACATTTTGTTTAGTTTTTTCTTAAGATTTTTTTGCTCATAGTCCAGTCAACTAATCTTTATATATATATCTTTTTTACCCATTAATGGACCCTAACCTGTATCACCATTAAGAGTCAGAGTAAACCAGGGAGTAATGGCAATGATCGTTTGGTTTGGTTTGGTTTAGTTTAATGGCATATCAACCATTGTGGCTATTTAATGCCAAATCCTTTTTATATACGTAAGTATTAAGTATATAAGATTGGGTTCGGTTTGGTTTTATGGCATATTAACCGTTGTAGGTTATATTATGCCAAATCCTTTTCATACATATATATGAAATATATAAGATTTAATTTGGTTGGATTTTATGTTATATCAACAATTGTGGTTATTTAATGCCAAATCCTTTTTATATACCTTAGTATTAAGTATATAAGATTGGGTTCGGTTTGGTTTTATGGCATATTAACCGTTGTAGGTTATATTATGCCAAATCCTTTTCATACATATATATGAAATATATAAGATTTAATTTGGTTGGATTTTATGTTATATCAACAATTGTGGTTATTTAATGCCAAATCCTTTTAATACATATCTCGATTAAATATATGTTTTCTAAACACATTTTGTAGATAACATTTTTAAACGAACCGGAGCTCATTTTTTTTTTTTTGCACACAGTTAAATTTATTTCAATCTAATACAAATAATTCTATTTATTCTTAATCATTTGTTTTCAAGCATTTAAATGTTTTCAAGTATTGCTATTTGACACTAACAATTCAATTAAATATCTGTCGTTTTTTATACACAGTTAAATGATCAAACAGTTCTATTTCAAAAATTTCAATTTAACATAAGCCCACAAAGTTTAATGACTCCAAGTATTGCGATGTATCACTTACGATTCATATAAACAGTCTATTGTTTACTCACAGTTTAATAATTAAACTGTTCACTTTCAAGAAATTAATCTGTTTGCACTCAATTTTCATGTTAAAGTACGCATTTTAAATGTCAAAAAGCGCTATTGCCCATAGATTGGACGAAATCAAGTGCTACCGCTCCGGACCAGAGTGGACTTCGGAGCAATGGCAATGAAGGGGTACTCAGCGTTCCCAAAAGCTCTAGCATTAATGGAGCCTCAGCATTAGATTATTTAGTGCCATTTATCCAGGACACTCGTTTGGGGACTCTTACCCCTCTGCAGAGAGGCAGTTGGTGTATTCTCCAGTCTCAGCCGACTGAGCCAGAGGACACTCGTGCAGAGAGTCTTACCCCTCTACAGAGATGCAGTCAGTGTATTCTACAGCCCCAACCGAATGGGTCATAGTACACTCTTTGGAGGAGACATCCCTTTACAGACACGCAGTCGGTGTATTCTACAGCCCCAGCCGACTGAACCATAGGACACTCGTTGGAGGAGACTTATCCCACGGCAGAGATGCAGTCGGTGTATTCTACAGCCCCAGCCGACTGAACCATAGGACACTCGTTGGAAGAGACTTATCCCACGGCAGAGATGCAGTCGGTGTATTCTACAGCCCCAGCCGACTGAACCATAGGACACTCGTTGGAGGAGACTTATCCCACGGCAGAGATGCAGTCGGTGTATTCTACAGCCCCAGCCGACTGAACCATAGGACACTCGTTGGAGGAGACCTATCCCACGGCAGACACGCAGTCGGTGTATTCTACAGCCCCAGCCGACTGAACCATAGGACACTCGTTGGAGGAGACCTATCCCACGGCAGAGATGCAGTCGGTGTATTCTACAGCCCCAGCCGACTGAACCATAGGACGCTCGTTAGAGGAGACTTATCCCACGGTAAAAATGCAATCAGTGTATTTTACAGCCCCAGCCGACTGAACCATAGGACGCTCGTTAGAGGAGACTTATCCCACGGCAAAAATGCAATCAGTGTATTTTACAGCCCCAGCCGACTTGGACAAGCAATGAAATGGTACTTTACACTCCCTAGTTTTCTATAACTTGAGCTGCAACATAAGATGAAGTTTAGTGTTAAACCCAGGACAGCTTTTTTAGTGTTCGCACCTTTTTACATGGGATATAGACAGGGTATTTTTACAGTCTTCGAGTAACATTGCTGTAACGGATAGAATAGTTTTGATCACCATCCTAGGGATGCAAACAAGAATCAAGAATTTCTTGATATCTATTTGTAATTTACGAAGCTCTTTGCTTCGATGTGGCACACGACCGATTGAATGGGGCACCCAATGAGACTCGAACTCACTCTTGCAAGTTTGCTAGTCAAGCTTGCTAACCATTACACTACCCGAGGTGCCCTTTTCTTGATATCTATTTATATGGCCCGCTACAATAATAATATTTCAAAAAGAAATACGTGATAATTTTTCACAATTCCTTGACCGGCCCCGAACAGTAAACTCTAATATCTTACTAATGTTGTTTTAACACTTCTGTTATATAATAGCCGAGGGATTTCGGTTCATGCCTTTGAGTTTAGTTAGGCTGAGAACCTTTCGGCTCAGCACATGGGTTAGTTAGGTGCAACATTGGAGCGGGTGTTAACGCGGGCGCGCGCAGGTAGATGAAGGTGTCACTCAGATGTCATAATGGTCCGAGACGAAACGGGTGACAGGGTGCGGGTGACGTCACGCACTGAAAGCGCGCGGAGGTTTGTGTGAGAATTTGAAGAAAGACAGAGTTGAGATTAGACACTGGACGAAGACGGTCGACTTTTGGAGCTCACAGACGCGAGGTGAACTTGCACCCTATGAGGGCCGCTCGAGATGGGGGCCAAATGAATAAGACAGCAGAGAAGATTGTGTCTCTTCTCCTTACGTCGGAACCTTTAACTCAAAGTTAATAAAAAGGTTTCGTACTTGAACAAGAAGTCGTTACGTGTTTTCGAATTCCGATATTCCTATGTTCTTTATATGTTCTATCGTTATGAACATTCGATATCCATTTCGCACTTGGCCATATTCGTGTATATGGCTGCGCAACACTTCATGTTTAATGTAAAGTCTAACGTTACAGAAACTTTCAAAAACTTTAATTATGATCTAATCGAAATTGAAATTTAGCCCTTATCAGAAAACAAAATAGGGTCTCAAGTAACTTTTTAGTTAATAATCATATTTACCAACCCCTCCGCTCGGACAGGATATTACACAAGGTAAATTTTTAAGCGGAGTTTAACAGGTTTGAATTCAGAGTTTTCCTTCTCCTAGACTTGTTGCCTTACCAAGGCTGAAGAACCTAGTCTGCCCTTTTTAGTTAATAGTAAGTATAATAAATATATAGGGTTTTCAGTATCTATATCTAATACTAATATTTTTAAAAGATCTATTTCATCTATAGATGAGACCTTAACAGATGCTTCAGGCCTGAGTTGACATGGGAGTAATCACAACGGAAGTTTGACTCTATATTCCCCAGAGATCCAGTACTCGAGCCGGATGCAGTTTTGTGGCCTATCCAAGATACCTCTTTTTGGGAGAGTGCAGATGCAGTTGGTATATTCTAATCCCTGTCGACATATCGGATTGGATAATAAATTTTATCTTTACAGGCGTTCATTTGTCAAATTTGGCTAAGCTAAAATTTACGTTTTTCGAGAATAAGTAAGAACGGCTAATGTTTCGACCGGAAAAGGTTAAATACAATTAGAAAATCTTTAAGTAAGTCAACTGTTGTAATTTACAAAACAATGTTATAGTCCTCTGACAGTGTTGCCCAGTCGGCTGGGGCTGCAGAATACAGAGATTGCTTCTCTACCTTGGGGTAACCCCCTTCCCAATGAGAGTCATGGATATGACACTAAACAATCCGATTGTGAGGTTCCACTAATGTTGAAACTTTGGGGAATGCGGAGTACCCCTTTATTGCTCCCAGGTCAACTCTAGCCCGGAGTGGTTGCACCTGATAGGGCCCTATCTATCGGTTAAATAGAACTAAACTGCATACTTATGCTAAACTGAATTGTTTGAATTAGAACTGCTTAATTAAACTGAATAACTTTAAATAGAAATATTTTTGACAATTTAACTGAACTTACATTTAAACTGTGTGCTTATGCTAAACTGAATTGTTTAAAATGGAACTGTTTTTGGCATTGAAACTGTACTTATACTAAACTGAATTGTTTAATATAGAACTATTTTTGACATTCCACTAGGTGGTATCTAAATCTGTTCTTATACTAAACTGAATTAGCTGAATTCGAACTGTTTGAATAAACTGAATAATTGAAATAGAAATGTTTTTGATGATTAAACCCTGTACTCATACTAAACTGAATTGTTTGAAATAGAACTTTTTGAATAAAAATGTATTTGGCGTTAAATAACCTACAAAGGTTGATATGCCATAAAACCCAACCAACCAACCATTGGGAATTAGATTACACCGACTGCTTATCTGCACAGGGGTAAGACCCCCCCACTAGTGTCCTGTCTATGACTCTAAACAATCTAATGGTAAGCACCTGATTGGGTCTTATCTATGGTTCAAATAAGATCAAACTGTGTACTTATGTTAAACTGAATGGTTTAACCAGAACTGTTTTTGACACTGAAATTGCGTACTTATGCTAAAATGATCTGTTTGAAATAGAAATATTTTGACATTTAACTGTGGATAAACAAAAACTGTACTTTTACTAAACTGAATTGTTTGAAATAAAACTGTCTTTAAAATTGAAATTTTTTTTATATTGAAACAGTGTGCCTATGCTAAACTGAATTGTTCGAAATAGAATTGAATTTGACATTGAAACTGAGTTCTTATGCTAAACTGACCTGTTTGAAATAGAACTGTTTTGACATTTAACTGTTTGTAAACAAAAGCTATACTTATACTAAACTAAATTGTTTGAAATCTACTTCGGTGTTATATGACCGGAAAAGATTCGATACGCTGTAAAACAAAACCAACCATCCAACCAACCAACCCACTTTGTACAATGTATTATATGTGGGTAATTTTGAAATCGTTAAAAGTGAAACATTAGATTAAATTTAAAACTAGATTGTAATATCAGTGAAAATATCGGAGAATTCATCAACAGGAAATAATTAAACGTTAATAAATATTTCAGAATATCTTTTAAAACTCTCGTATTTTTTAACCTAAGATAAAAACAAACGAACGCACTGACTGACATCTCCTGACAAGACAAAAAATAATCAAAGAAAATACACCAAAAAATTTCTTACCATTCCTGCAACGGTCCCAATCAGAGAATTCATATCTCTTGTCCAGGTATTTGACGCCAGCCATGGCCATCATCATACGGAGAATCTCAGCACGGCCACGGCCATTGAAGTAATGGAGAGTGTAGTTAGACATAATGAATTTGGTTTCTGCTTGTCGACAAACAAAAGAACGAAGCGTTCAGCTTTAAACGACTTCAAGTCTTCTCTGACGACCAAGCACAGATCTCGCCGGAATTTATACAGCCAGGGTAATCAAGTTGTTTGCAGCTACGAGTAGGTAGACGCTAACCTGTTCAAGGCCGCCCAATTCAATATTCCCCACTTGATGGCGGTTAATTTTAGTTGTACTTTACCAACCGAAAGAATGCTTATACTAAAGTATAATTATTTAGTTAATTAATCACACATGTACTTCTGTCCTCGATGTATCAAAGTTTGAACAAAAATAACTGTCATGGTTGCTGAAAGCGAATACTGTTAATGTACTATATAGCCGTCTGTTTTTTTTTTTGTTTTTTTTTGTTAATTTGTTTCGCAACCTCTTAATTTGAAGAGTGCAGAGAGAAACTGAAATTTAGAATTTACAATTTATATATAACATACTAAGTTAAGCATCCTATATCATAAGGTGATGAGGTCTAGACGTCTAGACAAAATCTAAACGAGTCACTACCGATCTAAAATTAATTGTGAAACTAGTTTTGATATTTTTTCGAAGACAGTTTTGAGTGGCTGCAATATTCTCTCCAGTTTAGTAATATACAACTTATTCTTCTTTTAAACAAAAAAAAATGATCGTAACCGTAAGATCTTAGGGAATAGAAGACATTGTTTTATCTTTGTGGGTTAAATAATGCCAAAACCATCCTTTTAGGAAATTTTGGTAGTATTTAACCTCTAGCTGCGGTGGATAAAGGGTTGATACCATTTCAAAGGGTATTAATGAAAAAGAAAACGTTATGGCATGACTAGAAATTCGAACTTGCTGACTATGATGTGGCAGTCTAGCACGTTAGCCACTATGCCTCTGATATCAAAAGGGTAGAGGCAAAAATGCCTTTACCAATGAAAAACTCCCGGGAATAACTGGGTTAAAAACTCATAGTTACAGATTAAGCTATTCGGCATTTCTGCTTTTTGAAATATACGCTAAACAGTTTATGGATGACAATATATATATTTTTTCTTTTTTTTTTCATCATACAACGTGTGAAAGCACGTGCGATACCATGTCCTCATCAGCCGCCGATCAAGGGTGATAACACGGTTTCGGTAGGTCAAGGCAGTACTGCTACTCCTGAGTTAGATTGGTTTCAGGCGTAATTGGTGGATGAATTTACCAAAATTGTCCCGAGTACTTTTGGCCCTTTCATAGGCCATCATCAGGGGTTGCTGGCATGTATAAAGAGTGTTTCAAAAGAGTTTTTAAAGAGTTTATTTAGGTTTTTGACAACATAACAAAATTACGTAAACGCAGAGGTGGACTGTTTTCAGGTTGGAATTGGTGGCGGAACCTACCATAATTGTTCTGAGCGCTTTATACATGCAAGCAACCCTTGATGATGGACTATGGAGGATCTGAAAGCGATTGGGACAATTTTGGTAAATTCATCCACCAATCCCTACCTGAAACCAATCCAACTCTGCGTTTACGTAATTTTGTTATGTTATAAAAGGCCTATGAGACTATTTCAAAAACTATTTGAAAAACTCCTAAAAAAACCTCTTTATATATATATATATATATATATATATATATATATATCAATCCCAGGTCGAGACATACCAAAGACTCATAAAATGGTACTTGATTCCACCTTGCTTCGTACTCAGTTTTATAAAGTAGGAATCAATGGTAAGGTGGAACGATCCAGCGAATGGTGTAGCTCCCTTAACGCCTTGGTGTAGTAGCTTTTGAAAGGGGAGTCCTCGAGTCACTCACGACTAAAGTCGATATATATATATATATATATATTGTATTGCCCACAAATACGTACACTGCTGAATTTACCCGTTAAAATTTTTATGTAAAACAAAGGTGCCACGATTTTATGATTTCAATCCAAACGAATATTATTAGCTATTTTTATTACCAGGCTCTACAGCGGAGTATATTTGTAAGCAAAAAAAAGTTGCAAATTTATATATATGTATATATATGTTTGTATATATATATATATATATAGAGAGAGAGAGAGAGAACTGAAAAATAAAGTAATTGAAGTGATACTATGGATTAAAAAGAAGAAAAGAAAATTTAATCCTTTAAATCTCTGAGAAGTTTTATAAAATCAAACATCACTGCCTGTGCCGAACTTTTCAAAAAAGAACAATGAGTGAATGAACGGTTTTATGATCTTTCTTTTCATATATTTTTCTTTTCCCCAGTTATTGAATTTTCTTAAACATCTATCATATTTACCCAAACCCTCCGCTCGGGAAGGATATGACACAAGGTCAATTTTTAAGCGGAGTTTAACAGGTTTGAATACAGAGTTTTCCTTCTCCTAGACTAGTTGCCTCACCAAGGCTGAAGAACCTAGTCTGCCCTACTATTTTACCCATAGCTGGAGGGAGAATATTTGGATTCATACCTTTCCCAAGGGTATTAGTGCTATGTGAAATGCAATCAGTCAGGTCCAGGATTTGAAATCGTGTCGCTGTGTCCATATCCTGCGACGATAACCATTACACCACGGGTACCTCCTTTAAAATATTATTTTGTTAAACATTTATCATTGTTCTATTCAGGAAAACTCTGAATTCAAACCTGTTAAACTCCGCTTAAAAAAAATTGACCTTGTGTCATATTCTGCCCGAGTGGAGGGGTTGGGTAAATAGTATCATTGTTCTATTAACACTTATTTCATCCTCTTAAAGACATGATAGGTGTTCATTAAAACCGACCTAATGACGTCGATTTTCCTTTGTAATGAATTCATCACTTTTGGATTTCTTTCCATTATTCACACACACACACTCGCGCACACACACAAACATATATATATATATATATATATATATATATGGAGAAAAAACTTAACGGCAACTACAAAATAATTCTTCAAGCAATATTATACAACTCCCGGTGGCAGCACTCCACAAAGTAGCAGCTGTACGGCCACTTACCACCCATCACAAAAATTATCTAATTTAGACGAACCAGACATGCGGAACACTGCAGGAGAAATAGGAACGAACTCGTGAGTGATGTACTCACGTGGACCCCCTCCACGTGGACGAAGAAAGGCAGGACTACCAGGTAGGACCTACGTACAACAGCTCTGTGCCGATGCAAGATGTAGCCTTGAAGACCTTCCAGAAGCGATGGACGATAGAGAAGGGTGGCGGGAGAGGGTCAAGGAGATCGCTGCTGATGGTGTGACATGATATATATATATATATATATATGAGAAAATGTATACATATTATTGGATTACTTACTTTCAGACTGCTACGTATTTATAGTTTTAATTAATGAATATAAATTCCACAGAATATGTTCATAATAATGATATCCGTTTTAGAAATGACAGACCCTTAAAATTCTTTGATTTTTGACGACTCACTCGATTAATAAAAATTGTGTAATATTATTTAGAATCTGTAGATTTTTATAAATTCTGAAAAATAAAGATAAAATACGTTTGTCCCGAAAAGGCGAGAACAGCACAGCGATTAACACCATAGAAAATGGGATCAGCGTTCCGATAGCAAATCAAGTATGACTTTGTTGGCATTTTACTTGACTATAATATCTTTACAAAAGGCATGAAATAATTCTGGTTTATTTCTTTTTTCTCCTCTCTGTTTTTTTCTTTGTTCTTTTATTTATCTATTCCGTCTTTCTTTATTTCTTTCTGTTTTTCAATTAAAAGCATTTTTTACTGTCTTTCAAGAAATACTTTTTACTACCTTGTCTTCCGACAAACTTCCACTCCTGTCTTCCTTCATTTCATTTTGCAGTTCAGTTAGCTGGGGTTGTAGAATACACTAACTGCATCTCTGCAGACGGATAAGACACTTCCAATGAGTGTCCTGTAGCCCAGAGACCCGGGGCTGTTGTATAAACCGACTACTTCTCTGCAGAGAGCTAAGATTACCCCGACGAGTGCCCTCTGGGGCTGCAGAATACACTGGCTGCATTTTGACAGAAGGGTAAGACTCTCCCAACGAGTGTCCTGTAGCCCAGAAAGTCAACGCTGTTGTATACAATGACTGCAACTCTGCAGAGAGGTAAAACATCTCCAAAGAGTGTCCTGTGGCCCAGTCGGCTGGGGCTGCAGAATAAACTTACTGCATCTCTGCAGAGGAGGAAGACTCCCCCCAAAAGTGTCCTGTACCCAAAAGATCCGGGGTATTTGTGTAAACTGACTATATCTCTGCAGAGAGCTAAGACTACCCCAAAGAGTGTCCTATGGCCCAGTCGGCTGGGGCTGGAGAATACACTGGCTGCATTTCGGCAGAAGGGTAAGACACCCTCAACGAGTGTCCTGTGGCCCAGAGACCCAGGACTTTTGTATACACCGACTGCATCTCTGCAGATGGGTAAGACTCCCCGAATGTTTGTCCTGTGGCCCAGAGAACCGGGACTGTTGAAAACACCGACTGCATCTCTGTAAAGGGGTAAAACTCCCCCAACGAATGTCCTTTGACCCAATCGGTTGGGGCTGCCAAATACACTGATTGCATCTCTGCAGAGGGGTAAGATTCCCTCAAATAATGTTCTGGATAGGGCACTAAACGATATAACGGTGAGGCTGATGTAATGCTATAGTTTTTTGGGAATGCCAGTACCCTTTCATTACCATCGCTCCCAGGACCAGTCTAGCACACAGTGGGAGCACTTGATAGGGTCTTATCTGTGGGTCAAATAGAACTAAGATATGTACTTTTGATAAACTGAATTGTTTGAAATAGACCTGTTTTATTAATAAAAATTGATTCGGCATTAAATAAGCTACAATGGTTAATACGGCATGAACCCAAACCGAACTAATCATTTTATTTCTTTCGTTCATATCTTTCTTGTTGCCCTTTTTTTTTTTTTAGATTGCTTTCTATTTTTTGATTTTTCGTTTCTTTTTTTTTCCTTCTTTTTATTTTCCATCTTTTCCTTCTTCCTTCTTTCAATTTTTATTCTTTTTTCATTCTTTCTTCATTCAATTTTCATTCTTCTTTCATTCTTTTTTCATTCTTCTTTCATTTTTTCTTCATTCAATTTTTATTCTTCTTTCAATTTTTATTCTTTTTTCATTCTTTCTTCATTCAATTTTTATTCTTCTTTCATTCTTTTTTCATTCTTCTTTCATTCTTTTTTCATTCTTCTTTCATTTTTTCTTCATTCAATTTTTATTCTATTTTCATTCTTTCTTCATTCAATTTTTATTCTTTTTTCATTCTTTCCTTCCTTCATTCCTTTCTTTCTTCTTTTTACATTTCTTCTCACATTCATTCGTCTGCTCTTTACTTCCTATATTTTTCATTTCTTCCTTTTTATTCTCTTTTGTTCCTTTCTCCTTTGCTTTCTTATTTTTCTCCACGTTTTCCTACTTCTTTTTCTTTCCTCAGTTGGCGCTTCCATTGCTTCATTTTTTTCTTTATTATTTATTCGTTTTCTCCTTTCCTTTTCTTTTCCTTCTGTCCTTCCTTATTTTTGGTTAGTAACAATTAAAATATATACCAATAAATTAGCCCTAACAAATCTTTTTAAAATTAAATTATCTACTTTGGTTTTGGGGTGATTGAGTTTTATGGCATATCAACCATTGTAGGTTATTTAATGCCAAATTCTCTCTATATATATATATATCATCATCATGACGTGCGGCTAGCACGGATATCCCTGACTCTCTCTCTCCACGTCTCCCTATCATTCATCGCCTTCGGCAGGTCTTCGGTGTTACATCCCGTATCATCACATAGCTGCTGTATGAATGTTCGAGCTGGTCGTCCCGCTTTTGATTGGCCATATGCGGGGGTCCACAGGAGCACATTATTTACGATCTCGTCTTTGCTTCTTCAGCAGTGTCCGACATGTCTGGTCCGTCTAGCTTGTATAGTTTTCGTGATAGGTGGTAGGTGGCCGTGCAGTTGGCGCCGTGTGGGGTGTTGCTGCCAGGACCTGTTCAATATTGCTCGCAACATTCTTGTATAATTGCCGTCGAGCTTCTTCTCCAACCGTTTAGTCAGCGAACAAGTAGTGCATCCATACAGCAGTATCGTCACGACCGCCGCCTGGAAGACATTAAGTATATATGATTCGGTTTGTTTGGTTTTATGGCATATCAACCATTGTGGGTTATTTAATGCCAAATTCTCTCTTTATATATATATATACATTAAATATATATGATTTGGTTTGTTTGGGTTTTATGGCGTGACAACAATTGTATGTTATTTAATGCCAAATCCTCTTTATACATATATATTAAATAAATATGATTTGGTTTGTTTGGGTTTTATGGCGTGACAACAATTGTAGGTTATTTAATACCAAATCATCCTTATACATATATACTAAATATATATGTTTTGGTTTGGTTGAGCTTAATGGCATATCAACCATATTAGGTTATTTAATGCCACATTTTTGCTATACATATCCATAAAATATATATGATTTGGTTTGGTTTGGTTTCATGGCATTTCAACCATTGAAGGTTATTTATTGCCAAATACTCTTTATACATATATACTAAATACAAAATATTTTGTTTGATTGAGTTTTATGGCACATCAACAGTTGTTGGATACTTAATGCCAAATCCTCTTTATACATATATATTAAATATATATGGATTGTTTTGGTTTCGTTTTATGGAATATCAACCATTGTCGATTATTTAATGATAAATCCTCTTCATACATATATATTAAATTTATAATATTTGGTCTGTTAGGTTTTATGGCATCTCAACCCTTGTAGGTCATTTAATGCCAAATCCTCTTTATACATATATATTAAATATATAGGATTTGGTTTGGTTGGTTTTGATGGCATGAGAACCATTGTAGCTTATTTAATGCCAAATCATCTTGTGACGGTAAATTATTAAAATCCCAAGACGGGAATTTATTTTTTTCGCACGTGTGAAGAAGGGGCGCCCTGGCACTTGATTCCTCGTAGAATAAGTTACAGTTAAGATTCCCCTTTTGGACACACATATTCAACGTGTCGGCTATATTATCTGCGGATAATACATAACTATAAATGTCTTTCTTCCTTTTTTCTTTCTTTTCTTTCGTCCTTCTTTAAATTGAGAGAGAGAGAGAGAGAGAGAGAATATATAATTGCAGTACTTAGCTTTTTGACGGGTTCTTTCGGAGAGTATTTTCTCTTTTACGGGCTGGCGGACTTATATATATATATATATATATATATATATATATATATATATATAGCTCTGGCTTGAAGGCATAGGTTCCGCTTGTCCAAGATTCTTTCCGCTTCTTCACCCGGAGTCTTGGCCCGAGATTCGCCTTATCTGTTCACGGCGACATCTCTCTTCAAAACTGATTTTTTTATTCCTTATTTCCACTTGACGAAAAAGGGTGCTATTCCCGCTTTAGGATGCTAGCCAATCATATAGCCTCTTTCTTCTTCTCTGTCAGGCGATTGCTTCGGACGACTATATGTCCAGTGTATCCCTTCTTTATCCATTCGGTCGCAGAGGGCAAGCATCTGTTGGCTTTCATTCTGACCTGGATTTGTTACTTCGGCCGCGAGGAATTGACATATATTCCTATTCCTCTTTTTAACGGTCATTCTTTGGCGGCCTGCTAATTCAAACTCGGAGGGGTAGTAGTAATTCCTTATTTCTCTCCTCTCAGTGATAGACGAAGTGACACTCTTTATACATATATATTAAATATATAGGATTTGGTTTGGTTGGGTTTTATGGCATATCAACTATTGTAGGTTATTTAATGTCAAATCCTCTTTATACATATATATTAAATATATATGATTTGGTTTGGTTGGGTTTTGATGGCATATCAATCATCGTAGGTTATTTAATGCCAAATTATTTTTATACATATATATCAAGTATATATGATTTGGTTTGGTCGGCTTTTATGGCATATGAACTATTGTTGGTTATTTAATGCCAAATCCTCTTTATACATATATATTAAATATATATGATTTGGTTTGATTGGTTTTGATGGCATATCAATCATCGTAGGTTATTTAATGCCAAATTATTTTTATACATATATATCAAGTATATATGGTTTGGTTTGGTTGGCTTTTATGGCATATCAATATTGTAGGTTATTTAATGTCAAATCTTTATCATACATATATATCAAATATATTGTTTCTAAACTAATTTTGTAGATATCATATTTAAACGAACCAGGGATTTTTTTGCTCACAGTTGAAATGTTTTCCTTACTTCTATCTGATACAAATAATTCTATTTAATATTAATCATTTGTTTTCAAACTGTTAAATGTTTTCAAAAATTTCTATTTAATACTAACAAATAAATCAAAGATCAGTCATTTGTTTACCCACAGTTAAATAATGAAGCAGTTCTATTTCAACCAATTCACTTTAGAATAAATACACAGTTTAAATATTCAACTGTTCTATTTGCCCAATGCATTGGATCCTATCGGGGGTAACTACTCTGAGCATTACTGGAGTCTCACCATCAGGCTGTTTAATGTCATCCAGGAGAATTCAATGGGGGGATTCATACCACTCTGCAGTGATGCAGCCCCGGCCAACTGCAGTGATACAGCCCCGGCCAACTGGGCCATTTCTCTTGTGGTTTTTTTTTTGTTTTTCTGTATATTTATCTAATAAGGTGGGCTTAGTAAATGGTCCTTAATAGATGTTTACCCAGAGACAGAAGAGCTTATTATAAAACAATTATACAAATATTCAAAGGAAATGTACCGCGTTATCCAATTAGGCATTTATTTTGCTGCAGAATTTGCCAGATCGAGGTTAAGCAAAACATCGGATTTCCTTAAGAATTCATTTTAAATTCTAATTGATTTTTTTTTTTTCGGTTTCAAAGGCTGATTGCCTGACTAAGTCAAGAGATACAAACTGTTTCACAAGAAAGTGATCAAATAACTTTTGCCCGCAAAGATGTTCTGTTATTGTAAACAATTCCAGTTGTAACTTCCAATGACAAGGACATCCGCCAATTCATTCCACCGGGGATTTCTTTATTAGTTATCCAGAGTGAGAAAGAAATACTTGCCACATTTTAAACTATCACCAAGGTGCAGATGTAAAGATAGGCAATTGGTTGGTTGGTTGGTTTTATTTTCAACACTTGTTGACTATTTCATACTTAATCTTATTTACACACACAAACACACACACACACGCACACACACACATACGCACACACACACACATACAGAGTACCTGCTCCTCAAATAATAGAGTATCTAAAAGAATTAACTGCTTCCAGCTCCGATAGAACAAGCACTAAATGCTTGAAATTATTGTATTTGTTTTCAAATTATACATATCATATACATGTATAAACTGTGTTTGGCATTGAATGACCCACACGTATATATATATATATATATATATATATATATATATATATATATATAATATTGTGATCGGTTTCGTTTTTTTTTCTTAAAGAATTTATTGCTCTGTATTATTGGTACATTGAGCTCTTTACCAGGAAAATTTAAATATCCATTCATCAATAATTTCTCGTCCTGATGGAATTACTCCCAACTCCAGTTTAACTGGACCAAGAATACTTATATATATATATATATATATATATAATTTTTAAATGAATTCTTTGTAGGTAACATTATTTTAGTTTAGCAAACAAAACAGTTCTATTTTAAACAATTCAGTTTAGCTTACAAAAACAGTTCTATTTCAAACAATTCAGTTTAGCTTACAAAAACAGTTCTATTTCAAACAATTCAGTTTAGCTTACAAAAACAGTTCCATTTTAAACAATACAGTTTAGTTTCAGTACGTAGTTTGGTACTATTTTTTCTATAGATTCGAACCCGTCAGGTTCTTCCACTCCGGGTCAGAGTGGACCAGGGAGCAATGGTAATGAAGGGGTGTTCCGCATACCCCAAAGCTCCAGCATTACTGGAACCTCACCATCAGATTGTTTAGTGTCATATCCAGGACTCTCGTTGGGGGATATTTTACCCTCTCCGCAGAGGTGCAGTCGGTGTTTTCTACAGCAGCCCTAGTTGACTGTGCCACCCAGTGTATTTGTATTGGTGTCTGGATGTACTTCACAATCATGAATACATATATGTGAAACTGAGTTCATTGTAGTCATTAAAGTCCTGCTAAACACATTAATAAGGTGGGCATATATTGATGATTAAATAAAAAAAAGATCGATTCCTAGATGTGGATGAAAGGGGTTAGGTTTTGTCACAGGTGCCCGTGGTGTAATGGTTATCGTCGTAGGAAATGGACACGGCGACACGAGTTCAAATCCTGGACGAGACTGATTGCATTTCATATAGCGCTAATGCCCTTGGGGAAGGTATGAATCCAATTATTCTCCCTCCAGCTTATGGGTAAATAGTAGGGCAGACTAGGTTCTTCAGCCTTGTTAAGGCAACTAGTTTAGAAGGAAAACTCTGAATTCAAACCCGTTAAACCCCGCTTAAAAATTGACCTTGTGTCATATCCTGCCTGAGCGGAGGTGTTGGTAAATATGGTTAGGTTTTATCGCATTTTTTTAAAAAGCCTTAATTAACAAAATTATTCAGCGTTAGCACGGTCAGAATTTAGTAAATAAGTCGTTGTATTTTTAGGTACTTTAAAAGTTGTTAATGCCTTTCATGAGATATCAAATAAGAAAATGCCTCCCTTTATTTCTTGTAACAAAGATTACAAGAAGGCACAAGGCCTTAAGTTTTTGGGGGAAGGGGAAGGGTACGGTCTTGCATTGATTATGTTTACTAAAGGGACCTAGCAAGCCACATTCGCCGACCCATTCAACAGTACAGTATATAATCATTCATCCATCGCCATGCGCGCTGCAACCACCAAAATACCACATTTTCTCTATGAAAGAGAACCTACTTAAAACTCCGAGAGTGATGTATGATTTTATTTACAAATTATGATTTATTTACAATGAATTCATATGATGGGAATGGGAGAAAACCCCGAAATATATACAAACAAAACCAAGAAAAAATTCCCCATTTGGTTGTCCTCACATCCCCCGTCTACAAAAATGGTGGCCGACTGTTTTCCGGTGTCCGAAAACACCGAAAACAAGCCGGACCTACCCAAGGTGGGACAATAAGAAAATGCCTCCCCCATAAATCAAATAATCTCCATCATATTCAATTATAATTTTGTACTCTGCTTAATAAAAGTAACTTGTGGCTTTCAATCATTATCTAGTATATGTTGGAATAATTAACTAAATAATTCTTCGTCTCTATCTACATTCTTACAGTTAGTAAACTACAACTAAAATTAACTGCTATCAACTGGGGAATATTGAATAGGCGACCTTGAATGGGTTAGCGTCTACCTATTCATTGGCGCTAACGACTTGATTATCCTGATAGTATAAATACCGAACAGAACTGTGCCTGTTCGTCAGAGAGGACTTGTAGTCACTCAAACCACAACATCCCGTTTGCTTTAGTAGTCAACAACCAGAAAGCAAAGTCACCATGCCTAACTACACTCTCCACTACTTCAATGGCCGTGGCCGTGCCGAGATTCTCCGTATGATGATGGCCATGGCTGGCGTCAAATATATGGACAAGAGATATGAATTCTCCGATTGGGATCGTTGCAGGAATGGTGAGGAACAGTTTTCTTTATCTTCTTCAAATATATAATTACAAAAATCATTGCATATTTACAGCAGTTAATATTCTTAATGCATTTCTTAACATTCAATCTTTTCCTGTCGGAATATTCCCCGACCTTTCCTACTCTCTAAAATGTTGAAATGATTTTTTAAAGGATATCCAACTAGATCTTTTGTTTTTAGTCGCATTTCTAATAAGAGTTGAGTTTAACATTATTTTAGATTCTCTTTTAAGTTTATTAATAGCTTTTGTAAAGTTATATATATATATATATAACCCTAAAAAACGAAAAAAAAACATGAACGGGAAGTCATTTTAGTATAAGCAAGACTTCAGAATTCTTTTATTGATAACGTTGAAGAAATGGTAAGAAATTGTTGTATATTGACCTACGACCCGGCCGGGCTATCAATATAGGAAATGCACCTATGTAAATAACAGGTACACACAGTCGAGGAATATTAGAATTATAACCTTGACCGTGGATGGGTTGAATGAGTGCAATTGAGATGCCCTTAAGAAGGTGGGCGTTGAACTCAGTGAAGACAGAAAGTCAGTTAGTTAGGAGACCAGACCCGTTGGTGACAAGAATTATTTGAAATAGAACTGCTTTGACTTTTAACTGTGGGTAGACAAAAACTGTACTTGTACAAAAATGAATTGTTTGAAATAGAACTTTTTGAGTAAACTGGGTAGCTTGAAATAGAAATGTTTCATAATTAAACCGTGTACTCACATTTAAACTGCGTACTTAATTTGAATTGTTTGAGATGGAACGGTTTTTGTAAGCTAAACTGAATTATTTGAAATAGAACTGTTTTGACATTAAAATGTGAGTAAACAAAATATATACTAATACTTATACTCAATCGTTTGAATAAGAACTGTTTGAATAAACTGAATAACTTGAAATATGCTAAACTGAATTGTTTGAAATAGAACGAATTATTTGTATAAAAATAGATTTGGCATTAGATAACCTATAAACATTGATATGCCATAAAACCGAACCAACCAACAACTAAAGTTTTATATAATATTTAATCTTTCCCAGCCAGGGAATAGATGTGTGTACATTTGGCTATTGTTTTTGGAGTGTGTGGGTGTTTGTCTGTAAAAATATGAATCTCTATATATTTCGGAGTATGTGCGATCGATTAAGAACGAAATATATTTTCCAAATTCTAATTTTAATCGTATTGAATAATTAATCATTAAGAATACAGAATTAATAATTTTAAATGTAACTTGTTAATATTTTCGTTTTAGATTTCCCCTGCAATTACCTCCCCTGTTTGCAAATGGACAATGGCGACATGATGCCTGAGACCATGGCCATTTGCAGGTATTTGGCCCGTGAACACGGTAAGTAATATATTCAACCATAATTTTTTTTTTTGTTTCATTGGTATTATCCATATAAAATGTTATATTGAGAATTAATATAAATGAGTTAATTAGAATAACGAAATTAATTGATTTAACCATCCATTGGATTTATATACATCTTTAAAAGTAAATTTTTTTTTACAAAGGCCAAAAACTAAATAAGAGGATTTTTTTTTAAAGCAAAATAGTTTTTTTTACAAGTTTTATGTTTAACTCTAATTTCGGCATTGTTTGAATCTGGCTTAGTGCAAAATTTATTTTAATCTCACAAGAATATTTGGTTGGAAGCTATTAAAAAATGCCAGTAAATAATACAGTTTTAAAAGAGGTCTCTTTGATTTCTTGTTGCTGACAATTGCAAACTATGCAAAATCTAGATAAAATGTGTGATACGTACAGTGGAGAAATTACTATTCCAAAATGTTTACAAAGAGCTTAACATATACGCCACTACGAGTAGAGTTGGCCTAGTCGGTTGGAGCTGCAGAATACACCGACTGAAACAGTGCAGAGACTGAAAACTCCCCAAACTAGGGTCCTGGATATGACACGAAACAATCTGATGATGAGGCTCCAGTACTCCCGGATCTTTCGGGAATGTGGTGTACCCATTCATTACCATGGCTCTCATGCCCACTTTAGTATGGTGTGGTAGCACCAATACGGTCCTATCTATTGGTTAAATAGGACAAACTATGTACTCATGCTAAACTGAATTTATTAAAATAGGGCTGTTTTTGCATTTAACTGAGTGTAAATATAAAAGTATACTCATATAAAACAATTCTGTTTGAAACAGAAATGTTTTACATTTAAATGAATGTAAAAATGTACTTATGCTTAACTGTGTGTAAGCAAATGACTGATTTATTTTGAAAATGTGTTTAAAATTATATATTTTATATAACTTTTATAAAAATCGATTTGGAATTAGATAACTAAAATGGTTGAAATGCCATAAAACCAAAATAAATTAATACAGGGTGAAACGATAAAATTGTCATCTTAAAGAAAACAACACTACAGCTTTATTTTAAAACTTTTATTGAAAAAATAATTTCAGCTAACTTGATTATGTAGTAGAGCTGACATCTACCGGGTGAAACGATAAAATTGTCGTCTTAAAGAAAACAACACTAAAGCTTTATTTTAAAACTTTTATTGAAAAAAATCAATTCAGCTAACTTGATTATGCAATAGAACTGACATCTATTTAATGTAGCCGCCTTCAGCCTCAATCGCCGCCTCGATACGAATCCGAAACTGGGAGCATGCCTTTTCCACAACGCCGGCGGGAGCTCGGCGAATACTCGGTGGATGGCGGCGATCAGGCTGGCTTTGGTGTTGTGAGAGGTCATGTTTGTGATGTTCTCGGCGTATGACCAAACGAAGTAGTCCAGCGGGATAAGGTCGGGGGAGACGGGGGTCCAGTGAGAGAAGGGTACAAACATGTAGCACTCCTTCTGAAGCCAAGCCTGGGTCTCTTTGGACTTGTGGGACGGCACCGAGTCCTGCTGCCACACCCACGGTCTGCCATCGGCCACCTGATTGCACCAGGGGATGACCACACTCTTCAGCACATCCAGGTACACTTTGGTGTTGACTTTCAAGCCGACTTCGAAGATATGAGGTTGCATGATGTGGCCCTCACTTGAAACCACACCAAAAACCATAACCGTAGCCGGAAACTTTGTTTTCATCACCCTGGGAACGTTGAACAGTCCGGATTTGCATTTTGAGGGTGCTGGCAATGGTCCTGTTGTCATAAGCTGGATCGGTAGAGAGCATGGGTTGTACAGCGGCGCATCTCCGATTTTGCTCGTTGAACATTGTGTCACTTTCAGACATGATAGAAGGCTCCTATCGCTCTTGGGATTTGTACACATCTGGCCAACTTGTAGATGGTCAGCAACAAAAAAAGAAAACCGGTTTTCATTAAAAGAAAATGGAATCATGTCGTCTTTTCTAGGGCGACAATTTTATCGTTCCACCTCGTAAATAAATAAATAAATAAGTACAGTATAAATAAATAAATAAGTAAATAAATAAATAAATAAGTACAGTACATGGAGTAGAAAAATACTGTTAAGAAAAAAAGTTCTGGGTGCTTTAGTTAAAAAAGAAGGTCCCGCTGATACTTGAAAAGAGCCATCAGAGTTGTTTTTCTTAAAAAAGGTCCGACAGTAAACAGTGTTGCCAACTTTTGAGTCAAAATTATTCCCCTTTAGTAATGTTTGTTTATTATTCAAATTTAATTTATTGCTAATTTAAACATCCAATTCTCATTTACGATTACATAAACATGTAGACACATGAGAGATGTTGGGAAAACATCACGTTCCCTAAAAATATTATCAGTATTGATTGATTAATAGAGTCTTCTACATCAAATGTACGTATAAGTAAAATAAAGCTAGCGACCTTAGTCGAGGGTGACCCGAAGGCTCCCTTTTCAATAGCCACTACACCGCGGTGTAGAGGAGGACGCTTCTCCTGTCCCTGGATTGCTCCATTTTACTCTTAATCCTAACCATATAATGCTGAGTGCTAAGCAAGGCGGCATCAAGTACCATTTTGTGAGTCTTTGGTATGACTCGTCCAGCGATTGAACGCCGAACGCCCTGACCATTAGCGAACACTCTACTCATTTGGACTGATAATATACGTATAGTTTATCAAAATTAATTCTTGCAGGTTTCTACCCCAAGAGCCCCATGGATATGTTCAGGTGTGACTACATCTGCGACTGCTTTTATGAAATCATGCACGATTACATGAGGTACTACCACTGGAAGAACGGACGTTTCAGGGTGAGTCAATCATTTCGAATTTGATCAATATTTCATAACATCTTTTTAGATATTATCACCGGTAAAAAAGGAGAAAAAAAGCCTCAGTTAAAATAAGTTATTTCAGACAGTATCGACATCTCATGAATTTGTCTTTCAACACATTATCCATAGAAACAGAATAACAAAGATCCCATTTTTATTCTATAAGGTCATTAGATTACTATTTAGAATCAAATACATAAAGGGGGTGTCCTCGTGGTGTAATGGTTAAAGCGATGGACTGCGGAATCGTAGTACGCGAGTTCGTACTCCAGTTGCACTATTACGTTCACTTTCGGGCAAATATCCTTGGGAAAGGTATGAATCTCCCAGCTATGGGTTAAATAGTACCACTTCTGTTCTTCTAGGAGAATAGCTTTGGCATTCATCATCATCATCATATCGCGCTGGTAGCACGGATATCCCTGACCCTCTCTCGCCACTCCTCCCTATCGTTCATCGCCCTAGGTAGGTCTTCAGGACAACATCCTGTATCCTCACATAGCTGCTGAATGTACGTTCGAGCTGGTCGTCCTGCTTTTGCGCGGCCATGTGTGGGGATCCATAAGAGTACATCTCTTATGAGTTCATCTCTGCTTCTCCAGCAGTGTCCTGCATGTCTGGTTCGTCTAACTTGGATAGTTTTCGTGATAGGGGGTAGGTGGCCGTACAGTTGGTGTCTTGTGGGGTGTTGCTGCCAGGACTTGTTCAGGATTGCACGCAGCATTCTTGTGTAATTGCCATCTAGCTTCTTCTCCAGTCGTTTTGTTAGCGTCCATGTAGTGCATAAACTGTTACGAGAGAAAAGTGCTTTGGCAATTAAATGCTTGCCCAGTCGACTGAGGCTACAGAATACATCAACTGCATGTCTGCTGAAGTACCCCTCCCCTCCAACGAGTACCCCAGCCTCCAACGAGTACCCCAGCCTCCAACGAGTGACCTCTGGCCCAATCTGCTCGGGCTGTAGAATGCACCGACTGATTCTCTGCAGAGCCGTAATGACTTGATATGACACTAAATAATCTGATGGTGAGGTTTCAGTAGTGCTGGAGCTTTGGGAAATACGGAGTACCCCTTCATTGCCATCGCTCACGGGTCCACTTTAGCTCCGGAGTAGTAGCACTTGATATCTATGTGTTCTATATTGACCTCCGACCCAGCCAAACATGCCATTCCAAAGACGTCGGAAGTGCATATTCCATTGGTGTGGGCGAGCTTGGCTAACAATATGGGACATGGTTAAAATCCCACGGTACAGTTACAAACTGATGCACTGGAAGAGAGTGACCTGTGAACTGCATAACAGTTATTTCCGCTCGATGACGATCAAACACGTCATTCCAAAGATTGAGTGGGCGTTGAACTCTTATATAACTCGGTGAAGACAGGACGTCAGTGAGTTTTGGGGATCAGACGAGTTTTGGAGACAATTTGTGGTAGAGAAAGCCAGCACTTAGCTGAAGAGGCCCTCGAGATCCCCGATTGAGTTTGGAGACCAGACCAGTTGGTGACAAGCTGCGGTAGAGAAAGCCAGCACCCGGCAGAAGGGGCTTCAGGACTCCCGATCGAAGAGTTTGGAGAAAAGATGTGGTAGAGAAAGCCAGCACCCAGCACAAAGCTGGGCTCCCGGGCGTCCGGATGAGCAGCCCTGGAGAACAGGAAAGAAACGCTGATTGCTATAAGACTGGAGGTCAATATGTTGCAGTTTTGTTCGGTCTCCAACTCCCTCGCACACACAACCTTTTCAAATAAAGTGAGAGGTATATTTTTCTGAAACAGTGTGTCGCTCCTCGTCTTTATTGTGTCGTCGTCATTATTGTGTTGAGTATACAACATATGTGTCAAACAGAACTAAACCGTAATTTCGAGAGTTCACTGTTTTTGCCTTTAAATTGCATATTTATGCTAAACTGAATTGTTTAAGATAGAACTGTTTTAACATTTAAACTGCGTACTTATACTAAACTGAATTATCTGAAATAGATTCTTTTTACACTGAACACTGTGTGTTACCCAATTGGCTTGGACCGATTGCATCTCTGCAGAGAGGTAAGACCACTTCCCAATGAGTGTCCTGATATGACACTAAACAATCTGATAGGGAGGTTCCAGTAATGCGGAGCACTCCTTCATTACTATTGCTCCCTGGTCCACTCTGTCCTGCAGTGGTAGCACTTGATTGGGTCATATCTATGGGTCAAATAGAATTAAATGCGTACTGATGTTGAACTGAACTGCTTGAAATAGAACTGTTTTGATTTTTTAAACTGCGTATTCATTCTAAACTGAACTGCTTGAAATTGAACTGTTCTTGACATTGAAACTGTACTTACGCTAAACAGAATTGTTTTAGTTATAACTGTTTGACTAAACTGAATAGCTTGAAATAGAAATGTTTTTGACAATTAAACTGTAATTACGCTAAACTGATTTGTTTGAAATACATCAGCTTATTTGTATAAAAATGGGTTTGGTATTAAATAAGCTACATTGCGGAGATATGCCATACCCCCACCCCACAAAAAAAAAGTCAAAGACGCAAACATATAACTGCTTCGATGAAATCATTCACAATTACATTGGAAGAACGGACGCTTCAGGGTGGGTTATTTGTTTCGAATCTCGACAATATTTCATCTTAACATCTCTCATAATGAATTTTAAAAAAGCTACGGTGAAAATGATTTAATACTAAAAAACAATGTTTTATGTTAAGTCTTACTTCAGACTGATGAACGATTTGTCGACTTTTCAACTAAATATCTACCGAAACAAAACGATAAAGATGTCTTAATAATATCAAAAACTCATTTGACGACTATAAATGCTTGAAGACATTAACTGATATGAGTAGCGAGTACTTAGTAAATAAGGACTGACACTATTACATGTTTCACACTGGCCTAATAAGTACAGTGTTCGCCAGTGGCTCAGGAGACCGGGCTCGATCTCAGGTCACGTCATATTAAAAATTCAAAAACTTGTACTTGATACCTCCTTGTTTAACACTTATCATTAAAAGGTACATTTTAAGGGTAAAGTGGAGCAATCCAGGGAAGGGGTAGCGTTCTCCTCTTCATGTCTGTGTAGTAGGTAGCCTTTGGGTCACCATCGACTACGGTTGCCAACTTTACTTTTTATAACCACTAAACGAACCGACGCTTTAGGCTGAGTCATTTATGACGAATTGGATCAATATTTGTCTCAACATCTTTCAGTATCTCCGAGAATGAATTAGCTTAAAAAAGGCTTCGGTTAACATGACCCTTATTACTAAAAGTCATTTTTTCTTATCCGATGTTATTGCAGATCCGAACAACATTTGACAACTGTGTTTTAACTCAGTATTTACAGAAACCGAAATACGAACCTTTCATATTAATATTAAAATTCACTGGACTAATATAAAGACTTGAGGACATTATGAATACGAGTGCCAAGTTCTAAGTAAATAATCACAGCTTCTTTTAATTCAGCCACTATTACGTAAGGTATCACCGCTAAAAGAGCGGACGCTTCAAATTGAGTCACTCATTGAGATATTACATATCAGCATTATTCAACAGACTACATCGCTACATTAGAAAAGATGTTATTGTAGAATGTCTCACCTAATACGTATGTTGATTATTTTGTAAATAATGACTTCTATGAAATCATGCACTATTAGATGAAACACAGGGTGGAAGGATAAAATTGTCGTCCTAAAGAAAACAAAACTACAGCTTTATTTTAAAACTTTTATTGAAAAAATCAATTCAGCTAACTGATATCTACAGGGTGGAACGATAAATTTGTCGTCCCAAAGAAAAAAACACTAAGGCTTTATTTTAAAACTTTTATTAAAAAAATCAATTCAGCTAACTTGATCATATAGTAAAGCTGACATCTACAGGGTGGAACGATAGAATCGTCGTCCTCAATAAAACAAAACTACAGCTTTATTTTAAAACTTTTATTAAAAAAAATCAATTCAGCTACCTTGATTATATTGTAGAGCTGACATCTACAGTGTGGAACGATAAAACTGTCGTCCTAAAGAAAACAATACTACAGCTTTATTTTAAAACTTTTATTGAAAAAATCATTTCAGTTAACTTGATTATGTAGTAGAGCTGACATCTATTCAATGTAGCCGCCTTCAGCCTCAATCGCCGCCTCGATACGAATCCGAAACTGGGAGCATGCCTTTTCCACAACGACGGCGGGAGCTCGGCGAATACTCGGTGGATGGCGGCGATCAGGCTGGCTCCCTTTGAAGCCAAGCCTGGGTCTCTTTGGACTTGTCGGCCGGTGCCGAGTCCTGCTCCCTCACCCACGGTCTGCCACCGGCCACCTGATTGCACCAGGGGATCACTACATTCTTCAGCACATCCAGGTATACTTTGGTGTTGACTTTCAAGCCGACTTCGAAGATGTGAGGTGGAATGATGTGGCCCTCACTTGAAACCACTCCAAAGACAATAACCATAGCTGAAAACTTTGTTTTCATCAACCTGGGCACGTCCCTGTTATTCGTGGCAATCCAGATTTGCATTTTGGGGGTGCTGGCAATGGTCCTGTTGTCATAAGTCGGATCGGTAGAGAGCATGAGTTGTACAGCGGTTCATCTTCGATCTCGCTCGTTGAACATTGTGTCACTTTCAGACATGATAGAAGGCCCCTATCATATATATAGACATTTACCAAGAGCGGTGACATCTTCTTTCCCCATATCTCCTTCTTGGTGCCAAGATGTGCCAACGCTTGCACCCTCTTACGAGCCGTATCATTAGAGACGACCTAACACCTCTGATCGGCTGCGTATTCCTGGCTCGACTCTCGATTCTGACTGGACTCTCAACCTGACCGCGTGGTTCTCATATCACATGGTCTCCCTCCGGTTACACACCGGATCGACCGGCTTACCCCGATGCACTGCCATACTCCTGTTTACTAATAACAACGTAGGGGCTTATCAAAGCACAAAGGGTCACCAGGAACGAACCCAGAATCCATGTCAACAAGTACTACAAGGAGACACGCTGGCTCCGTATCTCTTTATCATTTGTCTAGACTACGTACTTAGAACATCGATTGACAAAATCAAAGAGAATGGCTTCGAACTGACGAAGAAAAGAAGCAGAAGATACCCCGCAACAACAATTACCGACGCCGACTACGCCGATGACATAGCGATACTGGCAAATACACCTGACCAAGCCGAAACACTTCTGCATAGTTTGGAACGAGCAGCAGCAAGCATAGGCCTCCATGTTAATGCACATAAAACGGAATATATGTGCTATAACCAAACGGGGGACATCTCCACTCTAGAAGGAACCCCTCTTAAACTAGTAGACAAATTCACGTACCTAGGAAACAGCGTCGAATCAACCGAAAAGGACATCGAAACGAGGTTAACGAAAGCATGGACAGCTATCAATAGGCTATCGACTATATGGAAATCAGACCTAACCGATAAAATGAAACGCAGTTTCTTCCAGGCAGCGGTCACATCGATACTGCTATATGGATGCACTACATGGACGCTAACAAAACGGCTGGAGAAGAAACTAGATGGCAATTACACAAGAATGCTGCGTGCAATCCTCAACAAGTCCTGGCAGCAACACCCCACAAGACACCAACTGTACGGCCACCTGCCCCCTATCACGAAAACTATTCAAGTTAGGCGAACCAGACATGCAGGACATTGCTGGAGAAGCAGAGATGAACTCATAAGAGATGTACTCTTATGGATCCCCACACACGGCCGCGCAAAAGCAGGACGACCAGCACGAACGTACATTCAGCAGCTATGTGAGGATACAGGTTGTTGTCCTGAAGACCTGCCTAGGGCGATGAACGATAGGGAGGAGTGGCGAAAGAGGGTCAGGGATATCCGTGCTGCCAGCACGATATGATGATGATGATGAATGATGTTCTTATCTATCTATCTATCTATCTATCTATCTATCTATCTATCTAAGGAAAATGTTCTTATCTATCTATCTATCTTTCTTTCTTTCTTTCTTTCTTTTTTCTATTATTTCCTTTATTTACTATCTATCTATCTATCTTTCTTCCTTTTTTTCTTTCTTTTTTTCTTTCTTTCTTTTTTCTATTATTTCCATTATTTACTATCTATCTATCTATCTAGCTAGCTAGCTAGCTAGCTCATTCAAATCTATCTATCTATCTATCTATCTATCTATCTATCTGATTAAACTGTTCTATCTATCTATCTATCTATCTATCTATCTATCTATCTAAGGAAACTGTTGTTATCTATCTATCTATCTATCTATCTATCTATCTAAGGAAACTGTTCTTATCTATCTATCTATCTTTCTATCGACATTTCATGGTTTCTCCTATGAATACAATATTTGTCTCCAGATTAACTATTCAAGTGCGTACCTAATAACTGTTATTAGATGTAAAATACTTAACCTTTGTCTATGAATTACAAATGTTTCTATTTCTTTTTTTTCATTACAGTACAACATGAACGACTATGGATTTGGAGGTGAAGGCAATTGCAGCAATTACGACGTAAGCATTCTTTTTCAATTATTGACATTCCTTCTCAATAAATTTCTGAAATCATTTAACTCGAATGCCACAAGGTTGAAATCAGTGAGCGATAGCCAATGAGGATTTTTTAAAGAGAAAAATCATTTAGTAGTATATATTAACATGCTGTAATTTATGTATTGTTTCAGAACTACATGTACTGGAGATATATGAATACCTTCAACAGGATAATGCCCTTCATGGAAAGGACTTTGGGAATGCGCAGTGGTGGAAACAACTTCTTCATGGGAGACATGGTAAGTAATTATTTTTACAGCAATTAATATTGAGGAATATATAATTAAAATGTTATTATAAAGCAACAGAAGATTGTGTCAAGAATATAACCTTCATGTATTGTATAATCATATTTACCAACCCTTGTTATTTTCATTTCCGCATGATTTAGACGACAACTGGCCGTTCATTCCGTGTCTGTCTTTCTTTATATATATGTATATTTACCAACCCCTCCGTTCAGGCAGGATATAACACAAGGTCAATGTTTAAGCAGAGTTTAACAGGTTTGAATTCAGAGTTTTCCTTCTCCTAGACTAGTTGCCTCACCAAGGCTGAAGAACTTATTCTGTTCTACTATTTACCAATAGCTGGAGGGAGAATAATTGGATTCATACCTTTCCCAAGAGTATTAGTACTATGTGAAATGCAATCAGTCTCGTCCATGATTTGAACTCGTGTCGCCGTGTCCATTTCCTACGACGATAACCATTACACCACGGGAACCTCATGTATTGTATAATCCCTATGCCATCCTTGTATTAAAACAGTAACAATACTATTCAATTCATATTTGGAGGTGGTGTCCTCGTGGTGTAACGGTTAAAGCGATGGACTACGGAATCGTAGTAAGCGAGTTCGTACGCCAATCGCACTATTACCTTCACTTTCGGGCAAATACCCATGGAAATGGTTGGAACCCCCTTATCCTCCCAGCTATGGGTTAAACAGTACCACTACTATTCTTCAAAGAGAATGGCTTTAGCACTAAATAACCCACAAAGGTTGATACGCGATTAAACAAAGAAACCAACCATAGTTGGAGGGATAATGGGTTCCACGAATTTCCAAAAAATATCTTTCCCAAAGTAAAACTTATTGCGTAAGGGACATTCGAAGACGCATACTACGAAGTTATAGCACAACACAACGCTATGAGGAAACTCCAGCTTCAACTCGTCTCAGGACTTTTAGATTTAAGATTACTTAAGACACAATAGATTAATAATCATAAACGCAACCTGTTATTATGCTAATATCTAAATGATCTCAAGTATCTGTCTATCTATCTATCTATCTATCTATTCTCTGTGTTCTTTTCTTGGTAGATACCTGGCTAATTTATTGAATTTGAAGTAATTGTTTGATAATTTGGTTACAGTTTATTCATTAAACCTATAATTGAAAGGGTAAGGCGTTTCATACCTTTTCCTTTGGTATCTTTCCTAAATTGAACCTAATTGGGTTATAACTGGAGTTCGAACGCGCTTACTATGAATTTGCCGTGCTATACGTTAACCACTAGGCCACGGGGACACCCCAGCTTCAACTTGTCTCGGACTTTTAGATATAAGCAGATTACCCAAGACAGAATAGATCAATAGTCATAAATACAACCTGTTATTTGTATTTATCCTAACATCTAAATACGAGGTGCACACAGTAAGTTTCCTGACTTTTCTCGTATTGGCATTTTTTAAAATTGTCGTAGACTCTTGAAAATTCAATATGTTATTGCTATACATCTTATAAGATAACTGACCAATTTTTATGATTTAAGGTTAGAATTAACAGCTACATTACCAATTGGAATATACCTTCCTAAAGCATGATTGTCACAGCTGGTGAATTTCAAAAATGCAATCTGACACTTTAAAAGAACAATATGCAATAAAATTATCTTTTAAACTTGGAAAAAATGATGCCACAGAAACATATGGAATGCTTCAGACTGCTTTTCGACCATCCTGCATGAATCGAGCATCAGTTTTTGAGTGGTATAAGAGATTTGAGGAAGGCAGGGAGTCTGTGAGGGATGATGAGAGGTGTGGGAGGAGTAAGGAAGTCAATACACCGGAAGTGATTGGCCAATGGGTCAGGGTTCGGATTAGTATGTTGAGGTTTTAAGGGAGTTCAGGAAGAGATTCCGAGGGAAGAGGCCAGCACTCTTCAAATCGGGTCAGTAGCATTTCCACCAGTCTACAACTCCATCCTTGTCTCACACTATTTGACCAAGATGGGGATCAACACAGTTCCTTAGCCTCCCTATTGTCCAGACTTGCTCCAGGTGATATTTGGTTATTCCCTAAGCTTAGAGGCTGTCGTTATGAGACAATCCAGGAAATGAAAGAGTCTGTGACGAAGGTCATAGACACGCTCACACAAGAGGACTTTCCTGGGGCCTTCCAGAAGTTGTTGGAACGGTACAACAAATGCATTGCAGCGGGAGGAGATTACTTCGAACGGGACTAGAGTTTCATGTGTGTACTATCAATAAAGAGCCCATACGAAAAAGTCTGGAACCTCGTACTCTTACGTATCTATCTATCTATCTATCTCAGTCTATTTCTATCTATCTATCTATCTATGTTTTTTTTCGGTAGATAACTGGCTAAGTTAATTTGATTTCTTTGTTTGATAATTTTCTTGATTTCTTTATTCGCGTAAAATTATGTAAATATTCTTTTTTATTTTTTTAGATGATGTGGTGTGATATGATGTTCTACTGTTGCATGGAGAACATGTACAATGAGATGCAGTCAATGTTCAACAACTACCCCAAAATGATGGCCCTCTATAACCGCGTTTCTTCTCACCCCAAGATTGCTCCTTACCTGAAGAGTCGATGCAACACATGTTGGTAAAAGGAACTTCTGACTGGAAGATCGTGTCTTTCTTAGCAAGGGAAGACTGCCGAAAAACAAGACACATTTCAAATATATATTTCATCAAGAAATAACAGGAAAATAGTTTTGTGATTTAACGATGTAAAAATTTTAATATAATAAATAGACCAATTATCCACCGTATAGATTTGTTATTATCTTTGTATTACAATGAATCAAGTCTCTCTCTCTCTCTCTCTCTATATATATATATATATATATATATACGTGTGTGTGTGTGTGTGTGTTTACCAAGCCCCTCCGCACAAGCAGGATCCGGTACAAGGTCAATTTCAAAGTGGAGTTTGACACATTTTAGTTTAGAGTTTTCCCACTCTAAGACTGGTATCCTAACCATAGCTGAAGAACCCATTCTGCCTTCCTATTTATCAGGATCTGGAAGGAGAACAGCTAGATTCATACTATTTTTCCATGCCTATTATTGTTATGTAAAAGGCAATCAGTGTCGTCCTGGATTTTAACTCATGTGGTCGTGTCCATTTCCAACGACCATAACCATTACACCATGAGTATCTCAACTCTCTCTCTCTCTCTCTCTCTCTCACTTATTACCCAATATTTCTCTCTTGCTCTCTAATCTCTCTCTCTCTCTCTCTCTCTCAATAGCTCTCTCTCGTTCTCCAATCTTTCTTTCTCTGTTCTCCAATATATATCTCTCTCGCTCTTTTCTCTCTCTCGCTCCCCAATATTTTTTATCTCTCTCTCCATCCTCAAACTTTCTCTCTTTCTCTTTTGCTCCCCAATCTCTATTCTTCTCTTTCTCTCTCACACTCTCTCTTGCGCGCGGGCGTGCCCAAATTTCTCCTCCATCCTTAAACTTTCTCTTGTTCTCTCTCTCTCCTTAATCTTTCTCTTTCACTGCCAAATCTAACTTCTTTTCTCTCTCTCTCTCTCTCTCTCTCTCTCTCTCTCTCTCTCTCCCTCCCTCCCTCCGCAAACTTTCTCTCTTTCTCTTTCACTCCCTAATCACCCTCTTTCACTCCTAAATCTCTCTTCCTCCCTCCCTTTTTCTCCCCCTCGCTCACCAATTTTTTTCACTCTCCTTCCTCAAACTTTCTCTTTCTTGCTCCCTAATCTCTCCCTTTGACTGCCAAATCTTTCTACCTCTCTCTATCTCCCCCCTCTCTCTCTATCGCTCCTCAATTTTTTTCACTCTCCCCCCTCAAAGTTTCTCCCTTTCTCTCTCACTCCCTAATCTCTCTTCCTCTCACTCTCTCTCTCTCTTTCTCTCTATCGCTCCCCAGATTTTTTCTCTCTCTCCCTCCTCAAAGTTTCTCTCTTTCTCTCTCGCTCCCTAATCTCTCACTTTGTCTCCTAAATCTCTTCCTATCTCTCTCACTCTCTCTCTTTCTGTATCTGTCTCTTGCTTTCTCTCTCTCTCTCTCTCTCTCTCTCTCTCTCTCTCTCTTCTTATATTCATCTATTTAAGTAAATCAGTAATCTAATGCCAAAGCTATTCTTGTGGAAGAATAGCGGTGATGCCGTTTAACCGATAGCTGGGGGGTAAGAGGGTTCATGCCTTTAAAGGCTGCAGCCTAGTACATTAATTATTGCACCATGGCAATTCCCTCAAGATGTGAATTGTCCAATGCGGAAATATTTATTTCTAATAGAATCACTTTCCTTAAGAATAACATTTTTTCCACCCCTCACGCGATCGAATATTATACAACGGATATTTCGATTAATAATTCAGGTAATCACTGTATAAGGCTCAAAGTGTTATATATTTTGTTGGAGCGTCCTGTGGGCGATTATGCTCGTGTTCGTGATTATCTTCTCAACGATGGATCAGTCGTTGGGGCTGCTAAATATACCGACTGCATCTCTGCAGAGAGGTAAGACCCCAACAACGAATATCCTGGATATATGACGCTAAAAAATCCGATGGTTAGGCTTCAGAAATGCTGGACTTTTAGGGAGTGCGGATTACCCATTTATTAGTTCCACTCTGGCCTGGAATGGCAGCACCGGATTGGGTCCTATCTATCGGTCAAATAGAATTAAACCGAATACTAAAGCTAAATTGAATTGTTTGAAATAGAACTGTTTATTTTTATAAAATTATTTGGCATTAAATAACCTGCAACGATTGATATGCCATAAATCCAAACCACACCAATTTTTTCAATAGACGATTTAGTTTATTGTTGTTCTCACGGAACCAAATCAATTTAAATACTGCACTAAGGAATAACATGTATTTACTTTGTGTTGAGTTACCGGTGTTGTCAAAACTCGTCACACCACACAATATAAAAAGGACTCTTTTATTCCATGATACGAAAAGTTATGGCACCGACGGCTTTCACATCAGTCACCACGAAACGAAAGAGATATGCCAAAAAGTTACTTGTGTCCATTAGATTGACAGAAATTTTAACAGGCGAAATGGACAACCTCAGACCTAGACATTTCTTCTTGCATCGACTAAGCTTGACCCCAACGGGGCTGCTTGTCGTCCGTTTTCTCCAACTTCACTATTTCAACTGTCTACGACTGCGTATTTAAATCTCCTGGAATACAAAAAAATGGAGTAATGAAAGAAAAAAAGAAAGAAAGAAAAAAAGAAAGAAATAACGAAATAATGCTTGTTGAAAAAGAAGTAAAGAAAGTAGGCAAAGAAAGAAAGAAAGAAAGAAAGAAAGAAAGAAAGAAAGAAATAATGCTTGCTGAAAAAGAAGTAAAGAAAGTAGGCAAAGAAAGAAAGAAAGAAAGAAAGAAAGAAAGAAAGAAAGAATGAAAAAAGGCTTGTTGAAAAAGAAGTAAAGAAAGAAAGAAAGAAAGAAAGAACGCTTCGAGAGAAAGAAATAAAGAAAGCAAGCAAAGAAAGAAAGACAGAAAGAAAGAAAGGAAGAATGTTTGTAGAGAAACAAGTAAAGAAAACAGGCAAAGAAAGAAAGAAAGAAAGAAAGAACGCTTGTAGGAAAAGAAGTAAAGCAGGCAGAGAAAGAAAGAAAGAAAGAAAGAAAGAAAGAAAGAAAGAAAGAAAGAAAGAAATAACGAAATAATGCAAGTTGAAAAAGAAGTAAAGAAAGTAGGCAAAGAAAGAAAGAAAGAAAGAAAGAAAGAAGGAAAAAAAGGCTTGTTGAAAAAGAAAGAAAGAAAGAAAGAAAGAACACTTGTAGGGAAAGAAGTAAAGCAGGCAAAGAAAGAAAGAAAGAAAGAAAGAAGGAAATAACGCTTCTAGAGAAAGAAATAAAGAAAGCAAGCAAAGAAAGAAAGAAAGAAAGAAAGAAAGAAAGAAAGAAAGAAAGAAAGAACGCTTGTAGGGAAAGAAGTAAAGCAGGCAAAGAAAGAAAGAAAGAAAGAAAGAAAGAAAGAAAGAAAGAAGGAAATAACGCTTCTAGAGAAAGAAATAAAGAAAGCAAGCAAAGAAAGAAAGAAAGAAAGAAAGAAAGACAGAACGCTTGTAGGGAAAGAAGTAAAGCAGGCAGAGAAAGAAAGAAAGAAAGAAAGAAAGAAAGAAAGAAAGAAAGAAAGAAAGGAAGAAAGAAATAACGAAATAATTCTTGTTGAAAAAGAAGTAACGAAAGTAGGCAAAGAAAGAAAGAAAGAAAGAAAGAAAGAAAGAAAGAAAGAAAGAAAGAAAGAAGGAAAAAAAGGCTTGTTGAAAAAGAAAGAAAGAAAGAAAGAAAGAACACATGTAGGGAAAGGAGTAAAGCAGGCAAAGAAAGAAAGAAAGAAAGAAAGAAAGAAAGAAAGAAGGAAATAACGCTTCTAGAGAAAGAAATAAAGAAAGCAAGCAAAGAAAGAAAGAAAGAAAGAAAGAAAGAACGCTTGTAGGGAAAGAAGTAAAGCAGGCAAAGAAAGAAAGAAAGAAAGAAAGAAGGAAATAACGCTTCTAGAGAAAGAAATAAAGAAAGCAAGCAAAGAAAGAAAGAAAGAAAGAAAGACAGAACGCTTGTAGGGAAAGAAGTAAAGCAGGCAGAGAAAGAAAGAAAGAAAGAAAGAAAGAAAGAAATAATTCTTGTTGAAAAAGAAGTAAAGAAAGTAGGCAAAGAAAGAAAGAAAGAAAGAAAGAAAGAAAGAAGGAAAAAAAGGCTTGTTGAAAAAGAAAGAAAGAAAGAAAGAAAGAACACATGTAGGGAAAGAAGTAAAGCAGGCAAAGAAAGAAAGAAAGAAAGAAAGAAAGAAAGAAGGCAATAACGCTTCTAGAGAAAGAAATAAAGAAAGCAAGCAAAGAAAGAAAGAAAGAAAGAAAGAACGCTTGATGGGAAACAAGTAAAGCAGGCAAAGAAAGAAAGAAAGAAAGAAAGAAAGAAGGATATAACGCTTCTAGAGAAAGAAATAAAGAAAGCAAGCAAAGAAAGAAAGAAAGAAAGAAAGAAAGAAAGAAGGAACGCTTGTAGGGAAAGAAGTAAAGCAGGCAAAGAAAGAAAGAAAGAAAGAAAGAAAGAAAGAAAGAAAGAAAGAATGTTTGTAGAAAAACAAGTAAAGAAAACAGGCAAAATAAGAAAGAAAGAAAGAAAGAAAGAAAGAAAACTTGTTTAAGGAAGAGATGAAATGCTACGTACGAGGGTCATTGAATAAATAAGGAAATAAAGAATAAAATTTTTTTCGATATATCTTTGTGAAAATATATACTCTATTGTTTGGAATTTGTTTATTACAAAAAATATATTAATCCAGCCAAATATTTCTTTTGATATTATTTGCAATGGCAGTAAATAAAAAAGTGCTTGAACAGAGGTCTGTCCCGAAATTTTTGGCCGCTGAGAAGTGCAAACCATGTGAAATTTACAGAAGAATGTATGAGGTGTAAGCATTTTTTTTAGTCAAAAACAAACAAATGACCAAAATATGAGTTTCCTTCAACCAGCCCAAGTCGAAAAAAAATCACTGTATTGACTCTCAGGTAAAGAAAATGATCTTTGCGCAGCGGTCAGTAAAGAAGGTCATACTGACTGAGTTCTGAGATATGAAATGACAAATGACCAATGATATCCTTGAAAAAGCTTTAACTGTAAACATTATATCCAGTTGCCAACTCCTTCGTAAAAACTCGCCTTATTTATTGAACAGCTGCTTTCGTATTAAAAATCCTGTATACAATAAGTAGAAGAAAATACAATACTGATGTAGAAGAAAACTTCTACTTATTCCCTTTACTAATCTCTTAATGCCACATAATCATGAAAACTGTCCCATGAAACGTCATTACTAATATCAGCTGACACACCCAAATCTTTTTCTAAAATATTTCGTTTTGAGCCGATTTCAAAACAAACCTGTCTATTTTGTATTTTGATGTGAATTGTGACGTGCATACAAACAGGTTTTACCTACTTTTGAGATTTCCAAATCGAAAATTTGCTACTACGAAGTCAAAGATTTTTGCTTGCACACAGTTTATTTCTAAGAAAAAATAATAAACAAAAAAGAATTATAAAAACCCCGAATTATATTGCATAATCATTAGCTGTTTATCTTGCGCTTTTGTAAATTTTTATAGATCGCTGATAGTTTTATGAGGGGAAGTTGTATAAGTCCATTATCAAAATTGGTTTTCAAGTCTTATACACATACGTATATATATATATATATATATATATATATATATAATCGAGCGTCCTACGTGTCTAGCCACACTGAAGAGTTCTGATAGAACGAAACAGTCTGTCTGTGGATGACAATATACGCTCCCCCATGGGGGTTGAGCACTCTGGCGAAGAAATTTTCACATAATGCAAAGCTCTTCGAAAGAATTGAGCACTCTGGTAGCCGATAGGGTATAAAAATGTAAACAAACGGACGCTGCTGCAGCTGCTGTTGCTTTATAATACCTTTAAAAATCCCTTAGCCAACGTGGTACGCTTGGTCGAGCGGTCTAAGACTTAGTCTAACAAAGTTGGATGGTTTTCGGTCCCGGCTTCGAGCGTCCTACGTGTCTAGCCACACTGAAGAGTTCTGATAAAACGAAACAGTCTGTCAGTGGAAGACTATATATATATATATATATATATAATCCAATATCAAGTCAGCCGATGGTTGGGAACCATTCTATTTTAGGATGGATTTTCTATCCACAATATCCATGTAATTCAAAACCCCAAAAAGATCTCAATGTGAAATAATAATGGATTAAATTTCAGAGCAAATAATTCCATATATAAGAAAAGAAACTTTTAAAGACTACTCATATTTTTTGTAATAATATTGATTTCACCAGACCTTATATTTTTAAAATGTTAGATCTGCATCTTCAAACAAAGAAATAAGCTTATTATTTCTTTGTATGAAGTTGTACATCTAATATTTAAAAAATATAGGGTCAACTGGAATAAATATTTTTACGCAAACGAGTAATTTTTAAAGGTTTTTCTTTTATATGATATATATATACATATATATATATATATATATATATATATACAGAGATTCAATTGACCATATTGAAAAAGTCGAATACTCCAAAATGCTTTGATAGTAAAAGTAATCTGTGCCGAAAAGAAAAAAATACAAATAATCATATACCCAGACCCTGAAAAATTATTAAATCAACGAAGTGAATTAATAGCTACATGTAGACATAGGAATAAATTTAAACTATAGATAAATATTATAGAAAATGTTTAATTAACCAAAAAAATAGGATTAATTTGAGATTTGGGGTGAAAAGAATAAAATAAAAAAATGGGAAGATATGTGATGTGGACGTACTTTTCAATGGAAGGGTTACTGAATTATTAGGCACGTATATAAATTTTGAATTTTAGATTTTTTTAAATTTTGAATTTAACATAAGTATGACTGTAATCCTTACGTAAGGTTATTAAGGAATGTTGTACTTCCCAAAATTATTATTAAATCTGGTGTTTGACGTTAAAATGTATTTAGAATCCAAAAATTAAAAAAAAATCCAATTTACTGTGATTCCAACCATTGATAAAAAATAGAAATGAGAAAAACCGATAGAGGGTAAATGGGGGGGGAAGTCTTCCCCGCTCTTCTACATTCCTGTGTATATTCTGACAGTAATTATTTTGTCCATTAGATCTGAAGAAGTCGTATTATTTTGGTGTTATTGATTCATATCAATACCCATAACGGGATGGAAATAAATTTATAATCAAAATGTGACCGGTTTTTGTTTTTCTTGAAGATATATATATATATATATATATATATGTGTGTGTGTGTGTGTGTGTGTGAGTGCGTGTGTGCGTATGTGTTGTGTTTGTGTGTGTGTGTGTGTGTGTGTGTGTGTGCGTAAGTGTTGTGTTTGTGTGTGTATTTTGGCAGTATTTCTTCGTTAGGCATAACATATTTGATTAAACATTACAAATATCCTTCCTTCTTGATATTTTTATTTCGATCCTTGCAAATTACCGTATTCTGGTTTTGATATCCGGCTAAAATTAGCTAACAAATTTTCCTTTTTTTAACTGGTTTCCAAGTGTTTCGTGTCCCTCAGGGTCTGCGTATACTGCAACATTACTATACAGCGTTTTATGTATATGAGTGTAATCTTTTCAAATTCTATATATGGCAACAGTTGCTAAAGACTTTTATGTACATTTGTACTGGCTTCAAAATTAATTTTGATGAGGTTCGGATGTTTGTTTTTCGTATGAAGAACTTCGTAGATTATTAGTCTTTCTTGGTTATTTGGTTGTTTCAATATTGTTGTATTTTCGAAAACATTACAGTATTATAAATAGTATGCTATTTTGTTCTTTTGAAATATACCCGCCCCACAAGATAATGGCCCAAGAGAAGCACCAAAGTACTTGGGAACCAGTTAAATACGAAAGATTTTTCAGCCAATTCCATAACAAGTATACAGTGTTTTGAAAGGACGGAAACAAAATATGCAGACATAAGACGTCTGTAATGTCTAAAGCAATAAAATACAAATCTGTTCGTGGACATTCCTATTTTAAAATATATCCTTATTCTTTCTTTGGACCTACAACAAAAACAAAATAAATAAATTCAAAAAATACAAATCTCCTCGTGGACCTTCCAATTTAAAAATATTTCCTTATTCTTTCTTTGAACCTACAACAACCATCCTTAAATATATATATTGTATATACATATTATCATCCACACTAATCTGTTTCGTTCTATCAGAAATCATCTGTGTGGCTAGACATAAAAGATTCCCGTTGCTGGGATCGAAACCCGATTGCCTCAAACACCAATCCAAGACTCTACCCCTCAGCCACGAGGAAACTAACAGCAGCGATGTAAATTTTAAACGGTTATGAATCACGATTACTATTGTTTACATACATCCGCTTATATATATATATATATATATATATATATATATATTCATTTATTTATTCATATTAAAAATATATACACGTATATATATATATATATATATATATAGCTCACACACACACACACACACACACACACACACACACACACACACACACATATATATATATATATGTAAACATATGTGTGTGTGTGTGAGCTCGAAACAGTTTTATCAATCGATGTTCTAAGCACGTAGTCTGGACAGATGATGAAGAGGTATGGGGCTAGTGTCTCAAAGAAGAGAGGCAGCGGTTGGATAAGTAGAAGGTACCCCGCAAAAACAATTACCGACGCCGACTACGCCGATGACATAGCGATTCTGGCAAATGCACCCGCCCAAGCCGAAACCTGACTGCTTAGTCTGGAACGAGCCGCTGTAAGCATTGGCCTCCATGTCTATGCACACAAAACGGAATACATGTGCTTTAATCAAACCGGCGACATTTCCACACAAGGCGGTAATTCTCTGAAACTAGTTGATAAGTTCACCAACCTAGGTCGCAGTCTCATCAACCGAAAAAGTCATCGACACGCAACTAACAAAAGTATGGACAGCTCTCGATAGGCTATCGGTCAAAGGGAAGTCAGACCTGACTAATAAAATGAAACGCAGTTTCTTCCAAACAACAATCGTGTAATACTGCTATATGGATGCACTACATGAACGCTGACTAAATGGATGGAAAAAAAGCTTGACAGCAACTACACAAGAATGCTGCGAGCGATTCTGTCCTGGAGGCAACACCCCACAAACCAGCAGCTGTACGGCCACCTACCTCCCATCACGAAAACTATCAAAGTTGAACGAACTAGACATGCAGGACCCTGCTGGAGAAGCAGGGATGAGCTCAAAAGTGATGTCCTCCGATGGATCCCTTCACATGGCCGAGCAAACTCGAACCTACATACAGCTTCTCTGTGAGGATACGGGATGTAGCCCTGATGAGCTGCCAGAAGCGATGAACGATATGGAGGGGTGGCGAGAGGGGTCAGGGATATCTGTGCTCGTGCCATGACAAGATGATGATGATGATGTATATGTATATATATATAATGCCTCTGCACGAACAGCACTTTGAAAAAGATAACAAAGTATAATGGGATTGAATTTCAAGAATTTTTCTTTACCCAGTCAGCTGAGGCTGTAGAATACACTGACTGCACCTCTGCAGAGGGGTAAGATCCCCCCCCTAACGAGTGTCCTTGATATGACACTAAACAATCTGATCGTGAGGTTCCAGCAGTGCTAGAGCTTTGGGGAATGCGGAGTACCCCTTCATTGCCATCACTCCCAGGTCCACTCTGGCCCGGAGTGGTAGCACCTGATAGGGCCCTATCTATGGGCTAAATAGAACTAACAGCATACTTATGCTAAAATGAATTGAGTAAACTGAATAGCTTGAAATAGAAACGTTTTTGACAATTAAACCGTACTTACACTTAAACTACGTGCTTATGCTTAACTGAATTGTTTCAAATGGAACTGTTTTTCGACATTAAAACTGTATTTACACTTAACTGAATTATTACATATAACTGCTTGAATAGTTTGAAATGGAAATGTTTTTGACAATTGAACTGTGTACTTATGCTAAACTGTATTGTTTGAAATAGAAGAGATTATTTACATAAAAATGGATTTGGCGTTAAATAACCTACAAAGGTCGATATGCCATAAAACCGAACAAACCAAACCAAATCAAACCAAGAATTTTTCTTGAATGGTTGCCATGCCAAGATTAAAGAACCCAGTATGCCCTACCATTTATCCCGACCTATTTGAATAATAAATAATGTGATCTGTATATAGGTTCGAGCTTGGTCGGCCATGTAAAGGGATCCATAGAAGAACATCAACGGCGGTAACCATTGCACTACGGGCACCCCCCATATATATATATATATATATATTTGTATTCTTCAATCCAGTAAATTCGGAGAAATATTTTTATTGTCACAACCAGAAACGAAAGGAGACCAGAAGTAATTTCTAAGGTGAGAAAACTCCTTCCCTCCTCTTCCGTCCAATGACCATCCTCATTCTGGCTGTAATCATTATCTTCATGTTAGATCTGAAAAAGTCCTGTTAAATTTGTTTTGGAGCTATTGATTCATATCAATGCTCTTAACAGGATGGAAATAAATTTATAATCCTAATTTGACCGAATTTTGTTTTTTCCTTTAAAATATATATATATATATATATATATATATATTCTCGAACGTATTACTTACTTTATCCTTGTTCTTAAATGTTTTCATGTGTCACGTTTGTCACCATCACTAAAATTGGCATTTTCAGAACACGAAAAGTTTAGTAACAAGTAAAAAAGAAAAAACAAGTTTTATCTGAATTTTTTCATACTGCTTCGAGCACTTTAATCCTTTTGACAACTTCTTCTTCTTCTTCTTCTTCTTCTTCTTCTTCTTCACACGCTAATTCTTAACAGTTTTTTCCTGATTTCTCTTCGCCTCACATGATGTCTTAGTTTTAATTCAGTAGTCTAAAAAATTTCCCCCTTGGCCTTTTCAAAAGTATAATAATGTTTTTATTTATCAGTTTTTAATCCAGTAACGACATTGTCTTAAATAACATCTCATTTCTAAATGACTGAAAATATTGTAATGTGTAATATTCATTCATACGTAGAAAGCTTCTTTCCGATTGGATTCTCAGAATCAGACGTTATCTACTTAAAATCAATCTGCTTTTATTCTTTGATTATAAATATATTTCTAAAGATATAAAATTTTCAGTCAAACATGGGCAAATAAAACACCCAGTGTTCATTTTAAAAATGTTGTTATTATTTACCTTGGCGCTGATATTTTGGGTCAGATTTGGGGGATTTTTTTTGTTTAATAGCTTATCAACCTTCAACGGTTATTCAATGCTAAAGCCGTCGTTGGAGAAGACTGCTGTTATTAAGGGGGTTTCAAAATTTTCCCGAAGAGTATTTGTAAGAAAATCAACCTAACAACATGATTTATGTTTGAACGGTGTCACCCCCAGGTCTAAATTCAGCCCATTATTCATTATGTTACGGGGGCTCCTGTTGTATAGTCATATATTAAATATGCTCATATACACATGCATATACATGCAGAAAGAATCACAACGACACAATGATAAAGGACGAGTGAAGACTTCTTTAGAAAAATATGTACCTCTCATTTTATTGTAAGGGTTCGAAAAGGGTTACTCAGGGTTTTACTCTGAGAGGGAGTTGGAAACCGAACAAAGACTGCAATATATTGATCCCCACACTTGTGGCCGTCAGCGTTGTGTCTTACACCTTCTCCAGGGCTACTCAACCGGAGGCCCAGGGGCCCAGCTCTCTATTGGATGGTGGCTTTCTTTACTGCACTTTATCCGCAACTTCTCTGGACCCCAACTCAAGCGGGGGCCCCGAACCCCTTCGGCCTGGTGTGGCTTCCCCTACCACACCTCGTCTCTTACTCCAACTCCCTGACTTCTTGTCTTGACTGAGTTATATAATAGTTCAACGCCTACTCAATCGCCCACTCAATCTTTGGAATGGCATGTTTGATCGTCATCAAGCGGAAATAACTGTCATGCAGTTCAGAGGTCACTCTCTTCCGGTGCATCAGTCTATGAGTGTATCATGGGATTTTTTACCTTGTCCCATTTCGTCAGCCAATTTCCGCCTACGCGATTTCTTTCGATTACTGGCCATTGGGATGTGTCACTTCCTTCCGGTGTATCACTTTGGAATGGCATATTTGGTCGGGTCGAAGGTCAAAATACAACAACCATCCGTAAATTATTTTTCAAAATTCCACATGGGGAATTTTCTTCACGTTCGTCTCCATCACCCTCACATATATTTTACAGAATAATTTACAAGGACAATAATGGTTGAAAACATAAAAAAAATCACTTGAAACACCGCAAATAAAATCTTATTTAGAAGGCGACTTTCTCCTTATGTTACACTTTCCCGGCTAATTATTATCTAAATTTTTTTTTACTATCTTTGCGTGGTTGGTCATCTTAAAATGTGTGCATCAAAGTACAATACGGGCCATCTATAATTCCTTGAAGAAATTTCAAAACCCTAAAATCACCATACTCTGGTCCCATATCCTGGTCACAAACTTAGTGAACCTGGTCATTCCAGCAATACATTTCGCCTGGATTCCTCATGACCACACTCCAGTTCTTCGCTCAACAGGTTCCTACCTGGAGTAACCGAAGAATTCCACAAACTATAACACAATATCTTCAAGGCCCAAAGCATTCCACATAAACTACAAAAATCATGGCCCAAAATAAAGTATCACAATACATCCGAATGTATTACAATCTGGCATGCATGCAGTATACCACCTAAAATAGTCCACGCAATATAATAATTAGCAATGTGTTACTCATTTTTTTTTTCATTATTAAGTCTCTGTTTCCATGCCCATTGGTTTGTAAGCCCTTGAGGAACAAGCTTTACCTGATTACACCCTCACTGGGTTTCTTTTCAATTTACTCAGGAACCCTCGTGGCTACCAGTATATAGGCACCTGACCTTTCCCAGATTCGTTTCGCTTCGCCAAATCATGCACGAATCCAAAACATCATCGTAACTGAAAGACCCAGACATCATCCAAAAAATATTGGAGTAGGCCACGCCTTTATTCCATCCATGGAACTCCCATCTAAATATTACTTCTTTTGCCGTCTGCAAAAAAACCCATCTGTTAGACTTTGGATGACCTCTGTCCTAATCTCGCGTTAGCCCTCGATTCGTCAAAACAGAAACCTAAATTAATATTTCCTATTCCACGAAAACCCCAAATTCTAAAAAAAAATTTAGAATCAATATAATTACAAATATTAGTAAACCTAATATAAAATCCTCTGTTAATGGTTTTCGTCAAATTTCATAATATGAAACAGAAAAAAAAAAATTCTAAATTCGCCTTTAAACTCAAACTCAAAAATTTTCACTTTACAACAAGTCAAAACAATATTACAATCACAGTTCACAAATGTTCAGTTTTCTTTTCTTCTTTTTTCAATCTATGTACTGTCTATTTTACTAAAAATGTCTGTTCTTTATTTCTTTTTTTCCTATATGCTGTGTTCAACAATGTTCAAGTTCTTTTCTTTTTTTTCTCTGTCCTTTTTTCCATTGTCCTGTAGCTTTTTGTTTTTGTTTTGGTTTTCATTTTTTCCTTTTTTTTAAAAAATGAATTGCTCATTCAATGTCCCTTTTGTTTCCAACCTTATATCTAGCTCTCTCTGTCCTTACCTTAATACACTAACTATAGGTTCACTCCCCAGTTTATTCAATTTCAGTCTATCATCATCATCATCATCATCATCATCATCATCATGTCGCGCCGCCTGCGCGGACATCCCTGACCGTCTCTCGCCATTTCTCCCTATCATTCATCGCCTCCGGCAGGTCTTCAGGGTTACATCCCGTGTCCTCACATAGCTGCTGTATGTAAGTTCGTGCTGGTCGTCCCACTCTTGCACATCCATGTGTGGGGGTCCACAGGAGTACATCGCTTATGAGCTCGTCCTTGCTTCTCCAGCAGTGTCCTGCGTGTCTGGTTCGTCGAACTTGTATAGTTTTTGTGATGGGGGGCAAGTGTCCGTATAGTTGGAGTCTCGTGGGGTGTTGTCGCCAGGACTTGTTTAATACTGCTCTCAACATTCTTGTGTAATTTCCGTCCAGCCTCCTCTCCAGCCGCTTCGTAAGCGTCCATGTGGTGCATCCATATAGCAGTATCGACACGACCGCTGCCTGGAAGAAACTGCGTTTCATTTTATCAGTTAGGTCCGACTTCCATATGATCGAGAGCCTATCGATAGCTGTCCATGCCTTCGTCAGTCGTGTGTCGATGTCTTTCTCGGTTGATGAGACGCTGCTTCCTAGGTAGGTGAATTTGTCGACTAGTTTCAGAGAGGCTCCGTCTAGTGTGGCAATGTTGCCCGTTTGGTTGTAACACATATATTCGGTTTTGTTTGCATTGACATGGAGGCCAATGCCAGCTGCGGCTCGTTCCAGACTGTGTAGTAGTGTCTCTGCTTGATAAGGCGTATTCGCTAGTAACGCCAAGTCATCAGCGTAGTCGGCGTCCGTGATTGTTTTTGCGGGGTACCTTTTGCTTCTTCTCTTAGTCAGCTCGAAGCCATTTTCTCTGATTTTGTCGATCGAAGTCCTAAGCACATAGACTAGACAGATGATAAAGAGGTACGGGGCTAGTGTGTCCCCTTGTAATACTCCTGCAACAATGTCGAAGTATTCCGTGTCTCCATCTGGTGAACGTACTTTCACTTTGGTGTTTCTGTAGAGAATCATTATCGCTGCTGCGGTTTCTTTTGGTAGGCCGTATGCTAGTAGGATTTGCTCCATCTTCCCTCTGTGTATGGAATCGAATGCCTTGGTAAAGTCGACAAATAGTAATGTCGCCTGTAAGTTTTTTGCCCGAACGCCTTCCAGGATTCTACGGATGGTCAGTATTTGTGAGGTTGTGGATCTATTTCTCCGGAAGCCATTTTGGTTTTTCCTAAGGATGTTGTCTATTTTGGGTTCTATGCGGTTTCGTAGTAGGGCATTGTAGATTTTGGCTGCTATGGATGTAAGTGTTATCCCTCGGTAGTTCTTGGCTAGTCCGAGGTCGCCTTTTTTAGGGAATGGAAGGATGCATCCCTTCGTCCATCGTTCTATCCTATTTTGACTATAGACTGCGTTGCATTGCCGGAGCAGTATATCGTCGAATTGTCTCGTCTTCCACACTTCTGGGGGGATCTCGTCTAGCCCTGCCGCTTTCCTATTTTTAATTCTTCTGAGAACCGAGTCGAGTTCTTCTTTGGTGAAAGGACCTAGTTTTACGTCTAATTGCTTACTAATAATTCTGGTGATCGGTTCATCCATTATTTCCGGTGGGTTTCCTAGTAGATTTTTGAAATGCTGTTCCCACAGTTTTACTCTTTCTTGTTGGCTTGCAGCTTTCAATTTTGCTTTGGATGTGCTCTTCCTTCCACTTACTTCGTTTATTGTTTGCCAGGCTATCCTGGATTGCCTATCTTCCACCGAGTCTCTAATCTTATCTATCTGATTTTGTACGTATTCTGCCTGTTCTTTTAGGTATATTCCTGTTAATTGATGTTGTGCCTTTTCTAGTTTTCGTGCATTTGTGTTTGTTGGGTTCTTTTGATAGCTTTTGGAGGCAGTCTTCACAAGTGCACGTTTTTCTCTAGCCGCTAGCGTTTCCCAAGGGACTCTATATTTAGTTCTAGGTTTTGTTGGAATACACTTTTCTGCCGCCTCAAGGTGTGCTTCTACAAAATTTTCATATTCGTCATTTGGGGTGCCTATTTCTGCCTTCTCTTGTAGTGCTTCGAATCTGTTTCTTAATTCTAATGCATATTTATCTCTAATATCTCTGTTGTTGAGTAGGGCCCAGTCATAGTGCTTGGTCGTCGCTTTACGTGTGGCGTTTTTTCTTAGGCTTAGTCGTACTTTGGCCCTAACTATTCGATGATCGGAGGACACACCCTCGAAAGAGGAGTATGCCTCGCAATTCATCGCACTGTTTTTCCATTTCCTGTTTATAAGGACGTAGTCTATCTGTGCTTTACTCTTATTCGCGTATGTGTAGGTCCATAATTTCCCCTCCCTTTTTTGAAAGTTTCTATTGAGGCATGTTAATCTATTTTCTATCATGAAATCTATTAAATGCTGTCCATTCCTGTTAGACGCGCAGTGTAGGCTGTATTTGTTGTGTCTGTTTTTCCCGATTTGTGCATTCATATCTCCGCCAATGACTAGCAGGTTGTGTTTCGGAATGCTACGTACTAGGGAGGATAGATCTTCGTAGAAGGTGGCTATTTCGTTTTCTTCGCTAACATTGGTAGGGCTGTAGCAGGAGATAATCGTTGCTTTGGGGTTGCCATTAAACGTTGCGGCCATCATCCTAGGTTGTATTCTCTCAATGCTGTTCAGTGTTTTTAACGCTCTTGGTCCTAGAAGTATTCCCACCCCTCCTACCGATGCATTGACAGAGTTTTTCCATGCCGATACAGTCACCAGCATCCATCCATTACCAGTTTCGTGATACTTGATATCTTCGGTGTGCGTGTATCGGTGCTCTTGTATGCAAATTATATCTATCTTATGTTCTACGGCTGATGCAGTTAGCTCTGATAGTTGACCTATTCTATTTAGGGTTCTCACGTTAAATGTCGCTATCTGTATTGTTTGTTTGCATTTTAGTAGTTTTTGTTTGAGTTTGAGTTCTGTAGCTGATTTTTCGAACACTGAGGCCAGGGCTCCAACCTCAGCAGGACGCGCCCCTTTTTTACCCGCGCGAAGAGCGATGCGGTTTATGGATCTGGTTTGAGTACGAGTCATGGTTATCTTTCGATGGCTGTTTTTGTTCTCATCAATAGAAGCCACTCTTATAGATGAGCAGCAGTAGTTCCCCGATCGAACTGACAATCTTGAGCGTTAAGCCGCAAGACTCACACGTACATCATGCTGCTTCCCATGTGTACGCGGTAGTAAAAAAAAAAAAAAAAAAAAAATTTTTCTTTTTTTTTATCTTAAGTTTTAACTTAGTTAAAGTCCAGGACTGCTGGATGTTAAAATTCAAAGAAATTTTGGGGTATATTACATGGTCATCTAGTGGTGGACAGAGAGAGAGAGAGAGAGAGAGAGACAGACAGAGACAGAGAGAGAGAGAGAGAGAAAGAAAGAGAGAGGAGGAGTCAACTCTTTTATGGCTTTCGTTTTTAGCACGTGTTAGACTACATTTGAGGTGTTTTGGATTTTTTTTTCTTCCTTTCTTTTCATGGGGGGGCAATTTGGGGGGTTTTCTTTGGCAAATTTAGAAGTTCGTCTTCCAAAAGTAAAGTTTTTCCTGAAAATTAAGTCGCATAAGTCTTCATTCTTCATTTAAACAACACATAATACAGCTGAGATTTAAGACATTACTATTTTAAATCAAATGTGCATTTTTAAATGAATAGTTTAGTAGAATAAATTTACTGACCTCTGTGAAAAAACTTCTGGAAACGGAATCACTTCCAAACGTATGCATACTATTTCAACAAATGAAGGATTAAATTATTACTAATTTTAGTAGTATTTATATTAAAGGTTCCACTCCTATATCATGGTCATCTAGTGGTGGACAGAGAGAGAGTGAGAGACACAGAGAGAGAGAGAGAGAGAAAGAAAGAGAGAGGAAGAGTCAACTCTTTTATGGCTTTCGTTTTTAGCACGTGTTAGACCACATTTGAGGTGTTTTGGATTTTTTTTTCTTCCTTTCTTTTCATGGGGGGGGGGCAATTTTGGGGGTTTTCTTTAGCAAATTTAGAAGTTCGTCTTCCAAAAGTAAAGTTTTTCCTGAAAATTAAGTCGCATAAGTCTTGATTCTTCATTTAAACAACACATAATACAGCTGAGATTTAAGACATTACTATTTTAAATCAAATGTGCATTTTTAAATGAATAGTTTAGTAGAATAAATTTACTGACCTCTTTCAGTCTATAGTACCATAAATTATGCCTGATTTATAATAAAACTTTCTCAAATAGCTTACGAGCATTCTTCTTCCTTTTTTTTTTCTTTTGCACAAAATATCCCGGGTGCTTTTTTTTCTAAACAACCCAAACTTTTATCAATTCAGCCAACAACATTTCCCAATTCAAAACAATTCCAAATCCGAATCTGCGAATCCTCGCCACACCCGCTTCCATCAAAATTCTGTGCATCTCTTAAATATATCCAAAACCCCGTTTCAAAATATCTTCCTCAAGAACAACCTCAAAGCCCCACTCCCGGGGTGAACTCACAAAATACCTGTCTGCCTCGTCAGACCCCCCAAAAATCATCTGTCTCTTAGTTACTCTGCCTCCACGGTGAGACCATTTTCTGTCGACACAGACCCCAGCAGGTCCGAGACAATATCCATGTCTCCAATAATTGGTATCAACAACTTCCACAAAAAAACTGGCCTGATTCTACGAGCGCCGAAAATATCGATTCTCCCAACTTCATAAATAGCGAAAAAGTATCCTTGGATAAACCTCCGATATGCGGGATTCCAGATCTCGGACTGAAATTCTAATTTTCAATCACCACTTGCCCGGACCACTGACAAGTTACAACAAATTTTTACTCACAAAGACCTACTATAAAAAATTTAATTCATAAAAGTATTGTTTATTATTGCTCTCTATCAAAAAACGGACAGCAACTGCCATAGTCATCTTTGTTTCCCTTTGTTTTTCTCTCCCTCACTACGATACAATATTGCACATTGCAGTAATCATAATTTTTATCTTGGGATCACACATTTTTTTAAAAATTATTTCCAATTTTATCCTTCTACAAAGACCCTTGTAATTAAAACTAATCTTTCACTATTATAATCAATTTAAATCCTTTTTTTACGAACCCAAATATAAATTGACAGAGAGATAGAGTTATATGAGTGCAGCAATGTGCTTACAGTTTTTTTTCTTCTCTTTTTTGTTGTTGCTGGTTTGTTTTTGTTTCTGGTTTTCTTTTTTTCTTCTTCTTTTCTTCCAGCACGTTTTCTTTTTCTTCTTTCTTTCTTTTCGTGTCGGTGTGTTCTTATTTTTTTTTTTTCTTCTCATTTTCTGGGGGCCTTGTGTTTTCTTCGATCATCTCCGTGGAAACCCAGTTCGTAACCATATCATGACGATATGTCCGGTTTTCGGCACCAAATCAATATATGTTGTATAGTCATATATTAAATATACTTATATACACATGCATATACATGCAGAAAGAATCACAACGACACAATGATAAAGGACGAGTGAAGACTTCTTTCGAAAAATATGTACCTCTCATTTTATTGTAAGGGTTCGAAAAGGGTTACTCAGGGTTTTACTCTGAGAGGGAGTTGGAGACCGAACAAAGACTGCAATATATTGACCTCCACACTTATGGCCGTCAGCGTTGTGTCTTTCTCCTTCTCAAGGGCTACTCAACCTGAGGCCTAGGATGGTGGCTTTCTTTACTGCAATTTATCAGCAACTTCTCTGGACCCCAACTTAATCGGGGGCCCCGAGCTCCTTCGGCCTGGTGTGGCTTTAACTACCACACCTCGTCTCTTACTCCAACTCCCTGACTTCTTGTCTTGACTGAGTTATATAATAGTTCAACGCCCACTCAATCGCCCACTCAATCTTTAGAATGGCATGTTTGATCGTCATCAAGCGGAAATAACTGTCATGCAGTTCAGAGGTCACACTCTTCCAGTGCATCAGTCTAAGAGTGTATCATTGGATTTTTACCTTGTCTGATTTCGTCAGCCAATTTCCGCCTACGCAATTTCTTTCAATTACTGGCCATTCGGATGTATCACTTCCTTCCGGTGTATCACTTTGGAATGGCATATTTGGCTGGGTCGAAGGTCAAAATACAACACTACCCCATAAATATAAAAATCGAGAGAAGGAAAGAAGAAAATAAGTCTTGTAAAGAAAGAAAGAATGAAAGAAGAGTATAATGTTTGTACAGAAAGAAGTAAAGAAAGCAGGCAATGAAAGAAAAAGAAGGAAAGAAGGAAATAATGCTTGTAGGGAAAGAGTTAAATAAAGCAGGCAAAGAAAGAAAGAAAGAAAGAAAGAAGGAAAGAAGGAAGGAAATAACGCTTTTAGAGAAAGAAGTAAAGAAAGCAAGCAAAGGAAGAAAGAAATAAAGAAAGAAAGGAAGGAAGAATGTTTGTAGAGAAACAAGTAAAGAAAACAGGCAAAGAAAGAAAGAAAGAAAGAAAGAAAACGTGTTTAAGGAATGGATGAAATGCTACGTACGAGGGTCATTGAATAAATAAGGAAATAAAAAAATAAAATTTTTGTGAAAGTATATACTCTATTGTTTGGAAGTTGTTTATTACAAAAAATATATTAATCCAGCAAAAATATTTCTTTTGAGATTATTTGCAATGGCAGTAAATAAAAAAGTGCTTGAACAGCGGTCTGTCCCGAAATTTTCGGCCACTGAGAAGTGCAAACCATATGATATTTGCAGAAGAATATGTCAGTTGTAAGCATTTTTTTAGTAAAAAAAATATTCACAAATGTCGTAAATATGAGTTTCCTTCAACCACCCCAAGTACAAAGAAATACAATTGTATGAGAACAGACTGACTCTCATGTAAAGAAAAGGATCTTTGCGCAGCGGTCAGTAAAGAAGGTCATACTGACTGCCTTCTGAGATATGAAATGACACATGACCCATGATATCCTTGCAAAAGCTTCAACTGTAAACATTATATCCAGTTGCCAACTCCTTGGTAAAATTTCCCCTATTTTTTTATTGAACAGCTCCTTTCGTATTAAAAATCTTGAATACAATAAGTAGAAGAAAATACAATACAGATGTAGAAGAAAACTTCAACTTATTCCCTTTACTAATATTTTAATGCCACATAATCATAGAAGCTTTCCAATGAAACGTCATTACTAATATCAGCTGACACAACCAAATCTTTTTCTAGAATATTTCGCTTTGAGCCGATTTCAAAACAAACCTGTCTATTTTGTATTTTGATGTGACTTCCCCTTTTTTTTATTGAACAGTTCCTTTTGTGATCTCTGTTACACGCCCAAGTTTTGTGGGCTTTTTAGAATTAGGGATTTTCGATGTTTATGATTCGGAAGAAAGCCGATGTAACTCTGATAATGGTTTAGATCAGCTGCCATATCTTCAGGGGAAATCTCCGTGGTATCGTGGCTTATGTGCTGCTTTGCGACATCGTTGTAAGCGGGTTCGAATTCCATTTGTGCTTTGACGTTTATTTACTGAATAATGCCCTTGGGAAAGATATGAACTCCCTTATCCCATTGATAAATGGGTTGAAGGAGGTGCCCGTGGTGTAATAGTTATCGTCGTAGGAAACGAACACTGCGACACGAGTTCAAAACCTGGACAAGACTGATTGCATTTCACATAGCTCTAATACCTTCGGGAAAGGTATGAATCCAATTATTCTCCCTCCAGCTATAGGTAAATAGTAGGGCAGACTAGGTTCTTCAGCCTTGATGAGGCAACTAGTCTAGGAGAAGGAAAACTCTGAAATCAAACCAGTTAAACTCCGTTTAAAAAAATGACTTTGTGTCTTATCCAGTCTGGGCGGAGGGGTTGGTAAATATGATAAATGGGTTGAATATTATTCCTACTATTCTTCTCCAAGGATATCTTTGGTATTAAATATCCCACGAAGATTGATATGCAATTAAACAAATCAACTAAATCAAACAATACCCTCATTAATCTTTTCAGATGATAAATTCTTAATAGTAATTTCCTTTTTAGTGGAAGTAAACAAGTAAAGTTGACGAAGGCTCCTTTTTCGATAGCTACTACACCAAGGTGTAGGGGAGGGCACTACTCCTTTCCCTGGATTGCTTCAATTTACCCTAATCCTTACCTTTTAATGCTGAGTGTTAAGCAAGTTAGCATTAAGTACCAATTTTTTAGTTTTTCGTATGACTCAACCTGGGATTGAACCCAAGTCTTACCGGCCATTGGCAAACACTCTAACCATTATGTGAATGACCGATACTTATTGTAATGAGATTATTCAGCGACTCCCAGGTCGGGAAAGTCTTTTTTTTAAGAATTGAGACAAGGAATTTAATCTGGAAATGGAATCTCCTATTTGTTCCAAGAAGGCTGACATTTTATTTATATTTATAAACTAAAGCACCGATAAAATGAAACGCAGTTTCTTCCAGGCAGCGGTCACATCGATACTGCTATATGGATGCACTACATGGACGCTAACAAAACGGCTGGAGAAGAAACTAGATGGCAATTACACAAGAATGCTGCGTGCAATCCTCAACAAGTCCTGGCAGCAACACCCCACAAGACACCAACTGTACGGCCACCTGCCCCCTATCACGAAATCTATTCAAGTTAGGCGAACCAGGCATGCAGGACATTGCTGGAGAAGCAGAGATGAACTCATAAGAGATGTACTCTTATGGATCCCCACACACGGCCGCGCAAAAGCAGGACGACCAGCACGAACGTACATTCAGCAGCTATGTGAGGATACAGGTTGTTGTCCTGAAGACCTACCTAGGGCGATGAACGATAGGGAGGAGTGGCGAGAGAGGGTCAGGGATATCCGTGCTGCCAGCACGATATGATGATGATGATGATGATAAACTAAAGCGCGCACTGAATCCTTAGACGGTCTCTAAACATATACACAAATCAGTTTCTCGGAGATAAACAACAGTTTCTGGCACTGCAAGTTTTGGTTTTATGGCATATCAAACATTGTAGGCTATTTAATACCAAATCCATTTTCATGCATATGTAGAAACAGTTCTATTTGAAATTCAGTTTAGTCAACAAAGTTAAATGGTTTCACCAAAAATTCTATTAAACATCAGACATTTATTAACACATAATTAAATTCAAGACCATTCTCTTTCTGTTGGGTATCACCTACCTCTTAAGCATAATAAGCTAGACCATCTACCATATATGGCAGTAGCTCTAATACCAAGAGTTTCCAGTCCATATCATTTTGGTGCAAATTGATTTCAGACTGGACCTCTGGGTAGCACTTTGACCGGCCGAGTTGTCGGGACGCGGTTCGGGCAGAGTGTGTCCCGGTGCCTGGGGATTTTCCTACGGCCTCAGGGGGCCTTCCCCCAGGTTTTTACTCCCTTCGGGGAGGTTTGGTTTATCGCCCGGCGCCTCAGGCGCCCCTAATAAGGGGAATGCCGACGGGGCCGTAGGCATTTTTGGGAACTCCGGGCGCGTGTGGGCTACGGCCCTGCGCCCTGTCCCACCTAAAAAATGGCCTTGTGCCATACTTGCCCGTAAGGTGGGGTGGTCAACAAATACTCCAGTCCAGACCAGTCTACGAGTCTGAAGAGCTGTTTCCTATTGTTGAAGTCTATCCTTATTCTAGCCACTAATCCTATGTTCCTACTACTAACAGTCTCTCTCTTGTAAGTACTTGTTCAGGTAAATATAACTCTTTTTTCCTTGTATCTCGTAGTTTGTCCTTTTATTACTACTACCTGCGTTCATTAACCAGAACACAACACTTTGAAACCATTCATTTTAGCATAAGCACACTGTTTAGTTCTATTTAACCCATCGATAGGAACTTATCAGGTGCTACCAGTCCGAACCAGAGTGAAACAGAGAGTGATCGGGTACTCCGCATTCCCCAAATCTCCTGCATTACTGGAGCCTCACTATCAAATTGTTTAGTGTCATATCAAGGACACTCGTTGGGGGCAGTCTTACCCCTTTTCAGAGGTGCAGTCGATGTTTTGTATAGGCCAGCCCACTGGGCCATAGGATACTCGTTTTTTTTTTTTTTGTTTTCTTTTTACTGCTCTGCGGAGATGCAGTTGGTGTATTCCACAGCCCCAGCCAGACATTTCAAAGATTTCCCTTAAGGCAAAAGGTGAGTATAAAAAGACCATAAAACGGAAGGGAGGTAGTACAAATCTTCAGTGTTGAAGTAATAAGCCTTTTTAAACGAGTAAATTAACTTGAACTTTCAATCCACACGCAGCATATTCAAATGTTCTTTGTGATTTTGCGTATTTCTTTCTCTGTTTTAATTGCATATCAACTTCCTTGCGTTCTTTTAGTGATGCAGATTGACCGTTGATATAGCCGAATGTTCAAGCTGTGTAAACAAAGTGATTGCAGGACGCGCCTGTGTAAACAGGAAGGTAGCGTTCCATAAGCAGCTCACGTGAGTTAAACCTGAAATGTGTAGGCGTTGTGAAAGTATATATACACATAAACCCACAGAGTAACGGTCAGCATCAGTCTTGCAGCCAGAAGAGATATGGTTACAAATGGATGGTGGTGTGACAGCCTACACCCGTTATAGTCAGTCGTCAGTCTTGATTCTTGGAGAACCAGAGTTGCCAGAGAGCGTACTGCCCCGGGAAAACAGGATAAAATGTGACACTATTCCAGTGGTTTCGGCCACAAAGTCTCCGGCCTTCTTTTAACAGCTGCCACCATGTTACAACTATTACAATTGACTTTTCTCGAACAAGCCATTTACATCAGTACGCGGTGATGAATCAAATTACGTCATACCTCCTGGTTACCATCTGTGGCTGTCACTGACGATGACGATGATCGACTTGTAGCTTACCAACCGACGTTATTTCGGCCACCTTCACGGCTTGACAACCAGCTAGGCCTAAGACACGCAGGCCAGGCTTACTTCATCAGCACTATCGTAGCTAACGCCGACAAAACCCAAGGTCAACAGCCGGTTAACCATCGATTCGTTGATTCGCTTGCTTCAATTACCTGACATACCTTACTCTCGGGCCCTCTGCAGTCTACCTGATCACGTAGATGCATCGGCAACCAGTTCAGGTATTATCTAGACTTACTGACGTCAAGGATTTTTAGCCGGAAGTGTCTTCAAGTTTGACATAAACGGACATAGCTTTCCTCAAATACTAGTTATATCTGGCCAAATAAATATTGGCCCTTTTGACATGCAATTATGATTTTGTTCTCTTTGTCTTAGCTGAGGCTATTTATAAAAAATCTAGGGCAACCGTAGTCAAAGACAACCCGTATCGGCACAGAGCTGCTGTATGTAGGTTCGTGCTGGTCATCCTGCCTTTGCTCGTCCATGTGAAGGGGATCACAGGAGTACATCACTTATGAGCGTGTCCCCACTTCTCCAACAGTGGCCTGCATGTCTGGTTCATCTAATTTTGATAGTTTTTTGTGATGGGTGGTTGGTGGCCGTACAGCTGCTTCTTTGTGGGATGCTGCTTCCAGGACTTGTTCAGTATTGCTCACTGCATTCTTGTGTAGTTGCTGTCAAGAACTAAACAACTAGAATGCACATTTATATAATTTATCCGTCCATTAACTTAAGGTAATCATTCCTGCAGATGTGAATATGCAGTGTGAGCCATTTCCCACTTTTTAAAAACTGTCACCTGTTTAGTTTGGTTTGGTTTTATGGAATATCAACCATTATTGATTTTTCAATGCCAAATCATTTTTTATTAGCTACTACACTAAAGACTAGGGGAGGGCGTTACTCCTTTCCCTGGGTTGCTGCATTTTACCCTTGAGCCGTAGCAAAAAGTGTTTAGTGTTAAGCAATAAGGCATCAAGTACCATTTTTTGAGTCTTTGGTATGACTTCACCTGGGTTTGAACCCTGGTCTCCAGTGCCATTGGCCAAACAAAAGTAAATGCTAATAACTGAAATTTCTCCTGTAACTCGAATATTTTACTCTTTTTGTTACTCTTGTCTCGCTCCTCCGTATGATTTCTATATCGAAGCGTTTCACTTGAACTTCAAACTATGTAAAGACAAAACCATTTCTTGATGCTTTCATCGCAGCAGAAGGAAATAATAATAGCTATGTGATCATATTTACCAACCCCTCCGCTCGGGCAGGATATGACACAAGGTCAATTTTTATGCGGAGTTTAACAGGTTTGAATTCAGAGTTTTCCTTCGCCTGGACTAGTTGCCTCACCAATGCTGAAGAACCTAGTCTGCCCTACTATTTATCCATAGCTGGAGGGTGAGTAATTGGATTCATATCTTTCCCAAGGGTATTAGTGCTATGTGAAATGCAATCAGTTAGGTCCACGATTTGAACTCGTGTCGCCGTGTCCATATCCTGCGATGATAACCATTACACCACGGGCAATGTTTTGGAAAAAAAGAATATCCAGGAAAATACCAAATAAACTAGAAACGAGTTGTCCACATAAAAGTTCAATTTCAACAAGTATTAAATTCGAGAAATTGCAGTGGATGACATAAGTTAAAATAAATATTTCATTTGATAATTTATATCAATACACGAAATAAACATTACCTAGTCAACTGGGGCAGTAAAATACACTGGCTGCATCTCTGCAGTAGGGTTAGTACCCCATCTCAGCGAGTCTTCTGGATATGACACTAAACAATCAGATGGTGAAGTTCCAGTAATACTGGAGGTTTGGGGAATGTGAAGTACCCCTTCACTGCCATCATTCTAATGTCCACTCTGCCTTGGAGTGATAGCACCTGACAGGATCCTATCTATGAGTTAAACAGAACTAAACTGCATATTTATACTAAACTGAATTGTTTGAAATAAAACTGTTTTTATATGCTAAACTAAATTGTTTTAATGGAACTTTTTTTGACAATGAAACAGTACTTACGCTAAACTGAATTGTTAGAAATAGAATTGTTTTGGCATTTAACTGTGAGTATGCAAAATCTATACTCATATTAAACTGAATTGTTTGAATTTAAACTGTTTGACTAAACTGAATATCTTGAAATAGAAATTTTTTTGACAATTAAATTGAACTGATACTAAACTGAATTGTTTGAAATTGAACTGGCTATATGTATAAAAATGGGTTTGGCATAAATTAACATATAAAGGTTGATATATCATAGAACCCAAACATCAAACTAACCAACCAACCAAGCATCCAAAAAAAAAAAAAAAAAAAAAAAAGTAACGATTGACAACAAAAGTCAGTTACGGTTCTTGGGAAATAGAATTTCCATATCCTGGAGAAACAAATCGATTCTTACGACAGACGATTCCGTTTTTTTTAAACACACACAATAAATAAATGAATAAATATATAAATATGAGAAAATTTTTATTTTATTTTCTGGAAAGAGAAAACTATAAGTACCTGTCTTCTTTCTTCTGCAAAATAACTATCGCTCCCAGATATTTTAAACTTGAGATATTTTTCCTGTTGTGCAGTCGTCAAAAATATTTCCCGTCCGTTTCTTCGTAAAATCTTCATCTCTGCAATTTCTTGTCAGCCTTGAATCACAATTTTCATTTTTTCCGGTTTAATGTCGGTCTCACAGTTTTTAAAATTTTTGACAATGTATCTTTAAAATTTTTTTTATTATGACCTTATTCTTTCGTTTGCCCTTTTAATTAATCATTGATTTCATAATTCTTTCAGTTCTTTTTTAACAAGTTTTGACAGCCTCCAGTTGTTACATAGCCATACATGAATACGTGAAATGTAAATAGAATGTTCATAACGCACAAAGGAATCCCGACCCCCCCCCCCCAATACGACTTCTTAGTTCAGGTACGAAACTTTTTTATTACCTTTGAGTTAAAACGTTTTTCGACACAAAGAGAGAGATACCATCTTTCTATACTGACTTTTCCATCTGCCCCAAACCACGTGCGACACCTGCCGCTAGGCCACTGGCCTGGCTTCGGCGAGTCCCGAAAGTCAACCGTCTTCTTCGGACCTAGAACTCAACAAACTGACTTTTCTCAAATCTCAGCCCACGCTTCCGTTGCGTGACGTCATTCACATCCTGTGGTCACATTTTCTATCTGGGGTTTCTATTGTGACATCTCTGAATGACACGTCCGCTCCGCGCGAACGTGAACACCTGCGCTCATGTTTGCATCTAACTAACCCCTGCGCTAAGCGAAAGGTTCTCAGCCTAACTAAACCGAAAGGCAAGATATATAAAACGAAATCCCTCGGCCATTATATTACACAGTGTGTAACATACGGGCAAAAATACGACTAAGATATGAAAATGTGACATATTCAGATACATAAAACATTCATAATGTTCATACGCATATATAGCAATCCGAAAACACTCGAAATTGGTTCAGGTACGAAACTTTTAATTACCGTTTTGTGTTTAAGGTTTTCCGACATTACGAGAGAGAGACACACAATTTCTAACTATGCTGACTGTTTGTACATCGTCAGCTCTCAACTCACTGACTCAACCAATGCTCGGGCATCCTGTAGATCCAAATTGGTCTCGCCTCGGTGACCTCCGAAAATCAACTCCCCCGTTTAAGTCCAAATCTCAACTAACTGTTTTTTTTTTTTCTAATCCCAAAATCCTCAACCCATCGCTTCCGGGCATGACGTCATTCACATCTCCAGTTCATTTCCTATCTGGGATTTTTATTGTGATATCTGTGATTGTCACATTCTCCCCGCATGCGCGTGAACACCTGCACTCAATGTGTACACCTAACTAACCCATGCACTGAGCTGAAAGGTTCTCAGCCTAACTAAACCGAAAGGTAAGATTAAAAAAAAAGAAAATTAATAATATAAAAAAATCCTTCCGAAATTATATAACACAGAGTAAATATTAGCGGCATATATTTATTGATTCCTTGGTTAATAATAAAATATACTGATGAAAAAGCAACAGAAATTACGAACTACCATGATACATTCATGATATTCGCTTTCGGCTCAAATGAGAATATGATTCATTTAGATTTGTAATACATCGAAGACAGTAGCAACATTTTGATTAAGTAATGCGCAGTAAGGTCCTCTCAGATTATGTTCTGGGCATTTTCAAGAGAATCTCTATCCTGCATTCCATAGTCATGATTCCCTCTGAAATATCTTCCAATGCTAAAGATGTTCTATCATGCTTACTTAGTATAAAGACTTCTAATAATGTTTTCTGATAAAAAACAAAAAACTAAAAACATCAATAAACCTTATCTCTTCGTGACATGCCCTTTCTGTCATAGCCTTCTTTGAAATATTTTCAGGAGCATCCATGATTTAAAGAAAAAAGTCTTGGCATACCTTTTCATGACAAATACGTAGTTTTATGGTTTCCCAAGTCAAGCATACCTTTCTTTACTTGTAAAAATGTTTTCGAATAATTAAGAAAAATTATTAATTGCCTTTTCTTGCGAGGGACTTCCCATCATGGCCAAACGCTTAAAATAAATACTTTCAAGAGCTTCAAGGATTAAAAAAAAAGTCCTTGCAGGCCTTTTCATGTAAATGTAGTTTATGCCTTCCCGAATCAAATCTAAGATTCTTTATTAGGAATGGAAAGGAAAAACTCTATTTTTCTCGTGGCAAATTTTAATCACCAGAATATATGAGTGCATTTATGTTTTTAAGTATTTTTCTTTTAGTTTAAATAACATCTCAACGGCTTTCGTAGAATTCTTTTTTTTTAATTTATAACACAATTCTTTGAAAAATATTTCATCAAATTTATATTTTTCGCAGTGTTTCTTTCCATAAAACATACAACAAAAAACAAAACATGTCTATCGATTTTTTGCTTGTCAATCATACCAACACAATACCTTAAAAGTTTTTTGAGATATCATCTTCATCATCTTGTCGTGCATCAGCACATAGAGAGATCATTTGTAAATAACATAGAAATGAATAACACGTTCATTTTCAAAAGACGTCCAAAATGTGAGAATTAAATTTTTATTTATTGCAGACTTTTTGTCCTCATCTTGGTAGTTTTTGCGTTGTTTCTACTTTCACTACGTTTTGGCCAAATTTCACCTCTGGCCTTCTTCAGGTGATTTTACCGCGACCGCGGATAGGAATGCTGAGTCCCCTGGCCGGAAATGAGAAAACCACTAGGCGATTCTAATGGCCATGAGTAGTTTGGTTGGTTGAGATAGTGGGGGTCGGCCGGTGGTGTAATGTCACATATAAATACACCATATTCTCAACATCTCTAGAACAGGAGCCTCGCTATCAGATGCTGTTGAGTGTGATATCAAAGATTGTTTTTGTGATATTTTTGCACAGGGTCCTTTCGAATGCAAATAATCCTTTAACAGATCAATTTGACCCATATACGAGACGTGAACAGGTGCTATCACTCCCGGCCAGAGTGAACCAAGGAAACGACGAGAAAACGCAAAAAGTAACATAGTATGTTTCTCTTTTAGTAGTCAAGATTATTATTCTTATTGAAACTTGTAATACAGACTGTTTATAGTTAGCTCGCAAAACTTACAGGCTATTGACTGTAAGTCGTGTATTTATTGAGTGTCTCTCTCATATTTGTGGTCATGTGCTAAAACTCGAATAAGCTTAAAAAATGACAAAATACCTTTTCTATTTCTTCAATGGCCACGGCCGGGTCTAGATCCTTTATATCTGGATGGCCATGCCATGGCTTGGACAAATACATCGACAAAGATATGAATTCTCCGACTGGGATAATTGCAAGAAAGGTAAGGAATTATACGATGTTTGAAATGTTCCTTTTCATGACGAACGTGATGTTATTTGTTATTGGTGAGTTAGACGGCAATTACACAAGAATGTTGCGAGCAATACTGAACAAGTCCTGGCGGCAACACCCCACAAGGTACCAACTATACGGCCACCTGCCTCCCATCAGGAAAACTATCCAAGCTAGACGAGCCAGACATGCAGGACACTGCTGGAGAAGCAAGGACGAGCTCATAAGAGATGTACTCCTATGGACCCCCGCATATGGCCAAGCAAAAGCAGGACGACCAGTTCGATCATACATATAGAAGCTATGTGAGGATGCGGGATGTAGCTCTGAAGACCTGCCAGATATCGATGAATGATTGGGAGAAGTGGCGAGAGAGGGTCAAAGATATCCGTGCTAGCGGCACGACATGATGATGATGATGATGACCACACACACACACACACACATATATATATATATATATATATATATAAATATATATATATGGAGAGAGAGAGCGAGAGATAGATAGATAGATAGAGAGAGAGAGAGAGAGAGAGATGGGAACCGCCTTGGGTGGTGCAATGGTTAGCAGTATACACGAGCAAAATTACATGAATGAGTTCGAGTCTCACTGTGTGCCCTATTCATACGGCCTTGCACGACATCTAAATAAAATGTTTATCAAATTAGTATATATCTTTCTACATATATATGTATAGAGAGAGAGAGAGAAAGAGAGAGAGACAAACAGACAGACAGACAGACAGATGGTAGGAGTAGTGATACTAGAGTTAGAAGCACTTGTAATAGTATTTAAGATATTAGTGGGTAGCATAATACATTTGCATGATTTCCTTCTAAGACTCATGTGAGTAATTTTCGTTTAAACTTTGATACATCGAAGTGTGTGTGATTAACTAAATAATTCTTATTCAGTTTCTAAATTCCTGCAGTTGTTAAAATACAACTAAAATTAACCGTCATCAACTGTGGAATATTGAATAGGGCGGCCTTGAACAGGTTAGCGTCTACCTATTCATTGGCGCTAACAACTTGATTAGCTTGATAGTATAAATACCAAACAGATCTGTACCTGTTCGTCAGAGAAGACTTGCAGTCACTCGAACCACAACGCTACGTTCCCTTTGGTAGTCAACAACCAGAAAGCAAAGTCACCATGCCTAACTACACTCTCCACTACTTCAATGGCCGTGGCCGTGCCGAGATTCTTCGTATGATGATGGCCATTGCTGGTCTCAAGTATTTGGACAAGAGATATGAATTCTCTGACTGGGATCGTTGCAGGAATGGTAAGGAATTAGTCTGCTGCATTTTCTTTAATTGTTCTTATTCTTATTGAATTTCTAAACCGATACGTACGTTGTACTTTTTTGATGCCTAAAAATCAGAGTATGAATGTGTCTGGACTAGACTATTTTCTTTACTTAGAATTAATTAGCAATTTTAACGCCATCACTTAACTATTTAGACGTAATGTAATATAATGGCCGAGGGATTTCGTTTTATATATCTTGCCTTTCGGTTTAGTTAGGCTGAGAACCTTTCGCTTAGCGCATGGGTTAGTTAGGTGCAACATCAGCGCAGGTGTTCACGCGCGTGCGGGGAGGATGTGTTATTCCGAGATGTCAAAATAAAAATCCCTGATAGGAAATATGAACGGGGGATGTGAATGACGTCAGGCACCGGAAGCGTGCGAGGAGGATTTGGGGGATTTGAGAAAAGTCAGAGTCGGGTTTCTGCCTCGGAAGAAGATGATTGACTTTCGGAGCGCGCAGAGGCAAGACCAGTAGTTTTTGCGGCGGAGGCCGTGCGTATTGGGGGGCAGATGGAAAAGTTAGGATAGAAAGATTGTGCTTCTTTCTTCCTTATGTCGAAAAACTTTTTAACTCAAAGGTACTAAAAAGTTTCGTACCTGAACTAAGAAATCGTAAGTGTTTTTATGTTTCGGGATTGTTAAGTGCGTTATGAATATTATGAACGTTTTGCGTATCGGTAAAGGTATGGAAATTTACTAAGCTTTTTGCTCAGATGTGGCACAAGGCCATATGAAAGGGGCACCCAATGAGACTCGAACTCACTCGTGTGTATCGGTAAAGGTATGTCTATTTCATATATTCACATCTGGCTATGTAACAGTAATCTAGGTCGTGTGTATATTTTTTTTAAATTGATTGTTATCTACATTCTTTCAGTAGTTTAAGTCCAACCAAAATTAAACCACTATCAAATGTGGAATACTGACTGGACAGTCTTGAATAAGGTTAGTTTTTACGTATTTTATTACGCGAACAGTACAAATATAGATGACATGCGCTTGGTCTTCAAAGAAAATTTGTTTTCACTAGAAGTACAATAATTCTTTCTGTTTGGTAGGCAACAACACAATCATGCCTGATAACACACGCCATTACTTCAATGACTCTGGCTGTGCTAATATCTATCGAATAATGATAATCACGGCTAGTTTGATGTTCATGGACAAATGAGAAGCAGTTTCTTATTGGGATTGTTGCAGAAATTTTGGGGAATTCTGTGCTGTATCTTAAAGAACTGTCATCGTCTGTGGTCGAATGTGTAGATATTAGTTAATATTTTCTTCAGTTTTTATCATTGTTTGAATATCTCCGTTTTAAAAATTATTCTAAGTTGTTATAAGTAGAATTATAAGTATTTTTATCATACTCATGGATATTCACAAAAGTAGAAACTCTTTAATTGGTACGATATAAGAATAGCAGCAAACTTGAATGTATCTTTTTTAAGTGGATTCATTTTTACAGGTTTTATAACTGGTACGTTCTTTAGTGTCAAAAAATTTCAAGAATAGTCTTGTTTATTACAAGGGCAAGTCCGAAGATCTAGCAATATTTTTATAGGTACTAGTTAGTGACGTATATATCACCTGACCGAAGCAGTACGCGTTGTAAAAGTTATTCAATATTACAATATTTAATATGGTAACTATATTAAGAATGCTTAATATTGTCTGAATCGGCACAGTAACAAAATCCTTTGTTATATACTGACTTAGTAGATTCAATGCGGTTGCAAGATAACGTCAACAAAGTGGGTTCACAGGAAAGAGAAAATAAAGGAGGACGGCGAAGAATATAATTTATTGCAAATGGATGGAGTGACATATATTTCCGTTTGCAAATAAGATCAACAAATTACAGGAAAAAAACAGAAGTATGTAAGTTATGATAAAGAGCCATGAAAGAAAATACGTGGGCGAAGAGGTGGGTCATATTTCCACGTGGGACTTGAAAAGATAATATAAGGTCTGTAATTTGGGACTGAAGGACACATCTGCTGGAGAGTTCTACTTGTCACTCAAGTGATGGGGAGATATCCGCTTGTCTCTCGATCGAAGGGGAGATCCGCTCGGAGAGACCTGCTGGTCTCTCAAGAAAACCTGTCAGCTCCCTCGTGTGTGTTCTCCGGCCGTCGCACGACTTCACAAAAACGGTCCCCACTACAGAAGAACGATACGTGAAAACTCTCTGACTGTATACCTACCTCCCACAATCGTCGTCATCGAAGAATGGAATTATAAATTATATTAATTTGTTGATTTCGACTTGAGTTTTCAAACAAGGGCTTAGTTTCAATTTACGCTGATCATTAAATAAGTTCCCAGACTTTTTTCGTGTGGGCACTTTTATTGATAGTACACACATGAAACTCTAATTCCCTTCCAAGTAATCTCCTCTGGCTGCAATGCACTTGTTGTACCGTTCCAACGAATTCTGGAAGGCCCCATGGAAGTCCTCTTGTGTGAGCGTATCAATGACCTTCGTCACAGCCTCTTTCATCTCTTCAATTCTCTCATAACGACAGCCTCTGAGCTTAGGGAATAACAAAAAGTCACAGGGAGCAAGGTCTGGACTATAGGAAGGCTGACGAACTGTCTTGATGCCAATCTTGGTAAAATAGTCTGTGACAAGGATGGAGTTGTGGACTGGTGCATTGTCCTGGTGGAAATGCCACTGTCCCGATTTGACGAGTGCTAGCCTCAAACGACGGAATCTCTTGCTGAACTCCCTTAAAACCTCAACATAGTAACCCTTACCCTAACCCTTTGGCCAATGAACTCTGGTCTATTGACTTCCTTACTCCTCCCACACCTCTCATCATCCCAGACAGACTCCCTGCCTTCCTTGAATCTCTTATGCCACTCAAAAACTGATGTTCAATTCATGCAAACTGGTTTAAAAGCAGTCTGAAGGATTCCATACGTTTCTGTGACATCATTTTTTCCAAGTTTAAAACAGAATTTTATTACTTATCGTTCTTCTAAAGTGTCAGATTGCATTTTTGAAATTCACTAGCTGTGACAATCAGGTTTTAGCAGGGTGTATTCTAATTCCTTCTGTAGCTGTTCATTTAAACCTGAAATCATAAAAATTGGTCAGTCATCTCATAAGATGTATAGCAATAACATAACATAATCAATTTTCAAGAGTCTACGACAAATTTACCTGTACAAAAAAAAAAGGTGGAAACATATTGAATGCACCGCGTAGTTTGTTGATAATTTTTTGTGAAATAAAACGTCAAATGAAATCACATGAAGTGCAACACAATTCCTCAGTCTCAGTAATATAAACAATACTATAGAAGTCTTCTTCTCTTTATTCTCAAAATAGCTTAACCGATGTTGACCTTACCAAGAAATATCAACGATTTCTTGCTTTAGTTTCCAAATTCATTTGAATTACTACGTTACTTATTGCTCAGTCGGCTGGGGGTGTAGAATATACCGACTGCACCTCTGCAGAGGGGTAAGACTTCCACCACCAATGAGTGTTCTAGATGACACAAAATAATCCGATGGTGATGTTCCAGCATTACTGGAGCTTTGGGGAATGCGTAGTACTCCTTTATTTCCATCGCTTCCAGGTCCACTCTGGCCGGGAGTGGTAGCACCTGATAAGTGTGCTATCTATGGATTAAATAGAAGTAAACCTTGAATTCTTGTCTTCACTATTTTTTTTTACATTTAAACTGTGTATTTATGCTAAACTGAATTCTTTAGAATAGAATTGTTTTTAACATTTTAAACTGTGTACTTATGCTAAACTGAATTATCTGAAATAAAACTGTTTTGACATTTAACTCTGTGTATTGCCCAATAGGCTGGGGTTGTCGAATACACTAACTGCACCTCGGCAGAGGGGTAAACCCCCCGCTCAATGATTGTCCTGGATATAACACTAACCAATCTGATCGTGAGGTTCCAGTAATCCTAGAACTTTGACAAATGCAGAGTACCCGTTTATTGCCATCGCTCCCAGGTCCACTCTGGTCCAGAGTGGTAGCACCTGATAACGGCCCTATATATAGGTTAAATAGAACTAACAGCATCATCATCATCATCATGTCGCGCCGCCTGCGCGGATATCCCTGACCGTCTCTCGCCATCTCTCCCTATCATTCATCGCCTCCGGCAGGTCTTCAAGGTTACATCCCGTGTCCTCACATAGCTGCTGTATGTAAGTTCGTGCTGGTCGTCCCACTCTTGCACATCCATGAGCGGGGGTCCACAGGAGTACATCGCTTATGAGCTCGTCCTTGCTTCTCCAGCAGTGTCCTGCGTGTCTGGTTCGTCGAACTTGTATAGTTTTTGTGATGGGGGGCAAGTGTCCGTATAGTTGGAGTCTCGTGGGGTGTTAAATACTATTAAAATTAGTAATAATTTAATCCTTCATTTGTTGAAATAGTATGCATACGTTTGGAAGTGATTCCGTTTCCAGAAGATTTTTCACAGAGGTCAGTAAATGTATTCTACTAAACTATTCGTTTAAAAATGCACATTTGATTTAAAATTGTAATGTCTTAAATCTCAGCTGTATTATGTGTTGTTTAAATGAAGAATGAAGACTTATGCGACTTAATTTTCAGGAAAAACTTTACTTTTGGAAGACGAACTTCTAAATTTGCTAAAGAAAACCCCCAAAATTCCCCCCCCCTATGAAAAGAAAGAAAAAAAAATCCAAAACACCTCAAATGTAGTCTAACACGTGCTGAAGACGAAAGCCATAAAAGAGTTGACTCCTCCTCTCTCTTTCTCTCTCTCTCTCTCTCTGTGTCTCTCTCTCTCTCTCTCTGTCCACCACTAGATGACCATGATATAGGAGTGGAACCTTTAATATAAATACTATTAAAATTAGTAATAATTTAATCCTTCATTTGTTGAAATAGTATGCATACGTTTGGAAGTGATTCCGTTTCCAGAAGATTTTTCACAGAGGTCAGTAAATTTATTCTACTAAACTATTCGTTTAAAAATGCACATTTGATTTAAAATTGTAATGTCTTAAATCTCAGCTCTATTATGTGTTGTTTAAATGAAGAATGAAGACTTATGCGACTTAATTTTCAGGAAAAACTTTACTTTTGGAAGACGAGCTTCTAAATTTGCTAAAGAAAACCCCCAAAATTCCTCCCCCCCATGAAAAGAAAGAAAAAAAAATCCAAAACACCTCAAATGTAGTCTAACACGTGCTGAAGACGAAAGCCATAAAAGAGTTGACTCCTCCTCTCTCTTTCTCTCTCTCTCTCTCTCTCTCTGTGTCTCTCTCTCTCTCTGTCCACCACTAGATTACTATATAATATACCCCAAAATTTCTTTGAATTTTAACATCCAGCAGTCCTGGACTTTAACTAAGTTAAAACTTAAGATAAAAAAGAAAATTTTTTTTTTTTTTTTTTTTTTTACCGCATACACATGGGAAGCAGCATGATGTACGTGTGAGTCTTGCGGCTTAACGCTCAAGATTGTCAGTTCGATCGGGGAACTACTGCTGCTCATCTATAAGAGTGGCTTCTATAGATGAGAACAAAAACAGCCATCGAAAGATAACCATGACTCGTACTCAAACCAGATCCATAAACCGCATCGCTCTTCGCGCGGGTAAAAAAGGGGCGCGTCCTGCTGAGGTTGGAGCCCTGGCCTCAGTGTTCGAAAAATCAGCTACAGAGCTCAAACTCAAACAAAAACTACTAAAATGCAAACAAACAATACAGATAGCGACATTTAACGTGAGAATCCTAAATAGAATAGGTCAACTATCAGAGCTAACTGCATCAGCCGTAGAACATAAGATAGATATAATTTGCATACAAGAGCACCGATACACACACACCGAAGATATCAAGTATCACGAAACTGGTAATGGATGGATGCTGGTGACTGTATCGGCATGGAAAAACTCTGTCAACGCATCGGTAGGAGGGGTGGGAATACTTCTAGGACCAAGAGCGTTAAAAACACTGAACAGCATTGAGAGAATACAACCTAGGATGATGGCCGCAACGTTTAATGGCAACCCCAAAGCAACAATTATCTCCTGCTACAGCCCTACCAATGTTAGCGAAGAAAACGAAATAGCCACCTTCTACGAAGATCTATCCTCCCTAGTACGTAGCATTCCGAAACACAACCTGCTAGTCATTGGAGGAGATATGAATGCACAAATCGGGAAAAACAGACACAACAAATACAGCCTACACTGCGCGTCTAACAGGAATGGACAGCATTTAATAGATTTCATGATAGAAAATAGATTAACATGCCTCAATACAAACTTTCAAAAAAGGGAGGGGAAATTATGGACCTACACATACGCGAATAAGAGTAAAGCACAGATAGACTACGTCCTTATAAACAGGAAATGGAAAAACAGTGCGATGAATTGCGAGGCATACTCCTCTTTCGAGGGTGTGTCCCCCGATCATCGAATAGTTACGGCCAAAGTACGACTAAGCCTAAGAAAAAACGCCACACGTAAAGCGACGACCAAGCACTATGACTGGGCCCTACTCAACAACAGAGATATTAGAGATAAGTATGCATTAGAATTAAGAAACAGATTCGAAGCACTACAAGAGAAGGCAGAAATAGGCACCCCAAATGACGAATATAAAAATTTTGTAGAAGCACACCTTGAGGCGGCAGAAAAGTGTATTCCAACAAAACCTAGAACTAAATATAGAGTCCCTTGGGAAACGCTAGCGGCTAGAGAAAAACGTGCACTTGTGAAGACTGCCTCCAAAAGCTATCAAAAGAACCCAACAAACACAAATGCACGAAAACTAGAAAAGGCACAACATCAATTAACAGGAATATACCTAAAAGAACAGGCAGAATACGTACAAAATCAGATAGATAAGATTAGAGACTCGGTGGAAGATAGGCAATCCAGGATAGCCTGGCAAACAATAAACGAAGTAAGTGGAAGGAAGAGCACAGCCAAAGCAAAATTGAAAGCTGCAAGCCAACAAGAAAGAGTAAAACTGTGGGAACAGCATTTCAAAAATCTACTAGGAAACCCACCGGAAATAACGGATGAACCGATCACCAGAATTATTAGTAAGCAATTAGACGTAAAACTAGGTCCTTTCACCAAAGAAGAACTCGACTCGGTTCTCAGAAGAATTAAAAATAGGAAAGCGGCTGGGCTAGACGAGATACCCCCAGAAGTGTGGAAGACGAGACAATTCGACGATATACTGCTCCGGCAATGCAACGCAGTATATAGTCAAAATAGGATAGAACGATGGACGAAGGGATGCATCCTTCCATTCCCTAAAAAAGGCGACCTCGGACTAGCCAAGAACTACCGAGGGATAACACTTACATCCATAGCAGCCAAAATCTACAATGCTCTACTACGAAACCGCATAGAACCCAAAATAGACAACATCCTTAGGAAAAACCAAAATGGCTTCCGGAGAAATAGATCCACAACCTCACAAATACTGACCATCCGTAGAATCCTGGAAGGCGTTCGGGCAAAAAACTTACAGGCGACATTACTATTTGTCGACTTTACCAAGGCATTCGATTCCATACACAGAGGGAAGATGGAGCAAATCCTACTAGCATACGGCCTACCAAAAGAAACCGTAGCAGCGATAATGATTCTCTACAGAAACTAACAGCATAGTTATGCTAAATTGAATTGTTTGAATAAACTGAATAGCTTGAAATAGAAATGTTTTTGACTATTAAACCGTATTTACATTTAAACTACGTGCATATGCTTAATTGAATTGTTTGAAGTGAAACTGTTTTTGACATTGAAACTGTACTTACACTAAACTTATTTGTTTAATATAGAACTATTTTGACATTTAACTGTGTGCATACAAAATCTGTACTTATACTAAACTGAATTTATTGAATTAGATCTGCTTGACTAAATTGAATAGCTGTAAAAAGGAATATTTTTCACAATTAAACTGAATTTGAGTAAACTGAATAGATTGAAATAGAAATGTTTTTGACAATCAAAACGTACTTACGTTTAAACTGCGTGTTTATGTTTAACTGAATTATTTGAAATAGAACTGTTTTTCGACATTAAAACTGTATTTACACTAAACTGAATTGTTATATATAACTGCTTGAATATTTTGAAATAGAAATGTTTTTGTCAATTAAACTGTGTACTTATGCTAAATTGAATTGTTTTAAATAGAACAGATTATTTACATAAATATTTATTTAATATTATTAAATAAATAATTATTTACATTTACCTAGGTAGGTAAATTTGTCTACTAGTTTCAGAGAGGTTCCGTCTAGTATGGAAATGTCACCTGTTTGGTGACATATATATTCAGTTTTGTGTGCATTGACATGGAGGCCAATACCTGCGGCAGCTCGTTCCAAACTAATAGCAGTCATAAGCGAACCAATATTTAGATGGAAAGTTGCCTTAATTTTCTTTTCTAAAGATTAAAGCCCTTTTTATGAATTGAGCAATCAGGTAGTCATTAGCATAATAAAAGTGCTTAAGGTCTGTGCTTAAATCGTCGCCTTAACAGTTTTCTCGAGGACTATCAATTCAGTTGCGTGCTTCTTATCCTATTTACCCAACCCCTCCGCTCGGGCAGGATATGACAAAAGGTCAATTTTTAAGCGAAGTTTAACAGGTTTTGAATTCAGAGTTTTCCTTCTCCTAGACTAGTTGCCTAACCATGGCTGAAGAGCTCAGTCTGCCCTACTATTTAACCATAGCCGGAGGGAGAATAATCGGATTCATAACTTTCCCAAGGGTATTAGTGCTATGTGAAAATGCTATCAGTCTCGTCCAGGATTTGAACTCGTGTCGCCGTGTCCATTTCCTACAACGATAACCATTACACCACGGGCACCTCCTAGCGTGCATCTTATTGACGTTTTAGGGTTCTTCTTAATCCCCGTAGCGAGAGAAGTTAAAAAGCCTTCTTTTAGTTTATAATTCAAACCTCTACTCTCCTTTCTCTTTGAAAAACTGTCATTTTGTAAAAAAATCTTTGTTTTGTATATGGTAGACAAAAAACTTTGGCTTGGTTTCGCTATTGAAATCGATATTTATCGCGTTTTTTTCAAAATTTAGAGGAATTAGACTAAAAAAAACGTTTTAGAAATTATTCCATATTTTTTCCGTACTCAGTATGTATATTGTTATGACCGGTTATTAAGAGTCAATAACCGGGACATTGGCCCGGCGGTTAGAGTGTTCGCCAATGGCCCGGGAGACCTGGGTTCAATCCCAGGTCGAGTCATACCAAAGACTTTAAAAATGGAACTTGATACCACCTTGCTTAACACTCAGCATTATAAGGTACGGTTCAAGGGTAAAGTGGAGCAATCCAGGGAATGGAGTAGCGCCCTCCCCTACACCTTGGTGTAGTAGCTATCGAAAAGGGAGCCTTCGGGTCACCCTCGACTATGGTCGACTAACTTACTTATTAAGAGTCAATAAATAAATAACTCAACACGGAGATATGAGGCGCTACACAAATGTATCAAAAAGTCTCACGAAGACATGCAAGGTGCTTACTACAGCTGCTACTGCTGCTCTCTCTCCTCTACCAACTTAGTTCTTGAGTAATATTCGCTTTGGGTAGGTCCATTATTCTGGTCATAGGTGAGTCATCTACAACATATATGAATGTACACGAATAACTTGTTGGTAACTTTATATCTAACCTAGATTTAGAGCTCATTTGTTTGCAATTTGTTAAATGGTTTAAACTAATGCTATTTCACATTAGTTGTTTTATTTATCTAGTATTACTCGGTGATATGTCCACGACTGTATGGTTTCATAAAAACTGAAATCATAAACTCCGACAAATGATTAAGTAATGGCAAATAATGTATACTCCATGTTCCTCCAGAGCCGAAGCCTTCTTAATAGTAGTTAAGTTTCATACTCCGGACACTATTTGGGAGGGGATCTTACTTATTTGCAGATTTGTATCAGTGACTTCAGCTACCCCACTCGATAAGATAATATGAGAAATGAATCAAAGCACATTTACGAGAGGCTAATCGATATTAGAAAAATCAAGAAACTTTAATTGATATAATCATAAGAATTAATTAAGGATTGCAATTAAGTAAATCAGTTAAATTTTATTTGTAGTAATAAATTGTGAAGATGCCAAAAACTTTGAATCAAAGTGTACGTCACATTGGTCGTTTAAAATAAGCAAGTTGAATTCAATGACAGTTGATTTAGATTACGGGTTTATGGAAAGTTTTTAATGACACATGTTCTTACTATCATTAGTTAATGAGATAATTAGAAATATATATAAGAAAAGTGAATCACTTAATGTCAGTCGGAGAGTCGGAGAGATGATCAGTCAGAGTCGAAGGGAACAGATGAGACCCTAAGTATTTCCCGCTCCTGGAACTACGGCCAAATCAGTTAGTGCATGGGTTAGTTGAGTGCAGGTGTTCACGCGCACGCAAAGTGAGGATGTGACAAACAGAGATGTCACAATAAAACCCCCAGATAGGAAATGTGACCGGGGACGTAAATGACGTCATGCCCGGAAGCCCTGAGGATTTTGGGGATTTGAAAAAAAACAGTTAGTTGAGTTTCGGACTTAGACAGGGCAAGTTGATTTTGGGGACTCACCGAAGCGAGACCAGTTTGGGTCTACGGGATGCCCGCGCGAACGAGTTAGCTGAGATTTGGGCTTGGTCGAAGGAAGTCGATTTTCGGAGCTCGCCGAGGCCAGACCAGTAGTTTGCGGCGTGGGTGCTGCACATGCTGGGGTTCAGATGGAAAAGTCAGCATAGAAAGAAATCGCGTCTCTCTCTCCTCATGTCGAAAAACCTTTAAGCTCAAAAAGGTGAATAAAAATTTCGTACCTGAACCAATTTCGTGTATTTCGGGATTCCCTATGTACATTTCACGTGTTCATATCAATTCCTATTTCCTGTCTGATAAATGTCTGGCAAACCACGTCTCCCTATATATATATATATATATATATATATACATGATCAATTTTCTCTACTCGTCTTCTTTGTTTTAATGCTAAATCCATCCTTATAGAAGCACACTAATAGTACTATTTAACCCAGAAATTGAGGAATAAGGAGGTCCGTCCCTTCCACCAGGATTCTAGTCTGCAAGTGAACGGAAAATGTCGACTGGGGTTTGAATCTATATTTACGAAGTGGATGCCCAGCATGGTAGTCACTATAATAGACGACTTTCCCCGTATTTTACGACTAAGAATAAAAAAATCATAATTTTCATAATGAACTATTATTTTTTCTCTAATTCAGATTTCCCTTGTAACAACCTTCCCTGTTTGCAAATGGACAATGGTGACATGATGCCCGAAACGATGGCCATTTGCAGATATTTGGCCAGAGAACACGGTAAGTAATTTATATATTCAACTATAATGTTTTCTTATATTAAAAATCTTATTACTTTATCCCCACTCAGTATGAACTAAAAGTAATTGAACCAAAAAATATCTACTCTACTTTTTAAGGATTTGGAAAAAATATAAATGCCTTTTTAAACATTTACATTTGACAAGTTTTGTATAAAATGGTATGAGAGTTTTAAAATAATAAAGAAACTTCATATCTATCTATCTATCTATGAGGATCATCCTGTCACGTGATGGCTCACGGAGACGAGGAGGTGGGAATGATACTCTCCCCCCGTTGAACTAAAATTATCTAGCAGTCAAAAAGTGACCGTTAGAAATGAATGTGGGTCACACAGATGTTTGCACCTAAGTGACCTTGGGTCGCCGGATATCGGAAGGGAAGGAGAAAATGAAGCCAAATGATTGGCGGGGGGACCCCAAACGGAAGTGGGGTTCCCTTCCCCTCAACGGAAGTAAATACAAAAAATGTAGTTTTTGAGCAACCCTCGTGGCAGACGGACGATAGCCATTTCACTCCGGGCTAAAGACAAAAGACTGAGACATGAGAGACCTGAGTCTCTCAAGCCAGCATTAAAAACAGTACAAAGTCTATTAGCCCGTGAAAGAAGAGAAATTCTCCAGTGGAACCCCGTCAAAAAAATAAGATAAGTAACTTTGGGACATTTTTCCGTTACACCCAAATTTTGTTTACCACTCTCTCTCTCTCTCAATTTGAAAAAGGATAAAAGCCAGGAAAAGCCAGTTATATTCATGGACTATCCTATTATATATTTTTGACACTTTGAACATATATATGTATATAACCGTAGTAAAGAACCTATGTGTTTTCATTTTACCATGTGGTCTATGTTATTATTCCATGCTTTCCTTTCAGCTTCTATTCGCCTTACATTATCTTGCTTAGAACTGTCCTATTAATTCCTAAAGTATCAAACGGGAAACCGGAGTTGCCGACCATAGCAATATTAATATTATTACAACCAAGACCTATAGGCCCGTATTCTTCTATTATCTAAGGGAAAGAAGTTTAGCGGCCTGGTGGGTGTGTGATAGTGTGAAATTTTGGACCCCTTTGCCAGCGGTGGCCAGTCTGGCCCTAAATTATTCCCTCACGTAATATGCCAGTTCTTATCTGCCTGAGAAAAGAACTCTGAACAGGACTTATTTCTGTAGGGGATCAAGTGCCAACCTGCCCCGTCTTCACACGTGCGAAAATAAAGTCCCGTTTTGGGATTTTAATCAATTTGCCGTCACAATCCGATTAATAAGAGGAATCTATATATCTATCTATCTATCAGCTTTTCTTTACTCCAATGGCCCAGGAGATCGAGGTTCAATCCCAGGTCGAGTCATACAAAAGACTCAAAAAATAGTACTTGATGACTTCTTGCATTATACTCAGCTTTATAAGGTAGGGATCAAGGTTAAAATGGAGCCATCAAGGGAAAGGAGTTGTGCTCTTCCTTACACCTCGGTGTAGTAGCTATTAAAAAAGAAGCCTTCGGGTCGCCCTCGACTATGGTCGCCAACTTTACTTTATATAGTTTAAAATAATCCTTCCTTTTTAATAATAATAATAATAATAATAATAATATGAAAAGAAGGATAAGTACCTCGACCTTGCTAGAGACTTGAAAAAGCTATGGAACATGAAAGTGACGATTGTACACATTGTGATTGGTGCTTTTGGCACAATAACTAGAGGATCATTAAAGGGTCTGGTGGACTTGGAAGTTGGCGGACGATTGGAGACCATCCAAACTACTACATTATTGAGAACGGCCAGAATACTGAGAAGAGTCCTGGAGACATGAGGAGACTTACTGTCATTCAAACTCCCGTGAAAGACCATGAAAGATGTGAAAAACTCTAATAATAATAATAATAATAATAATAATAATTTAATGGAAGTATTTATCCGACATGCAACAAAGTCAGATATGGCATAAAATCTAATAAATATAGTGGGGGTTCATCCACAAACCGATACTCATGCATGTAGCCATCGGAAAAATGCGCTTGGTCTCGTTGGTATTCTTTTCTAGGGGTGCTTCAAGCGCCAAGGGAAACACTTAGCCCTACTCAGCAAGTATTGCCTGAAGGAAAGAATCCTTCAAACCAGGCGATGAACTTAATATCACCCACTCGACGCAAACGGTTGTTTAGCAATAGACAAGCTAAGTATATCATTTGATGTATTGATGTGTCTTTTACATATTAACTGATTTTTGCAGGTTTCTACCCCAAGAGCCCCATGGATATATTCAGGTGTGACTACATCTGTGATTGCTTCTATGAAATCATGCACGATTACATGAGGTACTACCACTGGAAGAACGGAAACTTCAGGGTAAGTTGCTTATTTTAAACCTGAACATTTCCTTATTCACTTTGACATGATCTTTTCCGGTCGTATGCAAGCTGCAACCCACAGACCATATAAAATCCGCAGTGCTTTCATAATGTCTTGGTTGACTATTAAACTTATCATGAAAAAGTTCTTTTTAACAAACAGTCAATCATTTCGAATCTAAACAACTTTTAAGACATTTTCTTGTCCAGTCAGCTGGGGCTGTAGAATACACCGACTGCTTCTCTGCAAAGGGGTAAGACCCCCACCAACGAGTGTCCTAGATATGACACTAAACAATCTGATGGTGAGGTTGCAGCAATGCTGGAGCTGTGGGGAAGGAGGAGTACCTCTTCATTGCCATCGCTCCCAGGTCCATTCTGGCCCGGAGTGGTAGCACCTGATAAGGGTCCTATCGATGGGTTAAATAGAACTAAACCGTGCTTCTTTCACTATACTGATTTTTGCATTTAAACTGCGTATTTATGCTAAACTGAATTCTTTAAAATAGAAGTGTTTTGACATTGGGACTGCGTACTAGTGCTGAACTGAATTGCTCGAAATAGAACTATTTTTGACGTCTAAACTGTGTACTTCTGCTGAACTGAATTATCTGAAATAAAACAGTTTGACATTTAACTCTGTATATTGCCAAGTAAGCTGGGGCTGTTGAATACACTGACTGCACCTCTGCAGAGGGGTAAGACCCCTCTTAACGGATGTCCTGGATATGACACTAAACAATCTGATGGTGAGGTTCCAGCAGTGCTGGACCTTTGTGGAATGCAGAGTACCCCTTCATTGCCATTGCCCCTAGGTCCACTCTGGCCCGGAGTGGTAGCACCTGATAGGGCCCTATCTATGGGTTAAGTAGAACTAACAGCATACTTATGCTAAAATGAATTGTTTGAGTAAAACTGAATAACTTGAAATAGAAATGTTTTTTGACTATTAAACTGTACTTACATTTAAACTGTTTGATTATGCTTAACTGAATTATTTGAAATAGAACTGTTTTTCGACTTTAAAATTGTATTTACACTTAACTGAATTGTTACATATAAATGTTTGAATAGTTTGAAATGGAAATGTTTTTGACAATTAAACTGTGTACTTATGTTAAACTGAATTGTTTTAAATAGAACAGATTATTTACATAAAAATGGATTTGGCGTTAAATAACCTACAAAGGTTGATATGCCATAAAACCCACCAAACCAAGATATTTTCGATAAGAATGAAATAGAAAAATGGCCACATTAAAATAATCCTTAACACTAAAAGGCAGTATCTAAATGGAATTCGTTTTTCAGATCTGAATAACATTTTATGACTTTGTTTTTTTTAAATCACAATCTATAGAACCAAAATAAGAAAGACAATAAAATAAAAACAAATTAGACGACTCCTAAGACTCGAAGGCATTATCTAATACGAGTGTCAAGTGTTATGTAAATAATGACTGCTTTTATAAAACTATACATGATTACATAAGGAACTATCACCGAACGAACAAACACCTCAGGGTGTGTCAATCCTTTCAAAACAGATCAATATTTCATATAATCAACCTTTAACTTTTTACCGGAATTCTTGGCTAGAATCAAACTAATTCTAAATACTAAAAGACAATATTAAATATGGAGTGGTCGCCCATGGCCCAGAAGACTGGGGTTCAATCTCAGGTCAAGTCATACCAAAAACTCAAAAAATAGTACTTGATACCTCCTTGCTTTACACTCAGCATTATAAGGTACGTTTCAAGGGTAAAGTGAAGCAATCCAGGGAAAGGAGATGCGCCCTCTCCTACACCTCAGAGTTATAGCTATTGAAAAGGGAGCTTTCGAGTAGCCCTCGACTATGTTTGCCAACTTTACAGGGAAAGTAGGGGCGCCCTCCCAAACACCTTGGTGTAGTAGCTATTGAAAAGGGAGCTTTCGAACAGCCCTCGACTATGGTCGCCAAATTTACAGGGAAAGGAGGGGCGCCCTCCCATACACCTTAGTGTAGTAGCTATTGAAAAGGGGGTCTTCTGGTCGTCCTCAACTAAACAACAACTACGGTATTTCAATATTATTATGAATTTGCATTTCGAGTTATAGTCTATAAAAGAATAAGAAATATGTAAATATTAACGCTAAAAACTCATTGGACCAGTCCTAAGACACGAATACATTAGCTAATACGAGTTTGTTTTGGTTTCATGCCTTTAATGGTTATTTAATATCAAATCCTGTTTTTACACACACATAAAATATGATTTGTAAACACATTTTGTAGATATTCAGAGTTAAATTATCCAACAGTTCTCTTTCAAACAACTCAAATTAGCATAAATCATTTGTTTCACTCAGTTTAAAACAGTTCTATTTTAACAATAGATAGGATCCTATTAGATGTTACCTCTCTGGACAAAAGTGGACCTGGAAACAATGGCAATGAAGGGGTACTTCGCATTCCCCAAAGTTCCAGCATTACTGGGATCTCACCATCAGATTGTTTAGTGTCATATCCAGGACACTCATTGGGGAAGTGTCTTACCCTAATGTAGATAAGCAGTCGGTGTATTATACAAGCCCATCCGACTGGGCTAACCAAGTGCTTTGTAAATAATGAGTGTTTTTTTTTTTGTTTTATGGCATATCAACCTTCGTAGGTTATTTTAATATCAAAGTCCTTCTTCTAGAAGAACAATACTGGTACTATTTAACCCCTGGCTGGGAGGATAAGGGGGTTCATACCTTTCTCAATGGTATTTGTCCGAAAGTGAACGTAATATTGAGACTGGAGTTCGAACTCGCTTACTACGATTTCGCAATCCATCGATTTAACCATTACACCACGAGGACATCCCCTGTAAATAATGGTTGCTTCTATGAAATAATATATGGTGATACAAGGTACTATCATTTAAGGAACGGGCATATCAGGGTGAGGTAATCATTTAGATATTTCAAATCTACGTCTCACAAGACATGAAATTGAATTAGCAAAGAGGTTATATAGGATGTCTCAAAGTAGATGCTAACGATTAATATGATAATTCATATTGCATCAACTCATCTTTCATCTGAGTCTTACAAAGCAATCATATCACTTCAGAAAGGTCAAACCAGATGACAAGGGCAGAAATTGATTGACTTTATCCTGCAGTGTACGTGAAAGACTAAGTTTTTGGGAACGTCTTCGGAAAGACTTTTTCGGACTCTTTCAGACAGAATCTCTCACTGCATCCATATTGTCAGGTCATCTTGCAGTCAACTTCCTGCCAGATTTAAGATTATTTGCATTCTTGTTGAGGTTGTTTACAGACCCTGTGGCTGGGAATCTTTGTACTCGACGATTGATTTGGCCTTTCTCGGGATAAGTGTCAAGTTAAACTTAGCACAATCATACTTGCACAGGGTTGAATGATTTTATCGCTCGTCCAAGGCATTGTGATCGAGGATTAATAGTTGTTATAGTATACTATTTTCAAACATGAAAAAAAGAACATGATCATTGGTAGAGTTATTTGCAGTCACATGGGTTTCATGTATATTGAGACACACTGTAGTCTATGACTTATTGAAGATAAACTTATTGTTAACGTCTTGAGGTCTTCGGATGCTCTCAAGGAACCTATGTATGGCACTAGACCTTGCTGTCTAGTTCAAGCCATAACCCGGCATAAGTGCCCGGAGCCACTGAAACTGCTTGCCTTATTAGACCCACATTGCACTTACTGGGTCAATGAGCAGCACAGACCAGCAGAGTTCGATCTTCGGCTCGTTCCCGACCTTCCCCTCCCTTTATCCCCACTTTAAACGACCTTCGGGCTTTTGATCTTGTGTCAATCCTTGTCTGGTGGGAGTGTCTTGTAGAATTCAATTATTGGTTTTTGTATTAGAAACATAATTCTATCTCTCCCTTTCAATAAAAAGAATTAAAATCTAATTGACGCTTCAGCTTGAATCAGTTGAATCTACTAAGAGTGCGTAAGACTGTCCCAGTGGGGCGCTCAGCCATTTGCTGGTGCTCTCCGTCACCGAGAGAATCTCTTCTGGCCTCAAGATGAGACTGACCTGACCTCCTGTCGGCATCTGCATATATCATTTCTCAACGCTCACTCATTTTCCTTCAACAAAGTGATTGCTTCCGCCTATTTACACAGCTGCGTCCTGTGTAGAGAAATCTCTAATTGACGGACACGTCAAGGGTGATTATGCAAAAAATACGATAGCTTATACGAATGTCGATTGCTTCAAGGAAACCAAGTATTATTATACGAGGCATCAAAACATGGACGCATCGGGGGACGGTCAGACATTTAAAATCTGTCTACCATTTTATATTTACTTTGAATAGCGTAACTGCTAATGAAATAGGTGAGCAAAGAAAAGCCTGTTGTAAAATCGATATAAAGCAATTAAATCACGCCTGAATAATTCGTGTCAACAAATGTTTATAATTACTGATAATAATATGAGGCAATAAAGATTAGTAGTCTTCGCCAATGATCCGGGAGACCTGAGTTCAATCCCAGGTCGTGTCATACCAAAGACTCTAAAAATGGTACTTGATACCTCCTTGCTTGACACTCAGCAATATAAGGTACGTATCGAGGATAAAGTGGAGGAATCCAGAGAAAGGTGTAGTAGCTATGGAAAAGGGAGCCTTCTGGTCGCCCTCGACTACTGTCGCCAACTTTACTTACTTACTTTTTTTATTTAAATAAGATGAAATGTTTTTAAGATGAAAATCTGTTTTCGTTATCTAAATTTCTTCTGTTTTTTCAATTTGCTTTTATCTATATACCTATTTATATAAATGTAGGTCTTTTAATCCTTTTATGAACATATCATTTTGCTATTCTGTAACACCATAGTTTATTTCTCAAATACAAGACGGACACAGTTGTTTCAAATACAAAAAAATATTAGCTGACTGTAACATTTCAAAGCAGCAATCGTTGTGAGAGAAACAGAGATTGGAAGATATTTGTCTATTCATAAAAACGCAGTGAAATTTATTCGTGGCAGTCGAACAATTAAAACCCCGACTTCCAATTCTTCATCCTGCTCGTCTTTTTTTCCCCACGAGGGCTGCTGGAAAATGCTTGGACTAATTCATCGACTGTCTCCGACCAACTGCCTTCACTTGTCTGGACTCTAAATATCCTCTCCTTATCATCATCTTCATCATCATGTCGTGTAGGTAGCACGGATATCCCTGACCCTCTCTCGCCACTTTTCCCTATCGTTCATTGCCTCTGGCAGGTCTTCTTGATTACATCCCGTATCCTCATATAGTTGCTGAATGTATGTTCGTGCTGGTCGTCCAGCTTTTGCTCGGCCATGTGTGGGGGTCCATAAGAGTACATCACTTATGAGTTCGTCCCTGCTTCTCCAGCAGTGTCCTGCATGTCTGGTTCGTCTAACTTGAATAGTTTTTGTGATAGGAGGCAGGTGGCCGTGCAGTTGGTGTCTCGACTACAGTCGCCAACTTACTTTCTCTTGAAAATTTAAATCTATACAGGGTTTTTTCATACATATCATCATCATCATCATCGTGTCGTGCTGGTAGCCATTTTCCCCTATCGTTCATCGCCTCTGGCAGGTCTTCTAGACTACATCCCGTATCTTCACATCGTTGCTGAATGTATGTTTGAGCTGGTCGTCCTGCTTTTGCTCGGCCATGTGTGAGGGTCCATAAGAGTACATCACTCATGAGTTCGTCCCTGTCCTGCATGTTTGGTTCCTCTTTAATTATTCTTCGCAACTGATGATGATTAGAATACTTCATTAACTTTTTAGTGTTACATCATCTTAAGTAAGCCGATTTTGTTTTGAATTTTAATTTGCTTACTTTGAACATTCTTTATACTCCGAGTTCAAAACAAAACTCCATTTTGTCTTGAGCTGAGATCCTGGGCGTTGACTGGGCGCGTATATTACCTTTTGCATGCGACTTTCACTTCAACTCAAAGATTTTAACCAACCCGTAATTTATCAAGTCAAATAAAATAATAAACTATTATAATTAATTATAATTTATTAAAATCAATTACTAAAACAATATTATATTATAATTTTCTTTTAAAAGAGAAACAAATTCATGTAATTGATTAGGGGTTGTCAATTTTGAAAAAAAGATTAACCCAATTTTAAATATGACTCTTTTGCTAGAGATCTATTTCTTTCTTTCTTTCTTTCTTTCTTTCTTTCTTTCTTTCTGTCGCTCTGTCTTTCTCTAACTATATGTATATCTAATTGCTTAGTTCTTTTCTATCTAGGCAGTTAATCAGTTCTTTCTTTCTTTCTTTCTTTCTTTCTTCTTTTTTTTTTCTTTCTATATCTAGTTAAACAGTTTTTTTTCCTATCCAGGTCGTAAGTCAGTTCTTTCTTTCTTTCTTTCTTTCTTTCTTTCTTTCTTTCTTTCTTTCTTTCTTTCTTTCTTTCTAGTGTTCTCTTATCTCCTCTATCCATCTATCTATATATCTAGTCACCCAATTTTTTTCTTTGCCCAGTCGGCAGTACCTCTTCATTGCCATTGCTTCCACGTCTTCTCTGGCCCAGAGTGGTAGCACCTGATAGGATCCTATCTATTAGTCATCTAGAACTAAACTGTGTACTTATGCTAAACTGAATTGCTTGAAATAGAACAGTTTTGACATTTAAACTGCATATTTTTCTTAAACTAAATTGTTTGAGATGAAATTGTTTTTGTATACTAAGTTAAATTGCATGAAATAGAACTGTTTTTGAGATTGAAACTCTACTTACGCTAAACTGAATTGTTTGAATTAGAACTTTGACTAAACTGAATAGCTTGAAAAAGAAATATTTTTGACAATTAAAATGTGTATTTATGCTAAACTGAATTGTTTGAAATTGAACTGTTTATTTGTATAAAAATGTATTTGGCATTAAATAACCTACAAAGGTTGACACCCATAAAACCCAACCTTACTAACGAACTAAGCAGCTGTTTTCTATCCAGGTAGCTAGCATATATATGTTCTTTCTTTCTTTCTTTCTTTCTCGTCTTGTCTTATCTCTCTCTCTCTCTCTCTCTCTCTCTCTATCTATCTATCTATCTATCTAGTGATTCCGTCATTTTTTATCCATGTAGCTTGTCAGTTCTTTCTTTCTTTCTTTCTTTCTTTCTTTCTTTCTTTCTTATCTATCCATCTATCTATCTATCAATTGACTTAGTTCTTTTCAATCTACGTAGCTTGTTAATTCTTTCTTTCTTTCTTTCTTTCTTTCTTTCTTTCTTTCTTTCTCTTTATCTATTTATCTATACATATACAGTTTACTCAGTTCTTTTCTATGCAGGTTGTTTGTCAGTTCAATCTTTCTTTCTTTCTTTCTTTCTTTCTTTCTTTCTTTTTAGTCTTGTCTTATCTCTATCTATCTATCTATCTATCTAGTGACTCATTTTTTTATCCATGTGGCTTGTCAGTTCTTTCTTTCTTTCTTTCTTTTTTTCTTTCTTTCTTTCTAGTTTTTCTTATCTATCAATCAATCTATCTATTGACTTAGTTCTTTTCAATCCACGTAGCTTGGTAGTTCTTTCTTTCTTTCTTTCTTTCTTTCGTTACTCAGTTTTTTTCTATCCAGATATCTTCTCAGTAATGTCTTTCTTTCTTTCTTTCTTTCCAGCTCTCAAAATTATTTGTTTTTTATCCTTCAGTTTTATGTTTGTCTTCTACTTTTTATAGACAGTCAACTGTAAACGTGTGTATTTGATTATTAACAACAAAAATGTGAAAAAAAAAAAACGAAATAAAAAATTCTATTAAATTTTGTCCATGACTCAGAAATGTTTTTATTTCTTCTTTCATCACAGTACAACATGGACGACTATGGCTTCGGAGGTGAGGGCAACTGCAGCAACTACGATGTAAGCTCCTTCATTTTTTATTTTAACAAAATCATCAAAATTCAATCCATCTAAATACCTTACCACATCTTGTTTCATGCAAACGCTGACATTAGAATCCTGTCATTTATTGATTTTTTTTTCAGAACTACATGTACTGGAGATACATGAACACCTTTAACAGGATTATGCCCTTCATGGAGAGGACTCTGGGCATGCGCAATGGTGGAAACAACTTCTTCATGGGAGACATGGTGAGTCATTTTTTTTTCTTTTTGGAATCTACACACACACACACACACACATACACACACACACATATATATATATATATATATATATATATATGTGTGTGTTTGTGTGTGTGTGTTTCGGCTAAATCGTACTTCGGCTTTACTCGTGTCTTTACCGTTGTTGCGATAAGATCGCCTCTCAGTTACACACACACACACACACACACACACACATATATATTTATATATATGTGTGTGTGTGTGTGTGTGCATGTGTATGTGTGTGTGTGTAACTGAAAGGCCATCTTATCGCAACAACGATAAAAACACTAATAAGCCCGAAGTACAATTTAGCCGAAATGTATAAAAGATACATAGGTTAGGGTTACCTATTTGAAAGCTGTATAGAATTGTCTCAACCTTTCGAAGCGTTTGGAAAATATTCAGGATGATTAAAATTATTATTAGGGGAAGGCCAGTGAGAGTAAAAATAAAGTTTCCAAATGTTTTTTTTTAAATATCTAATATTTCCAGAAAACTGGAAACGCCTTTTAAGATAAAAATGACGAGATAGCAGTATTTTTCAAAGCCCTTGAGAAAAAAAAAAAAACAAAAAAAAAATGGTTCAACAAGGGATCAGAAATGTCCCCCGAGAAAACTGTATATTTGTGATAAACTTTCAAAGATTCCAGGAGAGCTGAAGGAACGTGATCGTCAATAAAAATCAACAGGTTCTACTGGGGTGAGAAAAAAAGGTAAATAATAATAATAGTTATTATTATAATAATAAACGGATCACTTAAACTCGGCCAGAAGACCAAACCTCATAATAATCAACAAAAAAAAACAAAAAAAAAAACGAGAATCTGCAAGATTGTCGACTTTGCTGTCCCGGTGGATCACTGAATAAATCTGAAGGAATGAGCAAAGAAGGATAAGTACTTACTAGAGAAATAAAAAAAAGCCGTGGAACATGAAAGAAACGATTGTGCCAAGAGATTGTGCGTTAGGCACTGTAACTAAAGGATTATTAAAGGGCCTGGAGGACTGGAAAATTGGCGGACGGGTGGAGACTATCCAAACGACAGCATTGCTGAGGACGGCCAGAATACTGAGACGTGTCCTGGACACTTGAGGAGATTTGCTGTCACTCAAACTCCAGTGAAAAACCATCAGTTAACGTGGATGTGAAAAACTCTAAAGGAGTAAACAATAAAAATAATAAAGAAATCTGCAAAAGTGTCGACTTTTCTGACCCAGTTGACCACAGACTAAAACTGAAAGAATGTGAAAAGAAGGATAAGTACCCTGACCTAGCTATAGAATTGAAAAAACTATGGAACATGAAGGTGACAATTATACCAATTGTAATTGGTGCTTTTGGTACGGTAACAAAAGGATTATTAAAGGGTCTGGAGGATTTGGATGTTGGCAGCCGAGTGGAGACCATCCAAACAACAGCATTATTGAAAACGGCCAGTATACTGAGACAAGTCCTGGAGACTTGAGGAGACTTGCGGTCACTCAATCTCCAGTGAAAAGCCATCAGCTAACGCTGATCTGAAAAACTCTAATGAGTAAATAAATAATAATAATAATTAGCGGTTCCCTTAGATACACTGGACTATTTCTGAAATCAACAAAGTGAGCATTCATAACGTAATGGCCAAGGGATTTCGGTTCATGCATTTGAGCTTAGTTAGGCTGAGAACCTTTCGGCTCAGCACATGGGTTAGTTAGGTGCAACATTGAGGCAGGTGTTAACGCGGGCGCGTGCGGGTGGATGGAGGTGTCACTCAGATGTTACAATAGTCCGAGACGAAACGCGGTGACAGGGTGCGGGTGACGTCACGCACCGGAAGCGTGCGGAGGTTTGTGGGAGATTTGAAGAAAGTTAGAGAGTTGAATACTAGACGCCAAACGAGGTGGATCGACCTTTGGAGCTCGCAGATGCTAGGCGAACTTGCGCCCTATGGGGGCCGCTCGAGATGGGGGCCAAATGAATAGGACGGCATAGAAGATTGTGTCTCTCCTCCTTACGTCGAAACCTTTAACTCAAAGTTAATAAAAAGGTTTTGTACCTGAAAAACAAATCGTTATGTGTTTTCGAATTTCGAGATTCCTATGTTCTTTAGGTGTTCTACGTTATGTATATATGTAATGAACGTCCCATGTAAATTTTGCAAATGGCCGTATTTACCTATGGTACACATTCAGACAAAGGAAATAAAAGACAAGAAAGCTAATGATCATATTTACCCAACCCCTCCGCTCGGGCAGGATATGAGACAAGGTCAATTTTTTAAGCGGAGTTTAGCAGGTTTGAATACAGAGTTTTCCTTCTCTTGGACTAGTTGCCTCACCAAGGCTGAAGAACCTAGTCTGCCCTACTATTTACCCATAGCTGGAGGGAGAATAATTGGATTCATACCTTTACCAAGGGTATTAGTGCTATGTGAAATGCAATCAGTCTTGTCCAGGAATTGAACTCGTATCACCGTGTCCATATCCTGTGACGATAACTATTACACCACGGGCACCTCCAAGAAAGCTAATAATAATGAATAAGACCTTACATCCGAGAGATGACATATACTGAACATCTGTGCCAAGAAATAGAAGGAAAAACAGGACTTGCCAGAAGATGGATGCTTCAGTTCAGAGACTCGAAGAGTTCCTTTTGATAAACTCCCTTTAAATTAACACTTAGTAAACGTTCTATTAAATCCATATATAGTAGTTACAAAATTACTTTTTTGCAATTTACATTCATGAGATTTGAAATTAAAATGTCAGTTTTGTACTGGGAAAATTTCAACTGAAAATCTAACTGCTAATTGTAATCAAGAGATGTATGAATAATTATAATAATATAATCAAGAGATGTATGAATAATTATAATAATATAATCAAGAGATGTATGAATAATTATAATAATATAATCAAGAGATGTATGATTAAAATCTAGGGTTTATCATCATCAAAGAACGTCTAAATGGCGTGTTTATTATGATTATTAATAAAATTTCAATTTACTCTGATATGTTTTTCTGTTTCCTAATATAGAATGATGTAAGAGTATCGTTGATTTTTTTTTTTTCAGTTGATGTGGTGTGATATGATGTTTTATTGTTGCTTGGAGAACATGTTCAGGGAGAACCAGTCCATGTTCAGCAGCTACCCGAAAATGATGGCCCTCTTCAACCGCGTTGCTTCCCACCCAAAGATCGCTCCTTACCTGAAAAGTCGATGCAACACATGCTGGTAAAAGGAACTTCTCAAAGGGAGGTCATATGCCCCTAAACGAGAAAAAATGACGGAAATACGAAGTCTTTCAAATAAATATTTTATCAAGAAATGACCCGTCGAATTCTATTTCTAAAAATAATGTAAAAATTCGAAATAAAGTTTTTGTCCAACTTATTACTTTTTCCTTTTCTTTCTTTCTTTTCGTTGCTTTCGTTCCTTCTTTTTGTTATTTCCTTCTTTGCGGTTTCTTTCTTTCTTTTTTATTTTTTGTTGCTTCTGTTTTCTTTTGTTTATTTTTCTTCTTTCTTTTTTTTTTTTTTGTTGCCTTCTTATATACATGTTCATGCAGGATACATATCGACGCAATGATAAAGACAAACGCAAGAAGACTTCTTTATAAATATATGAGCCTCTCACTTTATTGCAAGGGTTCGAAAAGGGTTACTCAAGGTTTGCGTGTGAGAGGGAGCTGAAAACCGAACAGAAACTGCAATATTTTCACCTCCACTCTTATGGCCGGCAACGTTGTGTCTTTCTTGTTCTCCTGATGCTCAACCGGAGGCCCTGCGGCCCAGCTCTCTACTAAATGATGCCTTTCTTTACTGTATCTTATCAGCTACTTCTCTGGTCCCCAAACTGCATCGGGGTTCCCGAGGGCCCCCTCGGCCGGGTGTGGCTTTCCCTACCACATCTCGTCTAACTCCATCTCCAACTCTGCTGCAACTGCCCGTCGAACTCAACTATCTTGACTTCCGTCTTGACTGAGCTATATCATAGTTCAACGCCTACTCGATTTTTGAAATCGCATGTTTAATCGTCATCAAGCGGAAATAACTGTCATGCAGTTTAGAGGTCACTCTCTTCCGGTGCGTCAGTCTATAAGAGTATCATGGGATTTTTTTGCTTGTCCCATTTTGTTGGCCAATTTCCGCCCACGCGATTTCCTCTCCTTACTGTCATTGGAATGTCTCACTTCCTTCCGGTGCATCACCGTGTATAGAATTTTGGGCCGGGTCGAAGGTCAAAATATTACACTTTCTTTTTTCTTTCTTTTTGATTCTCATTGATTGATTGATTGATTGATCGATTGATTTCTTTTTTCTTTCTTTTGTTTAAAAAACTCCTCATTATTTTCGTCATATCACATGAAATTCCTATTACAAGTTTACACTATTGTAAAATTATATCAGCACACACACTTTCTCTCTCTCTCTCTATATATATATATATATATATATAATGTGTGTGCGTATGTGTGTGTGTGTATGTGTGTGAGCACCATCAAACTAGAAACTAATCAAATTTGATGTAATTAAACATTCAAAATAATTAATGGAATTTGTAATTATGTGGATATTTTTAAAAATGTTCTCCTTGAAGTGGAAATATACTGACCAAACAATTTTTTTTCTAATACAAATTGCTTAATAGCCTCTAAAAAGAAAGAGTCTCAACGATTTTAATATCTAATTGAATTGTAAATCCATGAGTCAAGGAGATAGCTGGAAAAATTTATCAAACAGGAAAAAAAAAAGATTTTTAGAGAATAAAGACAATACAATATAAATACATAGGAAGGGAAGAATTTGCATGTAAAAAAAATGACTAGTTTAATTGACTTGCTGATATTCTCCTGTGGACCCCTTCACTTAGACAAGAAAAGGCAGGACGACCAATTAGAACAACAGTTATACAACAGTTCTTTATGGAGGTACTCGTGGTGTAATGGTTATCGTCGTAGGAAATGGACACAGCGACATGAGTTCAAATCTTTGACGAAGCTGATAGCATTTCACATAGCACTAATACCCTTGGGAAAGGTATGAATCCAATTATTCTTCCTCCAGCTATGGGTAAATAGTAGGACAGACTGGTTTCTTCAGCCTTGGTTTGGCAACTAGTCTAGGAGAAGGAAAACTCTGAATTCAAACCTGTTAAACTCCGCTTGAAAATTGACCTTTTGTCATATCCTGCCAGAGCGGAGGGGCTGGTAAATATGGATATACAACAGCTCTGTGCCGATTCAGGATGTAGCCTGGAAGACTTCCCAGGGGCGATGGACGATAGAGACAAGTGGCGAAAGAGGGTCAGGGAGATCCGTCCTGGCAGTGCAACATGACGATGATGAGTAGTAATACCTAGTAATACTAAGAACCATTAAATTATGTACAAATGAATGAATAGTATTCAACAAAAAATAGTATTAAATCACAATAATTGTAACCGTTCACTATGTGCAAATAAATGGTTCGAACTGACGAAGAAAAGAAGCAGAAGGTACCCCGCAACAACAATTACCGACGCCGACTACGCCGATGACATAGCGATACTGGCAAATACACCTGACCAAGCCGAAACACTACTGCATAGTTTGGAACGAGCAGCGGCAAACATAGGCCTCTATGTTAATGCACACAAAACGGAATATATGTGCTATAATCAAACGGGGGACATCTCCACTCTAGAAGGAACCCCTCTTAAACTAGTAGACAAATTCACTTACCTAGGAAGGAGCGTCGAATCAACCGAAAAGGACATCGAAACGAGGTTAGCGAAAGCATGGACAGCTATCAATATCGATTATTTGGAAATCAGACCTAACCGATAAAATGAAACGCAGTTTCTTCCAGGCAGCGGTCACATCGATACTGCTATATGGGTGCAATACATGGACGCTAACAAAACGGCTGGAGAAGAAGCTAGACGGCGATTACACAAGAATGCTGCGTGCAATCTTAAACAAGTCCTGGCGGCAACACCCCACAAGACACCAACTGTACGGCCACCAACCCCCTATCACGAAAACTATTCAAGTTAGACGAGCCAGACATGCAGGACACTGCTGGAGAAGCAGGGACGAGCTCATAAGTGATGTACTCTTATGGACCCCCACACATGGCCGTGCAAAAGCAGGACGACCAGCACGAACATACACTCAGCAGCTATGTGAGGATACGGGATGTTGTCCTGAAGACCTACCTAGGGCGATGAACGATAGGGAGGAGTGGCGAGAGAGGGTCAGGGATATCCGTGCTACCAGCGTGATATGATGATGATGATGATATAGGGATGCTAGACACTATTTTTTTTGACGAGAAAAGAAAGAAGATGTATTGTTTTTAATGTAGGTGAATGGTTATCTAAAAATACAGGATGGATGAAACCCTGAATTTGAAATAACATTTTTCTAAAAATTTAAACGTAGAAAACAAACAAAAAAAATATTCTGATTTTATACCTCGTGAGCATACAGTTTGTAGTAATTACAAATTTGGCGACGAGTTAATTGAATAATTAAAGGTGCACAAATTTATTATCAAATTCAAAATTAGGGGCGAAAATGATATTGTCAATAGTTTCTTCAACCCAGCAACCCTCAGATGAGAGAAAATGTATATATGCGATACATAGGGTATCTACAGGAAGACCAGCGAAATGCCGTTTCTCGACTTCAAGTCTTTCAGGGTTATGGCTTTGCGTCAGACTGACTGGTGTTGGAGATGCAGAGCAGGAGATAATACGACACTTTGAAAGAAGTGAAGAAAGACTGAAATAATAAGTTACTTTGAGATGACCTGTGTGTGACGTTGCATAAATATTTATCTCTGGACGAGAGTTTATTTTATGCACATATGACGTCGGATTCAGTCTGGCACGTGAACCTCCGCTAAATAAGTCCTAGTCAAAACTCCTATTTCGGGCATATGGTACTGTCAAATAATGTGGGGGGTAAATTGGGGATTGACTCCAATGCAGGCGAGGGAGTTTCCAATTTCACTTTCATATACCCCATCAAGTCCTTCGTTTTCCTAACCCCTCGGATAACGGAAAGCATGGATCCCTAGGTTAAAACAAAATATCATTCACTTTAGTCAAATTTCCAAAATTCCCTTGTAATGTTTTTAAGGCGGTTAAGACATTTAGCGAGAATAAATGAAAGCCACACGAAGCTGAAAAAGATATGTGCAAAAGAAGGTAACTCGATAGATAAACAACATAACGAATAGATTTTAACACAAGGGGGGCATTTAAAAGGTAACAAAGCTTTAATAAACGACGACCAAACAAATAATAATGAGATTTAAGAAACAAACAGTTCCTTTTTTTCTTTTCTCCTTTCCTTTTAAACTATCGGCTTTTTTAAGCCAGCAGGCAGTGTTAAACACAAATGTCTATCTGGACAGTCCTTTTCTTCTTTCTCCTTTTTCTTTCTTTCTTTTTTTTTCTTTCTTTTTACTTTTCTTTCTTTTACTTGAGAAAGTATCTAAGTTCACTCATTCACGTACGGTTGATGAAACAAATCTTTTCAGTCTCTTTCTTTCCTTTTCTTGAGATAAAACGACGCCTCAAGATAATCCATCGAATACTATTTCTAAAAACAATGTAAAAATTAGAAATAAAGAGTGAAGTCGTTTTTGTCCGACTAATACCATTATTATCTTTTTCCTTTTCTTTCTTTCGAGTAACAGCATTTCGCTGGTCTCCCTGTAGATACCCTAACTATTGCATATATACATTTTCACTCATCTGAGACTTGCTGGGTTAAAAAACCTATTAACAATATCAATTCTTTTTTCTAATTTTGAATTTGATAATAGATTTCTGCAGCCTTAACTATTCAATTAATTGCAGTGATGAAGAAGCAACGAGAAATCGAGTACTATGATACATCAAAGAGAGGCAACTTGCTGTCTTTACGATTCTCTGAATTTTGACCTTTTACCAGACTGCCTTCGTCATAGAAATTGGAGAGAACTAAGATAATACAAAACTTTGAGAGATGCGCAGCAAACCGAATATCATATGACACTTTGAAAGTAGGGAAGAAAGCCGAATATAATACCACACTTGTGTAATAACACGCAACTTGAAATCACCATCAAGGAACCGAGAAAAGCCGAGAGCTAAAGATTGAGAAAATAAAAAATAATCTCCATTGATATTGCCTTATGCCAGACTATAGAAAGCAAGGACAGAAATGCCTAAAACTTATACCACAAATTTAGTGTCCTTGTGCATGACTTTAATGACAATAAACTTAATGACTGACAATTTGTGCACGGGGTCTTAGACTGGGTCTCTCCTACGTCTGGGATGGCTGAATATATATAACATGTTGAAAAGAGACTTTTAAAACTACTCGGAAACCCGGAAAAAATTTACGCATGAACCAATCACGAGAATTATAAGTAATAAGACAACAAATTAGGAGCGTTTACCCAAGAAGAACTTGACTCAGTATTGAGAAAAATTAAAAATAGAAAAGTAGCAGGGTTTAATGACCCCCCGCCCCGCCCCGAATTATGGAAGACCAGACAATTCGATGACATACTGCTCCGGCACTGTAATGCCGTATATAATCAAAACCATATAGACAGATGAATGAAGGGATGCATCTACCCCTTTCCTAAAATGGGCGACCTTGGATTAGCCAAGAACTACCGAGTTATAACACTTATATCGATAACGGCCAATGCTCTCCTACACAAACGCCAAGAACCCAAAATTGAGAACATACTAAGGAAGAACAAAAATGTCTCCAGAGGAATAGATCCATAACGTCACAAATTTTGACTATCCATCGAATTCTTGAAGGTGTACGTGCAAAAAACCTACGGCCTACCAAAAGAAACCTTCGCAGCCATAATGATGCTGTATAGAAACACCAAAAGAAAAGTCCATTCTCCGGATGGAGACACTGACTACTTCGGCATTGTAGCAGGTGTACTGCAAGGAGACACATTAGCCCCATACTTCTTTATCATCTGTCTAGACTACGTGCTTAGACTATCTATTGATAAAATGTTGTATACTCATATGACGACACAATAAAGACGAGCGACACTGTTCTTTAGAAAAATATACCTCTCAGTTTATTTGAAAGGGTTGTGTGTGAGAGGGAGTTGAAGACCGAACAGACATGCAACATATTGACCTTCCCAGCTTCTCCGGACATAGCAGTGTGTCTTTCTCGTTCTCCAGGTTTGCTCAACCGGAGGCCTGGGCGCCCAGCTCTTTACTGGGAGCTGTTTTCTCTACAGCATCATTTCTCCAACTCTCTGATATCCAAACTCATTGAATTTCCTGTGCACTGAGTTATATAATAGTTCAACGTCCACTCAATCTCTTTCCATAAATGGCCATCGGAATATGCACTTCCGCCGTCTTCGGAATGGCATGTTTGATCGTCGTCGAGGGGAAATAACTGTCATGCAGTTCACAGGTCACTCTCTTCCGGTGCATCAGTTTGTGACTACCGTGGGATTTTAACCCTGTCCCATATTGTCAGCCAATGGACGGGTCGGAGGTCAATATACAACAAAATTTAAAGAAAACGGTTTCAAGCTAACAAAGGAAAGAATCAGGATCTACCCCGCAAAAAGAATTACGGACGCCGACTACGCCGATGACATAGCACTTCTGGCAAATGCACCCGCCCAAGCCGAAACCCTGCTCCATAGTCTGCAACGCGTCGCTGCTGGCATTGGCTTACATGTCAATGCACACAAGACGGAATACATGTGCTTTAATCAAACTGGTGACATCTCTACACTAAACGGTAGCTCTCTGAAAATAGTTGAAAAGTTCACCGACCTTGGAAGCAGTGTCTCATCAACCAAAAAAGATATCAACACGAATCTAGCAAAGGCAGGGGCAACTTGTGATAGGCTATCGGTCATATGGAATTCAGAAGTGACCGATAAAATTAAAGCAGTGGTCGTATCGGTACAGCTATATGGATGCACTACATGGACGCTAACTAAACGTATGCAGAGAAAGCTTGACTGCAACAACACAAGAATGTTGCAAGCAATATTGAACAAGTCCTGGAAGCAGCAGCTGTACGGCCACCTACAACCTATTACGAAAACTATCAAAATTAGACGAACCAGACATGCGGGACACTACTGGGGAAATAAGGACGAACTCATAAGTGATGTTCTCCTGTGGACCCCTTCACATGGACGAGTTAAGGTAGGACGACCAACTAAAACCTAAATACAGCAGCTCTGTGTCGATACGGGATGTAGCCCTAAAGACCTGCTTGAAGCAATGGATGATAGAGAGGTGTGGCGAGAGAGGGTCAGCTATATCCGCGCTCACAGCACGAAATTATTATTATTATTATTATTTGTATTGTTGCCTGTCTCGAAACTAAATTGTACTTCTCTGAAACTAGTTGACAAGTTCACCTAGCCAGGAAGAAGTGTCTCAGCAATCGAGACGGACATCAACACGCAACAAGCAAAGGCATGGACAACTAACGATAGACTATCAGTCATATGGAAGTCAGACCTGAAATGAAACGCATTTTTTTCAAGCAGCAGTCGTGTCTATAATGCTATATGGATGCACTACATGAACGGTAATCAAACGTATGGAGAAAAGATTTGACGGCAACTACACAAGAAAGCTACAAGTCCTGGAGGCAGCACACCACAAAGCAGCTGCAGCTGTACACCCACTTACCACCCATCACGAAAACTATCCAAGTTAGAAAAATCAGACAAGCAGGACATTGATGGAAAAGTAGGGACGAACTCATAAGTGACGTACTCCTGTTGACCCCTTCACATGGACGATCAAAGGCAGAACGACCAGCTAAAACCTATATACAACTGCTCTGTGCTGATACAAGATGTAGCATTGAAAACCTACCGGGAGCGATGGACGATTGAGACAATAGTTATTGTGGGAACCTTACCCATCTTACTCTAATGGACTCTTCTTGCCGTTATTAGTACAGAGGTTTCGTTACCAGAAGGCCAGATCACTATCAGTGTCATATGAATAGTACGAGACTTCTTACCTTTTCTATGTAACTATCTTTATTTTGTGTAATATAATTTGTTATCTAATATCCGTGTTTGCGTTTTCATTAGTGACCCTTTCCGGGGCCACAACATACTGGCGACGAGGAACTCGAATGAAAAAAAGGGACTCTCCAACAAGCAAAAGGGGTTAATCGCACAACATACTGGCGAAGATACATCGAAACAACAAAGAGATACCCAACTACAAGTTGTTAAAGAATCTACCACAAAGTTCCCACATACAACGAACCGAACGAGATTTTTGTTAAACCACTACAAGGTATCAAATTGTACAAACGAGGGAGTGTGTCAGATAACGGATATCTAAAAAAAAAAATCTGTAAGTAAGATTGTTACGTAATCAAAAAGTGATTTTCATATTTTTCTTTCTTCCCACTACAAGGAGAAAAATTTAATTCAGCACTTACAGTTTGTGTTGTATAAAACACACACACACACACACACACACACACACACACAGAGTAATTATTCTTGATTTCTGGGGATATTTTCTGAAGAAAAAAAAAAAAAACTTCCCCGCTCCAAAAAAAAAAAAAAAATGGAAGACCTTAAAGAAATGTTTGCACAAATGATAAAGTTCCAAATGGAGTCTCAACAACAAACAAAAAAACCCGAAGAAATAATTTTTAAAAACAAGGAAAAGCTCCTTCAACTTCAGAAAGAAAACAAAGACTGAATCTTAAAAAACGAGGAAAAACAACAACATTTTTATTCTTTGCCTTAAATTCTGGAAAACTGGAGTTTTCTGTTTATTTTTAAGTTTTTGCTGTTTTTTGATTCCAAATCTGTTTATAAAGTTATATATATATATATATATATATATATATATATATATATATATATATATATATAATTTTTCGTTCAATATTGGGGAATAGAACAACTTGGATTTACATAAGGAATCTAATTATAATCTTTGAATTATAATTTTATGAATGTCTGTACCTCCGGTCGTTTTGCAAAGTCTCTGCTATTTGGGGTCAGATTTTTGTCTAGTTCCTTTATTTAATGGCACGTCAATCTTAGTGGGAAATTCAATGCAAAAGTCATGCTTATAGAAGAAAAGCAGTGGTAGAATTAAATCCATAACTTGAAGGATAAGGGTTATACATTTTTCCTAAGGATATTTGTCCGGAAGTGAACGCAAGAGTGTAAACGGTCCGATTTTAACCAGTTTTTTTTTTATAATTAGTTACCACTATCCATGAAAATAAAATAAAATCTATCCCGGAAAAATATTTGTGATTTTGCTGTCCAATCATCCTATAACAAGCTAGTGTTATATATTGACCCTCGACCGAGCCGTCAATCAAGAAATGCACCTGTGTAAATAAGCGAAAGAACAGTGGAAGCAGGTGATCGTTAGAAAATAATATAACCCGGTGCCCGGGCGGTTCGAGTCAGTTGGAGAGAAGAGGCCAAAGTGAGAACCAGCTGCAGATTGAGGGCCTTGGGACCTTAGAGACCCCCGGTTGAGCAACCCAAGCCAAGATTCGAAAGAAGTGCTGCTATGGTCGAGAAGGGAACTTGGGTCAATATAGCAGTCCGTTCCTGTCTCCACTCATTTTTCACATACAACAAACATCACCTTTTCGAAAATAAAGTCTGAGAGATTTATATTTTTTATAAAGAAGTGTGTTCGTTTGTTATTGGATTCGTCATTATCAGTTGATTATGTTCCCATGTATATTTGTACACGTGTAGTATACTATACAACACCAGTAAATATCCATCTTTTCATTAAGTAATTTTTATGGTCAAGGGGAGGTTCAAATGATGACACGTCACAGAAGTAAGTGATAAGAAATATATAGAAGGAAAATAGTACATACACAAACAATAGCTGGAAGAAACCCATCCTCAGCTTAACTATCAGGAATATTACCGCTCTTGGTAACGGCTAACTGAAAATCAACAGACAGAACCGAGACTGCAACTGAGACCGAGACTGAGACCCAGACTATGCAGAATAGAGCTCAGTCGGTATATGTCACATGAGGACGAGCCCATCTATAGGTACACCCCAACAGTAATGTTCTGGCATTTTGGTTCTATTTTAAACAGACTTTCAAATTTGCTAGTATAATCCCTGAAAATGTTTCCAAGTGGATTTGATTGAGATTATATATATGTTCTCCAAAAATGAAAGTAATTTTTGCTCCAATAAGAATTTATAAAATATTCCCACAATTTAAAAAAACTCTTCTCAACACAAATTGATAAATTAAAAAAATCGAAATAAGATATACATGAAAATTAAATAAAATAAAATTACAAAAAATAACTCAGACAGCTAGGGCTGCAGGATACACCAACCCCATCCCAGCAGATGGGTAAGACTCCCCAATGATATGAAACCGAACAATCTGATCTTAAGGCTTCAATCATTCTAGGGCTTTGCGAAATGCGTGGTAACCCTTCATTGTCATCGCTTCCAGGTCTTATCTGTAAGTCAAAAATAACACTTTTTCATTTAAGCTGCTTACTTATGCAAAATAAATTGTTTGAAATAGAACTGTTTTTACATTTACGTTTGACGCTAAGCTGAATTGTTTGAAATATAATTGTTTTAACTCTTAACTTTATGTTAACAAAAGAAACTGTACGTATGCTAAACTGAATTATTTGAAATAGAACTGTGTGTAAATGAATGAGTGATGTTTAATTGAATTGTTAGCAATGCATAGTCTTTCTTGAAAGTATTAATCTGTGTACACACAAAAGATTTATCGTAAATATAATTGCTCGTATTGGATAGAAAATATTTAACTGTGTGAATAAAATGCGCACAGTCTTATTTAAAAATGTAATCTACTAAATGTGTTTAAAAAGTATGTATTTAATATATCTGTATAAAGAGGATTTGGCATTAAATAACCTACAATGGTTGATATGCCATAAAATCCAACCAAACCAAATCATATATATTTAATATATATGTATAAAGAGGATTTGGCATTAAATAACCTGCAATGGTTGATATGCCATAAAACCCAACCAAACCAAATCATATATATTTAATATATATGTATAAAGAGGATTTGGTATTAAATAACCTACAATGGTTGATATGCCATAAAACCCAACCAAACCAAATCATATATATTTGATATATATGTATAAAGAGGATTTGGCATTAAATAACTTACAATGGTTGATATGCCATAAAACCCAACCAAACCAAATCATATATATACTTAATATATATGTATAAAAAAGGGTATGGCATTGAATAACTTACAATGGTTGATATGCCATAAAACCCAACCAAACCAAATCATATATATTTAATATATATGTATAAAAAAGGGTTTGGCATTAAATAACTTACAATGGTTGATATGCCATAAAACCCAACCAAACCAAATCATATATATATTTAATATGTATGTATAAAAAAGGGTTTGGCATTAAATAACTTACAATGGTTGATATGCCATAAAACCCAACCAAACCAAATCATATATATTTAATATATATGTATAAAAAAGGGTTTGGCATTAAATAACTTACAATGGTTGATATGCCATAAAGCCAAACCAATCAAATCATATATATTCAATATATATATATAAAGAGAATTTGTCATTAAACAACCTACAATGCTTGATATGCCATAAAACCCAACCAACCAAATCATATATATTTAATATATATGTATAAAGACGATTTGGCATTAAATAACCCATAGTAGTTCTGTTGCCATAAAACCAAACCAAACCTGACAAAGTATAAATAAAAAAATCTTTATTTATTTATCTATTTCATTTATTCATCTAGTTTTTTATATAATCTTATTAAACTTGTTGCTGGCTTTCTTTTATTCATTTATTTATTTATATCCCCTCATTAAATATGCAATAGGTCCACAGCATAGACTGATGACAGTATTTGATTTCTCCTCGATCCTCAACAGCGACGAATCTATCAGTGAAATCTACGGCTCAGACCAGGAAAGTTTCCGTGTGAATAATGAAGAATTCCCTAATGTTAAATGTAACGAAATCGCATTTAGATATCTTCTCGATGGTCATAAGACAGTTAAGAGCAGCATCTGTACTCGTTCACTTGTCATTTTCCCCCAGTCCTAATTTTTGTGTTTCTTTTCAGACAAAAAGCAATCACTATCACTGACATAGATCCTTATCTCTGAACCAAAATATCTCCCCACCCAAACATGAAATTTGTTTGATTTAGTTCTATGGCACATCAGCCATTGTATGTTATTCAATGCAAAATCTGTTTTTATACATAAAACAGTTCTATTTCAAATAATTCAGTTTAGCATACGTACAGTTTTTTGTTTACACACAGTTAAATATCAAAACAGTTCTATTTTTTAAAAAAATCAGTTGACCATAAGTAAACCGTTTAGTTCTGTTTAAAGCTTAGATAGGATCCTATTAGGTGCTACCGCTCCGGGACAGAGTTCACCAAGGAACTATGGCAATAAAAGAGTATATTGCATAACCCCAAAATTCAGTATTCTAGGAGCCACACTATCAGATTGTTTTGTGTAATGTCCATGACACTCGTTGGAGGAGTCTTACCCCGCTGCAGAGATGGAGTTGGTGTATTCCACTGCGCCAACCTACTTTGCAAACCCATCAGGAAATGTCCAGCAAATAATCTTGTAGAGCTTTGCTATTTCATGGCTCATTTTAAACAGATTTTCTAAATTTGTTAGCGTTATCTCTAAAAAGCTTTCAAATTTTACTGGAGAAACTTCATTTGATGTTTTGTTGTGTTCTGGTTAGTGAACACAAGTAGTAGTGATAATAAGACAAACCACGATATATGAGGAAAAATAGTTATATTTACAGGAAAGAGTATTTACATGAGAGAGACTGTTAGTAATAAGAACATAGGATTAGTGATAGAGTAATGATATACTTCAACAATAGGAACGGCTCTTCTGGTCTGACACGTAGACTTATTCCCAGACTGATCTCCGCTACTGCCATCAATGGCAGATGGAACAGCTCCTTATGGGGAAAGGGTTGGTGATACCCAACATGTTTTAATCCCCATTATGAAAATAAAAATCAATTCAATAAAACATTATGTGATGGTAAAGTATCGGTAATATTCACAGAAAGTAACCACAAAAAGCCAATCAAATAAAAAGTAACAGGTCATTATTTTCAAATCTTTAAAAGACAACTAATAATTCCACAAATAGAATATTAAAACGAATATTTATTTCTTTGAGTTATTCATTCACACATTCATCTAATTAATTGATTGGTATTTTAACAAGTGAAAATTAAATAAATTTAAGAATAGTTAACTTATATGAACGGTGGCTTCAGAATAAAATTTATCTAAAAAGATAGAATATGTACAAAAAAGTTGAAATAGATGCAGAAGAAGTATGTTAAAAAGATATGAAATTTGTACAAAAATGAAAATATATATGCAAACATGCTAAAATATATGAGGAAAAAGATTAGATATATATTTAAAAGATAAAATATATATTAAAAATATTTGCATATATATATATATATATATATATATATATTATTTAAGTAGTTATCTTTAAGTTAATTAGTTAACCTTTTGCATTATTAACGCATATGAAAGTTTGTATCAGATTAAAATTATATATATATATACATATATATATGGATATATACATGATGAGTTCTGATACAACGAAACAGATCTGTCTGTGGATGACTATAGAGATATATACTCCCCTACCCTCGAAAGATTGAGTTCTCTGACGAAGAAGTAATCATGTTGCCATTAGCGTTTATTGCAAGCCTCTTCATAAATGAATTGAGGTCTCAGTAGCCGTTGAACGGATGTATGTAAACAATAGTAATTGTGATTCATAACCGTTTAAAATTTACATCGCAGCTAATGGCTACTCGTGGCTGAAGGGCTAGAGACTTGGCTTGGCGTTTGAGTAAACCGGGTTTCGATCCTAGCTACGGGAAGATAATGTTTAGCCACACTGATGAATTCTAATAGAACAAAACAGATATGTCTGTGGATGACTATATATATATATATATATATATATATGATAGAATATATATAGAAAAAGCTGAAATACGGTGGGCGAGCTGGATCACGGGCACTTTTGTCATCTTTGTGTACCTATGGACCCGGCGGTCCAGATTAAGCCAAAATCAGACATACGTGCCTAGACCCAGCTTTGGGTCCAAGACCAGCTAGGCTCATCAGACCCACATTGAACTAAATCGGCTGATAAACAGCATAGTCCAACAGGGCTCTACCATTGCTTCGTGCCCGACCTTCCCCTCCCCTGTATTCCCACTATAATCGACTTTCCCATCATTGACCTTGCGTCAAGTCCTATCTGTTGGGAGATAGTGACAAATATCCCCCTCCAAAAAAATAATGTCTGGTTATAACTCTAATTATATTTCGGTAGTAAGGAACCAGTTCTTAACGCTAGGAAGTGTTATGTATGTGGTTTCCAGACTTTTTTGTATAGGCATTTAAAATTGTCGTAGATTCTTGAAAATTCCTTATGTTATTGCTATACATCTTATGAGATGACTGACCAATTTTTATGATTTCAGCTTCAAATCAACAGCTACAGCAGCAATTGGAATACACCCTATAAAAACCTGATTGTCACAGCTGCTGAATTTCAAAAATGCAATCTGACACTTTAGAAGAACGATATGCAGTAAAATTCTGTTTTAAACTTGGAAAAAATGCCACAAAAATGTATGGAATGCTTCAGACTGCTTTTGGAGCATCTTCCAGGAATCGAGCATCAGTTTTGAGTAGCATAAGAGGTTCAAGGAAGGCATGGAGTTTATGAGTGAGAGGTGTGGGAAGAGTAAAGAGTCAATAGACCCGATTTTATTGGCCAAAGGGTTAGGGTTAGGGTTACTATGTTGAGGTTTTAAGGGAGTTGAGGAAGAGATTCCGTCGGAAGAGGCCAGCACTCTTCAAATCGGGTCAGTGGCATTTCCAGCGGGACAATGCATCAGTCCACAACTCCAACCTTGTCACAGACTATTTGACCAAGATAGGCATCAAGACAGTTCTTCAGCCTCCCTATAGCCCAGACCTTACTCCCAGTGACTTTTGGTTATTTCCGCAGCTTAGTGGCTGTCGTTATGAGACAATTGAGGATATGAAAGAGGCGTTGACGAAGGTTATTGACACGCTCACACAAGAGGGCGTCCATGGGGCCTTTCAGAATTTGTTGGAATGGTGCGACAAGTGCATGGCAGCTGGAGGAGATTACTTCGAAGGGGACTAGACTTTCATGTATATACTATCAATAAAAGTTCCCATACGAAAAAAAAAGTCTGTAACCTTATTTCATGATACCCGTACCTTTAAAACCCTTATTTTGATGTTGAGTGGAACTGTGCCCTTGTATTACTTATGCTGTCCCCTATATAGGTCTGGTAAATATTTAGTGTACTGAACTTGATGAATTTCTCAAAAAAAACTACTGTTCAAAAGCTCAGAGGCTGTCGTTATGAGACAATTGAGGAGATGGAAGAAGGGGACCAGAGTTTCATGTGTGTACTATCAATAAAATGCCCATACGAAAAAAGTCTGGAAACTTATTTAATGATCCTTGTATATATAAAGAGAAAAAAATTTAGAAAAGTCATAAAATATATGTAAAAAATGATGAAATATATATAAAAATACAAAATGTATATAAAAACATGATTTTAAAATGACTGTTTATTTCTTTTGAGTCATTCATTCACACATTTATTTAATGAATTGATTCGTATTTTAACTTGTGAAAATTCGTTAAAATTAAGAATATTAACGTCTATGAACGTTTGCATCAGATTAAAATTTATATAAAAAAGATAGAATATAAAAAATAATGGTGAAATATATGCAATAAGAGAAAGTATGTATAAAAAAGATGAAAATTTGTATTAAAAAAGAACATATATATATATATATATATATGCTAAAAGATGAAATATGTATTTAAAAAATAAAATATATACAATAAAATTATATATATATATATATATATATATAATATACAAAAATGATAAATATCTAAAAAAAGATAAACTATATATAATGTCATGTTGTCCACCACTGAGAGAAGAGAAATAAGGAATTACTACTATCCCTCTGTGTTTGAATTAATAGGCCGCCAAAGACTGACCGTTAAAAGAGAAATAAAGAATGTTGGTCAACTTCGGCCGGCCGGTCGGAGAAAGTAAAGAATGTGGGTCAGGCTCTCTGTACTCCGTAACCTTCCTCGGGTGAAAGAGATCGTAGTCCGAACGGATCGCCGACAGAATGAAAGCCAACAGATGTTTGCATTCCGTGACCGCAGGGAAGAAGAAAGAGGCTAGATGATTGGATAGAATCATAAAGCGGAAATAGTATCCCTTTTCGTCAAGCGGAAATAGAGAATAAGAAAATCAGTTTTGAAGAGAGATGTCGCCGTGAACAGATGGGTTGAATCTCGTGCCAAGACTCCGGATGAAGAAAGCGGAAAGAATCTTGGATAAGAAGGTCCTATGCCTTCAAGCCAGAGCTATATAGATATATATAAAATTCCGCCAGCCCGTAAAAGAGAAAATACTCTCCGAAGGAACCCATCAAAAAGATAAGTAAACATTAAGACTGTTTCTCCCTACACACTTCTTAAGCATTGCAATTTCTCTCTCTCTCTCTCTCTCAATTTAAAGAAAGAAGAAAGAAAAGGAAAAAAGGGAGAAATACATTTATAGTTATGTATTATCCGCTGATAATATAGCCGACACTTTGAATATGTGTGTCCGCGTGTATATTAAAAAGATTGTTATATTTTAATGTCCACACAGTTGAAGTTTGTTCATTGTGTTGTCTTCTGTCAAGTTGTCTTTTTCATGGTTGTTTTCAGCTTCTTTCGCCTTATATTATTCTCGCCTAAATTGTCCTATTCTTTCCTTTAGAAATATTATACGGGAAACCGGAGTAGTCGAGTACTATAGTTAATATTATTATATCAAAACCTAGAGGCTCATATCTTCCATTATTCTAGGGGTAGCAAGAGCTAGTGGCCTGGTGGGTGAGTGTGTAATATGAAATTTGGAAACCCCTTGCCAGCAGCGGTCAGTCTAGCCCCAAATTAACCCCCACATAATATGCCAGTTCCTATATGCCCGAGAAAGGACTCTGAACAAGGACTTATTCTACGAGGGATCAAGTGCCAGACCGCCCCGTCTTCACACCTGCAAAAAATAAATTCCCTTCTTGGGATTTCAATAATTTTGCTGTCATAATAAAAAGATTCAATACAGATAAAAATACATAAAAGAAGAATAAATATATAAGAATGAAGATGAACATCCATTGTAGTCTTTCCTATTGTCGCGTGGTGTCCCACTGAGACGATAGAAATAAGATTACTACTATCCTCGTGTTTGAATTGGCAAGCCATCAGAGAATGACCGTTAAGACATGAAAGAATGTGGGTCAATCCCAAAGTAACAAGCCCAGGTCAGAATGGAAAAACAGATGTTTGTACTTGGTGTCCTGATGGATAAAGAATTGGATACGGGGTGACATCTAGTAGCCCTAAGGGGTCGCCTGACACGGGAAGGAAGAAGGTAGAAGCCAAATGATTGGCTGGGACCCTAAAACGTTAGTGGCACCTTCTTCCCGTCAGCGAAAAAAGGAAAATAAGAAAGTTAGTTGTTGGACAGGGTTCGTGGTGGACGGAACTAAAGCCAAGAACTCCGGGTAAAAGAAGACGAAGAAAAAACAGCTCGGACAAGAAGGAGCCATTTCTTCAAGCCAGTACTAAAAATAGCATAAAGTCTATTAGCCCGTAAAAGAAGAAAGATTGTTCCCACGTGGTCTAAGTTGTTATTTGTGGCGTCTACTAAGAATTTGTTATTTGATGTTTCTTTTTCAGCTTCTATTCGCCTTATGATATGCTCGCTTAAAATTGTCCTATAAACTCCTTTAAATTCTTATATGGGGAACCGGAATTGCCGACTACTACAATTAATATTATTACGTCTAAACCTAGAGGCTCATATCTTCCATTGTTCTAGGGGTAGCAAGAGCTAGTGGCCTGGTGGGTGGGTGTATAGTGTGAAATTTAGGAACCCCTTGCCAGCGGCGGTCAGTCTAGCCATAAAATAATCCCCCACATAATATGCCAGTTCTTATATGCCCGAGAAAAAAACTCTGAACGAGGACTTATTCTACAAAGGAACAAGTGCCAGTCTGCCCCGTCTCCACACGTGCGAAATTAAAGTCCCGTTTTGGGATTTTAAAGAATTTGCCGTCACACTATTGATTGATATGGCGTATATATATATAATTCTTTTAATACCCCGTCCGGTGACAAAAGCTACCAGGAGTGGCAGTACCGCTTTGAGCTCCTGAAACTCTGTTATCACCACTGGTTCGCGGCTGATGAGGGCTGGGTATCGCTCGTGCTTTCACACGTTGTATGATGAATATATCTATATCTATATAAATGATAAGATATATATAGAAAAAGATAATATATATATGATGAATCTATATATATATATATATATAAGTTATATATAGAAAACGATAAAATACATATAAAAAAGAAAAATACTTATAAAAATCATAAAATATGTAAAAAATGAAGTAATATATAAAAAAGATAAAAGATATATAAAAATGATAGAATATATGTAAAAAGGTTAAAATGTATATTAAAAAGATGACATATATATAAAAAGAAAAAATATATAAAAAGATGAACAAATATAAAAAGAAAAATAAAGATGTTAGATTGTATATAGAAAAAGATTAAATATATAAAGTAGAAAAAACATATGTAGAAATGCCAAAAAATATGTGGAAAAAATAAAAAATAAATATAAAATGAATAAAAAATATATAAAAAAAGATAAAATGTCTATAAAAAGGGATATATATATATATATATATATATATATATATATATATATATAGTAGAAAATTTGAATGCCGACGTAGAAAAAATCTACGTTTTTTTTACCTTGTCTTAATACTGGGCCATTAGTCTAATAAGTAGAGTGATCGTCAATGGTCTGGAAGACTTGGGTTCGATTCCCAGTTAAGTCATACCAAAGCTTCGAAAAATGCTGCTTGATTCCGCCTTGCTCAGCACTCAGCATTTTATGGTATGGATCAAGGGTAAAGTGGAGCAATCAAGGGAATTGAGTCGCGCCCTCCCCTACACTACGGTGTAGTAGCTATTGAAAAGGGAGCCTTCGGGTTACCATTGACTAATGTCGCCAACTTTACTTTCTTATTTTTCATTACGAAGTTACTAACCAAAGAACATTTGGACGAAAACTATATTTTATTGATTATAAGACTGCTAGAAAGGGTAAAATTAGTTGTGTAAATTTCTGAGACGAAGCTTGGTGATTTTTATCATAAAGTGTTTTCTGACTATTGTCTTCATCGTTATTGTTATTTCCTCAACGTTTCGGCCGATATGTCCTCCAGCTTTCTTTAGGTGTTTGTCGAACTCAGGAACCTTCATGGAACTTCGAACTACGTCCTTTATTGAATCCACGGGGGTCGCCTGTTCTGATTTCGTTAGCCATAACCTGGTACATAACCGAGTACAATTCCTGAATTGTTACTCGACTGCAGACAGGATTGAACCTGCAACCTCAAGATAATTGTCTTCTTAGAAACTTAGGGAACCAATGCCTATAACCGTTACGCCATAAAATTAGCATAAAAAGCAAATGACTGAGTAATATTAAACTAAATTGTAACTTATCTTCCAACAAGCCAATTTTCTTACGTCTACCAACATTAAGTATTAATAGCCTTTGATTAAGTAATTAATTGGGATTATTTAATAAAGATCTGGCAAGTTTCTCCATTAAAAATGACCATATTTATCACGTGTTTTATATTTACATCATTTTTTACTGATCCTCTTAACATCCCACTAAATAAACTAATTCAATGTCAATGTACTTCGCGTGTAAAGCTACTTCCATGATTGTAATATCTTTTTTGAAGGGTCCCTGCGTAGAACCTACATATACCTTTTTAACATTTTTACAAACGTTACTCTCGATAGATTCACTAACATATACCTCCAACTTCTACACTATACACTAAAATTGACATTTCCCCTTGAAGGGGCAATTAGTTTTATTTGTACAACTGTGTTTAGGCGTCTCAGTACGTTGATTATTCCTAAGTTTTTTAATGTTACTTTTACTAATTAAATTTGCTGCTCTATGCATAATACGGTAACTTAATTTAACCGTATTCCAATCAGATATTTTGCGTAAACTATTCAACGGAGGACAGTTTTTCTTTTATGATTTAAGGAATTCCTTCCCAGTCTTATTAGCTACCACCATATTATATGATAGCGTAAACAATTAATTTTTCCTATCTCAATTATTCTTATTCGTATAAAATTCAATAAAACAGATTTAAATTAAATATGATTTGGTCCAACCTTTCTTTGGTTACAATCGTCTTGATGAAAACTCTCAGTGGGGAATATATATATATTGTCATCCACTGACAGACTGTTTCCTTGTATAATAGCATTTCAGTTTGGCTAGATGCTTTAAACTGACTCCAAATATATCACATCTCTCATTTAAGGAGTTAGTCTATATTTCACTTGCAGTGGCCAGTATTTTTTACTTGTATAGTTTGTGAGATCGGCGGCCAGTGGCTACACAGCTGCTGTTTTGTAGAGTGCTGCTTTCTGGATTTGTTCAAAAGGGCATGTAGCATGTGTAGATCCCATCAAGCTTTTTTTCCAATCATTTGGGTTAAGACTATATAATGCAACGATACGGTAGTACTGATACAGCTACTGCGAGTAAGTATCCCCACTTTATTTTATCAGAGATATGTTTTTCCATTAAAATATATTCTCACTTTTTGCCACATGTCATAATTCAAATTGTGTTCCTTTTCAGTAGCTACTACACCGAAGTGTGAAGGAGGACGCTACATCTTTTTCTTAAACTGCTCCACTTTACCCTTCATCTCTACCCGAAAATTTTTGAGAGTTATGCAAGGAGGCATCAAATACCATTTTTGAATCTTTGGTATGACTCGACCTGGAATTGAACCTTGGTTTCTCAAACGAATACTCAAACGATTCTGCCGAATACTTTCCCTTTTAAAGTCCAGCTATCCCTAATGATTTTATTCAGGCTTTGTGGGTTGATTTTAATCCATTCATTAGAAATTAATCATCGATTTAGTCATTGCCAATGGTGCCTTTCTTTACAATGAAGTTCTTCCCTATCTTCGTTTGACAGGGAAAAATATCTTGATAATAATTTCCACGTTGAGGAGGTGCCTGTGGTGTAATGGTTATCGTCGTAGGAATTGGACACGACGATACGAGTTCAAATTCTGGACGAGACTGATTGCATTTCACATAGCACTAATACCCTTGGGAAAGGTATGAATCCCATTATTCTCCCTCCAGCTATGGGTAAATAGTAGGACAGACTAGGTTCTTCAGCCTTGGTGAGGCAACTAGTCTAGGAGAAGGAAAACTCTGAATTCAAACCTGTTAAACTCCGCTTAAAAATCGACCTTGTGTCGTATCCTGCCGGAGCGGAGGGGTTGGTAAATAGCATAATTTCCACGTTGACTTTTCTCGAGAAACGATTCAGATCTTACCTTCCTATGATACAACACTCCATTAATTTTTATCAAAGATTTGGAGAGAATTCACAGAATGCTATCTATAGTTAATTTTGCATGCATGGATTACTTGTTTTTTTGTAGAATTGAAGGCGTACGTGGTGTATTTAATAAGTTTCCATACTTTTTGTACATGATTTAAAATTGTCTTAGACACTTGAACATTCGCTATGTTATTGCTATACATCTTATAAGATGACTGACCAATTTTTATTATTTCAGCTTCAAATGAACTGCTACAGCAGCAATTAGAATACACCCTACTAAAGCCTGATTATCACAGCTGGTGAATTTCAAAAATGAAAACTGGACGTGAGGGCACTTTAGAAGATGGATATGCAACAGAATTTTGTTTTAAACTTGGAAAAAATGCCTGAGAGACGTATGGAATACTTCACACTGCTTTTGGGACATCTTCCATAAATCGAGCATCAGTTTTTGATCGGCATAAGAGATTTAAGAATGGCAGGGAGTCTATTAGGGATGATATGTGGGAGGAGTAGGGAAGTCAATACACCAAAGTTGATTGGCCAAAAGGTTAGGGTTAGGGTTACTACGTTGAGGTTTTAAGGGGGTTCAGGAAGAGATTACGTCGGAAAAAATCAACACTCTTCAAATCAGGTCAGTGGCATTTCCAGCAGTACAATGCACCAGTCCACAACTTAATCCTTGTCACAGACTATTTGACCAAGATGGACATCAAGACAGTTCTTTACCCTCTCTATAGTCCAGACCTTGCTCCCTGTGACTTTTGCTTATTCCCGAGGCTGTCGTTATGAGACAATTGAGGAGATAAAAGAGGCTGTGATGAAGGTCATTGACACGCTAACAAAAGAAGACTTCCATGGGGCCTTCCAGAAATTGTTGGAACGGTACAGAAGTGGATTGTAGCCGGAGGAGATTACTTCGAAGGGGACTAGGGTTTCGTGTGTGTATTATCACTAAAAGTGCCAATACAAAAAAAATCTGGAAACCTATCCAATGATCCTCGTACATTATTATGGTAAAGATTAAAGTGATGAATTTTGGAGATTTTTCTGAGAAATGACACTTCAAAACTTATTGCTATTCATGGTAAATTTTGACTAAAATGTGGATGTTTCGTTCATTAGTGTTTCTTGTTGAAGTCCAGACGTAAATTACAATGAAAAATTTCGAATATTTCTTGAAAAATAGGGTTTTACAACACATTTGACTCCTAACATTTTCAGTGTCAATTTTGGCTTTAATTTGGATATTTAGATTTTTCGTGGCACTATTAATATTTGAAGCGTTAGTTACATCATCATCATGTCGCGCCGCCTGCGCGGATATCCCTGACCGTCTCTCGCCATTTCTCCCTATCATTCATCGCCTCCAGCAGGTCTTCAGGGTTGCATCCCGTGTCCTCACATAGCTGCTGTATGTAAGTTCGTGCTGGTCGTCCCACTCTTGCACATCCATGTGTGGGGGTCCACAGGAGTACATCGCTTATGAGCTCGTCCTTGCTTCTCCAGCAGTGTCCTGGGTGTCTGGTTCGTCGAACTTGTATAGTTTTTGTGATGGGGGGCAAGTGTCCGTATAGTTGGAGTCTCGTGGGGTGTTGTCGCCAGGACTTGTTTAATACTGCTCTCAACATTCTTGTATAATTTCCGTCCAGCCTCCTCTCCAGCCGCTTCGTAAGCGTCCATGTGGTGCATCCATATAGCAGTATCGACACAACCGCTGCCTGGAAGAAACTGCGTTTTTCTTAAAACTATATTTGTATATAAACACCGAGGGATAACACTTACATCCATAGCAGCCAAAATCTACAATGCCCTACTACGAAACCGCATAGAACCCAAAATAGACAACATCCTTAGGAAAAACCAAAATGGCTTCCGGAGAAATAGATCCACAACCTCACAAATACTGACCATCCGTAGAATCCTGGAAGGCGTTCGGGCAAAAAACTTACAGGCGACATTACTATTTGTCGACTTTACCAAGGCTTTCGATTCCATACACAGAGGGAAGATGGAGCGTTAGTTACAATGGCTACAATTAAAGTGGGGGAATTCGAAGTTCTGTCAAAGAAACTGATGTGGACTCTAATTTAGGACCATGAAAAGATAACTCGGAACACAGTAAAATTTTAAGGATATATTGAAGTAGCAAGATATAGACAAAAGTGGAAGCGAATATTCAGTCTCTACGACCGGCTGACCATTCATTGAAACGACGTGAGTATTTGGCTCTCGATTAATACAGGAGTTGAAAGAGTCCATAAATGGGTTGGTAACGGCCCTATAAAAGAAACGAGACTTCAAAACGTAATTGAGTTTGTGTTATTCATAGTAAATTTTGACAAAATTATGGATGTTGGGGTCATTTATGTTTCTTGTTGGCTTCCGTCTTTAGATTACAAAAGCAGCGATCAATTCCAAAGATCTTTTGGGGGAGCCTGGTTTCACCAACATTAGTTACTACTATTTCTCGTTTATTTTGTCTAAATTATTTATGTTGAGATTATCATTTCTTGGGGAATGTTTTGTCGAACAAAATTACACTAATTAAAGGAGCGAAATTCTAATATTTGTTGGGGTTTCTTGGTTTCACCCCCCCCTGAATTAGGGATATTCCTTGTAAATTTTGACTAAGGTTTGAATGTTGAGATTATTGGTGTTTCTCGTAGAATTCAATACCAAAATTCAAAGATTTCTTGGAGAAATGAGACTTCAAAACCACCTGAACTTATGATTTCAAAATCTGAGATTATTTTTTATGAAGAGATTCTTTGTGTCACCATTAAAATTCGAGGTGTAGATGACAATCGTTCCGAATAAAGTGGCAAAAATTGATGCCTTTCTCTGAGAAACAAGAATTCAAAACATCCTTGCTATTTGATAAATTCTTGAATCCTTAGATAATTTTTGTTCCTTATAGAATTTGGAGAGTAGATTACAATGGCGCTGATTCTGGATACGAATTCAAAGATGTGTTCAAAAAATGAGGCTTTGTTGATCCGGTTGTTTTGGTGTTCTTCTTAGAAATGTTTATAATTTTAGGATTATTGTTGTTTCTTATAGAATTGTTAATAAGTTTGACATCTTCTGTCATTCATCTTCCTAATTCTAGATTCTATTTTATGGCAATTTTCTTGGGTCGTCAATTTTATGACAGCAAAGAAGAGCTTAAACCTGAAATATGTATGGATAAGTATTTTCATTTTAGATATGGATTCACCTTTTAATCCTGGGGAAATTCTGCTTCTACATACTATATTATAAATGATATCGCAGAAGTTTGAACCAAACCATAATAGGGATACTAAGTGACTTTATAGGTATTTAGTCTTCTTTGTTACTATTTAGTGTCGCTTATATATATATATATATATATAGGTGCTTGTGGTGTAACAGATATTGTCGTACGATATAAACCCGGTGACTCGAGCTCAAATTCTTGATGAAGCTGAGGAGGGCGTTACTCATTTCCCTGGATTACTTCACTTTCTACCCTTGATACATGCCTTTTATTGCTGAGAGGTAGCACGTACCATTCTTAATGTCTTTCGTATGACGCGACCCGGGATTGAAGCTAGGTCTCCAGGACCATTAGCGAAAATCTACCCACTAGGTCAATGAGCCGGTTAGACGCCTCTATTGTTAAAGAAGTTTAATTTTATTCTTAAAAAACAAAATAAGATGATAAACACAAAACAAGATGAATTACTTAATGCTGCCGCCATTTTTTTTTTAACTATTCGAACAACACACCTTTGAAACCATTTGCATGCCTTCAAAATAAATTCTTCTGGCATTTAATTTCATTCTCCTTAATAGCTGTTTTACGCAAACCAATATTTCCATTAAAAGTTTTGTTTTCGAAAGCCTCTAATATAGCGCAATCAAGGGACTAGGTCTGGGTTTGATTGAGCCTATAAAGTACTCCAGTTATTTCAGATTTTTTTTTTTTTTTGCCTTGGTTTCGACGTTAAGGTAATCATAGATTCTTTGTTGTTTCTTTTCTTGATCACTCATATTGGGTTGAATTTTTATGAAAAGTTGCTCGATTTTGTTTGGTTTTATGACATATCCACAATTGTCCGTTATTTAATGCCAAATCTATCTATCTATCTATCTATCTATCACGAACCGAATAGACGACGGATATAGAAGGGATTTCAACATGAATGAAATGCACGCGGAACCACCAATCCCGTGTGATACGCAACATGAAGAAACAGTTGCTATGTCCAATGTAATCTCTGCTTTTAGTTGATTATATATATATATATATATATATATATATATATATATTTCTTCTAAATACCCTGTCCGGGTTGGCGGCTGATGAGGGCAGGGTATCGCACATGCTTTTACACGTTGTATGATGAAATATATATATATATATATATATATATATATATATATATATATATATATATATATATAAACAGTTCTATTTCAAACAATTTAGTTGAGCATAAGTACACTGCTTAGACCTACCCGCTGCTTTGACTTCGGGCTACAGTGCACCTTGGAGCTATGGCAATTAGGATGTACTCTACATTCCTCAAAGACTTATCATCAGATTGTTTAGTGTCATATCGCAGACACTTTTTTGTGGTTGTGTTACCCCTTGGATTCGATGCCACGGCCCCAGCCCACTGCTCCGAAAGTTGCTTGAATATTAGACCAAATAAAGAATTGAACTAATCAGACAAAAAAAAAAAAACTATTAAAACTATTCTGTATTGTGTTTCTACACCCTATATATGTATATATATATATAGTGTCTGTGTGTGGGTTGGATTCTTTACATTTACATATCGGTATTTGGGGTTATTTAATGACGAAACCATCCTTTTTGGAAATTAGTAAAAGTATTTAACCCGTACCTGTAATAATAATGGGTCGATGTCTTTCCCAAAGGTCTCCTTATATATATATATATATATATATATAGTACAATTTAATGGAGACTTAAATTCGTTTAAGTCGTCATAATAAATTTATTTCGGCAGTGAATATTACTATACACTCCGTCTTGTCAGATGACTATCACACACACACACACACACACAAAAGCACACACATCTTTATATATATATATATATATATATATATATATATATATATATATATATATATATAAACTGTTTAGTGTCATATCCCAGTCACTTGTTTGTGGGTGTATTACCCCTTGGATGCGATGCCACGGCCCCAGCCCACTGCTCCGAAAGTTGATTGAATAACAGAGCAAATAAAAAATTGAACTAATCAGACTAAAAAAACAAACTATTAAAACTATTCTGTATTGTTTTTCTACACCCTATATATATATATATATATATAGTCTGTGTGTGTGGGTTGGATTCTTTACATTTACATATCAATATTTGGGGTTATTTAATGCCGAAACCATCCATTTTGGAAATTAGTAAAAGTATTTAATTCGCTAAAGTCGTCATAATAAATTTATTTCGGCAGAGAATATTACTATACTCTCAACCACGTCAGATGACTATGACACACACACACACACACACATCTTTATATATATATATATATATATATATATATATATATATATATATATATATAAAGCTGTTTAGTGTCATATCCCAGTCACTTGTTAACTCGGTGAAGTCGTCATAATGAATTTATTCCGGCAGAGAATATTACTATACTCTCAACCACGTCAAATGACTATCACACACACACACACACACACACACACACACACACACACACACACACACATCTTTATATATATATATATATATATATATTCATAAAGCTGTTTAGTGTCATATCCCAGTCACTTGTTTTTGGGTGTCTTACCCCTTGGATGCAATGCCACGGCCTCAGCCCACTCCTCCGAAAGTTGCTTGAATAATAGAGCAAATAAAGAACTGAACTAATCAGACTAAAAAAAATATTACAATTATTCTGTCTTTTGTTTCTACACCCTATATATATATATATATATATATATATATATATATATATATATATATATATATATATATATATATATATATATATATATATATATATATATATATATATATATATATATATATATATATATATATATATATATATATATATATATATATATATATATATATATATATATATATATATATATATATATATATATATATATATATATATATAAAGTGTGTGTGTGGTTTGGATGCTTTACTTAAGCACATATCGATATTTGGGGTTATTTAATGCCGAAACCATCCATTTTGGAAATTAGTAAAAGTATTTAACCCGTACCTGTAATAATAATGGGTCGATGTCTTTCCCAAAGGTCTCCTCATATATATGTATATATATATATATATATATATATATATAGTACAATTTAATGGAGACTTAAATTCGTGTTCGCCAATGGCCCGGGAGACCTGGGTTCAATCCCAGGTCGCGTCATACCAAAGACTCAAAAAAATTGTACTTGATGCCTCCTTGCTTAACACTCAACATTATAAGGTACGGATCAAGGGTAAAGTAGAGCAATCCAGGGAAGGAGTAGCGCCCTCCCCTACACCTTGGTGTAGTAGCTATCGAAAAGGGAGCCTTCGGGTTACCCTCGACTATGGTCGCCAACTTTACTTTTTACTTAAATTCGTTTAAGTCGTCATAATAAATCTATTTCGGCAGTGAATATTACTATACACTCCATCTTCTCAGATGACTATCACACACACACACACAAACACACACATCTTTATATATATATATATATATATATATATATATATATATATATATATATATATAAAGCTGTTTAGTGTCATATCCCAGTCACTTGTTTGTGGGTGTATTACCCCTTGGATGCGATGCCACGGCCCCAGCCCACTGCTCGGAAAGTTGATTGAATAATAGAGCAAATAAAAAATTGAACTAATCAGACTAAAAGAAACCTATTAAAATTCTTCTGTATTTTGTTTCTATCCAATATATATATATATATATATATATATATATATATATATATATATATAGTCTGTGTGTGTGGGTTGGATGCTCTACTTAAGCAAATATCGATATTCGGAGTTATTTAATGCCGAAACCATCCTTTTTAGAAATTAGTAAACGTATTTAACCCGTACCTGTGATAATAATGGGTCGATGTCTTTCCCAAAGGTCTCCTCATATATATATATATATATATATATATATATAAAGTACAATTTAATGGAGACTCAAACTCGGTTAAGTCGTCATAATAAATTTATTTCGGCAGAGAATATTACTATACTCCTCGTCTAGTCCGATGACTATCACACACACACACACAGAGAGAGCTTTATATATATATATATATATATATATATATATATATATAAAGCTGTGTGTGTATATAATTTATGAATAATTAGAGTTGAAGAATAAGAATCATGATAAAATAAAAGAGAATTTAGAATTAAGAGGCCCCGAGATGAGGTGTCCTAAGCGAAATGATAGTTTAAAAGCTGAACACACTCTGTGAGTTAGATAGAGTTAACAGGTAAGTCCAACAGTGGTATCGCCTACTGGACTTCACCGTTCGTGCGTATAAATAAAGTAAAGTTGTCTCCCTTAGTCGATGGTGACAAGAAGGCTCCCCTTTCAATAGCTACTACACCGAGGTGTAAGGAAAGGCGCTGCTCCTTTCGCTGGATTGCTCCAATTTACCCTTGATACCTACCTTATATTGCTGACTTTAATCAAAGAGGTATCAAGTACCACTTTTGATGTCTTTGGTATGACACGACCTTGGATTGAACCCAGGTCTCCCAGACCATTGGCGAACACTTTAGCCGACTGAAAATAAACAAGGAGAAAAACTAATTCAATACTTGAAGAACAAATCTTTTTAAAAAAATCTTTTCTAATCATCCAGCCCTTGATGACGTGGTTTAAAAGAAGTAGAAAAAAGGGAAAATTGATTTTTTGTAGAAAAAAGCTACTAAATAAATAAAAACAGATGCCAGAAGCGTGCGTCTGTAATATTCACCTTTGTATCTCAAGCAGGTAATTTTCGTTTGAAACTGCTGAAACATCGTCGAGAGAATGTTAGGTCTGATTAATTAACTAGATAATTATCATTCAGTAGCCACACTCCTGCAGTTGGTAAAGTACAACTAAAATTAACCGCCATCAAGTGAGGAATATTGAATACGGTGACCTTGAATAGGTTAGCGCCAACCTATTCATTGGCGTTAACAACTTGATTACCGCAACAGTATAAATTCCGGTTAGGTCTGTCTTTGGGCGTCAGAGAAGACTTGCAGTCACTCGAACCACAACGCTCCGTTCTCTTTGGTAGTCAACAACCAGAAAGCAAAGTCACCATGCCTAACTACACTCTCCATTACTTCAATGGCCGCGGCCGTGCTGAGATTCTCCGTATGATGATGGCCATGGCTGGCGTCAAATACATGGACAAGAGATATGAATTCTCTGACTGGGATCGTTGCAGGAATGGTAAGGAATTAGTCTGCTGCATTTTCTTTAATTGTTCTTATTCTTATTGAATTTGCAGGAATGGTAAGAGATTTTTTATGCTGGTTTTCATTAGTTCTTATTTGATGCTGTGTGCATCGGCCTTTTTAGTTTTCTGGAACTTTGAGAGTTGGCCTTTCAAAATTATTAAACATCAAAGCACCCCCCCACAAAAAAAATTGTGGACGGTAAAAACCTGACCATCTTTTATTATTGCGACAGATTTTTATGAAATTTTAATAGACATAGGAAGTGATTACTTTATTTGAAAATCATTGTCAATGTTCCCTTACTTGTAACAAGCAAATTGATTTTCCCACATATATTGCAGTGGCTAACTTGCTAGATTGTGATTAGGTAGTAAGCGAGTTCAAGCTATGGTCGTGCCATTACGTTCTCTTTCACTCTAATACACTTTCAAAATTGATGAACCTCTAATCAATCAATGTATGGATTTAATAATAAAACGACTGTTGTTCTACGAAGATGGTTTTAGCATCAAATAACCCAAGAGGGTAGGTGTTCCATTAAAAAAAGTAACCAAATCAATCGAAATTAGAATATCAAATGTTGAACAAAAAAATCTAAGAAAAGTCCCCTAGGTGTTGTAGCTAACGTAGCGGACTGTGACATCGTAGAAAATGAGTTCAAAATCCAGCCGTGACTGGGATTCGAACTCGCTTACTAATACGCTATATATATATATATATATATATATATATATATATATATATACGAGGTACATATGATAAGTTTCCAGACTTTTTTCGCATGGTCACATTTATTGATAGTACACACATGAAACACTACTCACCTTCGAAGTAATTTCCTCCGCCGGCAATGCATTTGTTCTACCGTTCCAACAAGTTCTGGAAGGCCCCATGGAAGTCTTCTTGTGTGAGCGTATCAATGCCCATCGTTACAGCCTCATTCATCTCCTCAATTGTCTCATAAGTACTGCCTGTGAGCTTGGGGAATAACCAAAAGTCACAGAGAGCAAGGTCTGGACTATAGGGAGGCTGAGAAACTGTCTTGATACTATTTACCAACCCCTCCGCTCGGCCAGGATATGACACAAGGTCAATTTTTAAGCGGAGTTTAACAGGTTTGAAGTCAGAGTTTTCCTTCTCCTAGACTAGTTGCATAACCAAGGCTGAAGAACCTAGTCTGTCCTACTATTTACCCATAGCTGGAGGGAGAATAATTGGATTCATACCTTCCCCAAGGGTATTAGTACTATGTGAAATGCAATCAGTCACGTCCAGGATTTGAACTCGTGTCGCCGTGTCCATTTCCGACGACGATAACGACTATACCACGGACACCTCCAAACTGTCTTGATGCCCATCTTGGACAAATAGTCTTTGACAAGGACGGAGTTGTTGACTGGTCCTGGTGTAAATGCCACTGACCCGATTTTAAGAGTGCTGGCCTCTTCCGACGGAATCTCTTCCTGAACCCCCTTAAAACTTCAACATAGTAACCCTAACCTTAAGCCTTTGGCCAATCAACTCTGGTGTATTGACTTCCTTACTCCTTCCACACCTCTCATCATCCCTCACAGACTCCCTGCCTTCCTTGAATCTCTTATGCCACTCAAAAACTGATGCTCGATTCATACAAGATGGTCCAAACAGTCTGAAGCATTCCATACGTTTCTGTTGCATTTCTTCTAAGTTTTAAATAGACTTTTTTTGCATATCCTTATTCTAAAGTGTCAGATTGAATTTTTGAAATTCACCAGCTGTGACAATCAGGCTTTAGTAGGATGTATTCCAATTGCTGCTGTAGCTGTTCATTTAAAGCTGAAATCATAAAAATTGGTCAGTAATCTCATAACATATATAGCAATAACATAGTGAATTTTCAAGAGTCTAGGACAATTTTAAATGCCCATACGAAAAAAGTCTGGAAAATTATAGTATTCACCTCATATATATATATATATATATATAGAGAGAGAGAGAGAGACAGTTTAAGAGATGGAGAGAGAGTTTTTGACCTTGATCCTTTATTTAATGATATATCGACATTCGAGTGTTATTTAGCGAGTCATATTAATACACTGCGTAAAAGTATGGACATCTTTATCCCTCCACTGATGGTTCAAAAAGTACCTCTACTGTTCATCTACAAAGACTTGACTTTAAATAACCCAGCAGGTTTAATATACCATTAAACAAAGCAATAAAATAAGATTAGGGAAATGCCTTCCGAGTTTTCCACACCAGTTTTAACTGGTGGTCTTTCACTGGAGTCTGAGTGACAAGAAGTCACGTCAGATCTCCAAGACTCTCCTGTATTCTCGCCGACCTTAAATATTCGGTCGCCCACAGGAGTCGTAATTCTTCCTCTCGTTTCCAATTCATCAAATCACTTCTCCAAGCTTTTGAGCACAATTCCAAGGGCATTAATAACAATTATTATCTCTTATATTATGATTTTACTCATTTGAGACTTTTTCACACAAGCGTTAGTGAATGGTTTTTTTTACTGGAGTCTGAGTGACAGCAAGTCTCCTAGATTTCCAGTACTCTTCTTAGTATTCTGTCCAATCTCAATAATGCTGTAGTTTAGATGGTCTCCATTCGTCCTCTTATCTTTAAGTCCTGCAGCTCATATACCAATCCTTTGGTCACTGTACCGGGCACTCTAACAACAATTGGTATCACCGTCACTTTCATTTTCCATAGCTTATTCAGATTTCTGGCAAGGTCTATATACTTATCTCTCTTCATGCTTTACTTCAGTTTTAACCAATTGTCAACCGGAACAGCAAGGTGCGCTATTCGGCAATTTCTCTTTTATTCCCTTACCTAGGAAGTAGCGTCTCATCAAACGAAAAGGACATCGACACGCAGCTAACGAAGGCATGGACAGCTATCAATAGGCTAAAGATCATATAGAAATCGGACCTAACCGATGAAATGAAACGTAGTTTCTTCCAGGCGGCGGTCATATCAATACTACTATGTAGATGCACTACTTCGACGCTAAGTAAACGGCTGAAGAAGAAGCTAGACGGCAATTTAACAAGAATGCTGCGAGCAATATAGAACAAGTCCTGGAGGCAACACCCCACAAGACACCAACTATACGGCCATCTGCCTCCCATCACGAAAACTATCTAAGCTAGACGAACCAGACATGCAGGGCACTGCTGGAGAAGCAGGGGCGAGCTCATAAGTGATGTACTCCTATGGACCCCCACATATAGCCACGCAAAAGCAGGACGACCAGCACAAACATACATACAGCAGCTATGTGAGGATACGGGATGTAGCCCTGAAGACCTGCCAGAGGCGATGAACGATAGGGAAAAGTCGCGAGAGAGGGTCAGGGATATTCGAGCTAGTGGCACGACAAGATGATGATGATGATTTTTGTGGACTATCACAAGGTCTGGTCGTCTGGCCGAGTTTATATGATCCGTTTGTATCTCATAATTCCAAAAGTGATTTCTTAGTCGGTTTTTGAGTTGTGAATATACCATTTGTTCTTATGGTCAAATCTAAACTTCTTGCACAATTCTCAGTGGATGACATTCTCCACCCAATCGTGTCTAGACTTATACTCTCTTTGCACTAATTTACTGAATTCATTTATTTCTTGAAAGTTTTTCACACCAGCATTTGCTAAGGGTTTGTCACTGGAGTCAAGTTTTACTCAGGTCTCCTGAAATTTTTTCAATATTCTGGCCAATCTTAACAATGCTGTAGATTAGATAGTCTCGATTCGTCGTCTGATTTCCAAATTTTCTATTACCCTTTTCAAGATTTTAGGTACCAATCCATGACCGCTAATTACAATTGGTATCACAGTTACTTTCATGTTACACAACTTTTTAGTTCTCTCTCCAAGTCTATGCGCTTGTCTCCCTTTACTTTTGCCCAAGAAGCTGGGCGGGTGCCGTAGAATACACTGACTGCATCTCTGCAGAGGAGTAATACCTCCCTCTTACGAGTGTCCTGGATATGACACTAAACAATCTGGTAGTGAGGTTCCAGTAATGCTGGAGTTTTGGGAAATGTGAAAAAGCCATTCATTGCCATAGCACCCAGACTTCTATCGTTTTCTGGAAACTAAATGTTAATGAGATTAGAAAGTTGTTCGCTATCTATCTTTTTAAATCATTATTATTGTTGCCTTGTTTTATCGTCAATAGTCTCCATACCTACTTACCGTATATGAGATGAGGGTAATTGTTTTTGTCTCTGGATCCTATGTCCATAACTTGAGCGACTCCAATCGACTTTTTATATCAACCTAGATTCGCAACTTTAGTTCTCGAATTGAGAGACATTGTGTCAGGCTTATCTGCGTTTACAAGAATCTAAGGTTTCATCTCGGAATATTGACTAGAAAACATATAATTGCTCGCAGAACCCCCCAAAAAACTGACTTCGGCATTAAGTAATAAAAAGGAACTCCCATTCCATACACCAACCAACCAACCAACCAACCTTTGCTATGTCGGCTGGGGCTGTAAAATACACTGGATGCACCTCTGCGGAATAGAAAGTCCCCTTCAACGAGTTTCCTTTATATGACACAAACAATCTGATGGTGAGTTTCCAGTAATGTTGCAGCTTTGTAAAATGCGAACAAGCCCTTCATGGTCATAGCTCCCAGGTCCACACTGGCTTGGAATGGTAGCAACTAATAAGGTCCTACCTATGTGCCAAATAAAACAAAACTCTGTTCTTATGCTAAACTGAATCACTTGAAATAGAACTGTATTGATATTGAAACTGCGTATTTATGCTAAACTGAACTGCTTGAAATATTACTGTTGTTTTTTCATGTAACCGGCGTACTTATTCTTAACTGAATTGTTTCAAATAGGACTGTTTTTTGCATTGAAACTGTGCTTAAACTAAACTGAATTCTTTGAAATAGAACTCTTTTGACATTTAACTGTGTGTAAACAAAATCTGTACTTATACTAAACTGAAATGTATGAATGAGAACTGTTTGACTAGACTGAATTGTTTGAAATAGAACTGTTTATTTGTATAAAAATGAATTTGGCATTAAATACCCAACAAAGGTTGATATGCCAAAAAACTACCAACCAACCAACCAACCTAAATTCTGTCAGTGGATATGAAAGCAAAGATTATTCTGCTTGAAAGGAAATGTAGATCACCAACAGAAGCATCTTGCCTTGTCGATCCCCAGCAACATATCTTAAATTATTTTGCCAGATGCTATTACTTGTCAGAGTCAAATTTTGCGTTGATGTACTGCTATTTATCAAGGGTTATCTCCCTTAGTATTTTGTCTTTCTGACTTAGATCAGCTTAGTCAAAAGCTTAGGTTAGTGTAAGAATTATTGCACTATTTATCGATAATCTTTCTGATTTCTGGAGATGAGCTTTTAATACTTACTTTATTTTTCATATTGGGTATTGTCTTTACGGAGATCGTTTTAGTCACAACTGTAACATGCCCATGATACGGATATGTGAAACGTACATAGAATGTTCATAACATATATACCTAGAACATAAGGAATCTCGAAACAGGAAAAACACTTACGACTTCTTACTTCAGGTACGAAACTTTTTATTACCTTTGTGTTTAAAGGTTTTTCGACATCAAGAGAGAGGCACAATCTTTCTATGCTGACTTTTCCATCTGCTCCGAACCACGTGCGGCACCCACCTCAAGCGAAAGTCAACCTTTTCTTCTGACGCTAGAACTCGACTCTCTGACTTTCCTCAAATCTCCCAAAATCCTCCACGCGCGCTTCTGGTGCATGACGTCATTCACATCCCTGGACATATTTTCTATCTGGGATTTTTATTTTGACATCTCTGAATGACACATCCTCCCCGCGCACGCGCGTAAACACCTACGCTGATGTTGCACCTAACTAACCCATGCACTAAGCGAAAGGTTCTCTGCCTAACTAAACCGAAGGACAAAAAGTCCGCAATAAATAAAAATTAATTCACTGAGTTTTCTACACCTCTGAACTACAGATAATAAGAATTAGAGCCTCGCATTCAGATGCAGTTGAGTATCATGGTAACTATAATATAACATTATAAACAAAAAAGCCCTGGGTTATCGAAAATCTAGAAGCTAAAAGAAAGATGAGAGAGTTGAATTTACTCCTCACTGCGCCTTGGTAAATTGATGTAATTATCTAACACTCCGGGACACGGTCAGCAAATGTTGATGTCGGGTCAGACCTGAAGTGTCACTCACCCGAACCAATAAGATATGTGATCTGATAATTCTGACCTTTTTTATCGCCAGGTGGATACGTGAAGATGAGACTCTCGGGAGAATTACGAACAAAGATTATTCTATGTATATATATATATATATATATATATACATGATGATCTTTGTTCCTAATTCTTGGATCGTAGTGGAGGTGCCCGTGGTGTAATGGTTATCGTCGTAGGAAATGGACGAGGCGACACGAGTTCATATTCTGGACGAGACTGATTGCATTTCTCATAGCACTAATACCCTTGGGAAAGGTATGAATCCAATTATTCTCCTCCCCTCCCAGCTATGGGTAAATAGTAGGGCAGACTAGGAAAACTCTGAATTCAAAGCTGTTAAACTCCGCTTAAAAATTGACCTTGTGTCATATCCTGCCCAAGCGGAGGGTTTGGTATATATATATATATATATATATATATATATATATATATCATCATATCGCACTGGTAGCACGGATATCCCTGACCCTCTCTCGCCACTCCTCCCTATCGTTCATCGCCCTAGGTAGGTCTTCAGGTCAACATCCCGTATCCTCACATAGCTGCTGAATGTATGTTCGTGCTGGTCGTCCTGCTTTTGCACGGCCATGTGTGGGGGTCCATAAGAGTACATCTCTTATGAGGTCGTCCCTGCTTCTCCAGCAGTGTCCTGCATGTCTGGTTCGTCTAACTTGAATAGTTTTCGTGATAGGGGCAGGTGGCCGTACAGTTGGTGTCTTGTGGGGTGTTGCCGCCAGGACTTGTTTAAGATTGCACGTAGCATTCTTGTGTAATTGCCGTCTAGCTTCTTCTCCAGCCGTTTTGTTAGCGTCCATGTAGTGCAGCCATATAGCAGTATCGATGTGATCGCTGCCTGGAAGAAACTGCGTTTCATTTTATCGGTTAGGTCTGATTTCCATATAATCGATAGCCTATTGATAGCTGTCCACGCTTTCGCTATATATATATATATATATATATATAATTCAACGATATAGACGTTTTTGGCTGAATATTTTGTATTAATCCTTTCAAGTTACCGAATGGATACTAAAATATCTGGCCAGAATTGGCTAATAAACTTTCCGTAATTAATTGGTTCCCGAGTATTTTCAGACCCTTCATGGGCAATCATCAGTGGGTGTGCATATTGCAAAAGTGATATAAGCTTTGCAAATACATTATAACTTTAGTGACAGCTGCTATTAATAGAACGAACTTTTTGAAAACGAATGCTACAACTTTACACCAGTATAAACGATGAACACTCAATTCTTATAAAGTTGAAATCTGTTTGCAAAGCTTGTATCGCTTTTGCAATATACACCCCTAAGATGATGGCCCAAGATGGTTCTGGAAGTACTCGGGAACAAATTAATGACGAGCGGTTAATTAGCCAATAACGGCCGGTTATTATAACATCCATACGGCAATTTGAAAGGATTAATAGCAAAATATGTAGACAAAAGGGTGTGTATTGTTTAATAAAATACGTTTTAATGAGGAAATGCTGTCCAAATGCCCAAATACACACACACAGACGCGCACACACACACACACACACAGATATATATATATATATATATATATATATATATATATATATATATATATATCAATCTTTACGTGTAAGAGTATTTACCCAAACACTTTGGCACAGACGGGTTCATTGCTTTGTTTGTTTAATAGCAAATCAATCTTCGTAGGCTATTTTCTGCCGAAACCATTGACTTGGCAGAACAGTATCTAGGGGTATGATGGAGGTTATACCTTCCCCAAGGTCATTAGGCCTCAAGTGAACATCATTAGTTGATAGAAATTCGGAATCTTTTACTACAATGATGCCACCCAGAACTTTACCAGCTTCACAACCGGAACTTTCCCAGCTCCAGTCAGAATATGATACAAGATCAGTTTTTTTTTAGTGGAGTACTGTTGGTTTGAAACCAGAGTTTTCCTTCTCCTTTACTTGTTCCTGTAACAAAACTTAAAAGCCCTGATTGCTTTACCAAGAGGAAGGACAGAAACCCAACGGACTTTAGTGGATGGTGGAATGCAAACAGCCCTGTCCAGGATTTGGATTCTTACCTCTGGCTCGTTTTTTACGACAGTCACCTTTATGCCACGCACAAGGTATATGTAAATGGTTATCATTGAGTTACATAGCCAGATACAGCAATGTGCGAAATGGACATCGAATGTTAGTAACATATATACATCATGTTCATATAGAAAACTCAGAACATAGGAATCTCGCGATTCGAAAACACGTAACGACTTCTTTGTTCAGGTACGAAACCTTTTTATTACTTTTGAGTTAAAGGTTTCGACATAAGGAGAGAGACACAATCTTTTTATGCTGGCTTCTTCATCTGGCCCCTATCTCGTGTGGCACCCATGGCGCGCCAATTCGTCTCGCCTCAGCGAGCCCCAAAAGTTGAACTTCCTCTTTCGGCGTCATGTTTCAACTCTCTTAACTTTCTTCGAAATCCCCCAAATCCTCCGTGCGCTTCCGATGCGTGACGTCATCCGCACTTTGTTACCCGTTTCATCATCTGAGGCTTTTGTGACATCTCTGAGTGACATGTCTGCTCTGTGCGCGCGCACGCGTTACCACCTGCATCAAGGTTGCACCTAACTAACCCACATGCTGAGCTGAAAGGTTCTCAGCCTAACTAAACCCAAAGGCATGAACCGAAATCACTCGGCTATTATATTACAATTGTATTATATCGTATTTATAATTCTCTTTGATAAAGATTAATAAATTCGTAAAGATAATTGTTTATAATAAATTTGAATAAATATACATTATTTCTCTCTGATAAAGATAAATATTTCTTTTATTTTTCAGATTTCCCCTGTAATTACCTCCCCTGTTTGCAAATGGACGACGGTAACATGATGCCTGAGACCATGGCCATTTGCAGATATTTGGCTCGTGAACACGGTAAGTCATGCAGTAAGATTTATATTTTCTTGTTTCCCAAAATCGCAATGTTTCATTGAGCATCAATAAAAGACTGGAATATTAGATAATTTCATAAAATATTCCAACCATTTCATATTTTTTTAGTTTGTTACGAAGCCATATTACAGCGCCCACTGAGAATCGTACTGTCTTACGATGTTCTACTTCCCTTTGCTCACAAACAATCACCCTACAATTTTATCAAATTAACTTAATGTTTCAGTTGCTTCAAAATCGAAATTTTAAAACATATTTTTCAATTAGCTATAATTTAAGTATATTTTTAAATAAACATTGGTTTAGATTGTGAAATATGAAAAAAGCATTTCTTTCATGAATGGATATATACATAAGTGGGATTAGGATTCAATCATATTGGTGAGTTTATATCACAAAAGCTGCATATATATGTTTTAAATCTTTGATAGTTTTCAAATAAGCTGTGTGTTCAGGGTATCCCATTAGAAAGAATTCAATGATGAGGCTCTACTCCCAGAAGAAAGAGTCGTCCATTTGTGACTAATATACACCGGTCTTCATTGAGTCGGAGTGGAAGTACCTGTTTTTGGCCAAAAACAATTTTGAAAATTATTAGTCTGAGATAGGACTACTTTAAACTCTATATTTCTTATAGAGAGACAATTGAAAATATGTAACTGTTAAAATTATTTGTATTTGATAGGAATACTTGAAACCATATGTGAAAATTATCTTTCTTATATAGAAACAATTGAAAACATGTAACTGTTCAAATTATTTGTATTTGATAGGAATACTTGAAACCATATGTGAAAATTATCTTTATTATATAGAAACAGTTGAATCAATGTAACTATGTTCAAATTATTTGAATTTAAATGGAAGACTTGAAACCATATAACCGGGTACAAACTATATTTCGAATAATTACTTGCGTAATACTTTTTTGGAAAATATTATTTGTTGATTGAAGCCATATAATTGATAAAATGAAAAGACTGACTTCGGCATTTAATAGGCCAGCAAGGATTTATTAGAAGTAAAACCAACCAACCAAGTAAACAAGTATATAGAGAGACTGAGAAATATTGAACTTTCTAAGATAATATGAAAATTTATCAAATGAATTCATTGGAGGTGAATGAAAAGATGGGCACAAAAAATGTATTATTGTTTCTAGACATGTAGTGTTACAGATATTAATTACATTTTTTGTAGGTTTCTATCCCAAGACTCCGATGGACATCTTCAGATGTGACTACATCTGTGACTGTTTCTATGAAATCATGCACGATTACATGAGGTACTACCACTGGAAGAACGGAAACTTCAGGGTGAGTCAGTTGTTTCAAATTCAGAAAAGAATTAACGAAGCGTCTCTCTCTCTCTCTCTCTCTCTCTCTCTCTCTCTCTCTCTCTCTCTCTTTGTATATATATATATATATATATATTCCTCAAGTTGTGTTTAACAGAACTGAATTCAAGATTTTCATTCTCCTAAACTGGTTGCTATACCAAGGTTAAAGATCCTAGTCAACCCTACTAATTACCCTCAGTCAGAAGGAGAATCATTGGATTATAAGTGGATAAAGGTATAAATTCAAATATTCTCGCTCCAGCTATATATATATATATATATATATATATATATCGAGGGTATTCAGACCCATTTAAGGGAAAATTGACCCGATGAACAATTCCTAAAACTTATCTGGATTATGCCAAACGAATCCATAGTAGTGTACAGCCACTTATTTCCCATCTTAAAACTATCCAAGTAAGACAAATGAGACACGTGGGACACACCTGAAGAAACAAAAACGAACTCATATGTGACGTTCATTTATAGACGCCTACACTTGGATGCACCAGTGTTGTCTGACCAGCAAGAACTTATTTACATTAGCACTTCGCAGACTCAGGAGGACCTGCCTAGAGCGATTGAATGTTAGGGAAGGATGGAGAAAGAGAGAGAGAGAGAGAGAGAGAGAGAGTGAGAGAGGGAGAGTCAGGGAAATCAATGCTGTCAGGGAGACTTGATGATGGTGATATATCACAGTGTTATAAATCACATGCACACACACATATATATATATATAGCTCGTAAATAAGTAAAATCAGAGCAATCTCCTAAAGCGAAGCTATTAAGATTTTATGCTATTTTACTATAGTTTCAAATTATATATATATATATATATATATATATATATGACTATCATACAATGAAATCAAATATCTCTATGCCTTAATAAGAGAAAATTTTAACAACACTGATTTGAAATCAGTATATGAACATAAACTTGTTCATATATATATATATATATATATATATATATATATATATATATATATTGTCATCCACAGATAGACTGTTTCGTTCTATCAGAACTCTTCAGTGTGGCTTGACACGTAGGACGCTCGAAGCCGGGATCGAAACCCATCCAACTTTACGTTAGACTAAATCTCAGATCTCTTGGCCGACAATTGTCCCATGAGAGAAAAAAAGTTAAGACTTTAAAATGAAAAGGTTTACCTGGGGATTTGTATATTCGTTTATTCATTAAGATCTAGCAGAGTGACAGTGTGATTGGATGTGAGAATTATCGTCTTTGTTGATTAAAATTGAAAATTACTCGGAATCTCATTTCATCAAATATATATACGAAAATTACATGAAAATATCTTGAAACACTATAAACTGAATTTCTTCAAAAGATATCCCCTTTGGCTTGAACCTCGACATCAAGACGACTTCGGAATCTCCGGCAGGATCGTTGATTAAATTGATAAATGCTACTGTAATCCTGAAGGGTAGTTCTCTTTTGGTATTACTCAGAGAGTTGGTGGTCTTGCGCTCAAACGTGCCCCACACATACCTATCAAGGAGATTGCATTTTGGGGAGTGAAGCGACCAGATGTTCGGGGTAATATACATATTGACCAACCCTTCCGCTGGGTTAGGATATGAAACAGGGTCATTTTTAAAGCGGAGTTTAACAGGTTTGATTTCAGAGTTTTCCTTCTCCTAGACTAGGTTCTTCTAGGTCTCCTAGACTAGGTTGATTTCAGAGTTTTCTGTTGATTTCAGAGTTTAACAGGTTTGATTTCAGAGTTTTCCTTCTCCTAGACTAGGTTCTTCTAGGTCTCTTAGACTAGGTTGATTTCAGAGTTTTCCTTCTCCTAGATTAGGTTCTTCAGCCTTGCTGATGCAACGCATCAGCAAGGCTGAAGAACCTAGTCTGCCTACTATTTACCCATAGTTGGAGGGAGAATAATTGGATTCATATCTTTCCTAAGAGTATCAGTGCTATGGGAAATGCAATCAGTCTCGTCCAGGATTTGAACTCGTGTCATCCTGTCCATTTCCTACGACGATAACCATTACATAACATTACGATAACCATTACACCACGGGGTAATATGGTCGTCGAAATTTTATTACAGCAAGACTGTTAATATGGTCATAGCACAGGCTGTTTTTTATGGTAAAAACTCCTTTTAAAAAACGTAGATTCTTCCACGAGTCACTCTCTCGATCTAGGTGGGTGCTATTTCTTCTATGCACTTGATTTACGTTTTCTTCCTGCTTCTGAGACCCTGTGAGATTATGAATGGAGGTGTAACGTCATTATCACTTGTTACCACCTCAGACATCATGATTTGGGTTGGACCTTTGGTTTTAATAAATATGATTATGAATCTTTTCATATACTGACAACTAAATCTTCTAAAATCTTCATATTCGTGTTTTCGCAAGTGAATATCAAACGGTATGGGATGTTGTTTCAATGTTTTAGAGGTGGACCCCCACATCATAAGTGATGTACTCCTATGGACCCCCACATATGGCCGAGCAAAAGCAGGACGTCCAACTCGAACATACATACAGCAGCTATGTGAGGATACGGGATGTAGTCTTGAAGACCTGCCAAAGGCTATGGACAATAGGGAGAAAGGCCGAGAGAGGGCCAGGGATATTTGTGCTGCCGGCGCTACATGATGATTAAGATGACGATGACTTGTTTCTTCAGAGATAATAACCAGTTGACTCTAGTTTGCTGTACAGTAGACAAAACCTTAAAAAATAAAACATATATGCGAAATTGATAATTTAAAATGGCGATAGTTAACTCATCCTACCCAATATATATATATATATATATATATATATATATATATATATAACAATATATATATATATATATATATATGCATGTATAAATATAAATTTTTTATTTGATGCATGAGAGAAAAAAGTTAATACTTCAAAATGAAAAGGTATATCTGTGGATATGTTTTTACGTCATTTACTTTTCTTGAGCACGTATTTCTGACGCTTGACGTCATCTTCAGGAAGTAAATAGTTTACATATTTTCGGGTGTATATATGTGTGTGAATAAATATACATTCAAAAGAAATATTAAATATTAAGAAGGTCCCCAATGATTCTGAGTTTTTCAACTATTCTCAGTGATGTCTCAATTCAAAAATTATATTAAATTGTAAAAAGTATTTCGTTCTTTTTTCATTGAGATATAGTCAAGGGACTGTGTGATAGGATGCGAGAATTAGTTAATTAAAATTGAAAATTACTCTGACGTCTCATTTTATCAAATATATTAACGAAAATTACTCGAAAATATCTTGAAAAACGATAGACTGAATTTCTTCAAAGATATCCCCATGATATTTAAATGAAAAGATATTTCGTTTTTTCATTAAGATGTAGCAAAGGGACAGTGTGATAAACTAATCAAATAAATAAAAAAGTTAAATTACCGTGATTATAACTGACAGAAGAAATTTAAAAAATTAAAATAAAACGGAAATTCAATAAAACGAGGAGGTAACTCCTTAATCCCGTCCCCCTCCACCCCACGTGTTTATTCTGTTTTTAGTTAATTATCCATTGGATCTGAAGAAGTCCTGTATAATTTTTTTTTCTTCATGTTTTTGGTTCACACCAGAAACTGAAAATACAGGATGGAAACAAATCTATAATCCTGAATTAACCGGTCTTTGTTTTTTTCTTAAAGATATATATATATATATATATATATATGCAAATTTCATTAAACATAATAGACATTTTATGCCTGCATATTTTCTTCTGGATCCGTTCGAATTCCCGTATTACTTTTATCGTATTCGGGGGGAATTGATTTAGGTATTTTCCATAGTTGTATGTATCCCTAGTACTTTCTGTCCGACTTTGGGCCATCATCAGGGGAGAATCTATTACAAAAGTGATGTAACTTTTGTTTTAGCAAATTACAACTGTGTAAGGACGTCTTTGCCGTTGAAGATTATGGCGTTTGCTTTTAAATGGAATTCTGTAAATAGTGCCAGTAGCTAAATACATTTAAGTACATTAGCACTGGTTGGAAAATTAATTCTATTAAGTGCTGGTTGCAGGTTTCTAATATATAGTGCTTCGAGAATCTGAAGTTACTAGGGATACATACAACTATGGACAATACCTAAATCAATTCCCCACGAATACGATAAAAGTAATACGGGAATTCGAACGGATCCATAAGAAAATATGTATGCATAAAATGTCTATTATGTTTAATGAAATTTGCATTAACGAAGAAATGCTGCCTAAATATATATATATATATATATATATATATATATATATATATATATATATATATATATGTATTATTTGGTCCAGTTTAACCGGAGTTGGGAGTAATTCCATCAGGACAAGAAAACTATTCAAGAGCGAACATTTAAATTTTCCTGGTGAAGAGCTCAATGTAACAGACATTACAGAGCAATAATTTCATTAAGAAAAAACACAAATCGGTCACATTAGGATTATAAATTTATTTCCATCCTGTTATGTGTTTTTGATAAAATCAAATCGTTTGGATAAAATAAAGTTATTGAATAAAGTTAATTTTCTAATTTAGTATTAAATCTGTAGTTTTAAGTCGAAATGTAATTAAAATTAAAAAAAAAAAATAAGATAAAAAAAAATTAATTTACTATAATTCTAACCGACAATAAAATAAAAAAACGGAAGTGGACTGAATGAGGAGATAAATCTTCACCCCTCTTCTATCCCCTCCCACCTTTCTTTCCTGTGTCTATTCTGATTTATTTATCTGATTAATTTTTAAGATCTGAAGAAGTCCTGTTAATTTGATTTCGTGTTTTTGGATTTTATCAAAAACCTCATAACAGGATGGAAATAAATTTATAATCCTAATGTGACCGATTTGTGTTTTTTTCTTAATGGAATATATATATATATATATATATATATATATATATATAAAGACTAATAAAAAGAGAGATGAGTGTAAATGGAGAAATATACAACCCTAATTATTTTATCAGTTCCAAGAGAAAATACATTCAAATTTATTCTTGGTTAGTCTGATTGTTAATAATATATTTCTTTTCTTTTTCCAAGTGTCTTTCTGACCAACAATTTTTATTCATTCTTCTTACAGTACAACATGAACGACTATGGCTTTGGAGGTGACAGCAATTGCAGCAACTACGATGTGAGTCTTCACCATTTTGATTTTACGAAGTTATCAAACTTAATTCAAAATATTTTACAAACAATATGGGATTAACCAACACACATTTCTTCAAAATTACACATTAATTCGACATTTGTTATTTATTTTTTTCCAGAACTATCTGTACTGGAGATACATGAACACCTTCAACAGGTGTATGCCATTCATGGAGAGGACTCTGGGCATGCGCAATGGTGGAAACAACTTCTTCATGGGAGACATGGTAAGTTACATATTTTTACAGCAGCAACTGGGGCCAAAAATCAAAGACACGAGTCTCGTACTGATGAAGATGTATATCTTTATTTGCGCACGTGTTCAGCGTAAAAACCAAGCGTACACATTCTCTAACATGAAAACTAAAACAAAACAAACGTACTCTTAAATGTTCCAAAAAAGGAAGCACACCACGGAAGTGATGATTTAAATCGAATCAATTCAAGAGAATTCACGTGCTTACCTCTTGTGACCCACAAAGAAAAACGTCCGTCTCGCATGCCGGTCAATTTGAAAAGGACTGAATTCGCGCCAGCCGGTGTTCAGGCCGTAAGTTCCTCTCGAACCTTGTGACCGGTGCGGGAGGCAAAGTTCAATCTAAAAAACTATACCGGTTGAAACGCAAACTCCTACATTTACACATATAATGGAATATGATGATCGCTTCAGAATTTTCAACAATGTAAAGGTTATTGAAGTTTACTGCTCGAAGTATCCGTACAGTTTTTCTTTCGTTTTTCTTATCTAGATTTTTTCCTCTTTTTCTGCTTGTATCTGTCTTATGTTGATACTGCTGTCACTGGTTGCTATTATAATATTATTTGTTGGTGTAGGTTTACTTTCTTTATTTAATGGAATATTAATCTTTATGGGTTATTTAATACCAAGTCCATCTTTGCTGAAAAACAGCAGTGATACTATTTAACACATAGCTGGCGGATCAAGGAATTCATACCTTTCCCAAGGCATTAGTTCAAATGTGAACGTAATGACACGACTGGAAATCTGACTTGCTTAATTCGAGGCTAAAGTCGAGGATTTCAGCCATTACGCCCCACCACCGGGGACTCCCTCGTCCGTGTTTTCATATTAATCCTATTTACCCAACCCCTCCGCTCCGGCAGGATATGACACAAGGTCAATTTCCTTCTCCTAGACTAGTTGCCTCGCCAAGGCTAAAGAACCCAAGTCTGTCCTACTATTTACCCATAGCTGGAGGGAGAATAATTGGATTCATACCTTTTCCAAGAGTATTAGTGCTATGTGAAATGCAATCAGTCTCGTCCAGGATTTGAACTCGTGTCGCTGTGTCCATTTCTTATGATGATAACCATTACACCACGAGCACCTCCTGTGTTTTCATATTAATGAGTGAATGAGTGATTGTGTGTTTGAGCGTGTGTGTTTGTGAATGATTGAATGTGTGCATAAATGAATTTGTGTTTGTGTGTGACTGACTGAGTTTCTGAGTGAATAAATGTGTGCGTGTGGGTGTTTTTTTTTGTATGTGTGTACGTGTTTACATGAGTGAGTTCCTGTGTTTTGGTATGTGAATGATAGTGTTTGAGTATGAAATAGTGATTGACTTAATGTATGTGTGATCTCGTATGTGAATGAGTTAGTATGTACGTGTCAATGAGTACGTGCACACGTGTGTGATAAGTGAGTTGGTATTTGTAAGTGCATCTGTGTATATATGGATAGATATGTGCTAGTGATTATCTGAATATCAATAAGAAAATTGAAAAGTTAATAAACAAGCAGTGTCTCATCAATCGACACCGACATCAGCACGTGACTAGCAAATGCATGGACAGCTAACTATAGTCTATCGGTCATATAGGAGTCACACCTGGCCGATAAAATTAGACACAGTTTCTTCCAAGCTGCAGTCTTGTCGATACTGCTGTATGGATGTTCTACATGGACGCTAACTAAACGTATGGAGAAAAAGCTTGACGGCGACTACACAAGAATCCTGCGAGTAATATTGAACAAGTCCTGGAGGCAGCATCCCACGAAGCAGCCACTTACCACCCATCACAAAAGCAATCAAAGTTAGATGAACCAGACTTGTGAGACACTGCTGGAGATATAAAGACGAACTCAGGAGTGATGTACTCCTGTGAACCCCTTCACATGGACGAGCAAAGCAAGGATGACCAACAAGAACATAGATACAGCAGTTTTATGCCGATACGGGGTGTAGCCCTGAAGACCTGTGGGCAGGAATGGACGAGAGAAAAGGTCAGGGAGATCAGTGATGATTGCGCGAGATGATGATGATGATGTGTTTATAATACTACAAAACTTTAATTGTCACCAAATCCATTTTATTTCCCAAACATAATCATGTCATAATATCAAATAATGCTATGTGATTATTAGTGATTATCAAAAATAATTCCATTTCATATATTTCTACTGTTTATGTTGGTTGGTTGGTTTGTTTGGTTTTATGGCATATCAACCTTTGTAGGTTATTTAACGCCAAATCCATTTTTATGTAAATAATCTGTTCTATTGAAAACAGTTACGTTTAGCATAAGTACACAGTTTAATTGTCAAAAACATTTCCATTTCAAACTATTCAAGCAGTTATATGTAAAAATTCAGTTAAGCGTAAATACAGTTTTAATGTCGATAAACAGTTCTATTTGAAATAACTCAGTTAAGCATAAGCATGCAGTTTAAGTGTAAGTACGTTTTAATTGTCTAAAACGTTTCTATTTCAAGCTATTCAATTTACTCAATTCATTTTAGCATAAGTATGCCGTTAGTTCTATTTAACCCATAGATAGGGCCCTCTCAGGTGCTACTACTCCGGGCCCGAGTGGAGCTGGGAGCGATGGCAATGAAGGGGTACTCTGCATTTCCCAAAGCCCCAGCACTGCTGGGTCCTCACCATCAGATTTTTTTGTGTCATATCCAGGACACTCGTTAGCGGGGGGGGTCTTACTCCTCTACAGAGGTGCAGTCGGTGTATTCTACAGCCCCCCCCCCAGCTGACTTGGCAATCTACTATTTATGTCTTCTTCATATCTTACTATTGAATTGCCAATATTTCTTATTATTATTATTATTACTACTACTATTATTATTATTATTATTTACTCATTAGAGTTTTTCACATCAGCGTTAGCTGATGGTCTTTCACTCGAAGTTGAGTCACAGCAAGTCTCTTCAAGTCTCCAGGACTCTTCTCAGTATTCTGGCCGTTCTCAATAATGTAGTAGTTTGGATGGTCTCCACTCGTCTACCAACTTCCAAGTCCTCTAGTCCCTTTAATAATCCTTTGTTTACAGTACCAAAAGCACCTATCACAATTGCTATAATTGTCACCTTCATGTTCCAAAGTTTTTTCAATTCCTTAGGAAGGACGAGGTACTTATCCTTCTTTTCACATTTATTATTATTATTATTATTATTATTATTATTATTATTATTATTATTATTATTATTTACTACTTTAGAGTTTTTCACATCAGTCATAGCTGATGGCTTTTCACTGGAGTTTGAGGGACAGCAAGTCTCCTAAAGTCTCCAAGACTCGTCTCAGGATTCTGGCCGTTCTTAGCAATGCTGTCGTTTGGATAGTCTCTACCCGTCCGCCAACTTCCAAGTCCTCCAGGCCTTTTGATAATCCTTAAGTTATTGCGCCTAACGCACCAATAACAATTGGCACAATCGCTACTTTCTTGTTCCACTTTTTTTTCAATTGTCTAGCAAGGTCGAGGTACTTATCCTTCTTTTCACTTTCCTTCAGATTTATTCTGTGGTCCGCCGGGACAGCAAAGTCGACAATTTTGCAAATTCTCTTTTTTGTTGTTGATTATTATAAGGTCTGGTCGTCTGGCCAAAATAAGGTGATCCGTGTGTATGTCAAAGTTTCACAGGAGTTTATGTGTGTCATTTTCTATCACAGGTGCTGGGTTGTGCATATACCATTTGTTTGTATGGTCAAATTTAAATTTCTTGCACATTTCCCAGTGGATCACCTTGCCCACCCAGTCGTGTCTCGTCCTATACTCCTTCTGTGCTAATTTGCAGCATTCGTATATTATGTGATTGATCGTTTCGTCTCTGTCAACGCATAGCCTACATTTACTGTTTTGTTGCGTCTTATCTATTCTCGCTTTGATATGATTGGTCCTTATGGCGTTGTCTTGTGCTGCTATTAGGAGAGATTCCATTTTTCTCTCAAAGTTTCCTTTTCTCAGCCATGTCCAGGTTTTGTCGTGTGAGATATTGTTTATTAGTCGTTTTAAACGCCCATGGAGTTGTTTTTCTTCCCATTTTTGTTTTCTAGTTGTTGTCATTCTGTTATCTATTGAGGTTTCAGTATTGTTTCTGATGGCCGTAATCAGTCCTCTTTCGTCGTTTTCTATGTAGTCTCCGAGTCGTTGTATGAATATGTCAACACTGTCTTCGATGCAGGCAAGTCCTCTTCCTCCATCTTTTTTTGGTACATATAGTCTGTCAACGTCGTCTTAGGGATGTAATGCCTTGAGCATGGTCATTAATTTTCTAGTTCTTTGGTCTATTTGTCTAAGTTCCTCTCTGGTCCACTTGAGAAAGGCTCCCGAGTACATAACGCGGAGTACAGCCCAAGTATTTATTCCTTTGATAAGGTTTCTGCTGGAGAGCTTTGTTTCGAGTAGTTTTCTAGTTCTCCCGAGATATTTTTCTTCTTCTTCTTCATCTTCTTCTTCTTCTTATTATTATTATTATTATTATTATTATTTACTCCTTTAAGATTTTTTCAGACTAGCGTTAACCGATGGTTTCTCACTGGAATTTAAGTTTACAACAAATCTCTACAAATCTCCAGGAATTTTCTTAATATTCTGACTGATCTCAACTATGTTGAAGTTTGGTTAGTCTCCACTCGTCCTCTTATTTCTAAGTCATCCTGTTTCAAATCTTTTTGACAGTAAGAAGAGCACCAGTTGCAATTTGCATTATTGTCATTTTTACGTTCCATATTTTTCCATTCCCATGCAATGTCGAGGAACTTATCTTTTTTTTTTCGTTTTCTTTCAATTATATTCCTTGATCAGCCGGGACAGCAACGTCTAAAATTCAGCCAGTGATCCATATGTTTCTCAAAATCACAGAGAGATTTGCGCGTTTCATTCTTCAAGACAGGTTCTGGGTTGTGCATATACAATTTGTTCGTATGGTCAAATTTTAAATTTCTAGCACAATTCCCAGTGGATCACCTTGCTCACCTAGTCGTGTCTCGCCTTATACTCATTCTGTTGCTTATTATGTGATTGATCGTTTCGTCTCTGTCACTGCATAGCCTACATTTACTGTTTTGTTGCGTCTTATCTATTCTCGCTTTGATATGATTGGTCCTTATGGCGTTGTCCTGTGCTGCTATCAGGAGAGATTCCGTTTCTCTCTTAAGGTTTCCTTTTCTTGGCCAGGTCCAGGTTTTCTGGTGTGAGATGTTGATTATTAGTCGTTTAAGGCGGCCATAGAGTTGGTTTTTTTTTATCCCATTTTTGTTTCCTAGTTGTTGGCATTCTTTTGTCTATTGTTTGGTCCGTATCGTTTCTGACTGCTGTAATTAGTCCTCGTTCGTGTGTTTCTATGTAGTCTTCGAGCTGTCGTGTATTTGTCGCTGCCTCCCACCAGACACGACTTGACACAAGGTCAAAAGCCCGCAGGCCGATTAAAGTGGGGATAAAGGGGAGGGGAATGTCGGGAACGAGCCGAGACTCGAACCCTGCTTGTCTGTGCTGCTCATCGGCTCACTTAGTGCAATGTGAGCCTGATGAGGCAAGCAGTTTCACGAACCCAAATGTGGGTCTGGGCACGTATGCCAGTTTGCGGCTTAAACTAGACGCATTGTCTAGTGCCGTCCAAGGGGGACAAAGGAGACAAAAATGCAGCTCGCCCACCCGAAGGTAGCCTAGTCGAAACTAGGTGCCTAATTAAAGGCCCCAAGTCTGCCATTGTTCCTTTTCCAGGGCCATGCTCCGGACCGAAGTCCAGAACAGGCCCCGGGGCGCTCGCCGGGAGCGTTGCCCTAGTCTTCGAGCTGTCGTATCGATGCGTCAACGCTGTCTTCGATGCTGGCAAGTCCTCATCCTCCCTCTTTTCTAGATACATATAGTCTGGCAATGTCGTCTCTGGGATGTAATGCCTTATGCATGGTCATTAGTTTTCTCGTTCTTTGATCCATTTGTTCGTCTCTGGTCCACTTGAGAAAGGGTCCCGAATATCTCACGAGGGGAGCAACCCAAGTATTTATTCCTTTGATATGGTTTCCGCTAGAGAGTTTTGTCTCGAGTAGTTTGCTAGTTATCCTGAGATATTCTTTTCGAATCTTGTCTTTCATTTCCACTTGTTTGATGGTGTCAGCCAACAAGATGCCCAAGTATTTGTAGGTTTCATTTTCTTCGAGCGTTCTTCTTTTGTTGTGATTTGATAATTCCATTTTGTCAGTCATATGTCGTTTGCCACTTTTCATCTAATCTACTGCATTCACTTATTATGTGATTGATCATTTTAGTGAGTTTTTCACGCCATTTTCTTTTTATATACAGCTAATAATATTTTAGTCTCTGATGTAAATTGACATACTATAACATCGTATGTTTATTTTTATACGTAATGCATTCTGAGCTGATGACTGAGATGTTTTCATGAAAATTCTGAATTCAATTGTGTTTCGTTACCTTTTTCAGTTGATGTGGTGCGATATGATGTTCTACTGTTGCATGGAGAGCATGTTCAATGAGAACCAGTCCATGTTCAGTAACTACCCGAAACTGATGGCCCTCTTCAACCGCGTCGCTGCCCATCCCAAGGTTTCTGGCTATTTGAAGGGTCGTTGCAACACTCCCTGGTAAAATGAACTGGATATATGATTCAACTGATTTTTGTTTTTTTTTTCAAAATCTTAAATAAATAAATATTTTCTTCAGAAATTTTATGGTTTATTTGTACAATTATACCGTCCCTTTATAAGCGCACACACACATACACATACACACACACACATGAATATACGATGATCATTAAATAAGTTTCCAGACTTTTTTCCGTATGGGCACTTTTATTGATAGTACACACATGAAACTCTAGTCCCCTTCGAAGTAATCTCCTTTGGCTGCAATGCACTTGTTGTAACGTTCCAACACCTTCTGGAAGGCCCATGGACATCCTCTTGTGTGAGCGTGCCAATGACCTTCGTCACAGCCTCTTTCATCTCCTCAATTGTCTCATAACGGTTTTCCTTGAGCTTAGGGAATAACCAAAAGTCATACGGAGGAAGGTCTGGACTATAAGGAGGATAAGGAACTGTCTGGGTGCCCATATTGCTCAAATACTCAGTGACAAGGATGGAGTTGTGGACTGGTGCATTGTCCTGGTGGAAATGCCACCGGCCCGATTTGAAGAGTGCTGGCCTCTTCCCAAGGAATCTCTTCCTGAACACCAATAAAACCTCAACATAGTATTCCTTGTTGACTGTTTGTCCAGTGGGAACCCAAACCTCGTGTTCTGACTTCCGTACTCCTCCCACACCTCTCATCATCCCTCACAGACAACCTGCCTTCCTCAAATCTCTTATGCCAATCAAAAACTGATACTTGATTCATGCAAGATCCTTCAAAAGCAGTCTGAAGCATTCCATAGGTTTCTGTGGCATTTTTTCCAAGTTTAAAACACAATTATATGGCATATCGTTCTTCTAAAGTGTCGTCACGTCCAGATTACATTTTTGAAATTCACCAGCTGAGACAATCGGGCTTTAGTATGGTGTATTCCAATTGCTGCTGTAGCTGTTTATTTAAACCTGAAATCATAAAAATTGGTCAGTCATCTCATAAGATGTATAGCAATAACATACTGAATATTCAAAAGTCTACGACAGTTTTAAATGCCAGTACACAAAAAGTCTGGAAACTTATTGAATGCACCACGAATATATTGGTGCATATGTGTGCATAATATGAGAGTTATTCAATGATGAAGATTTCTTTTTTTTAAAAATATTATAATAATTTTCAATCAATGTAAAATCTATTTGTTTGAAATTTGTTTATGGTAAATATTATTTTAATCTTCAAAAAATTATTTTGGGTCTCGTCTAAATGGCAGGAAAATGGTGAACAAAGATTTTTTTTACAGGTTGAGAAGTTCAAACCATTTCAAGTTTATAGAACAATGTATTATGGTTACGGAAAAACATGCATTATGTTTTTTTAATTACAAATGAGCTAATCAGTCCATTGGTTGGAAACACCGTCTTTCCGTTAAAGAAAACGTTCTGGGCGCAATATTCATTAAAAAAAAGATTATTCATAGTGTTCTGGGATATAAAAAGACCTAACACTTCAGATTTTCTCGAAAAAAGTGCAACTGCAAAAAGTGCTCCCCATTGCCACCTCCTTTACCATAATTTTCCTTATTTATTGAATGATCCTCGTCTAATACAAAAGAATCTGATATAATAAAAGAAGATGACATTTAAAAGAAAAAAGAAATGTATTTATGTACGTCATGAGTAGGTCTAAAAAGGAAAATATCCAAATTAAATATTATTGTCAGTCGATATAAAAATGAATTAAAATTAAGGAAGCATTCATGGCGAAAAAGAAAGAAAGAAAGAAAGAAAGAAAGAAGTGAAGCAATCATGTAAAGAAAGAAAGAAAGAAAGAAAGAAAGAGAGAAAGAGAGAAAAAGTGAAGCAATCATGTGAAGAAAGAAAGAAAGAAAGAAAGAAAGAAAGAAGCGAAGCGATCATGTGAAGAAAGAAAGAAAAAAAAGAAGCGAAGCAATCACGTGAAGAAAGAAAGAAAGAAAGAAAGAAAGGGACAAATGAGAGGAAACATAAATGCAAAACGAAAGAAAGAAAGAAAGAAAGTATGATGTGGAAAAATGAAAACAAATGAAGAAAGAAAGAAAGCAAAAACGTAAAAAAAAGAAAAAAGAAACGAGGCGACTTTTTTTAAACAAATAACTAAACAAACAAACATGAAAAAAGATAGAAAATAAATAAATAAATAAAGTTGGTTGGTTGGTTGGTTGGGTATTATGGCATATCATCCTTTAAAGGTTATTTAACGCCAAATCTATTTTTATGTAAATAATCAGTTCTATTTAAAACAATTCAGTTTAGCATGAGTACACAGTTTAATTGTTAAAAAACATTTCCATTTCAAACTATTTAAGCAGTTATATATAACAATTCAGTTTTGTGTAAGTATAGGTTCAATGTCGAAATCAGTTCATTTTCAAACAATTCAGTTTAGCATAAATACGTAGTTTAAATGTAAGTAGGGTTTAATTGAAAACATTTCTATTTCAAGCAATTCACTTTAATCAAACAATTCAGTATAGCATAAGTATACCGTTAGTTCTATTTAACCCATAGATAGGGTCCTATCAGGTGCTACCACTCCGGGCCAGAGTGGACCTGGGAGCAATGTCAATGAAGGGGTGTCCCGTATTTCCCAAAGCCCCATCATTACTCGGACCTCACAATCAGACTGTTTAGTATCATATCTAGGACACTCATTGGGAGGGGGTCTTACACCTCTGCAGAGGTGCAGTCAGTGTATTCTACAGCTCCAGTCAACTGGGCAAAAATAAAGAAATACAGAAAGAAAGCGAAAAAAAAAAAAGGAAAAAGAGAAAATGAAAGAAGAGAAAAACATGTGTAGAAAGTAGTAAAAAAATATGAAAAGAATGAAAAATAAATAAACAAATAAAGAAAGAAAGAAAGAATGAAAAAATGAGGTGGAAAAATGAAAATAAATGAAGAAAGAAAGGAATTAAAAACGTAAAAAAAGCAAGAAAGAAAGAAAGAAAGAAACGAGGGGAGAATTTTGAAAAATAGATAACTAGACAAATAAACATGAAAAAAGATAAGAAACTAAATTAATAAAGAAAGAAAGAAAGAAAGAAAGAAAGAAAGAAAGAACCCTATGTACAAATAAATAAAGAAAGAAAGAAAAAAAGAAAGAAAGAAAAAAAGAAAGAAAGAAAGAACCCTATATTAAAATGAATAGAGGAAACATAGAAAAAAGAAAGAAAGAAAGAAAGAACCCTATGTAAAAAAAAATAAAGGAAACAGAAAGAAAGAAAGAAAGAAAGAAAGAAAGAACCCTATGTAAAAAGGGATGAAAGAAAGAAAGAAAGAAAAAAAGAACCCAATGTAAAAATAAATAAAGGCAACATAGAAAGAAAGAAAGAAAGAAAGAAAGAAAGAAAGAAAGGAAGAAAGAAAAAAAGAACCTATTTACAATTAATTAAAGGAAAGAATGTAAGAAAGAAAGAAAGAAAGAAAGAAAGAAAGAACCCTATGTAAAAATAAATAAAGGAAACATAGAAAGAAAGAAAGAAAAAAAGAAAGAAAGAAAGAACCTATTTACAATTAAATAAAGGAAAAAAAGAAAAAAAGAACCCTATGTAAAAATAAATAAAGGAAACATAGAAAGAAAGGAAGAAAGAAAGAAAGAAACTTTGTACAATTAAATAAAGGAAAGAAAGAAAGAAAGAAAGAAAGAACCCAATGTAAAAATAAATAAAGGAAACATAGAAAGAAAGAATGAAAGTTAATTTCGTTGAGTACGGTAGTTTCTTTGTTTAATGGCATATCAACATTCGTAGGTTATTTAATACCAAATCTTTCCTTGTAAAATAACAGTAGTACAACTACTACAAGGCTAGATTTTGTTTTAGCAAATGAAAATATAATATTTGTATAATTGTCTTCATGTGTTGACGGAAACATTAAGTTTCTAAGACCGAAAATTTTACGCTGTATTGTCCAGCTGTAACATATTGACCCTCAGCCGTGCTGTCAAATGGGAGATGCCCCAGTGTGTAAATAACAGGTGCATCCGGTTGAAGATATCAGGGTATAACCTTGACTGTGGACGGGTTGAATTGGGAGCAGATGTGACGCCCACAAGAAGCAGGTGGGCGCCAAACAATTATATAACCCGGTGCGACAGACAGGTTTAGTTAGTTGGAGTCAGTTAGTTGGAGATAAGATGCTGTAGAGAGAACCAGCACCCAGTAGAGGGCTATGGGCACTCAGGACCCCCGATTGAGTTGCCTAGCAGAACGAGAAAGAAGTGCTGATAAAGACAAAGGAACTGGGGGTCAATATGTTGCAGTTTGTTCAGTCTCCAACTCACCTCTCACACAGAATCCTTTCGCAACCCTTTCGCAACCATTTCGAATGAAGTGTGAGAGGTATATTTTTCTAAAGAAGTGTTTTCGTTCGTCATTATTGTTGATTATGTTTCCACATGTATATGTGCATGGTTGTATATGTATTATACGGCTATGCAACACAGCAGGACACATAGTACAACCCGACATCGGCATTTAGTTGAAAAACCCTTGTAAGCGAACTCATCTGGAGGTTGCAAGTTCAATCCCAATATAACAAAGTAATGGTTACTCACTACCTAGATCTCCAGAACTGGTGCCTCACCATCAGATATAGTTTAGTGCCATATCCGTGACAATTTCAAAAATATTTGAAAGAACTTAAAACTTGTACACGGTCAAAGTTAACTGAATTTGAACTAGCTTCTTCCGTGAGTTGAATAAAAAGTTCCGTTTGAGGTTACGTGTGAGCAACTGTAATACCTATAAAAGGCTGAAGGACATATCGACCGAAACGTTGTGAATATTAGGTCTAACAAGCTTTTTTCTTAGAAATTTGTACTGTTCGCCTTTTCGGCAGATCACAGAGTAAATTAAAATCTGGAAAAATCCAGAGGGATGTGTTTAATATTTAAAAACGTAAAAAGTTTACTCGTTATATCTGGAGTCCCTAGAATTAAAGGTGGAATTGAATGTCTGGGGAAAAGTTGACTCCTTACTCCTAGCAATTGCTGATATCGACTAGATTCCTAAGAAAATCATATCTGAAGATATTTCTTATCAATTAGATTTAAAAACAACCAATTCCTACCGCCGTGAAAAAAAAAATCTGAAGATATTTCTTATCACTTGGATTTAAAAACGACCAGTTCCTACTGGCCTGAAAAGAAAAGAAAATTTGAAGAGATTTCTTATTACTTAAATTTAAAAGCAACCAGTTCTTACTGGCCTGAAAAGAAATCAAATTTGAAGAGATTTCGTATCACTTAGATTTGAAAAATAACTTAACACTTGTATGCGGTCAAAGTTAACTGAATTTGAACTATCTTCCTCCGTGGTTTGAATAAAAAGTTCGATTCGAGGTTCTGTGTGAGCACTGTAACACCTGAAAAAGGCTGAAGGACGTATCGGCCGAAACGTTGTGAATATAAGGGCTAACGAGTTTTATCTTAGAAATTTGTTCTGTTCGCCTTTTCAGCAGATCACAGAGTGAATTAAAATCTAGAAAAAATCTATTTAAAAACATGAAAAGCTTACTCGTCATGTCTGGAGTTCTTGGAATTAACGGGGGAATTGAACCTCTGGAGAAAAGTTGACTCCATACTCCTGGCAATTGTTGATATCGACTAGAATTCTAAGAAAATCATATCTGATGAGATTTCTTATCACTTAGATACTATTTACCAACCCCTCCGCTCGGGCAGGATATGACACAAGGTCAATTTTTAAGCGGAGTTTAACAGGTTTGAATTCAGAGTTTTCCTTCTCATAGACTAGTTGCCTCACCAAGGCTGAAGAACCTAGTCCGTCCTACTATTTACCCATAACTGGAGGGAGAATAAGGGGGTTCATACCTTTCCCAAGGGTATTTGGCCGAAAGTAAATGTAATAGCGCGACTGGAGTACGAACTCGCGTACTACGATTCCGCAGTTCATCGCTTTAACCATTACACCACGAGATAAAAAACGACCAGTTCCTTGCCTGAAAAGCTCACAATAATAGTAATGATATTAAAAGTAAAATTGGTGACTTTAGTCGAGGGTGACCCAAATGCTCCCCTTTCAATAGCTACTACACCGATTTGAGGGGAGGACGCGACTCCATTCCAAAGATTGGTCCACTTTACCCTTTCTCATCTCCTTATAGTGCTGAGTACTAAGCAAGGCGGCATCAAGGACCACTTTTGAGTCTTTGGTATGACTCGACCTGGGTCCAGAAAGCTAATGACGATGCACAAAGCCTAAGATGACATAGACAGACTGTATGTGTCAAGGAAAGAAAGAAGAGAACATGTCGGGTTGAAGATATCGTGGATGAATCAATACAACAACTTAAAAAACAACATAAAAATTAGCAAGGAAAGACTTATTATATGCACTGGTGAGATAACCAAAAAAGAAACGGGAAGAAAAACAACTGTATGGCTATATATTAAAGACCCACATTACAAATTCCACCTGAGGAGAAATGGACATGGCTTACCGGACATTGGCCTAGCGGTTAGAGTGTTCGCCATTCGCCCGGGAGACCTGGGTTCGTTCCCAGGTCGAGTCATACCAAAGATTCAAAAAATGGTACTTGATGCCTCCTTGCTTAACACTCAGCATTATAAGATACGGATCAAGGGTAAAGTAGAGCAATCCAGGGAAGGAGTAGCGCCCTCCCCTACACATCGGTGTAGTAGCTATCGAAAAAGGAGCCTTCAGGTCTCTTTCAACAGCAGCACAAAACAATACAATAAATATGAACTGTTATAGTGAAAATAGATAAGACGCAAAAAAAATTGCAAGTTATGTTTTGATAAAGAGGAAACTATTAATCAAATGAGCAGATGCTGCAAACTTCTCACCAAAGAAGAATGATATGCAATAAAATTCTTTTTTAAACATGGAAAAAATGCCACAAAAATGAATAGAATGCTTAAGACTGTTTTTCGACCAACTTGCAGGAATCGAGCATCAGTTTTTGAGTGGCAAAAGAGATTCAAGGAAGGCAGGGAATATGTGAGGGATGATAAAAGGTGTGGCAGGAGTAAGGAAGTCAATACACCACAGTTGATAGGCCAAAGGGTTAGGGTTACTATGTTGAGGTTTTAAGGAAGTTCAGCAAGAGATTCCGTCGGAAGAGGCCAACACTCTTGAAATCGGGTCAGTGGCATTACTACCAGGACAATACACCAGTCCACAACTCCATCCTTCTCACAGACTATTTGACCAAGATGGGCATCAAGACCGTTCCACGCCCTCCCTATAGTCCAGACCTTGCTCCCTGTCACTTTTTGTTATTACCTAAGCTTAAAGGCTGTCGTTATGAGACAATTGAGGAGTTGAAAGAGGCTTTGACGAAGGTCATTGACACGCTCACACAAGCGGACTTCCATGGGGCCTTTTAGAAGTTGTTAGAACAGTACAACAAGTGGATTGCAGCAGGAGGAGATTACTTCGAAGGGGACTAGAGTTTCATGTGTATACTATCAATAAAAGTTCCCATACAAAAAAAAGGCTGGAACCTTATTTAATGATACCCGTGCCTTTAAAACCCTTATTTTAATGTTGAGTGGAACTGTGCCCTTGTATTAGTTATGCTGTCCCCTATATAGGTCAGGTAAATATTTAGTGTACTGAACTTGATGAATTTCCGAAAAAACTACTGTTCAAAAGTGATGGAGTCTGGCGAGGTAAGTTTGTTTTCAAGTTAGCCCTGAATCATTTGAATCTAGTCTAGGCTGTAGACTAAAGATCTAGTCTTGAATATTGATTGGGGTCTGAACATCTGGAGAGGAATCTAAAATTAACAATGACGACAAGAGGGGTAGGTCGGTGTTTATACAAGAATCATTAAATCAGTTTCCAGACTTTTTTCCGTATGGGCACTTTTATTGATAGTACACACATGAAACTCTAGTCCTCTTCGAAGTAATCTACTTCAGCTGCAATACACTTGTTGTACCATTCTAACAACTTCTGTAAGGCCCGATGGAAGTCCTCTTGTGTGAGCGTGTCAATGACCTTCGTCACAGCCTCTTTCATCTCCTCAGTTGTCTCATAACGTCAGCCTCTGAGCTTAGGAAATAACCAAAAGTCATTGGGAGCAAGCTCTGAACAATAGGGAGGGTGAGGAACTGTCTTGATGCCCATCTTGGTCAAATAGTCTGTGACAAGTACGGAGTTATGTTCTGGTGGAAATGCCACTGACCCGATTTGAAGAGTGCTGGCCTCTTCCGACAGAATCTCTTCCTGAACTCCCTTAAAACTTCAACATAGTAACCCTAACCCTAACACTTCGGCCAATAAACTCTGGTCTATTAAACTTCCTTACTCCTCCCATCATATATATATAAGAAGAGGCTATGCTATTAAAACCTACAATGGTTAATATACCATAAAATCAAACCAAACCAATTGTGTGAAAATCTAACACTATTTTCCCATTTTATAATAAATTCTATCTCTTGAAAATTGCACTTCTGAATATTTCCACAATTAGCTATCAAACATTATTTTGGATTTCTAAGACTAATAGGAATTTGTTTTTAATTTTTACCTACCCTAAGAAAATTGCAATAAAATTTAGGCATTTTTTCAAGAAGCAAAATTTAAAATGATCCAAACGTAGAAAGTTAATTCAAATCTTTATCGTCATCCGCGGTTTTAAAGCCCAATCATCATTTTTAAGGAATTTGAGTGCTGAGTTATGTTAGAAGTAAAATTTATGGTGCGTACGACACTCAATATGGTCAGAATTATGAATATCGAAAAAATGTTCATCGAAATTTTGCCCACTCAAATATAAATTAGTTCGGTAGAAAGCGATTGATTTGATTTGATTTTTTTTCCCCAAGATATTTAGATGATAGCGGAAAATGAAAGTACTAAAAATATAGTTGATATGTTCGGTTGCATGACTATTTGACGGGTCTAAAATTATTATCATTATTATCTATGTATAACCGACTGTTTTAATGATTTGGGATTTCATAACGTCCCGCCTGCTTTTAATGATTTTGGATTTCACAATGTTTTGGCCTTCTTCGGATACTTTTTATCGTATTCGTTAATTCCAAGAATTTCGCCTGCTTTTAATGATTTGGGATTTCACAACGTTAATTTTGGATTTCACAACGTTAATTCCAAGAATTCTGCTAACTTTTAATGATTTGGGATTTCACAACGTTAATTTTGGATTTCACAACGTTAATTCCAAGAATTCCGCTTGATTTTAATGATTTGGGATTTCACAACGTTAATTTTGGATTTCACAACGTTAATTCCAAGAATTCGGCCTGCTTTTAATGATTTGGCATTTCACAACGTTAATTTTGGATTTCACAACGTTAATTCCAAGAATTCCGCTTGCTTTTAATGATTTTGGATTTCACAACGTTAATTTTGGATTTCACAACGTTAATTCCAATAATTCCGCTTGCTTTTAATGATTTTGGATTTCACAACGTTAATTTTGGATTTCACAACGTTAATTCCAATAATCCCGCCTGCTTTTAATGATTTGGGATTTCACAACGTTAATTTTGGATTTCACAACGTTAATTCCAATAATTCCACCTGCTTTTAATGATTTGGGATTTCACAACGTTAATTTTGGATTTCACAACGTTAATTCCAATAATTCCACCTGCTTTTAATGATTTGGGATTTCACAACGTTAATTTTGGATTTCACAACGTTAATTCCAATAATTCCGCCTGCTTTTAATGATTTTGGATTTCACAACGTTAATTTTGGATTTCACAACGTTAATTCCAAGAATTCCGCTTGCTTTTAATGATTTTGGATTTCACAACGTTAATTTTGGATTTCACAACGTTAATTCCAATAATTCCGCCTGCTTTTAATGATTTTGGATTTCACAACGTTAATTTTGGATTTCACAACGTTAATTCCAAGAATTCGGCCTGCTTTTAATGATTTGGGATTTCACAACGTTAATTTTGGATTTCACAACGTTAATTCCAAGAATTCCGCCTGCTTTTAATGATTTGGGATTTCACAACGTTAATTCCAAGAATTCCGCCTACTTTTAATGATTTGGGATTTCACAACGTTTCGGCTTTCTTCGGATACTTTCTATCCTATTCGTTAATTTCAATAATTACGAATATAACCTTTTATCAGTAGACTGTTGTCTTACTTATGACCATTCCCTGGGAATAAATCGCATTAGACCTTTTCGCTGCAATTTGGTTTGGGTTATTTGTTTCTTTGTTTAATGGCATATCAACCTTTATAGGTTATTTAATGCTGATGCCATTCTCTTTGAAGAACAGTAGTGGTACTATTTTAACCCATAGCTGGGAGGATAAAGGGGGTTCATACCTTTCTCAAGGGTATTGCCTGAAAGTGGACATGATAGCACAACTGGAGTACGAACTCGCTTACTACGATTCCGCAGTCCATCGCTTTAACCATTACACCCCAGGATACCCCACGCTGCGATTTAGACAGTGTCCAGGTATTAAACTTACAACCTCCAGGTAGTTGCTTTCTTTAATAACTTCGACGTCTTCACATACTAAAAAAGGAAAACATTTCGTTCCGGATTTTTGGTACGAGCCTGATATTTGCCCATTGTGGAAACAAAGCAGCAGACTCTCAGACCTTCTCTGTTGGCTTTAAATTGATTCTCTTTTTGGATTATTACAGGGGAAATAGTTAAAATTTTCATATATTTAACCAAATATATAGAGAAATCATATATTGAAGGATGGAACCGAGAATCTTACGAAACTAAGTATTTCAAGATACCAATGAAAGTTTAATTTGAACTCATTCCTGAACAGTAGCTTTATTTACAAGTTGGTCAATAACTTTGAAGATTATAGCATAGGTGAAGATCGTAAGACAACAGGTTCGTCAACGTCTGGGCTTCCGATAACAATACAAACATCAACCGGCGATAATACGTCTATATCTTTCATCCCAACGAGCTTATAGCCCTTTTTCCTTCTATATGTGATTAGCTATGCTTGATATTAAACAAGTCCTGGCGACAACACCCCACGAGACTCCAACTACACGGACACTTGCCCCCCATCACGAAAACTATACAAGTTCGACGAACCAGACACGCAGGACACTGCTGGAGAAGCAAGGACGAGCTTATAAGCGATGTACTCCTGTGGACCCCCACATATGGATGTGCAAGAGTGGGACGACCAGCACGAACTTACATACAGCAACTATGTGAGGACACAGGATGTAACCCTGAAGACCTGCCGGAGGCGATGAATGATAGGGAGAAATGGCGAGAGAGGGTCAGGGATATCCGTGCTGGCGGCGCGACATGATGATGATGATATATATTGTCATCCAAGACAGACTGTTTCGTTGTATCACAACTATTCAGTGTGGCTAGACACGTAGGACGCTTGAAGCTGGGATTGAAATCCGCCCAACTTTAAGTTAGACTTAGTATTAGACCGGTTAGCCAGCAAGCGTATCACGTCCGCTAGGGAATTATGAGGTATTTAGTAGCGTTTCTTTGTTTACATTTTATACCAAACCGGCTACCAGAGAGCTCAATTCGTTCGAAGAGCTTTCCATTATGCTAGTGGCACCCGTAAATACCTTCGCCAGTGTGCTCAACCCCCATAGGGAATCGTACATATTGTCATCCACAGACAGACTGTTTCGTTGTATCACAATTCTTCAGTGTGGCTAGACACGTAGGGCGCTTGAAGCTGGGATTAAATCCCGCTCAAGTTTATGTTACCCTTAGTATTAGACCGCTCAGCCAACAAGCAGAGATATTAGTTAGTAAGAAGAGAGACGACAAAATCAGGCATAGCTAATCGCATATTGAAGGAAAAGCGGCCATCAGCCCTTTAGAATGAAAGATCTAGACGTATTATCGTCGATTGATGTTTGTATATTATCGGAAGCCCAGACGTTGAGGAAACAGTTCTCTCCTACGATCTTCACATATGCCATAAACTTTAATATTATTGACCAACATATAAATCAAAATCCTGTTCAGAAATGTGTTCAAATTAAACATTCATCGGTATCCGAGCTTCAAGTGTTCTACGTGTCTAGCCACACTGAAGAGTTGTGGTACAACGAAACAGTCTGTCTATGGATGACAATATATACGCTCTCCCTCGGGGAATGAGCACTCTGGCGAAGGAATTTACAGCTGCCATTCGCATAATGCAAAGCTCTTCCAACGAATTGAGGACTTTGGTATCCGGTAAGGTATAAATGTAAACGAAACGAAAGCTACTATTAATTGCCTTAAATGACGTGGTTTGCTTGTTGGCCGAGCGGTCTGATACTAAGTCTAACGTAAAGTTGGGCTGGTTTCGATCTCAGCTTCAAGCGTCCTAAGTGTCTAGCCACACTGAATTGTTGTGCTACAACAAAATAGTCTGTTTGTAGATGATGATGATGATCATCATCATGTTGTGCGGCCAGCACGGATATCTCTGACCCTATCTCCCCACGTCTCCCTATCGTTCATCGCCTCCGTCAGGTCTTCAGGGTTACATCCCGTATCATCCCATAGCTGCTGTATGTATTTTCGAGCTGGTCGTCCTGCTTTAGATTGGCTATATGCGGGGGTCCACAGGAGTACATCACTTATGAGCTCGTCCTTGCTTCTCCAGCAGTGTCCGGTATGTCTGGTTCGTCTAGCTTGGATAGTTTTCGTGATAGGTGGGAGGTGACCGTATCGTTGGTGCCTTGTGGGGTGTTGCTGCCAGGACTTGTTCAATATTGCTCTTAACATTCTTGTATAATTGCCGTCTAGATGATAATTTATATGTTTATTCGAAAAGTCCTTTTAAAATTGTATTCATTTTAAAATCTTATTATTATTTTTGAAATCATAAAAAAGGGAACCCTTCCTTTCTGTCAGTCATGTGTTGTTCTGAGAACATGTGTTGTTCTGAGAAGATGTTCCGTGACAGTTAAGTATATATACAGGGTGGAACGATAAGATTGTCGCCTTTGAAAAGACGACATGATTCCCTTTCAGTTTTATGAAAACCGGTTTTCTTTTTTTGTTACAGACCATCTACTAGTTGGCCAGTTGTATACAAATCCCAAGAGCGATAGGAGCCTTTTACAGGGTGGAACGATAAAATTGTCACCTTTGAAAAGACGACATGATTCCATTTCCGTTTAATGAAAACCGGTTTTCTTTTTTTGTTACAGACCATCTACTAGTTGGCCAGTTGTCTACAAATCCCAAGAGCGATAGGAGCATTCTATCATGTCTGAAGGTGACACAATGTTCAACAAGTGAGATCGGAGATGCGCCGCTATACAACTCATGCGCTCTACCGATCCTAGTTATAAAAACAGGACCATTACCAGCACCCTCAAAATGAAATCTGGATTGCCACGAATAACAGCAACGTAGCCAGGATGATGAAAACAAATTTTCCGATTACGGTGTGGTTACAAGTGAAGGCCACATCATGCCACCACACATCTTCGAAGTCGGTTGAAAGTCAACACCAAAGTGTATCTGGATGTGCTGAAGAGTGTGGTGATCCCCTGGTGGGCCAGTGGCAGACTTGGGTGTGGTAGCAGGACTCGGCCTTGGCCCACAAGTCCAAAGAGATCCAGGCTTGGCTTCAGAAGGAGTACCCTTCTCTCACTGGCTCTCCTCCTCCCCCGACCTGAACCCACTGGACTATTTAGTTTGGTCATACGTCGAGAACATCACCAACCAGACCTCCCACAACACCAAAGCCAGCCTGATCGCCGCCATCCGCCGAGTGTTCGCCGATCTCCCGCTGGCGCTTATGGAAAAGGCAAAACCCCAGTTCCGGATCCGTATCGAGGTGGTAATTGAGATTGAAGGCGCCTACATTGAATAGATGTCAGCTTTAGTACATAATCAAGTTAGCTGAATTGATTTTTTCAATAAAAGTTTTAAAATAAAGCTGTAGTGTTGTTTTCGTTAGGACGACAATTTTATCGTTCCACCATGTATAAGGAAGGAAATTTCGGGTAGTGGCCGTCGAGAGAAGAAAAAAAAAAGTCTACCGTAAGCCAGACAAATTGCTACGCGTAATGTTATTTCCTTACCGTTGTAAGATACGTTTGTTAATTAAATACGGTAAATATTTTTTTCTTTTTCAGAATCTTAAAATACGAGGATCATTAGATAAGTTTCCAGACTTTTTTCGTATGGGCAATTTTATTGATAGTACACACATGAAACTCTAGTCCCCTTCGAAGTAATTTCCTCCGGCTGCAATGCACTTGTACTGTTCTAACAACTTCTCAAAGGCCCCAAGGAAGTCCTCTTGTACGAGGGTGTCAATGACCATCGTCACAGCCTCTTTCATCTCCTCAATTGTCTCATAACGACAGCCACTGAGCTAAGAGAATAAGCAAAAGTCACAGGGAGCAAGGTTTGGACTATAGGGAGGGTGTGGAACTCTCTTGATGCCCATCTTGGTCAAATAGTCTGTGACAAGGAGGGAGTTGTGGACTGGTGTATTGTCCTGGTAGAAATGCCACTGAGCTGATTTGAAGAGTGCTGGCCTTTTCCGACGGAATTTCTTCCTGAACTCCCTTAAAACCTCAACATAGTAACCCTAACTCTAACCCTAGCTCTTTGCCCAATGAACTCTGGTGTATTGACTTCCTTACTCCTGCCACACCTCTCATCATCTCTCACAGACTCCCTACCTTCCTTGAATCTTTTATGCCACTCAAAAACTGATGCTCGATTCGTGCAAGATGATCGAAAAGCAGTCTGAAGCAGTCCATACATTTCTGTGACATTTTTTTCCAAGTTTAAAACAGAATTTTATTGCGTATCGTTCTTCTAAAGTGTCCTCACATCCAGATTGCATTTTTGAAATTTACCAGCTGTGACAATCAGGGTGTATTCCAATTACTTCAGTAGCTTTTCATTTAAACCTGAAGTCATAAAAATTAGTCAGTCATCTCATGAGATTTATAGCAATAACATACTGAATTTTCAATGCCTGTACACAAAAATTCTGGAAACTTATTGAATTCACTACGTCTATATATATATATATATATATACACAAAGATGAAGTCTATGCAAGCATATTCTAAGACAGAGACAATGAGCTCTTACGTTAATATTGGATATATTGAAGTTGTTTCAATGTACTTGTGGGAAATTTAGAACAGTAATGGATGGATACCTGTTGGTCGAACAAGGTCAGCCGTTTCAAATAGACTGGGAATCTTCGTATCAATGAAAGTGCGTTTGATACAGAGAATTTGCAGACGATAAGGGAAGTTATGATCGTGCAGGATTGGACATGACCGTACCATTGCAGTGAGTATACAGAAGTATTGATTGTTTGATTGTTTGGTTGGTTGGTTGGTTGGTTGGTTGGTTGTGTTTTATGGCTTATCAACCTTTGTAGGTTATTTAATGCCAAATCCATTATTATACAAATAGTTCTTTTCCAAACAATTCAGTTTAGCATGAATACTCAGTTTAATTGTCAAAAACCTTTCTATTTCAATCTATTCAGTTTAGTCAAACAGTTCTAATTCAAACAATTCAGTATAGTATAAGTATAGATTTTGTTAACGCACAGTTAAAAGTCAAAACAATTCTATTTTTAACAAATCAGTTTTGCGAAAGTACAGTTTCAAGTCAAAAACAATTCCATTTCAAAGAATTCAGTTTAGCATAAGTGCTGTTTAAATGTAGATAAACAGTTTAATTCTCAAAAATATTTCTATTTCAGGCTAATCCCTTTATGCAAACAGTTTTAATTCAAACGATTCAGTTTAGCATAAGTACTCAGTTTAGTTCGATTTAACCGATAGATAGGACCCTCTCAGGTGCTACCACTCTGGACCAGAGTAGACCTGGGAGTAGTGGCAATGAAGGAGTGCTCTGCATTCCCGAAAACTCCAGCATCATTGGAACCTCACCCTCAGATCGTTTAGTGTCATCTCCAGGAAACTTGTTGCGGGGACTTACCCCTCTACAGAGGTAAAGTCGGTGTATTGTACCACCACTCCAGCTGACTGGGGACTGGTTGTTTGAATGAAAAGAGCTTATGAGTGCTGTGCGTGCACAAGTGATTGTACAAGATCATTATTTGTAAGACTGCACAAATGCAGTGCTTGAATAAGTAAATTGAATGTAGGTTCAGCTCTAAAAGGTGTCCTTTTGGGGTCCTTTGGCCAACTTGTTAAAATATACGTTAAACAGACTAGGTAAATAATCATCATAATCATCATATCACGCTTCGAACACGAATATTCCTGACCCTTTCTCGCCACATCTCCCTGTCGTTCATTGCTTTCGGCAGATCCTCAAGGCTACAACCCGTATCGTCACAGAGCTGCTGTATGTAATTTCGATCTGGACGTCCTACGTTTACTCGTCCATGTGAATGGATCCATAGGAGTATATCGCTTATAAGCTCGTCCCTACTTCTCCAGCAGTGTCCCGCACGTCTGGTTCGTCTAATTTTGATAGTTTTCGCGATGGGTGGTAGGTGGCCGTATAGCTGTTGCTTTTTCGGACGCTGTCTCCAGGATTTGTTCAATATTTCTAGCAGCATTCTTGTGTAATTGCCGTCAAGCTTTTTCTCAATCCGTTTAGTTATCGTCTATGTAGTGACTCCATATAGCAGTATCAACACGATCACTGCTTGGAAGAAACTGCGCTTCAATTTATCGGTCAGGTTTGACTTCCATGTGACTGAAAGCTTATGCATAGCTTTGCAAAGAAAAGAAAATGAAGATAAATAAAACAAATCATATCTATCCAGAGATCCCTTAACCTCAAGAACAAAACCCCCACACAAAAAAAGAAAATTACACAAAAACATGTTTATACAAAGTTTTTCTTTTTGTTTGGTTACTTTGTTTTAATTGCATATCAGCCTTTGTAGGTTATTTAATGACAAAGTAAGCTGTCTACACGAACAGTAATGAAAATATTTAACCCATAGCTGGGAGCATAAGGGGGTTCATACCTTTCCCCAGGATATTTGTTTGAAAGTGAACGTAATAGCGCGACGGGATTTCGAACTGGCATACAACGATTCCGAAGTCCATCGCTGTAACCATTAAACCACGAGGAGCTCTCCTCTTTACAAAGGAAAAAAATAGCTCCAAAGGATCAATATACAATAAAAACTAAAAGCCTATATAGATTTGTGGGTAAATAAATATGGATATTAAAATAGACGACATAGTTACAAACTTTAACTTCGTTGATTCATATAAAGAATATAGATAAACCTTGTGTAAGGATTACAATAATCAGAGACTACTTGTATTTCTCTCAGCGTTAAATCGCTTTAGAAAGACACGAATTTAACCCTTGTCTCCGGATAAAGGCGAATAAATGGACAACCTATGATACTATTGATGGTCGTATAGAGAATTTGTTCTATGGGAGTGTGAGTGTGAGTATATGTATGTGTGTCATATAGAATATCAACCTTTGTAGGTTATTTAATGCCAAATCCATTTTTATACAAATAATCTGTTCGATTTCTAAGATTTTAAGCAAATAATCTGAATTAATAGTCTGCGAAAAAAAGATTAGCAGAAGACTTTAGCTCACACACTTGTCTGAGATTTTTATAAATATTTACTAAAACACTAATAATGAGCAGGATGTGATCTAGATCAATTTTAAACGGAATTTAACACCAAGACATTACGAAGATGGAGAGCAACTATGAAGGCAAATGGAACACCGGTATGATGGGAGACTTCTGCTGGATGATCTTGCGTGACATCCCGGAGGCAAAACACACCAGATCTAAAAAAAAACCCCCACTTTTGACTGTCTGTGGTACTATGAAATGTGTAATTGTGTCATCCAAGTATATTGATTCAATCAGTGTTCTTTATCTATCCTGTTTTATCTGTTATAAACTGCTGCAACTCTTGAAATATGCACATATATTCTCTGTTTATACTAAAATGAGACTATTTAAAAGCCAGAAAACTAGAGGTGATTGAGCAAAACTATTTATAAATTAGAATGCAGCATACCCAAATTAACAAAAAACACCTATCCCCATTCTTGCCTCAGACCAAAAATTATAAAAAAAGAGATTATATATCTCACACAAGGGACTGCAATCTGTAGTCGCTGGTTCGAACTCCAGAGGTGGAGATCACGGTATACAATGCAACCAATAATCCTGTTTACAAATGTATCAAACCTTTTGAAATTCACGGAAAGAAAACATACAAGACATAAATTTTACGTATTCTGAAAATAATCAAAATTTGCATTTAACGTATGAAACATACTTTTATTTTTATATGACTGCATTTTCATAAACAAAAATCTAGTTTAACCATAGGTTCCCCTCTGAGTTGAGTCCTTTTATGACTTGATTTTCTAGAGTCTAGTCCTTTTAAATCTAAGTTGCTAAAATATTCTAGCTATTTCCTTTATAGAATACACATTTTTCAGCCTTAAAATAACCAATTCCAAAAAAACATACATTTGAACATTCAAGAAATTTCGGATCAGAATCGCATTAACATTGAAGTTACATTTTTATATTTTTCAACTAATCAGCTAAATACACAGAATAAGAACATTCTAGAAATTTCGGATCAGAATCGCATTAACATTGAAGTTACATTTTTATATTTTTCAACAAATCAGCTAAATACACAGAATAAGAACATTCTAGAAATTTCTGATCAGATCGCAGTAACATTGAAGTTACATTTTTATATTTTTCAACCAATCAGCTAAAACCACAAAATAAAACATCGTAGAAAATCCGGCTCAGAAACTAATTTACAGAAAAAATATTTAGGCTCCAAAATAAATTAGTAAATATACGAACCTGATTGGTCAAGAAATGTCTGTGCGCTTGAATTTTAGGACCCGCAATAAAACTTAACAATATCCTAATTTTTCATCCATTTTAGTGACCCCAAAAAGTATAAATAACGAAGAATTTAATTAACTAGAGTATTCAACTACCAAAGGTCATTCCTTCCACAACAAAAAGACTTTTCAGTCTGCGAACTTATTCTCACGCTGGCATCTTGTCCCCAACTGACTCCAACTGCAACTGGAACTGACTGACTCGAACTGACTGACCCAAGCCGTCTGTGGCACCTGGTTATATAATTGTCTGACATCCACCTGCTTCCTGTGGGCGTACGCATACCGAATTCAACCACGTCCTCAGGTGATGGTGATATTCCGATATCTTCGACCGGATGCACCAGCTTCGCTTTTCTTCCGCTTATTTATACCGGTGCATCTCTTGATTGACGGCTCGGTCGAGGTTCAATATGTTACAAAAACTGTTAAATCTTTTCCTCGACTTGAAACAATTCATGTTGAATAGAATTACTCGTGTTAAGTAAGTATCTAACTGTGTGCAAATAAAACTATTAGTATTACATAGCAATATAAATGTTTAAAATCAAATGAACTCGGGCTCGTTTGAAAAAAAATGCTTCTTGTAAACTGTTCACATACAAATCATAAATACCTAATATATGTGTATATACCGGATTTGGCATCAATTAACCTACAAGAGTTGATATGCCGTAAAATGCAATCAACCAACCAAACAACTAAAGAACGAATCTCGGTAAGTGTATATCAGTTCAAACCATGGAAGGTATCTGCTGTTATTGGTAGTATAGTGGTAGATAGTGAGCTAACACGCTTAATTTGGAAACTTATACTTCCCGCGTTCGAATTCGATGATAACACAACCAAAAGCATTTGCAGCGCTAAAGGCAACCAGCCTAGTAAAAGAAAAGCTCTGAATTCAAACCAGCTGTACTCCACTTTATAATTGACCTGGCGCCACATCCTGTTCACGATGAAAAAGGTGGATAAATACTTCAGCAAAATGCCTTTTTCTTTGAAAACGATCTCAACCAAAGGCCTAATAATAGGTTTAACCAGAATTATAAAAAGTGTATTTTTTCATAGTTTTTTTTTCAAAAATTTTACATTGCGTTAAACGTTGTCTAAATTTCTGAGACGAAGCTTGGTGATTTTTATCATTAAGGTTTTTCGGACTATTGTCTTCATCTTTATTGTTATTTCCACAATGTTTCGGTCGATATGTCTTCCGGCCTTCTTCAGATGTTTGTCGAACTCGGGAACCTTCACGGAACTTCGAACTACGTCCTTTATTGAATCCACGGGGGTTGCCTGTTCTGATTCCGTTAGCCATAACCGGGTACAAGTGTTAAGTATTCCTGTATTGTTACTCGCCTGCAGCCAGGGTTGAACCCGCTACCTCCAGATAATTGTCTTCTTAGAAGCTTAGGGAACCAATGCCTATAACCGTTACACTATGTGTCCTGCTGGAAACATGGTTTAACGGTTATAGGCGTTATATTATGGAAATAACAAGAAAGATGAAGACAATAGTCTGGAAACTCTTAATGATAAAAAATTGCGTTAATATCTCTATATGAAAGGCGAATGAACATTCGCTTATTTATCATTATCAGGATATTAATATCTGCACGGTTTCGTAACAATGATATCAACGTGAATGAGTTAAAACATTCGTTCTTAGCGAAGTAGTATTGCTTTCGAGAGTCAAAGAGCATATCTTTACAGATGATAGTACCTTGGCTGAATCTATGTGGTCATAACAAAAGAAAGGCAGAAGAAGGAAATCAAAATGGTTTATGAGCGAATCAGAAAGTCCTTTTGTTATATAGCCACATAATACATATGCATGCCGAAGCATAGTCAACACAATAAAGACGAACGTACACTTCTTTAGAAAAATATAACTCTCATTTTATTCGAAAGGGTTACGGAAGGGTTATGAAAGGGTTATTGTGTGAGAGGTGAGTTGGAGAAGGAACAAAACAGCAACATATTGACCCCCAGTTCTTCTGGCTATAACGGTACTTCTTTCCCGTTCTCCTGGGCTACGCAACCGGGGACCCAGCCACTGCTGAGAGCTGGTTCTCACTCCTCGAACTGGAACAACTGATTTCAAACACTGATTTCCAACTGATCTGAACTTCCTGTCGCACTGGATTATATAATTGTTTGACATCCACCTGCTTCTTGTGAACGTCACATTTGCACTCAATTCACCCCGTCGACAGTCAAGGTTATCCCCTGATATCTTCGACCGGATTCACCAGTTATTTACACAGGTGCATTTCTCATCTGACAGCTTGGCCGGGTCGGAGATCAATATGTTACACTTTTGTAGTCTGTAAGGATAGAACAGAAGGAGATATAAAGATTTAAAGTTTCATCCATGTCCTTGAGGTTATTTGGTTTAATCATAGAAGGGATAAAAAAAGAAGAGTTTATTTTGAATTAAGGAGTGTCTTCAACAAGATTGGTACGAACTTAACAATATGGCTTTTCAAATGGACTGTCTTTTCTTGCATTGCATTAACCGTACATTCTATCTTAATATTTTAATAGGTGTTTCACTCTGCTTATCTATCTATCTATCTATCTATCTATCTGTCTTCATCAGAATTTTCATTTGGGTAGCAAGAACCTCGAAGATGAAACGTTGGCCTAAAGCCCTGTTTTCCTAGGTCCCCGTCAAAGCCATTGAGGCAATCCTAGTTAATCTTATTTACCAACCCCTCCGCTAAGGCAGGATATGACACAAGGTCAAGCGGAGTTTAACAGATTTGAACACTGAGTTTTCCTTCTCCTAGACTAGTTGCCTTACCAAGGCTGAAGAACCCAGTCTGTCCTATTATTTATCCATAGCTAGAGGGAGAATAATTGGATTCATACCTTTCCGATGGTATTAGTGCTATGTGAAATGCAATCATTCCAGTTAGTAGTACTCGTCGAGTATCAGGCGAGCTCAGTATCTTACAGTCTCATAATCTTTGCTAAACCATTTTGAGCAGTCGAATTGTGCCTCGGGTTAGCGAAGTATTCAAAAACTTTTGACTGACCCTTGTATCAAAGAAAACAAAATTAATATTAGTGACACCACTATCAGAAACGACTCACCCTTATTTTAAAAAAAATGACGATACTTAATGGGGACATGAGCAGCGTTTTTTTTTCTTTTGCCTGAACGCAGATGTGTCACAGATGGTTAAGATTTACTTTAAAACATCGAAAATTCAGACTAGTAGTTAAGTAAAATCAAAAGAACAATTTTCGTAGTTAGTAGAAAAAAAAGTTTGATTAATTAACTAAATAATTACACTTTCTTCTCTTGGTGAAGTACAACTAAAATTACTTGCTATCAAGTGGGGAATATTAAATAGCCGACCTTGAACACGTTAGCGTCTAACCATTCATTGACGCTAACAGCTTGATTAACTTGACAGTATAAATAGCAAGCATATCTGTGCTTGGTTGTCAGAGAAGACTTGCAGTCACTCGAACCACAACACTTCGTTCTTTTTGGTAGTCGACAAGCAGAAAGCAAAGTCACCATGCCTAACTACACTCTCCATTACTTCAATGGCCGTGGCCGTGCCGAGATCCTCCGTATGATGATGGCCATCGCTGGTGTCAAATATATGGACAAGAGATATGAATTCTCTGACTGGGACCGTTGCAGGAATGGTAAGGGCTTTTCTGTTTTATATTCTTTAATTATTCTAATTCTTGTTTTGTTAATGCATGTCAGTCTATTCATACTTTGGCCTTCTTCGTTGTCTGATAAACTTTATAATTATTTCATGTATTGCTAGAAATAGATTTCGATTTGGTTTCTTTGTTTAATGGCATATCAACATTCGTGGGTTATTTAATGCTCAAACTAATCTTGTCGAAGAAGTGTAGAGATACTATTTAACCCAATACTGGGCGGAATAAGAGGGTTTATACTTTTTCCAAGACTAGTTGTCTGAGAGTTAATAGCGATGGCTGATATGCCATTAAACAAAGAATTAAAACCCAGAAGTGTTTCGTCTGTTGCAGATCTAACGAATAATATCCGTATATAAATACAAGTAACTTAATAACTGGCTTATTCTACTTGTAGTTAAGACTATGGAGCTATAGTATTGGATATTGATACGCAAGATATAATAAAATTCGGTGTTTCAAATTTTTGGAAAAAATTTGTTTGGGGCATCTTCACGATTTAATTGATCCGATATTTATTGATAAAAGAATCATTTTCTAAATCCTTATTACTCTGTCTGCAAGTCTTTGGATTATGTATTAAAATCAGAAAATTCTTCCCAAAATCCAATCATTTATTTTCTCAATTTGTTTTGCAATTATAGCAGTTTATAAAGAATTATTTTGAACTGTTTCTGTAGTATTTCCCAAACAGCTTGGCGTTGAATTTATAAATCACCCTGTTCTCCTTATTTATATTTATAGACCACGTGATCTCTTTTACACAAACAACCAATGGTTTTAGATTTATGGCTTCAATCATAGATAGGTCGTTACGTTGAGGATTATTTCCTTAAATGTGATCTTAAATGACAATCAGAAATTATTTTTCTTAACTCAAAATAAGTTATTAACAACTATATTTTATGGTACATTTGTAACATAAAATGGGTCCACGATATTGACCAAGATATGAATACGTGAAATGTAGATAGGGAATCCCGAAATACACGAAATTAGTTCAGGTACGAAATTTTATTACCTTTTTGAGTTTAAGGTTTTTCGACATAAGGAGAAGAGAGACACAATTTCTTTCTATACTGACTTTTCCATCTGAACCCCACCACGTGCGGCACCCCCGCCGCAAACTACTAGTCTAACCTCGGCGAGCTCCGAAAATTGTCTACCTTCCTCTAGATTCGAATCTCAACTACCTTTTTTTTTTTCAAATCCCCCAAATCCTCAGCGCTTCCGGGCATGACATAATTCACGTCCTCGGTCCCATTTCCTATCTGGGGTTTTTATTGTGACATCTCTGATTGTCACATCCGCCCCGCACGTGCGTTAACACCTGCACTCAACTAACCCATGCACTAACTCATCCATGCACTAAGCGAAAGGTTCTCAGCCTTACTAAAACGAAAGGCAAGATATATAAAACGAAAAATGATAATATAAAAAAAATCCCTCCACAATTATATTACTCATTTACATGTATAAAAATTTTGCCCAGCCGGCTTGAGCTGAAGAATAGACCGACTGCTTCTCTGGAGAGGGGTAAGACTCCCCAAACGAGTGTCCTGTTAATGACACTAAACAATCTGAAGGTAAGGTTCCACTAATGCTGGAGCTTTGAAGAATGCGGAGTAGCCATTTTGTGCCCTAGCTCTAAGGTTTAACCTGGCCTGGAATGGTAGCATCTGATAGGGTGATATTTATTGGTCGAATAAAACTGAACTGTATGCTTATGTTAAAGTAAATTGTTTGAAATAGAACTGGTTAGACATTTAAACTACGTACCTATGATAAATTGAATTGTTTCAAATGGAACTACTTTAGTATACTAAACTGAATTACTTGAAATAGAACTGTTTCTGAGATTTAAACAACGAGTGTCCTGGATATAATACTCATCAGTCTGATGATGAGGTGCCATTAATGCTGGAGCTTTGGGGAATGTTTAGTACTCAATCATTGCCACTACTCCCAGGTCTACTATGGCTCGGAGTAATAGCAGTTGATATGTTCCTATCAATTTGTCAAATAGAACTAAATTGTGTACTTACGCCAAAGGAAATTTTTTGAAATAACACTGATTTTTTCATTGAAACAGTGTATTTATGCAAAACTGAATTGTTTGAAATAGAACTGTTTTAAGTATAAAATGAATCAGGCATTAAATAACCTACAATGGTTGATATGCTACAAAACCATATAAAAAAAAACAATATTCCTTATTGTAGATTGTTTTTGCTTCCATCGTATACATTTTGCCCTTCGTCGAAACGTAAAAATTTCTGCTTTTTTAAAATGAGCATCTCACGGGAAAATCTAAGATATATATATATATATATATATATATGTATATATATATATATATATATATTTTGTTTAACTATGAAGCTTTCAATAACAGGAGTTGTTTTTTAGAATTCATTTCGAATTTGATCCCAGAATAAAGGAAATTTCTACTTTGGATCAGATTTAGTAACAAAAGTTACATCGTAATCGAATTTAATTTCTATTCAAAATCAAATGAATTTATAAAATATTATATTACAAAGTAAAACAAAATTTACCAGTGTTTTATACAATTTAAATAAGAAATTAAATAGTAAACATTAAGTGAAAAATCGCTCTATTGTTTAGGTTGTTTTTAATGGTAAGGAAAGGTTTGTTGGGTAATGAAGAGATCACGAATATTACGAGGATCATTAAAAAAGTTTCCGGACTTTTTTCGTATGGGCACTTTTATTGATAGTACACGCATGAAACTCTAGTCCCCTTCGAAGTAATCTCCTCCGGCTGTAATACACTTGTACTATTCCAAAAACTTCTGGAAGGGCCCATGGAAGTCCTCTTG
>OY757942.1:11240657-11320657 GCA_963585895.1 Sepioteuthis lessoniana
TCCATCCATATATATATATATATATATATATATATATATATATATATCGTGAAAGGTCACGGTGGATAGAGAAGAAAATATTGTTATGTGTACTGTTTATGTTTTATATATATATATATATATATATATATATATATATATATATGTATGTATATATTGGAAAAAAGTTGAGGAATGGAGAAAGGGGGAGGAAACATATTTAAAAAAAACACTAAGAGGGGGATAGTAGTAGAGATGAACAAATGGTCAGAGACTAAGCACGTTCAATCCCAACAGACAGTCTCTCTGTTTACTGAGGGAAGGGTCTCCAACACTTTTAGATGGAAAATCGAATGTGACCAACTCAGAATACTGAATCGGTCAACATTGAAATCTGAAACACATTCCCTACTATTAATCATGTGCTTCGCTGTAGAGGACCCGGATGTATTTGCAAGCTCACCTTTTTTAAGCTTAATATTTAAAATTAAAGTATATATATATTCTTCTTTCGTTCCAGTATAACATGAACGACTATGGTTTTGGAGGTGAGGGCAACTGCAGCAACTATGACGTAAGTCAAATCCATTATTCCACAAAGATTATATAATCTTTATTTAAAATAGATTATTCAAATCCTATTTTAAGGGATTTTCTAATTAATATCAAAAGAGATTTCATTAAATTTGCCAAAAGATATTGTTTAGCTTTCATTTTAATAAAATTGTCTAATTTTCATCTAAAGGTTTATCACATTTTTATTCATAAAGATATGTAATTTATATCGAAAGAGATTTTCTAATTTCTTATCTAAAGAGATTATCAATTTTTTATCTGAAGAGATTATTTTTTATAACTGTTTGATTTTGATCTAAAGTGTTAAAGTCAAAATCAGCAAACACATCGGGTTTTGGGAATACATATTTTCTCATGAGGCAAATATTAGTATGACTAATTATTTACTTTTTCAGAACTACTTGAACTGGAGGTACATGAACACCTTCAACAGAATTATGCCCTTCATGGAAAGGACTCTGTGCATGCGCAATGATGGCAGTAAATTCTTTATGGGAGATATGGTAAGTTTCTGTGATTTAATAAAGTGTACAATTTGAGAATACATCTGTCATTGAAAAAAATATATCTTTCAACAATTTATATATATATATATATATATATATATATATACTTAAAAAAATTAAATATATCTTGTTTCCTTTAATTTTTCTTCTCTTCTTTTGGCATAGGGTTTCTTTCTTCTTGCTCCTGTTGCCAAACGAAAATTTTCCTTTTTTAGAACAACACTAATATTCTTTTCTCTGGTTGCCAGTTTGATTTTTGGCTATATTAGAATATCTTTGAGGCAAAGTCTTTTAAGTGTTCAGCCTTTTTGTTTTATGTTAAATACCTTCAATTTGTTTTGCTCAATTTCGTTAACATCAGATGGGTAAATCTTTAGTGTTCTAGATCTCAAACAATACATATATATATATATATATATATATATATATATATATATATATATATATATATATATATATATATATATATAATAAATGCTTTATATGTGCATATATGTGTGTGTGTGTGTGTGTGTGTATTATGCTGCATTTCTTCATTAATATAAATTTCGTTGAACATAATAGATATTTTCTGAGTATATATTTTTTTGTTATTCCTTTCATATTGAAGTATTGATTTTATTGTATTCGGGGGGAATTCATTGATATATTTTCCATAATTGTTTATTTCCCAAGTACTTTCAGCCCGACTTTGGGCCATCATCAGGAAAGAATCTATTACAAGAGTGATGTAACTTTTGTATGTACATTACTACTTTGTTAGAAGAAAAGCATCTGGGCCGTTGCAGTGAGTAGAGTTTAATTTTAAAATTGTTCTAAAATAGCTTCAGTTGCGAAAGACATTAAAACATCACAATAGCAAACAAAAACTGCAGATTCCCGAAGCACTACATTTTAGAAACATCTAACCCAAACTTAACAGAATTAATTTTCAAACCAGTGCTAAATGTCTTTAGCTACTGATACTATTTATAGAACAATTTTAAATGTAAACGCAATTATGGAAAATGCATCAATCAATTCCCGCCGAAGATTAAAAAATCAATACGGCAATATGAAAGGATCAAAAAGAAAAAAATATAGACAGAAAATGTCTATCCTGTTCAACGAAATCTGTATATATGAGAGGCTCATTGGTCAAGGGGTAGAGTGTTCACAAATGGTTCGGGAGACCTGGGTTCAATACCAAAGACTTTAAAAATGGTACTTGATACCTCCTTGCTTAACACTCAACATTATAAAGGTACGTATCATGGGTAAAGTGGAACAATCCAGAGAAAGGAGTGGCGCCCTACCCTACACTTTGGTGTAGCAGTTATTGAAAAGGGAGCCTTCTGGTCGCCCTCGACTACAGTCGCCAATTTTACTTACTTACAAATATATATATATATATATATATATATATATATATAATAAATACATATATCATCAAGTCGTATAACTTGCTCGGATATCCTTGACCCTCTCTCGCCACTTCTCCCTGTCGTTCATCACCTCGGGCAGGTCTTCAGGACTACTATCCTCACATAGCTGATGTACGTATGTTCGAGCTTGTAGTCCTGCTTTTGCTCGGCAATATGCGGGGGTCCATAGGAGTACATCCCTTATGAGCTCGTCCCTGCTTCTTCAGCGGTGTTCTGCGTGTCTTGTTCGTCTAACTTGGATTGTTTTCGTGATGGGAGGCAGGCGGCCGTACAGTTGGTGTCTTGTGGAGTGTTACCGCCAGGACCTGTTCAATATTACTCGCAGCATTCTTGTGTAATTGCCGTCTAGCTTCTTCTCCAGCCATTTTTTCAGCGTCCAAGTGGTGCATCCATACAGCAGTATCCACACGATAGCTGGCTGCAAGAAACTGCGTTTAATTTTATCGGTCAGGTTTGATTTCCATATAATCGATAGCTTATCGATAGCTGTCCATGCCTTCGTTAGCCGTGTGTCGATGTCTTTTTACGGTTGATGAGACACTGCTTCCTAGGTAGTTGAACTTGTCTACCAGTTTCAGAGAGCTTCCGTCTAGTGTGGAGATGTCGCCTGCTTGATTAAAGTACATATATTCTGTTTTATGTGCATTGACATTGTGGGCAATGTCTGCGGCGGCTCGTTTCAAAGTATGCAGAAGTGTTTCGGCTTGGGCGGGCGCATTTGCCAGAAGCGCTATGTCATTGGCGTAGTCTGCGTTGGTAATTGTTTTTGCGGGGTACCTTCTGCTTCTTTTCTTTGTCAGCTCGAAACCGTTTTCTCTGATTTTATCAATCGAAGTTCTAAGCACGTAGTCTAGACAGTTGATAAAGAGGTATGGGGTTAGTGTGTCCCCTTGTAGTACTCCTGCTAAAATGTCGAAGTATTCTGTGTCTCCATCCGGTGAACGTACTTTCACTTTCGTAAGCTTTTTTCAGATTATGTGATTTATTAATAAAATCACCAACACATCGTTAATTGATTTAACTCATGTATTTTTTTTACTTTTTCAGTTGATGTGGTGTGATATGATGTTCTATTGCTGCATGGAGAGTATGTTCATGGAGAACCAATCTATGTTCAGCAACTTCCCCAAAATGATGGCTCTTTTCAATCGCGTTGCTTCCCATCCCAAGGTCGCTGGTTATCTGAAGGGCCGCTGCAACACCCCTTGGTAAACTGAAATAATCAGAGATACGTCAAAGGTTGCTCATTGAAATTGATGGAGTTTCTCTATGAAGACAAAAGATGTTTGCATCAAGAAATATTTGAGCACCTGGTGTTTTTATGAAATTGGAAATATGTGATATAAATAAATTGTATTGTTCGTAAAATATTTTTGTTAGTCGTTTTTTAGAATTCTACAGAATGAATTCAATTTTTTGTAAAAATTTAAATGATTTGACCAAACAGTTCTTTTTTTTTTTTAATTTCTCGTAACTGCTCACCTCTCTCAACTCATGTAAATAGGTTAGTTTAAAATGTGTACTTAACAGCACAACAGTTCTTTATGGGTTATTTAATGCTGACATTTCATTAATTTCTAAATCCCAGATTGTAATCATAACTATTTTGAATGTCCCATTTTATCTTTAAAACAAATTTTTTGTCGGGAATTATTTGTTCTCACCCACTTACATGATGTCAAGTATTCTTATTGTTGCGTTCTGGTTAGTGAACGCTTGTAATATTAAATAAAGGACACACTTCGATATGAGAGGAAATGGAGATATATTCTCAGGAAAAAGTATATACAATAGAGAGACTATTAGTAGACAAGAACATAGGATTGGTGAACGCTTGTAATATTAAATAAAGGACAAACCACGATATGAGAGGAAATAGAGATATATTCTCAGGAAAAAGTATATACAATAGAGAGACTATTAGTAGACAAGAACATAGGATTAGTGAATACTTGTAATATTAAATAAAGGACAAACCACGATATGAGAGGAAATAGAGATATATTCTCAGGAAAAAGTATATACAATACAGAGACTATTAGTAGACAAGAACATAGGATTAGTGAATACAGAATAAATATATTGTATACAGTATTGGCTTCCGTTATTATGGTAGCAAGTAAGGTGATCTAGTGCGACCTCCAGTCTCTAACGCTCTAATACTATTCCTATAAGAAGCTGCTCTTCACCTTCTAGTCTGCCCTGGTATTAGTAGCTACTGCTATATATGTCAGATGGACTAGTTCATTGTGTGGAGAAAGGTTGGTGATACCCAACACTTATCTAATACAAATAATTTGTACACATGTATCTGGTTTCAAGTATTCCTATCAAATACTAATAATACTGGGAAACATTGAATTTATTACCTGAGGTATTAAACTTCATTTTGGTCCCGGATTCTAAGAACACAAGCAAATTTTCTCAATGGGTGTAGTTACTTACTTATTATAGAGCCTAAACTGTAATGAATACATCAAGTCGGGTATAAGGATTGATATCACCCAACCATTTAATATTGATTTTTTTATTAATGAAACAGTTTCATAGATGTCGAGTTTATTTATTAAAGCTTAAATTACACGATTTAATCAGATAATAAGCAAAGAGGAATTACATTATTATTGTCCATTTACTGATTCAACTCACAAAAGTAGCGTTTCAAAGACTTATTGTCGTGAGCTGACTCTGGACAATGATGTTGAATTGACAAATAGTAATCCCCTATTATGAGGCTATCTTAATGTCCCAGGTATATTTTCCCATTATTTTAAAGATTTTGTTGAATCGTAAACCTGTTTCTCTCTTAGGTATTCTGTTATATATTGACCCTTGACCGAGCTGTCAATCAGAGATGCACCTATGTAAATAAGCAAAAGAAGAAGCAGAAGCAAGTGGGTCAGTGGGGACTAGGAAGGCCAACCAGTTGTAGACTGAGAACGCCCCGCTGGGGGCTATTGTCCTCAGTCACCCCCGGTTGAGCAACCCCAGCCAAGATGCGGAAGAAGTGCAAAGTGGGTTCTTGAAGATAACACAAAGTGCTATGGTCAAGAGAAGTTGAGTCAATATAGCTGTCTGTCCCTGTCTCCACCCATCTCTCACACACCCCAGAAACATCTACCCTTTCGGGAATAAAGTGTGAGATATATATTGTTATAAAGAAGTTTGTTCGTTCGTTCATTGAAGTTCGTAAATTCTGTTTGATTATGTTTCCGCTTATATTTTTTGCGGCTATACAACACATAGATGTCGAGTTTATTTATTAAAGCTTACATTACACGATTTAATCAGATAATTTCAAAGAAGAATTAAAGGTTGCTAAATTGTCCATTGACTGATACAACTCACAAAAGCAGCGTTTCAAAGACTTGCCATGAGCTGCCTCTGGACAAAGATATTGAAAAAACAAACGGTTATCCGCTTATATGAAGCTATCCTAATGTCCCAAATATATTCCTTCCATTGTTTTTAAGTCTTGGTTGAATCGTAAACCTGTTCCTCTCTTAGATCTTGTTGTACTCCTTACATAATGGATTTGCCCTCCTCCATCAATACACGTCAACGGAGCGTCAGAGGAGTTGACCTGACCCAACGTGACACAGTCACGTGTGATACCACTTGCGTAGTGGACGGATAGTTGCTACCTCCCTGGACTCTCAGCTTCCTATCAACTAACTACTGTTTAACCAGGGTCACCTGTATCTTGTTTCTGTTACTTGAATATATATGTTTTTCTATCAACCGTTTTGTGTTCCCCGTGTCTTTTTTTTTTTGTCAGCTCAAAACAAATCTCCAATGTTTTCTGGGAAACGAACCAAATGACTTCATGTAATGCATTATGATAAAGATCGCATAATCTCTCCTAGATTAAAGTAATTATCTGTTTATTGTTACCAATGAAAATCTTTAAAACCAGTTAAAACGACGATCACGTATCTACCTCCGATATTTTTACTGAATCTTTGAAATATGGATGTTTCATAATTTCCCTGATTTGCTGGCCATTGAAAATACCTGCCTTTACTTTCTTCAACCTTAGCCGGAGAACCCCTCTGCAATATGCATTAATTTACCAAGCTGTCTGCGCGGGCAGGTGGACCATTTTTTAAGCGGAGTTTAAGGGGTTTGAATTCAAAGTCTTCCTTCTTCTAGACCAGCTGCCATACCAAGGTTAAAGAGCCCAGTTACAGAGAGGTAAGAACTCCCCCAACGAGACTCCTGGATATGACACTAAACAATCTGATGGTGAGGTTCCGGTAATGCAGGAGCTTTGGGGAATGCGAAGTACACCTTCATTGCCATCACTCTCCGATCCACTCAGGCCCGGAGTGGTATCAACTTATAGGGACCTATCAATGGGTCAAATAGAACTAAACTGCATACTTATTCTAAACTGATTTGTTTGAAAGAGAACGGTTTTGAAATTCAAATTACATACTTATGCTAAACTGAATTCTTTGAAATGGGACTGTTTTTGTATGCTAAACTGAATTGTCAGAAACATAACTGATTTTGACATTGAAACTATACTTACGCTAAACTTGATTGTTTGAAATAGAACAGTTTTGACAAAACAATACTTATGATAAACTGAATTGTTGGAATTAGAACTTTCCGACTAAACTGAAATGCTTGGAATTGAAATGTTTTTGAGAATTAAACTGAGTACCTCTGCTAAAGTGAAATTTTTGAACTTGAACTGTTGATTTTTATAAAAATGAATTCGGCATTAAATAATCTATAAACATTGATATGCCATAAAACTTAAACAAACAACCAATATCCCAGACACAGATAAAACTGTGATAATTTGCTGACTAAGAAGAAAACTCATTATATCTACATTCTCATAGATTATCTTCTGGTGATCGTGTTATGATATTTTCTCAAGTATCAAGGCGATTGTTTTTTGTTTTTCAATTATCTCCTACTATAATATAATGGCCGAGGGATTTCGTTTTATATATCTTGCCTTTGGGTTTAGTTAGGCTGAGAACCTTTCGGCTCAGTGCATGGGTTAGTTAGGTGCAAACATTAGCGCAGGTGTTCACGCGCGTGCGGAGCGGACGTGTTATTCAGAGATGTCACAATAAAAATCCCTGATAAAGGATGTGACCAGGGAAGTGAGTGACGTCACGCACTGGAAGCGTGGGCTGAGATTTGAGAAAAGTCAAGGAGTTGAGTTCTGCCTCGGGAGAAGACGGTTGACTTTCGGGGCTCGCCGAAGTCAGGCCGGTGGCCTTGCGGCAGGTGTCGCACGTGATGGGGGGCAGATGGAAAAGTCAGCATAGAAAGTATGTGTATCTCTCTCCTTATGTCGAAAAACCTTTAAACTCAAAGTTAATAAAAAGTTTCGTACCTGAACTGAGAAGTCGTAAGTGTTTTTGTGTTTCGGGATTCCTATGTTATCTATAAATGAGTATAAACATTCTACGTACATTTCACATATTCCTGTATGGCTATGTTACTCAGCAGTCATTGTCTTTTAACCCATTGCTTATCGTAGGATCTACTATTCCAGTAACAGATAAAATAGAGATATTTGATGTGTCTATTTTGCAGAAAATTCACCATCATTAGATTTACACAGATTATCCATCGGTCATCGTGGTTAGATATCTTCTCAAGGACCACGGTGTTTGTTTTTTTAAATTCTACTGTCATATGAGTTTATTGATTGATTATGATTGATCCATATTTGTTGCCATTTGGTTGAAGGACATGTTTTAAGCTCCTCTAATTACCCCGATTAGGTTCATAATTGCTTTTTATGATAACCAGACAAAAACTGTAGGGGTGTCCTCGTGGTGTAATGGTTAAAGCGATGGACTGCGGAATCGTAATATACGAGTTCGTACTCCAGTCACGCTATTACGTTCACTTTCGGACAAATGCCCTTGGGATAGGTATGAACCCCCTACTCCTCCCAACTATGAGTTAAATAGTACCACTACTGTTCTTCGAGGAGAATAGCTTTGGCATTAAATAACCTACAACCTATGCCATTAAACAAAGAAACCAAACCAAACCAAACAAAAACTGTTCACCGTGGTTCTTCTGTTCTCTCCACATCAGAAGTATGCCAGACTTCGGACATACATATCCACTTACCATTTTTCCACTCCCGAAGGTACTGAAAAAAAAGATTTTTAGATTAAAATTATCTAAAAATATTTTTGTTCAGTACCCTATTTGTCGACGCCTGGGGTCGATATATCTAAAATTATATCGACCCCAGGCGTCAACAAACAAGGTCCAATTTTCGTCTGTAGAATCCTCTTCAACAACAGGTCTGTCCGTTTTTGTTTTTTTTTTGTTTTTTTGTGAAGGACAGAACGGGTGCGTTGTCTCTTCGCTTTCGTAGTTCATTGTTCTCCGTCTGAAGATTTATCAACTGTTGAATAAGTTGCACGTAGCGTTCGCTATTCTCTTCTCCTGAAGCCATTTTTGCTAAACTCTCGGATAACTTTCAAAGTTCCGAACAGTATCATCCTGTCTGCAGCGCCATATATAAGGGACTTTTAAAAAGTAACGAGTTGGGCCTCGTATCCAGTATTTATGCCATTCCCGTAATACCGTTGTCATTCCAAGGGTCGTACCCTGTCAACGATCGTCCTTCCCTACTCTACACATTTGTCCACCCCCATAAGGTGCTAAACAAAAGACTTTTAGATAATGTGCAAACCGCTTGTCTTGGTTCCCTTGTTTTAATTTTGAATAGCTTAAGTATGCTCTTTAAATAAATGAGTGCTCTACTAATGTAGGAAAAAGAAATTGGATGATTCAATATCTCGCGAAGAAGGGCTAATGTTAGCTTTATATGTCATCACCAGCAAATGAAAAGTACCGCTCTCAGTTGATATTTATTGATAAAGGAATCAAAATCTAGTGCTGTTTGAAAGAAATGAAAGTTAAATACTTAATTAATGGATTGAATATACATAGAATTAGATCTATAATCTCAGATAGAAAAAATTGTTTGTTCTCCAATGTAATCGATACTCATTATATGATACCCATTATATGACTCTGGTGCATAGAACGAGCCATTAATCAGATATTTCTCGGCACAAGAAGCACCTGTGTAAGTAAAACGGAAGCAGTTACGTGGTTGAACGTAAATGTGTGGACTTTATGAAATGTTGTATGCAGATGCCCTCGTGAGATATAGTCAGTCTGGAGTCAGTCACAGCTAGAGATCAGAAGAGATAGGGTCAGTCACGGTGAGCGTCAGAGAGTGGCTGGGCACCCCGCTGGGGCAGCGTTACACAGAGCGGCCAAAAAGAAATTATGGATCCATATGTCAGTCGGTTTCATCTCCCTCCGTCTCCGTTTGTCCCCGGCTGTCTCTCTCACACCACAGAAGCTTTGACCCCACAGAGGCTTTGACTGTCGAAAGAAATAAAGACGTATGTATTTGTAACATAGTGACCCTCGACTGAGCAGTCAATCAAGAGATGCACCTTATTGAAATTATTTACGGAGTCGCTAACTAGGTGCTCAGTGATTGGATGAAAAACAGCCAATCACAGGCTACCTTTTTTTTTAGATTTTCTCCAAACCCCTATGAGGTGTCTCCTACGAACGCCCTTCATCTTTTGCTTGTGTGATTCCTCAGAATCAAGACGTTCCCGCCCGTTCTCTCAGTCTTCTAGACGCCAATACACGCTTGCGATGATTTTTCCAGCAACTGAAGCACAGGCTCTATTTTCTTCAACCCAACCAAAATGATACAGGAAATACTAACTGTTAAAAGGACGCCTTTTACGGAAAAGTTTCCCACAAACCAACTGTTTGCAAGGATAATATTTTCTTTCCTCTCTTTCTATGTAAATATATGTTTTTTATAACATTTTAAATCGTGTTGCGTTTCTTTCTTTCTGACGACGTCGAAATATAGTTAACATATAAAGTTGGGAAAATCCCAATAACCTGTGTAAATAAGCGGAAGAACAGCGAAACAGGTGCATCCGGTCGAAGATATCGGAATATCACCTTCACCGGTAGACGTGGTTGAATTCGATAATGGTGGCAGATGCGTACGCCCACAGGTGAACGTCAAACAAAAATATAACCAGGTACCACAGACGGCGCCATATAACATACCCATGATACGGATACGTGAAATGTACATAGAATGTTCATAACTCATATATAGATAACATATGAATCCTGAAATACAAAAACACTTACGACTTCTTAGTTTAGGTACGAAACTTTTTATTACCTTTGAGTTAAAAGGTTTTCCGACATAAGGAGAAAGTTACACAATCTTTCAATGCTGACTTTTCCATCTGCCCCCATCATGTGCGGCACCCGCCGCAAGGCGTCGGCGAACTCCGAAAGTCAACCTTCTTCTTCGGACGCTAAAACTCAACTAACAGACTTTTCTCAAATCTCATCCCACGCTTCCGGTGCGTGACGTCACTCATATCTCCTGGGTCATTTCCTGTCTGGGGTTTTATTTTGACATCTGTGAATGACGCATCCTCTCCGCACGCGCGTCAACACCAGCGTCCATGTTGCACCTAACTAACCCATGCGCTAAGCGAAAGGTTCTCAGCCTAACTAAACCGAAAGGCAAGATATATAAAACAAAATCCCTCGGCCAATATATTACAGCCAGTCAGTTCAGTTCCAGTTGGAGTTGGAGTCAGTTGAGGGACAAGAGGTCAGCGTGAGAATCAGCTTGCTGACTGACGGCTTGGGCTCTCAGTGGCCCACGATTGAGCAGCCCAACAAGAATTCGAAAGAAGTGCTGCTATGGTCAGAAGAACTTGGGGTCAATATGTGGCAGTCTGTCCCCGTCTCGAACACACCTCTTATATACAACCAACATCAACCCTTTCGAGAATAAAGTGTGAGAGGAATATTTTTATAAAGAAGTGTGTTCGTTCGTTCATTGAAGTCCTCATTATTGTTGACTATGTTTCCACGTATAGTTGTATTATGAGTATACAACATATTTTTGTAAAAAGAAAGAATAATTATTTTATTCGTAATGGTGTGCAACAGTTTTAAGTAACTTTTTTATAATTGATAATAACAGTTATATGTTTTCAAGAATTCTTATCAAATACTATTGATTTTGAAACATCTTTCTGGCCCTTGACAGGACTTTAAGAACAAATACCGGACGGGGTCATCGAGAGCCTAAGAAAATGGCAAAAAAGAGGTACATAACACTTCCTAGCGTTAAGAACTGGTTCCTAACCACCGAAATAAAATTAGAGTTATAACCAGAACGTTCTTTGGGGGGGGGGCGATATTTGTCGCTGTCTTAACGCAAGGTCAATGACGGGAAGGTCGATTATAGAGGAGATTTAGTGGAGGAGAAGGTCGGGTTCGAAGCAATGGTCAAGCCCTGCTGGACTATGTTGCTTATCGGCTGACTTAGTTCAATATGGGTCTGATGAGCCTGGCTGGACATGGACCCAAATCTGAGTCCAGGCACCTATGCCTGATTGTAGCTTAAACTGGACAGCAGGGTCGTGTTATACAAGGATGACAAAGGTGTCAGTGATCCAGCTCGCCCACCTGAAAGTGGCCTAGTTGAAGCCGGGGGCCTTTTGGCCTCTAGTCTGCCATTCAGCATTGACAGTCCGGCACGGATGCCAAACATTCCGCTGAAAAACCTTTGCACGAAGCAGAGATTTTTTTTGCGGGGCAAAGTCTTATTTTTTGCAGCGTATAAAGTTGACTTTTTCTAAATCCCACAAAGAGAGTGTATATATATATAGTCATCCACAGATAGCAGGTAGAAAAATCGCTAGCATTGAACATTGTGTGGATGCATCAATATAAGCAATCGAAGACTACACATAAAAGAGCAAAGAGGGATTAATTACAGCGACCAGAAACAGCACTGACAACAAAAAGATAAACAAAACAAAAAAAAAAACTGTATGATTAAGAAAAGGAAGCTTTAGAGCGAAACTGAATCTCTCCTAATAGCATCACAAAACAACGTACCAATATCATATAACATATGACATGGATTTTCGGTTCGATCCTAGTGACCCCGTGTGCTTTGACAAGTTGTCGCGTTTTGATTAGTAAACAGGGAGATGGTAGCGCGTCGGGGCAGTCAGGTCCAGCAGGTGTGTAACCGGAAGGAGACCACGTGATATAAGAACCACGCGGTCAGATTTAGACAGAGTCCACTGAATCAAGAGTCGAGCCTGGGGATATGCAGCCGATCAGAGGCGTCTCGGAGGTCTCTAACGATACGGCTTGCAAGAGGGTGTAAGCGTTGGCACCCACTGACTCCTGCAGTAAGGTATGGGACAAGAAGGCCCCTTTCTGAATATATGTTTCTCCATCTATCTTTCAACTAACAGTAAACTGTGTGCCTCTTTCGAGAATAAAAGGATTTATTTTTATATATACGTGTTCCTCGATTTTCATAAAGACACAGCTGGGTATGCAACACCAAGTATGCGAAAGCGAAAATAGACGGAAAAGAATAGTAAGTGTAGTTTATTTAGTATAGAGACGAAAATATGAATAACCTAAATACCGAATATAGAAAACTGGCACAAAAGGAGTATAAGACCAAGGTACGACTGGGTGGGGAAGGTGATCAACTGGGAACTGTGCAAGAAATCTAAATTTGACCTTACAACCAAATGGTATATGAACAAACTAGAATTCATCCTACGACGCGACGTGCTAAATTGTCTGGGACTTTAAGATATAAACATTACACTTAATATCCGCCGAATGACCAGACCTAGTTATAGTTAAGGAAAAAAGAAAATTTGCTGTATAGTAGACTTTGCAGTCCCACTGAACCACAGAGTAAAAATCAAAGAAAACGAAAAGAGAGACGAGTACTTAGACCACACTAGAGAGCTAAAAAGTTATAGAACATGAAAGAAACGGTTATACCAATTATTTTTTAAAAAATTGTTACCAACAAACTATAACTTAACAAATTGTATATATATATACATATATATATACATGTGTGTCATCCACAGACAGACCTGTTTCGTTCTACCGAAACTCTTCAATGTGGCTCGATATGTTAGATTCCCGAAGCTGGGATTGAAACCTGGCTGACTGAAACGCCAAACCAAAATTCTACCAATCAGCCACGAGGAAACCAGCGCATGCAAAGGAAATTTAAGCGCTTATGTATCACATTTGTTTTTGTTTACATTTGAAGAGCCTTGCTTTACGTTAGTGGCAACCATTACTTCCCTCGCTAGAGAGCTCAACCCCACAAGGGTAGGGGAGCATATATATTGCCATCCACTGACAGACCTGTTTCGTTCTATCAGAACTATTCAGTGTGGCTAGACAGGCTAGATTCTCGAAGCTGGGATCGAAACATGGCTGACTAAAACGCCAATCCTAGATTCTACCACTTGTTATTCCGCTGGGCACATGGTGGCGTAACAAGTCCACAAGTTAACGAAAGATACAAACGTTGGCTATGGTTTGCTTAACGCTATTTAATGTTACAGATATCACCAACTCCCTACCGGAACCACATTTTAAAGCCTCTAGGCGAGTTATAAGTGAATTATTGAGTCAACGGAGCTAACTGGATAGCTTTCCCCCTAAAACACAAGGTCTTCGAAAAATACAATTCTTCCACAACAAAAAAAAGGACTCTGATCTGCCGTGTCTGGGTTAACAAGATTAATAAAAAAATATTATTTTATTGAATAAAAGAGAGAAACAAAGAAAAAATTCAGGTAAGTGTTAGGAGCGGGAAAGTCTTTCTGGTTCTCGGAAGAGCCTCCATTAAAATATCTGTGCACAGGACGAAGTCCCCATTTAATATCTCTTAATGGTGGAAGGTGAAAATATAGTTCGACAACGGCAGACACTTTCCGTTTTCTTTTGGGCTTCACGATTTAATGGTAGAGCTCGTGCTCTAAATCTCAAGTTTGTCATTGGGGAAATATTCCCTCTTTTCTCCTCTACCTTATCAGAGGCATTCTTTCCTCCCGTAATCTGTCTTTTATTCACGTCAGCGTGTGTTATATTTTGACCTTCGCCCGGGCCCAAAATGCCATTCAAGGTGATGCACCGGAAGGAAGTGACACATTTCAATGGCAGTTATGAGAGGAAATCGCGTGGGCGGAAATTGGCTGATGAAATGGGACGAGCTAAAAATTCCCATGGTACACTCATAGACTGATGCACCGGAAGAGAGTGACCTATGAACTGCATAACATTTATTTCCGCTTGATGACGACTAAACATTCGATTTCAAACATCGAGTGGGCGATCGTGTGGGCGTTGAATTATTATATAACGCAGTCAAGACGGAAGTCAAGAGGCATTTGAGTTCGACGGCCAGTTGAGTTTCGGTTCCAGTTGAGTTCGAGTTCCAGTCAGTTGAGTAGAGTTGCAGCCAGTTGGAGATTGGACGGAGTTATAGACGAGATGTTGTAAGGAAAGCCACATAAGTCCAAAGGGGCCATTTGGGCCCTGATGAGTTGGGGTTCAGAGAAGATGCAGATAAGATGCAATAAAGAAAGCCATTACCTAGCATAGTGGGCCCTGGGCCTCCGGTTGAGCAGCCCTGGAGAACGAGAAAGACAAAACGCTGACGGCCATACGTTTGGAGGTCAAAATATTGCAGTTATGTTCGATCTCCAGCTTCCTCTCACAGTAAAACCCCACACAACCTTTTCGAACCCTTACAAATAAATCGAGAGGTAAATATTTTGTTAAAGAAGTCTTCCAGCGTCTGTCTTTATTATTGTGTCGTTATGATGCTGTAGATGAGTATATAACACGTGGATGCAGAAAGATAAGTTTGAATATACTTAAATTGTATGTTCACTTACTTGGGATTTTGTGGAGTTTATTCTCTTCTCTTTTTCCACTAGTTATCGGGTTTCTATAACATGTTGATTGATGGATATACGTCTTATTTCAAATAAGACCAATATTAATAATTGTATCTTTCCTCGTGGACAAGTCTTTTCTTTGGGTCTTCGTTTGAGGAGGCTCACCATACCTCGGAGTGCTGGTTCATTCAAAGGATGCGCTGTTTTATTTTCTCTCAGCGTTCTCTTAATTTTTCAACGAACAAAAAGCAACTGCTTATGTGTCTTCATTCTCCGATAAATAAAAGGAAACTCATTATATGTCCTCACCCTTTGAAGAATAAATGGCAACTCATTATGTGTCTTCATCCTTTGATGAATAAAAGGCAACTAACTCGTTTCCGTAGTTTGAAAATTCACCACATTTTGGCTTTTTGGCTGTTTCTTCCTCAGTTCCAATTTTGATCCCCGGTTTGCCTCTCCGCCTTCGCATACACGGCTAAAAGAGAATGAGGTTCTCCCTTGCCCATATCACATTGTAATAATAGAGAAGTTGGAAGAGAGATACGGCATCTCTTTCCATTATTCTGCTAACTACTATAGTCGACTTGGCAAGCAAGTCACACCTCCTATCCCACAACCCAGAGAATGTATAAGGGTGTCATATTTCCTCGTCACAGTGTATATTGATAGGATTTGTCAATAAATAAGAAAGAAGGGTTAATATGCCATTAAACCCGACTAACTAGCCCACAAACTATTGGGGGCGTACCTGTAGTGTGATGGTTAAAGAGTTGGACTGCCGAAACGCAGTGAGTTCGAATACTAATCGTGTTTGTCTTTAATTGGAATCATTTTGAGATGAGTCTTCTTAATCTGAGAATTAATTTTTATATATTGCAGACTTTTTTTCACATCTTGGTAGTTTTTTTTTTTTGTGTGTTGTTTCTTCTTTCACTACGTTTCGGCCAAATTTCACCTCTGGCCTTCTTGAGTGGTGCGATAGACAACAACTATGGAAGGCAGTAATAACTGGGGATACGGTTACAAGACTCAGCATTCCCATCCGAGGTCACGGTAAAATCACCTGAAGAAGGACAGAGGTGAAATTTGGCCGAAACGTAGTGAAAGAAGAAACAACACAAAAAAAAAACAACAAAAAAAAACCTACCAAGATGAGAAAAAAAGTCCGCAATAAATAAAATTAATTCTCAGACTAATCGTGTTTGTTTGTTTGACTTCCATGGGGCCTTCCAGAAGTTGTTGGAACGGTACAACAAGTGCATTGCAGCCGGAGGAGATTACTTCGAAGAGGACTAGACTTTCATGTGTGTACTATCAATAAAAGTGCCCATACGAAAAAAGTCTGGAAACTTATTTAATGATCCTCGAATGTGGAAAGGCGCCTCTGGTGGTGTAATGGTTAGCAAGCTCGACTAGCAAACCTACACGAGTGAGTTCGAGTCTCATTGGATGCGCCTTTCATATGGCCTTGTGCCACATCTAAGCAAAAGGCTTAGTAAATTTCCATACAGCTGTATCTTAATTTGACGGTGTTTTTATTGAATATTTTTGATAAATTTATGCGTCTTAGGAAAATTATTTCTTAAAATAAAATAACATCTCTTCCTATTTTCTTTTTTTGGCTACAGCCATATTATATGGAGGTGTGTGTTGTATAGTACACGTTTACATATGCAAACCACACAGTACAACACACAGGCGACTCCGTTGTTCTGGTACGAACCGTTTATTAACATCTGACTTTGGTTCTTCGACACGAGGAGAGAGAGAGAGAGAGACACAATTCTTAAAAGTCTTTCGTATCATACTATGCTAACAATACCCCATTGCTCGACACATCTCATGGTCCAGTCTCAATTTCTCAACCACACAAAACAAATACATAAGCCACTCCGTTGTTCAGGTACGAACCGTTTACTAATTTCTGACTTCCGTTCTTCGACACGAGGAGAGAGAGAGACACAATTCTTGGTTGGTTGGGTTTTATGGCATATCAAACTTTGTAGGTTATTTAACGCCACATTCTGTCTACATGCAAATACCTTTTACCATTGAACACTTAGTAGGTAAAATTTTCTATGAGCAAGATTTCACTTGTTTGCACATGATTAATCAATTTTAATTCGTCATATTTTTTCGTACAACCCTGTTTCTCGCAGGGACAGAACGTCATCTATTTTGGTCTTTTCGATCAACTAATTGTGCTATAACGTTCACATTCGGACAAATACCCTCAGAGAAGGTATGAACCCCCTTATCCTCCCAGCTACGGGTTAAATATTACCACTACTGTCCTTCGAGAAGGATGGATATGATATTAAATAACCCAAGAAGGTTGATATGCCATTAAAATACGAAAAAAAAAACAATCATTTACTAAGACTCTAATACCTGCAAATATTCTCTTCGTCACTCATAAGTGTAATTTCAATTTAAGTGTTAACCAACCTGATATTCTTTAAAAGGGCAATAACCAAAATATTCTTTTGAACGTTAAGAAACATAATATTTCAATAATTTCTAATAAACGTTAAATTTCGTTTAGATTCAAATAATCATAAAAATTCCCTTCGGCGTTATTTAATGCAATATTCACTTAAATTCTAAAACCCCGAAAATTACTTAACAACTTATAGGCCTAACATCCCCATAAGTAAAGTTGGCGACCGTAGTTGAGGGCAACCAGAGGGCTCTCTTTTCAATAGTTACGACACCGAGGTGTATGGGAGGGCACTACTCTTTTCATTAGATTGCTGCACTTTACCCTTGATACGTACCTTAATATTGCTGAGTGTTAAGCAAGGAGGTATCAAGTACCATTTTTAAAGTCTTTGGTATGACGCAACCTGGGATTGAACAAACACTCTAACCTCAATCCTCATTGAAACAAATAAACCCAATGCATTTTTCGATGGGAATAAAACTCAACCTTTCCTCAGTCACAAATAAACCAGAAAATGTCCTTGAACATTATTGTAAGACATTTCTTAAAAAAATCTTGAAAAGTCTGAAAAAAAACCCCAAATCCTTCGACATCGATTAACCAAGATTCGATTTGATACCTATGAACCCGAATTTTTTTTAAATACAAAAAAATTCATTTTAACGTTAATCAACCGCATATTTCTTTAAATGCTAATGGACCAGAAATTTCCCTCAGACAGAAATCGACCAGGATACTAATTTTCGTTAAATCTAGTAAAGCAACAAGGAGATAAGAAAATCTGATTAACTAACTACATAATTAATAGTTAGTACCAGCATTTTTGCTATTGGTAAAGTACAACTAAAATTAACCGCCATCAAGTGAGGAATATTGAATAGGGTAGCCTTGAACAGGTTAGCGTCTACCTATTCATTTATTCTAACAACATAATTATTCTGATGGTATAAATACTTCAGAGATCTGCGTTTAATCGTCAGACAAGATTCCCAGCCACTCGAAGCACACAGCTCCGTTCTCTTTGGTAGTCAACGACCAGAAAGCAAAGTCACCATGCCTAACTACACTCTCCATTACTTCAATGGCCGTGGCCGTGCCGAGATCCTCCGTATGATGATGGCCATTGCTGGTATCAAGTACTTGGACAAGCGATATGAATTCTCTGACTGGGACCGTTGCAGGAATGGTAAGAACTTGTCTGTTGAAACTCTTGTACCGTTGTTGGTTACCTCACAACGTTTTGTTTTGGCTTGGTTTATGATTTTTTTTTTCTGTTGTCAACTACTAATGGATGGTTGGTTTTTATCACGCTATTCTCTTATGTGACCAAAAAAATGAAGGGTGCATTTTTAGAATGTACGTAGTACGTTCTACTAAAAGCTATTTTAAGGTGTATTTTCTTTGTTAATCATAAACGATGAACATACGATAAGTTTCCAGATTTTTTTCGTATGGGCACTTTTATTGATAGTACACACATGAAACTCTAGTCCCCTTCGAAGTAATCTCCTCCGGCTGCAATGCACTTGTTGTGCCGTTCCAACAACTCCTGGAAGGCTCCATGGAAGTCCTCTGGTGTGAGCGTGTTAATGACCTTCGTCACAGCCTATTTAATCTCCTCAATTGTCTCATAACGACGGCCTCTGGCCATAGGGAATAACCGAAAGTCACAGGAAGCAAGGGCTAAACGATAGTGACGGTGAGGAACTGTCTTGATGCCCATCTTGGTCAAATAATCTGTGACAAGGATGCAGTTGTGGACTGGTGTATTGTCCTGGTGAAAATGTCACTGACCCGATTTGAGAAATGCCGGCCTTTTCCGACGGAATCTCTTCCTGAACTCCCTGTAAACCTCAACATAGTAACCCTAACCCTTTGGCCAATCAACTGAGGTATATTGACTTCTTTACACCTCCCACACCTCTCATCATCCCTCACAGACTCCCTGCCTTCCTTAAATCTCTTATGCCACTCAAAAACTGATGCTTGATTCATGCAAGATGGTCGAAAAGCAGTTTGAAGCATTCCATAAGTTTCTCTGGCATTTTCTCTAAGTTTAAAACAGAATTCTTCCTCTTAAGTGTCATATTGTAGTTTTAAAATTTTCCAGCTGTGACAATCAGGCTTTAGTAGGATGTATTCCAATTGCTGCTGTAGCTGTTAATTTGAACCTGAAATCATAAAAATTGGTCAGTCATCTCATAAGATGTATAGCAATAACATATTGCATTTTCAAGAGTCTACGATAATTTAAAATGTACATATTAAAAAAGTGTGGAAACTTATCGTATGCACCTCGTATCAACTTTGGACTGTTATTTAATGCCAAACTATCTTGTCAGAGTAACTATAGGGAGGCTATTTTACACCTTTTCTTTAGAGTATTTGTCCGAAAATGCACGTATTAACTCGTCTGGATTTCTAACGTGCTTATTACGATATAACAGTCGAGAATGCCATCAACTAAACCACGCCTTGTTTTTTGTGGACAAATCTGCAACGATTTCTAACGTGCTTATTACGATATAAGTCTTGAATGCTATCAACTAAACCACGTCTTTTTTTTTGTGAACAAATCTGCAACGATTTCTTTTTATGAATTTATTTATTTTTTTTTTTAGTTATTTCTTAGTGTGCTCGGCAAAGTTGGTTGGTTCTGGGGTTTTATGGCATATCAACCTTTGTAGATTATTTAACGCCAAATCAATTTTAATGTAAATAATCAGTTCTATTTAAAACAATTCAGTTTAGCATGAGTAATCAGTTTAATTGTCAAAAATATTTCTTTTTCAAACTATTCAGTTCATTCAAACAGTTATATATAACAATTCAGTTTAGTGTAAGTACAGTTTCAATGTCAAAAACAGTTCAATTTTAAACAATTCAGGTTAGCATAAGCCCGCAGTTTAAATGTAAGTAAAGTTTAATTGTCAAAAACAATTCTATTTCTAGATATTTAGTTCAGTCAAGCAGCTCCAACTCAGCTTACCCAGTTTAGTATAAGTACAGATTTTGTTTACACACAGTTAAATGTCAAAACAGTTCTATATTAAAAAATTCAGTTTAGTGTAAGTACACTTTCAATGTTTAAACGTAAGTACACAGTTTAATTGTGAAAAACATTTCTATTCAAGCAATTCACTTCTAATTCAAACAATTCAGTTTAGCATAAGTATGCAGTTAGTTCTATTTAACACATAGATATGGCCCTATCAGGTGCTACCATTCCGAGCCAGAGTGGACCTGGGAGTAAAGCCAATAATGGGGTGCTCTCGATCCCCTAAGCTACAGCATCACTGGAACCTCACCATCAAATCGTTTAGTGTCATATCCAGGGCACTAGTTTGTGGGGGTGTTACCCCGCTGCACAGGTGCAGTCGGTGTATTCTACAGCCCCAACTGACTGTGCAATGACATTTAGACTGTAGAAGAGCTTGTATATTCATCATATATCAACACTTCCTTGTTTATCAATTTTTTTTTTCATTTCTTTCTATCCAATGGTCAACTATTGCAATAGGTTCGATTGTATCACGGCTGTACTTTACGGGGTGGGCTTTGGCATTTAATAACCCACGAAGGTTGATATCCAATTAACCAAAGAAACGTACCACACCGTCAAAAAGCTGAAAAAACAAGTAGGTCTCGTTAAGACAAACTACCTTTCTCCACTCTCATATAACTTCTTCTGTATTGCTATTCATGAATGCGAATATAGCAGTTTGGAACCTTAGCAAATGTGGGAGTTTGTTTTGTTTTTCCTCCTGTTTATTCAGTGTTTTACGAGGGTGGACTGAAAAAATCATTGTTTGAAAAGTTTATATCATGGCATTATATCTGCTATTGAAAAAATGTGTTAAGCGCATGTTGGGTATCACCTACCTTTTCAGCATAATCAGCTGTTCTATCTGCCTTATATGGCAGTAGCGGAGATCAGTCTGGGAATAAGCCTACGAGTAACACCAGAAGAGCCGTTCCTATTGTTGAAGTATATCATTACTCTATCACTAATCCTATGTTTTTATTACTAACAGTCTCTCTCTTGTAAATACCCTTTCCTGTAAATATAACTATTTTACCTCACATATCGTGGTTTGTCTTATTATTACTACTACTTGTGTTCACTAACCAGAACCCAACAGCGCATGAGAATCTACAAGACGCGGAAGCACAATTAAGAACATTCTAGTATAACAGTGGTATTTGATATACACCCCACCAAGTGTATGTGTGTGGCAAAAGGCCGTTTTTTAGGTGGGTCCAGTCGAAGAGCCATAACCCAGACGCGTGATGCAGTCCCCAAAATACCTGGGGCCCCGTCGGCATTACCTTAAAAATGGGTGCCTCAGGCTCCAGGCAATTAACGTAACCCCTCCGATAACTCTAAACAACTCCATTATAAAACAAGATTAATTTTAAATTCGTATTTCCAGCTTTTTGCTTTAGTCAGAGAACATATATAGCTCAAGGTCTTGTTAATGGGGTACTCAATGAGACTTAAACTCACTCTTGTTTGCAGTTTTATATATATATATATATATTTCCTAATCTAATATCTACCAGCATTCACGGTTACCAGAAAAAAAGAAAAAAAACCGCCAGGAACAAGAGATAAAATATCTCGAATCACCGCCCGGGAAAAAAAAAAAGAAAAAATATTATAGGACAAAAAGAAAGAAAAGGCCAACCCCGTCAAACCACTTGAAAAAAATCAAGAGATATGCAGTCAGTTGGTCAAAAGAAAACTAAAACCCTCCGTAAACGCTGCAATTACAAGATTGCTCAACACGAGTGGAGCCAATTATAAAATTAAGTTAAATCGCAAGTCGGAAGTCGGGTTTAGATTTCCTGATGATCCGTAATGGTGAAACTTTAGTAGGAGATTTCCAACTCGCGGTGTAAGTTAATTTTATATATATATATATATATATATATATACCAAAATAGTAGATTTTGGTGAATCTGACAAGATGATAGATATAAGTGGAAAGACCGATAAACCAGAGTCTGAAGAAATTCTTGAACAAAGAATAAAATATCACAACAAACATCTAATTTATTCATTTCCCACTTTTATTGTTTTTCAGCAACTGAAAAAATTGATCAAAGAGGTCTCTATTCATTCTAATTTTTGTGTTAATTAATTCAAAAACGTTGAACTCAAGCTTGTTTTTAAACTTTTTCCATTTTACCCCTATAAACTTTAAAAAAGGTAAATATTAGTTTCTTCCTCAACGTTTGAATATTGAATTTCCACCCGTTAATATTCTCTCTATTCCAGATTTCCCCTGCAATTACCTCCCCTGTTTGCAAATGGACAATGGCGACATGATGCCTGAGACCATGGCTATTTGCAGGTATTTGGCCAGGGAAAACGGTAAGATTTATATAATGTTTTAGTTTATCATATTACCGCAATATCAATATATATTTTTTTATGATTTTTCATCAATTGAATAACACGTATTATATTGATTAATTTTGTAGGGTTCTACCCCAAGACTCCTATGGATATATTCAGGTGTGACTACATATGTGACTGCTTCTATGAAATCATGCACGATTACATGAGGTACTACCACTGGAAGAACGGAAACTTCAAGGTGAGTCAGTTGTTTTGAATTTGTTTAATTATTTTGTGTTTACTTGACTCAACAATCAATCCAGATATAGAGATTAGAAAAAGATCTGTTAAGATTATCTATCTATCTATCTATCTATCTATCTATCTTATAATGCTCATATCTATCTATCTATCTATCTTATATTACTCATATCTATCTATCTATCTATCTATCTATCTATCTATCTATCTATCTTATAATGCTTCTATCTATCTATCTATCTATCTTATAATGCTCATATCTATCTATCTATCTATCTATCTTATATTACTCATATCTATCTATCTATCTATCTATCTATCTATCTTATAATGCTCATATCTATCTATCTATCTATCTATCTATCTCATTCTCTTCATTTTCACAAACCTATGTATCTCATGAATATTTCTGGGAGATTTAAATAATTCCTAAGATAAACCAATTCCTAACAAGGCAGATTTAACGTTATCGAAAAATTCTGAAAAATAATTTTTTTCGAAAAAATTCCCAATATATATCGAATAACTCGCGTATGGATGTTGATAACGATTTATACATTCATACAATATACCTGCTCATTGTTCTAATAGGTTGAGTGTTCGCCAATGGCAAAATGGTTCAATCCCCGGACGAGTCATCTCAAAGATTCAACGAATGGTACTTGAAACCCCCTTTTTAAGGTACTTTTCAAGAGTAAAGTGGAGCAATCCAGGGAAAGAAGTAGCGACCTCCTCTACAACTCGACGTAGAAGCTTATGAAAAGGAAGCCTTCGTATCGCCCTCGACAACAGTCGCTAACTTTACTTACTAGCATTATTACAAAGATAAGATGGAGTGTATTGGGATAAAATCCCGGAGACAACAATGAATAAAAATCGTTGTTTTTCAGCTTGTCTTCCAAGAAATAGCCGCATAAGTACTGATATATGGTTGAACTACTTAAACTCTAGTGAAAATACGTTCACCGGATGGAGACACAGAATACTTCGACATTGTTGCAGGAGTATAACAAGGGGACACGCTACCCCATACCTCTTTATCATCTGTCTCGACTCGTACTTAGAACTTCGATCGACAAAATCAGAGAAAATGGCTTCGAGCTGACAAAGAAAAGAAGCAGAAGGTACCCCGCAAAAACAATTACCGACGCCGACTACACCGATGACATAACGTTACTGGCAAATACACCTAACCAAGCCGAAACACTACTGCATAGTTTGGAACGAGCCACCGCAGGCATTGGCCTCCATATCAATGCACACAAAACAGAATATATGTATTACAACCAGACAGGCGATATTTCCACAGTAGACGGATCTCTCTGAAACTAGTAGACAATTTCACCTACCTAGGAAGCAGCGTCTCATCAACCGAAAAAGACATCGACACACGACTAACGACAGCATGGACAGCTATCGATAGGCTCTCGTTCAAATGGAAATCAGACATGACCGATAAAATGAAACGCACTTTCTTCCAGGCAGTGGTCGTATCGATACTGCTATATGGATGCACTACTTGGACGCTCATTAACGGTTGAAGAAGAAGCTAGACGGCAATTACACAAGAATGTTGCGAGCAATATTGAACAAGTCACGGCGGCAACACCCCACAAGTCACCAACTGTACGGCCATCTGCCTCCCATCATGAAAACTATACAAGTTAGACGAACCAGACATGCAGGACTCTGCTGGAGAAGCAAGGACGAACTCATCAGTGATATACTCCTATGGACCCCCGCATATGGCCAAGCAAAAGCAGGACGACCAGCACGAACATACATTCAGCAGCTATGTGGGGATATGGGATGTAACCCTGAAGACCTGCCAGAAATGGCGAGGGTCAGGGATATCCGTGCTAGCCGCACGACATGATGATGATGATGACTTAAACTCTGGCAAACGAATGACGAAGCATGACAAAGACTTCGAAAGATTTCTGGAACAAATTCTAGAAAAAACAACCTTCAAAGAAGCAGTATTGAACTTCTAATAAAAACATATATTCGTCAGCTCTGTATTGTCACTTGAGGCTAACTAGAAGACATTCTAAGAACGACGACTCATACGGGTTGATTGTGAGAAAGATTCAGGGGAATACTAGCTGTCAACACGTTTTGATGATGATACTGATGTTGCTATTGGTTTAAACCAGCTCATTGGTCTAGTGGGTAGAGTGTTCTCCAATGGTCCAGGAGAGCGGGGTTCAATCCCAGGTCGAGTCATACCAAAGCCTTAACAGTATTAACTTTCAAACCAGTGCTAATGTACTTAAATGTCTTTAGCTACTGACACTATTTATAGAACAATTTTCAAAGTAAACTGAATTATGGAAAATACATCAATCAATTCCTGCCGAATATTATAAAATCAATACGGCAATATGAAAGGATCAACAAGAAAAATATTGACAGAAAATGTCTATTATGTTCAACGAAATCTGTATATATGACAGGCTCATTGGTCAATGGGTAGAGTGTTCACCAATGGTTCGGGAGACCTGGGTTCAATCCCAGGTCGTGTCATACCAAAGACTCAAAAATGGTACTTGATACCTCCTTGCTTAACACTCAGCATTATAAGGTACGTATCAAGGGAAAAGTGAAGCAATTCAGGGGAAAGAGTAGCACCCTCCTCTACATCTCGGTGTAGTAGCTACGGAAAAGGGAGTCTTCTGGTCGCCCTCGACTACCGTCGCCAACTTTACTTACTTATTTTTTGTTTTTTGTTCAATTTTCTCTATTATTTTTGTTGTGGCCTGTTTAGGGGCTAGAAATAAATACTCAAGAAAGGAGCTGACTTAAACAAATATATTTATAAAAAGCAGTAATACATATACAAATGAGATAGTTACCAGCGAGACTGTTTCTGTCCGACTGTCAAGGCTGTCTGCTGGAATATTGCCTTTTGCCTCAGAGCAGTACATGCTGATATTTATAGACGGGAAAGTTCATGCATGCGTGGGTAAATTACCATAACAATTGTATTCTAAGTCATTCTAACACTTTGTGAGAAAAACTGATCTTATCGAGAGACAATAATCTCCTCATATTAACCTGATTTTTAATTTTTCTAATTTTAATTTTTTCCCCCAGTACAACATGAACGACTATGGATTCGGTGGAGACAGCAACTGTAGCAATTATGACGTAAGTCTCTCTATCTCTCTATCTGTCTCTCTCTCTCCCTTTTTTTAATTCATTCAAAATATTATCTTCTCATTATCTTACCGCACTGTTAACTGAGGCATGAGTACACGCCTACTGAGTCTCTGCAAAGGAGTAGGGCTTCCTCTCAAAAGAGTGTTGTGGGTATACCACTGAACTAAATCTAGTTGTGAGGCTTCATTTCTAGAGCTTTGGGGGATATGCAAACCCCTTCATTGCCATTAGGCACAGGTGAACTCTGATCTGAAGTGTCCTATTGTCCAGTTGGTTAGGGATTTAGAATGCACCGACTACATCTCTGAAGAGAGGTAAGACCTCTCCAATAAGTGTCCAATTGTCCTATTGGTTAGGGCTTTTGAATACACCGACTACATCTCTGAAGAGGTATAAGACCTCCCCAATGAGTGTCCTGGAACTGATATTAAACAATCAGATAGTAGGGCGCAATTGCTGGAGCTATGGGGAATGTGGAGTACACCTTCATTGCCAATACTTCGAGGTTGACTCAGACCGAGAGTGGTAGCATCTGATAGAGTCCCAACTATGGGTCAATAGAACTGTTTGACCATTAAAACTTTGGGCAAGCAAATGAATAGTGTTAAATACAATTGTTAGTGATTCATAGCCATACTTGAAACCAATTTTCTCTCGGAAATTTAATGAATAGTAATAAATTGAATAATTAGTATTAAATAGCAATACTTGTAATCCCCTGAGTGCAAATAAATATTCATATTTACCAACCCTTCCGCTCGGGCAGGATATGACACAAGGTCAATTTGTAAGCGAAGTTTAACATGTTTGAATTCAGAGTTTTCTTCTCCTAGACTAGTTGCCTCACCAAGGCTGAATAACCTAGTCTGTCCTACTATTTATCCATAGCTGGAGGGAGAATAATTGGATTCATACCTTTCTTAAGGGTATTAGCGCTATGTGAAATGCAATCAGTCTCGTCCAGGATTTGAACTCGTGTCGCCGTGTCCATTTCCTACGACGATAACCATTACACCACGGACACCCCCAAAATAAATGAAAAATATGAAATGGAAATATTAGTGCTAGATTGTCGTGATTTAAACCATTTTACTGTGTTTAAACAATAGCAATACTTGTGTGCAAACAAATTATTTAAAAAATAATTACCCACAAACTATGACATGTGTATAACCATTAACTGTGTGCAAACAAATTATCTAAAAAATATTTACCCACAAACTATGAAATGTGTATAACCATTAACTGTGTGCAAACAAATGAACGATATTAAATTAGATTTTTAAAGTTTATGACAATACTCGAAACCATTTAACAAATAATTGATAATAAATTGAATTATTCGTGTTACAAATACTTGAAACCATTTAACTGTGTACAAACAAATAATTGATAATAAATAGAATTATTCGTGCTTGAAATACTTGAAACCATTTAACTGTGTGCAAACAAATAATTGATAATAAATATAATTATTTGTGTTAGAAATACATGAAGCCATTTAACTGTGTGCAAACAAATAATTGATAATAAAAACAATTATTCGTGTTGGAAATACTTGAAACCATCTAACTGTGAGCAAACAAATAATTGATAATAAATTGAATTATTTGTGTTAGAAATACTTGAAACCATTTAACTGTGTGCAAAAAATAATTGATAAATAGAATAATTCGTGTTTGAAATACTTGAAACCATTTAACTGTGTGCAAACAAATAATTGATAATAAATAGAAATATTCGTGTATGAAATACTTGAAACTATTTAACTGTCTGGTCAAAAATGAGCTCAGGCTCGTTAAAATATGTTATCTACAAAATGTGTTTACAAATTATATATATTTAATATATATATATATAAAGAGGATTTGGCACTGAATAACCAACAAGTGTTGATATGCCATAAAACCCCAAACAAGCACAATTTCCCGATTCATATTTTTGCTTAAATGAGTCATGGACGTACCATAAATGATTTCTTATTTTCAGAACTACCTCTACTGGAGATACATGAACACCTTCAACAGAATCATGCCCTTCATGGAGAGAACTCTGAGCATGCGCAATGATGGAAGCAAATTCTTTATGGGAGATATGGTAAGTCTTTGTACTTCATAAAAACTTACTTGGAGAGTTTAAAAAATGTTTTTTATGCGTTAACCAACAATGTTTTATCGACTGTTGAAAAAAACAATCTCAAGACTTATCTGAAAGTATATATTACAAAACCTGTAGTTATCGAAGTAATGAATAGTATATATATCAATATTGCATATTGACACTTGACCTAACCGTCAATCAGAGACTCTCTAAACAGGACGCTCCTGTGAAAATAAGCGACAGCAGCAATCGTAGTTGATTGGAAATGTGTAAGTGTTACGAAATGATAGATGCAAATAGCCTCTTAATGCTCTCAGTCAGTTAGGGTCAGTGTGTCTTGAGTCAGTGCCAGCTTGCAGCAGAGTCATGTCGGCAGAGAACAATGACCCTAGGGGACCCAGCGGTCCTTGCGAGGACCGGTTGAGTACAACTCTGTTGGAAGTGAAGACTTAAAGCCTTCAAGATTACACAATTTTGTGTGGTCAGGAGAAGAACTTATGGGTCAATATGGCGGGTTGTCTTTGTTTTCGTCCGTCCGTCCGTCGGTGTCTCACACACATAGAGAAGTTTTATTTCCAAGAAAAAATAAAGAGAGTTATATTTTTATAACCAGGAGTGGGGATTTCTTCCCTCATCATGAGTATATAGAAATAATTCTTTCTTACTATCATCAAATGATCGCTATGACTTATGTGAAACTGGAATAATTTTAGTTTCCAGTATACAATTTTTTACCGTCTCATATTATAAGTATAATGAATGGCTTTTGATGATGATAACTTTGCCTTATTCACTTTCCTGCCACAATACCAACGGGATCACGTTAGAGTGTTCCTTGAATCTCTTATGCCACGTTAAAAAAGCAGACTGAAGCATTCCATACGTTTCAGTGGCATTTTTTCCAAATTGAAAACAGAATTTTATTGCATGTCGTTCTTCTAAAGTGTCAGATTGCATTTTTGAAATTCATCAGGCTTTAGTAAGATGTATTCCAATTCCTGCTGTAGCTGTTCATTTGAACCTGAAATCATAAAAATTAGTCAGTCATCTCATAAGATGTATAGCAATAACATACTGAATTTTCAAGACTCTATGACAATTTTAAATGCCTGTACATAGAAAGTCTGGAAACTTATTGAAGGAACCACGTAACTACCTACTGTCAGAAAAAACGACTTACGTTTCACCTCAATAAATCATTATATATATATATATATATATATAATATTAGAGAAGCCCTGTTACAGCGCTATTTCAGTTGATCATGTTCAAGGACCGTATCATAATTGGAGCCTATGTAATCGAGAAGGTGGAAGATTAGGTCTACTTAAGATGGATAGGAAATATATTCCGAGTCATAGATGCTCTTATCCCGCGAAGAATAAAATCATTTTCCAAGATAAAGCCATCCTGGATTAGACCATTCTATCCTATCTCCTTCATGGTTGCTCAGTCTGCTGGACCTGTAGAATACACCGACTGCACCTCTGAAGAAGGGTAAGAACCCCTCAACGAGTGTTCTGGATATGACTCTAAACAATCTGATGGTGAGGTTCCAGTGATGCTGGGGCTTTAAGAAATGCAGAGCACCCCTTCATTGCCATTGCTCCCTGGTCCACTCTGGTCCGGAATGGTAGCACCTGAGAGGGCTCTATTTATGGATTAAATGGAACTAAACTGTATACTTATGTTGAACTGAATTATTTGAATTAGAACTTTGACTAAAATTAATAGCTTGAAACAGAAATGTTTTTGGCAATTAAACTGTAGTTACATTTCAACTGCGTACTTATGCCAAACTGAATTATTTGAAAAGGAACCGTTGTTGACATTAAAACTCTACTTACGTTAAACTGAATTGTTTAATATAGAAGTGTTTTGACATTTAACTATGTGTAAACAAAATTTATACTTATACTAAACTAAATTAGCTGAATTAGAACTGCTTGACTAAACTGAATAGCTTGAAATAGAAATGTTTTTCACAATTAAACTTTACTTACCTTTAAACCTTGTTCTCATTCTAAGTTAAATTGTTTTTGAAATTGAGCTGTTTTTGACATTGAAACATTACTTACTCTAAACTGAATAGTTATATATAGAACTGTTTTGACATTTTACTGTGTAAACGAAATCTGTACTTACTGAAAACTGAATTAGCTGAGTTAGAACTGTTTAAATAAACTGAATAGTTTGAAATAGAAATGTCTGTAACAATTAAACTGTATACTCATGCTAAACTGAATTGTTTGATATAAAACTGATAATTTACATAAAAATATATTTGGTGTTAAATAACCTACAAAGGTTGATATGCCATAAAACTCAAACAACTAACCAACTGCACATTGAAAGGAGGATGAATGTTAGTCATCAAACAACATATTTGAAAAGTTTCCATGTATTTTCCAGAATTTTCTGAATTAGAACTGTTTGAATAAACTGAATAGCTTGAAGTAGAAATGTTTTTGATGATTAAACTCTGTACTCATGCTAAACTAGATTTTAAAAAATCAAACTGATTATTTGTTTAAAAATAGATTTGGCATTAGATTACCTACAAAAGTTGATATTCCATAAAACCAAAACAATCAACTCTTCCAATTGTTCCGTTCTGCTTGTGATGCTATAGATGACCGAAATATGGGCTATCACAAAGAAGGAAAAAGCAAAACTGATGACAAAATAGAGGGCAATTGATAAATCTCTGCTGGGAATTTTCTTACCTGAGCAAATCCAGAGCAAAGTAATTCCGAAGATGTATTTAGGGTGTTTTAAGGTTTGCTTTTTCAGACACCTTGTAAGGTTCAAAGGTAGCGGGTTGAATCGTACAGTTAAAGTGTGACGACCCACAGAGAGCAAATGACCACGATGATTGAAAGGTGAAATTGTCAAATGATTCGGTCCAATATGAAGAAAAAGAATATATATATATATATACAATTGTTTAGAGAATATATATATATATATATATATATATATATATATATATATATATAGTAGTTTAGAGAATGAAGAATTGGTCTTTAAGATGAAAAAAATAATTGGCACTGTGGCAGATTAAAGAGCAGGCCTAGACCTTCACCCACGACGTTGCTGGCCCAATGAATCCACAAGAAGAAATTCATCCTCTTGAGGAAGTCAAGTGTTTTGTAACAGCTCTAGGTAAAGGAAACAGGGAGCATGGACCAAGTAGGTGAGGGCAATAGCTAAAGCTGTTACATGGGGTGACTAAAAGCATATAGAATCCCCAAAATTAAGTTTCCTTATAAAGACAGTCTACGACGTTTTACCAACACCTGTCTACCTTCATGCTTGAGGGTTAACTACATCCGATCGATGCAGAGTACATGGAAAAACTGCCAGCCTCAGAAATATTCTCGCTAAATGTGGGTATGCTCTATGAAGGCACACGTAGAGACATAACGAAGTCCTTGGGATTTTTTTCCGAGGCTGCGAAGATATGTTATGAGACTGTCAATAAAGTTCTAAATGATATCACCAATAGAGCCATTCATTTCGTTAAAGAAGGATATTATTCGAATCTTTCGTATTAAAATAAGTACAGATCATCGTTGCTCGATGGTTGCACAGACTGGCACGTGGCAACTGATTTAAAACATCATTTCGTATTTCCAACAGATATAACGTTAACCACCAAGCGTCCAGATATTGTCATTTGGTCCGTTAAATCAAAAACGTTTTCGCTGTTGAATTAACGGTCCCTTTTGAAGAAAATTTCGACGGGGCAAATCAGCGTAAGTTGGAAAAAAATGAGTATTTGCGAGAACAATGTATCAGAAACGGCTGGATAGTCAATCTCCTATAGAGGTCAGATGCCAATTCAACTTCCGTATTATTGACTAATCATGTATTTTGCTCACATAAGAGGAACTACATAAAAAATATCCAAGATAAGGCTCTAACTACATCAGCGTGGATATGGCAATTTTATAGTGTGACATCAATTCAACAAAGTCTGGTGGTATCGTGACTTACTGATGAGGCGCTTTGGATTAGTGGTAATGATGCTTCGGCCCCGAAACCATGCTAGAACCCAAAGTCATCATCTGATGAAGGCTTTGTTGGAAACAGTGCTTGCTATACAAACATCAGTCATTGCATGATACCTAAATATCTATAGTTGAAAAGTGCATGAACTGAATACATACAATGATTTTAGAAGTAATAGTTCGTTCTTTATTCGAGGAAGAACTTCTTCAGACTAGAAGTTTCCTTTACCTATTCTACATTTCTGCCAATGAAAATATAAAACAATGCTGATAATTAGCATTATTTTATCTGTTTTCTTAATTGCTAAAATGTAGAAAGACTCAAATTCTTTTTTTAGTCTGGAAAGGATCTTCCTTGAATAAAGAATGAAATATTACTACTAAACCCGTTATGAATGTTTCGTTAATCCAGTTGTCAACTTCTTTATCATCCTGTCAGATTTACAAAATTCTACCATATATATATATATATATATATAGTATTATTTGGTCCAGTTAAACCAGAGTGGGGAGTAATTCCATCGGGACAAAAAAAAAATTCAACAGTGAACATTTAATATATATATATATATATATATATCAAAGAAAGTATTTGTTGATAATCAAAAATGTTTAAAAGTGCTTTATAAAATGAAAATATATCTGAATGAAAATTTTTTCGGTTTAGAATTATAAATTGATAGTAAGTTGAGAGGATAATTATTTTTAATTTTTGTTCCTTTTTCGCTAGCCATCATTTGAATATATTTTTTTAATTTTCTTAAACGAATATTTGCTCTACTCTCATATATATATATATATATATATATATATATATATATATACATATATATATATATATACCTCTAATATAGATTCTCGTAGTCATCATGTTCTAATCTCTTAGAAATAGACTCAGTTCAGTTTTTACATCAGTACATAGTTAATTCACTTGCGAATCTTGCCCAGTCGACTGGGGCTGTAGAATACACCGACTGCTTCTTTGCAGAGGGGTAAGACCCCCCCCACAAAGAGTGTCCTGGATATGGCACTAAAACAATCTGATGGTGAGGTTCCAGCCGTGCTGGAGCTTTGGGGAATGCGGAGTACCCCTTCATTGCCATCGCTCCCAGGTCCACTCTGGCCCGGAGTGGTAGCACCTGATAGGGCCCTATCTATGGGTTAAATAGAACTAACAGCATACTTATGCTAAAATGTATTGAGTAAACTGAATAGCTCAAAATAGAAACGTTTTTGACAATTAAACCGTACTTACACTTAAACTGCGTGCTTATGCTTAACTGAATTATTTCAAATAGAACTGTTTTTCGACATTAAAACTGTATTTACACTTAACTGAATTATTACATATAACTGTTTGAATAGTTTGAAATGGCAATGTTTTTGACAATTAAACTGTGTACTTATGCTAAACTGAACTGTTTTCAATAGAACAGATTATTTACATAAAAATGGATTTGGCGTTAAATAACCTACAAAGGTTGATATGCCATAAAACCAAACAAACCAAACCAACATCACTTGCGAATCAGAAAAATCTGCGAATTTGATAGATTTTTAAGCAAATATACGATGAGCATTTGTTTTTAAAGAAGAATGTGATGTCAGTCGCAAAAATGAAGAAATTTGATTGCGTAAATTTTAATCTAAAAATAAAAATAACTTTGTCAAACTTGAGGTAATTTAGAATATTTCTTTGAATCTTTCAGATGATGTGGTGTGACATGATGTTCTACTGTTGCATGGAGAGCATGTTTAACGAGAACCAGTCTATGTTCAGCAACTACCCCAAACTGATGGGCCTCTACAACCGTTTTGCTTCACACCCCAAGGTTGCCCCTTACTTGAAGAACCGCTGCAACACTCCTTGGTAACTTCAGCTGATCGAAGATATGATTGATGGGAATGTTCGAAATCTACCTAAGTTTCAATAAACTTTCCTCAAGAAATATTCGATTGTAATTTTAGAAAAAAACTAAATGATGTAAGAAATTAAACTTATGGAACAAATAAATTATTTTCTTCACAAATTAATCTGTTTTTTTCTAATTTTTTAAAATTGTTATTGTTTCCTTTTCTTTCACTATCCTTTTATTTATTTCTTCTTTCATTTAATTCTTCTTCACCCCCCCATCTCTCAGTCTCATCTCTCTCTCTCTCATCTCTCTCTCTTCTCTCTCATCTCTCTCTCACTCATCTCTCTCTCTCATCTCTCTCTCTTCTCTCTTCTTTCTCTTCTCTCTCATCTCTCTCTCTTCTCTCTCTCTCATCTCTCTCTCTTCTCTCTCATCTCTCTCTCTCTCTCATCTCTCTCTCTCTCTTCTCTCTCATCTCTCTGTCTCATCTCTCTCTCTCTCTTCTCTCTCATCTCTCTCTTCTCTCTCATCTCTCTCTCTCTTCTCTCTCATCTCTCTCTTCTCTCTCTCTCTCTCATCTCTCTCTCATCTCTCTCTCTCATCTCTCTCTCTTTAATCTCTCTCTCATCTCTCTCTCATCTCTCTCTCTCTCATCTCTCTCTCTCACTCATCTCTCTCTCTCATCTCTCTCTTCTCTCTCTCATCTCTCTCTTCTCTCTCATCTCTCTCTCTCTTCTTTCTCATCTCTCTCTCTCATCTCTCTCTCTCATCTCTCTCTCTCTCTCTTCTCTCTCATCTCTCTCTCTCATCTCTCTCTCTCATCTCTCCCTCTCTCTTCTCTCTCATCTCTCTCTCTCATCTCTCTCTCTCTCATCTCTCTCTCTCTCTCTTTCTCTCTTCTCTCTTTTTTTTTCATTTCTTTTCTCCGCCACATTTTTAATACTTTTTTTTTGTTTTTTTTCTGTTTTTCATTTTCCCACATTTTCTTATTTTAATTCTTTTAATAATTTTTTTCTTTTTACCCTTCTTGCTTTAGATTTATTATTTCTTCACATTTTTCAGGGTCTCTTTCAATTTTGTAAAATTTCTTTTTCTTCTTTCTTTCATTTATATTTCTTTACTTTTTTTTTTGTTCCTTTCGTACATTTTCCTTTTTCTTATTTCTTTTTCATTCTCTCATCTTTCTTTCTTTGTTTCTATGTAGTTCTTTCTTTTTCTTTCTTTCTTTCTTTTTTCTTTCTTTCTTTCTTTTTTCTTTCTTTCTTTTTTTTTTGCTTTCTTTCACTTTATATTTGGTTCTTTAATTCTTTCATATATTTTAGTTTTTCTCGTTCTTTCTTTCTTTCACTTTATCTTTTTTTCTTTCTTTCACTTTATCTTTCTTTCTTTTTTTCTTTCTTTCTTTCTTTCTTTATTTATTTATTTCACTTCATATTTTATTTTTCAATTCTTTCATGCATTTCACTTTCTCTTACTTTTTTTTTCTTTCACTTTATATTTCTTTCTTTCTTTCTTTCTTTCTTTCTTTCTTTCTTTCTTTCTTTATTTATTTATTTATTTCGTTCTTTAATTTTTTAATGCTTTTTTTTCTTTGTTTCATTTTATATTTCTTTCTTTCTTTCTTTTTTTTATTTGTTTATTTCGTTCTTTAATTTTTTAATGCTTTTTTTTTCTTTGTTTCATTTTACATTTCTTTCTTTCTTTCTTTCTTTCTTTCTTTCTTTCTTTCTTTTTTTATTTATTTCGTTCTTTAATTTTTTTATGCTTTTTTCTTTCATTTTATATTTCTTTCTTTCTTTCTTTCTTTCTTTCTTTCTTTCTTTCGTTCTTTAATTTTTTCATGTTTTTTTTTCTTTCATTTTATCTTTCTTTCTTTCTTTCTTTAATTTTTTCATGCTTTTTTTTTCTTTCTTTCATTTCATATTTCTTTCTTTGTGTATTTCATACCGCTATCATTTTTTCATCTTTTTTTCTTTGAGTCGCTTTATCGCTTTTTCTTTGCATTGTTTCTCTCTCTCTCTCTCTCTCTCTCTCTCTCTCTCTCTCTCTCTCTCTCTCTCTCTCTCATTTTGTTTCACTTTCTCTTTTGCACTCAGATATTTTCTTTCTTTCTCTTTATCATTGATATTCTTTAATTTACGTCCCTCTTCTCATTTTTTTCTTTCAGTGACTTAACTATTATTTACTTTCTCTAGGCTTCAAATTGCTTGCACTAAAATTACTTGTTGACACTATCAATTCTGATGCAGAATTCTTTTTGGTGCTAGTGAGGTCAGAGGCCAGAGGAGAAGAGTATTATTTGAAAAAAAAATGTAATATTTTTGGGTATTCCGAGTGGGAAACATTTTCTTTGTCTGAAATTTAGGGTTCCAAAAATATTAAAAAGCAATCAGTATATTCCAAAATAGCGCTATGATTTTTTTTTCTTTGGATTCATGGTCACTTATTTTCCTTAAAAAAGATTTTTTTTCCATATTCAAAAAAGAAAGAAAGAAAAATCTTTAGACGTAGACTGAATTTGTTTATAGTTCGTGTGACATGGTGACCCTCATGTTCAAACATCTGCAAAGAAGGATTGACAGGTGATAAAATATATATGAGTTATAATCTTACAATATGGGAAATAAGTTGGCTGGTTGGTTGGTTGGGTGGATTTTGCGGCATATCAACCTTTATAGGTTATTTAATGCCAAATCCATTTTTATGCAAATAATCATTTCTATTACAAATAATTTAGTTTAGCATGAATACACAGTATAATTGTCAAAAGCATTTCTATTTCAAGCTATTCAGTTTAGTCAAGCAGTTCTTATTCGAACAGCTCAGTTTGGCGTAAACACACGGTTAAATGTCAAATCTGTTCTATTCGGAACAATTCAGTTTAGCGTAAGTACAGTTTTAATGTTAAAACAGTTCTATTTCAAGTAATTCAGTTTCGCATAAATACGCAGTTTAGTTCTACGTTACCCATACATAGGGCCCTATTAAGTACTACCATTCTGGGTCAGAGCGGATCTGGGAATAATGTCAATAAAGTGTTACTTCAAACTCCCCAAAGCTCCAGAACTGAATAGTTCAAAATAGAACAGTTTTGACATCTAACATAATAGGCTTTTTGTAACATACCCATAATATACAGATGTGTGAAATAGACATAAGGAATCCGAAATACACGACATTCACGAAATTGGTTCAGGTACGAAACTTTTATTCACCGTTTTGAGTTAAAAGGTTTTTTGATATGAGGAGGGAGAGACACAATCTTTCTATGCTGACTGCTTTTACATCGTCAGCTCTCAACCCAACCAACGCGCGGCGCCCGTAGCGCACAAAGTCGTCTGGTCTCGCCCAGCTCTGAATCTGAACTCCCTCGTTCGGAGGCAGGAACTCAACTCATTGCTTTTTCTCAAATCTCCGAATCCTCAGCCCACGCTTCCGGTGCCTGATGTCACTCACATCCTCTGGTCTCAGTTAATATCTGGGATTTTTATTTTGACATCTCTGAATGACACATGCTCTCTGCGCGCGAGTGAACACCTGCTTTAATGTTGCACCGAACTAACCCATGCGCTAAGCGAAAGGTTCTCAGCCTAACTAAACCGAAAGGCAAGATATACAAAACGAAATCCCTCCCAATTATATTACATTATTCAAACGTTAGCATTGAGCTAATAGATGTTAGAAATTGTAATATATTGCGACAAATCATGTATTATGGACAAGAGTGAAAAGGCGTGTTTACTTACTGAAGTCTTGGGCGTAAAGAGTTTTAATTTTTATCTCTGGAGTGACGTTATTGAACAGTTCCACTCAAGGCGAATAAATTATTATGACTATATTTCAGAAATGAACTTACATAAACTGATCACACTTTAAAAATATAAGGATTGAAAGCAATCATTTATAAAGTAATCTAATTCCAGCATTAAATGAAAAATATCCGATGTGAAAGGAATTTGCTAAGAGCTTCTTCTCGCTATAACAATAAGTAAAAAAAAAAGAGTTGGCGACCGTAGTCGAGGGCGACCAGAAGGCTCCCTTTTCAATAGCTACTACTTTCCCAGTATGACACTTTCATTTAAGTGTCAAGGAGTTGGCTGGCGAAATTAATTAAAGAAATTAGTAAATTTTATTGAATGATGATTAAATTAATTAAATCATGATAATAAGTATTTTATTAAAAATAAATTCATTTTGGGTGTCCAATTATTTTTTTTGAGAATCGTGTATAAAATAAACACCAAGTGATTAAGGACAAAAAAGTTTGAGATCCGATCAGAACTTGTTGACCTATAATTCTGTCACCAAAAAATAAACATCCGCACACCTTGCAAGATCTGTCAAAAGAGTCATCGGATTTCAAAGCATAAACAAAAAAATGTATTTTTCAGATGGCGGACAATTCAGGTTGGTGTCACCAAGTTTGGCACAAGGTCTTGAATCACTAAATCATTGGTCAACCAACCACAGGACAGCTCCTTGTGGCCCCTCCCGATGACTGTGGCTGATTGGCCGATTGTCTAAACTAATCTGAGGCAAACCGGGGGGATTGTTACGATGATAGCCATTGGTCGGCAGTCCCCTTTGGCTGACGAATCAGAAACTGATTATTCGGGATTCGGGCCGATTAATAGAGGACACCCAAAGCAAAAAATTGAGTTTGTTCAGGAATTCGCCGCTTAAAGAACCAAATCCGTTGCCATTGCATTCGCCATTTTGACACTGCCTAATTGCAGTTAAGACTCTGCCAGTCATCTACTTTCAACCCCAGTTCGCGGTGTTTGATAAAAAATTATTTAAACAACTCTGTAAATAAACGTTTTTTACTGTGTATAACAAACGGCTTTTTCGTCATTTCTCTGAATTTGCTGGGCAACTTTTCTTCTCTCCAACACGAATACCAACCTTCATCGACTGGACCACATCCATTTTCTTTTTCCTCGGATCTTAAAGCAACGTGGGCGTGGAAAAAAACAGAGAAAGACCAGTCGACACATGTGGTAATCACGAGACCAGCGGCCAACTAGGTGTCGTGAAGCTATAGTACCACACCTGGATTGCTCCACTTTACCCTCGATACGTACCTTATATTGTAGAGTATTAAGCAAGTTGGTATCAAGTACCATTTTAAAAGTCTTTGGTATGACGCGACCTGGGATTGAACCCAGGTCTCCCGGATCATTGGCGAACACTCTACCCACTATCCAATGAAGTGGTTACATAACTATCCAAAATTGCTAATATAACAGGTATTTTTCTGAACTTTTCATCTAGTGAGATTTCATATAAAATTAATCTACAAAATAAGCGGAGAGACATATATATAGCCGTCCCAAAAAAACCCTCACCGTATTTTCCTTCTGGGGCGCCTCAGGCACTAAGAAAACGTTATATGTACAATGGCAGATGTCTTTGAATCTATATCAGAAACGATTAAGATAACTGATCTAGGTATAATTAATTACGAGTTACAACAGATAAACTTTAAAAGGAAATCAACTTGATTTCACAGCTACGACATATACACACACACACACACACACACACACACACACATATATATATATATATATGTATATAACACTAAGGAAGATAAGTAATTATGGTTGGTTTTGGCCCAGCGGTTAGAGTGTTCGCCAATGGCCCGGTAGACCTGGGTTCAATCCCAGGTCGAGTCATACCAAAGACTTTAAAAATGGTACTTGATACCACCTTGCTTAACACTCAGCATTATAAGGTACGGTTCAAGGGTAAAGTGGAGCAATCCTGAGAATGGAGTAGCGCCCTCCCCTACACCTTGGTGTAGTAGCTATCGAAAAGGGAGCCTTCGGGTCACCCTCGACTATGGTCGCTAACTTTACTTTTTTATTAACTCATCCCGGCCGGATATCCTAATAGCATAACTCCAATTCGGTAACTTCGTAAGATAAATATAAAAATATGTTATAAAAAAAAGTATATATAGTTCAAAAAAATAAATATCTGCTCCCTGAGCACTGTTGCGAAAGAATTAACGGTTGCCACTCACATAATGCAAAGCCCTACTATAAAATTAAAAGCTCAGTAGTCGTTATCGTAAAATGTAAACAAATGCAAACATTTAATTCATATATGTTAAAAATCTCCCGTTGGTGGCTGTGATGTTATATTATCGAACTGTCGTCGGGTTTCGATCTCAGCTTAAGGTATGTCACATGTCTAACCACACTGATGAGTTGGGATACAACGAAACATCTGTCTATGGATGAATATATATATATATATATACAGAGAGAGAGAGAGAGAGAGAGAAATTAAGAACTAGTTTTTCCAAAAGTAATTTAATGAAAGAAAGTCAACGTTATACGTTTCAGTTCTAATGAACCATCATCAGATCAAGGAGGGATGATATCGCGTGATATATCGTCGTGAGGACATGCATGGGAATTATCAACTAAAAATGAGTTTGGAAACTTTTATTCAATGGGATAACGAAGAAGTAAATAATGGAAATGAATCCGACAATAGAGAGAAAAGATTGAAGAACAAGGTAATCAAAGAGGAATAATTATATATATATATATATATATATATATATACAGGAAAAACTGAAATAAATCTGAGAGCATGAAAATACTGAAACCGTAAAACACAATATTGTTATATATATATTGACCCTCGACCGAGCCGTCAATCAAGAGATGCACCTGTGTAAATAAGCGGAAGAACAGCGGAAGTAGGTGGACGTTAGAAAATAATATAACCAGGTGCCCAAGCGGTTCGTGTGAGTTGTAGACAGGATACCAGCGTGAGAACCAGCTTGCAGACTGAGGGCTGCAAAGCTCTCAGTGACCCACGGTTAAGCAACCCAGCCAAGATGAGGAAGAAGTGCTGCTATGGTCGAGGAAGAACTTGGGTCAATATAGCAGTCCGTCCTTGTCTCCACTCATTTCTCACACACAACAAACATCACCCTTTCTAAAATAAAATGTGAGAGATTTATATTTTTTTAAAGAAGTGTATTCATTCGTTATTGAAGTCGTCCTGAACCCGCTGGACAACTTCGTTTGGTCATACGTCGAGAATATCAGCAACATGACCGCCACAACACCAAAGCCAGCCTGATCACCGCCCTCCACCGAGTATTCACCGAGCTCCCCCCGGCACTTGTGGAAAAGGCATGCTCCCAGTTCCGGATCCGTATATGTGCGTTTGATTTCGAGAAGTTTCATAAAACGTATTTACGTGTAAGGAAGAGGTTTATATATATATATATATATATATATATATCATCATGTCGTGCTGCCAGCACGGATATCCCTGACCTTCTCCCGCCACTTATCTCTATCGTTCATCGCCTCTGGCAGGTCTTCACGCCTACATCCCGTGTCCTCACATACCTGCTATATGTGTGTTCGAGCTGGTCGTCCTGCTTTTGCTCCGCCATATTCGGTGTCCATAGGAGTACATCACTTATGAGTTCGTCCCTGCTTCTCCAGCAGTGTCCTGCATGTCTGGTTCGTCTAGCTTGGATAGTTTTCGTGATGGGAAGCATGTGACCGTATAGTTGGTGCCTTGTTGAGTGTTGCCACCAGGACTTGTTCAATATTGCTCGCAACATTCTTGTGTAATTGCCGTCTAGCTTCTTCTCCAGCCGTTTAGTTAGCGTCCAGGTAGTGCATCCGTACATCAGTATCGATACGACCGCTGCCTGGAAGAAACTGCGTTTCATTTTATCGGTCAGGTCTGATTTCCATATGATCGAAAACCTATCGTTAGCTGTCCATGCCTTCGTTAGCCGTGTGTCGATGTCTTTTTGATGTCTTCGAGAGAGACTGGGACAGAGACAGACAGAGAGGCAGTGAGACAGACAGACAGACAGACGGACTGGTGTAATATTGATTAATCTAAATTAAATTTTGGAACATTAATTAGATGCCGAGAATTTGAAAGAGACTGCTTTAAACCGATAGAGAATATTCTTAAACTTTTTTAAAAACTTTTTTTTTAATTCAATCATCATGAAGAAGATATAGATACCAGAACGTTTAAGGTTTGCAAATTATTGAATGAAAAAATATTCTCTTAATATCTTGTTTTGTCAGGTTTGGTTTTATGGCATATCAACCATTGAAGATTATTCATTACCAAATCCTTTTTATAGATAGTAGAACGATAAAATTGTCGCTTTGGAAAAGACGACATGATTCCATTTCCGTTTAATGAAAACGTTTTTTTTTTTTTTTTTGCAGAGCATCTATTAGTTGGCCAGTTGTGTACAAATCCCAAGAGCGATAGGAGCCTTCTATCCTATCAGAAAGTGACACAATGTTCAACGAGCGAGATCGGAGATCTGCCACAATACAACTTATGCTCTTTACCGATCCAAGTTATGACTACAGGACCATAACCAGCACCCTCAAAATGCTAATTTGGATTGCCACGAATAACAGGGACGTGTCCAGAGTGATGAGAAACAAAGTTTCCGGCTACAGTTATAGTCTTTGGTGTGGTTTCAAGTGAGAGCCACATCATGCCACCACACAATTTCGAAGTCGGCATGAAAGTCGACACCAAATTATACCTGGATGTGCTGAAGAGTGTGGTCATCCCCTGGTGCAATCAGGAGGTCGGTGGCAAACCTGGAGTGAGGCAAGTCCAAAGAGACCCAGGCTTGGCTTCAGAATGAGTGCTTCGACTTTGTGCTCTTCTCTTACTGGCCCCCTCCTCCCCCGACAAGAACCCGCTGGACTACTTCGTTTGGTCATACGTCGAGAACATCACCAACATGACCTCCCACAACACCAAACCCAGCCTGATCGCTGCCATCAGCTGAATATTCGCCGAGCTCCTGCCGGCGCTTGTGGAAAAGGCATGCTCCTAGTTCCGGATCCGTATGGAGGCGGTGATTGAGTGTGAATGCGGCTACATTGAATAGATGTCAGCTCTACTACATAATCATGTTAGCTGAATTGATTTTTTTCAATAAAAGTTTTAAAATAAAGCTGTAGTGTAGTTTTCTTTAGGACGTCAATTTTATCGTTCCACCCTGTACATACATATTCAACATTTAAGATTTGGTTTGGTTTAGTTTAGTTTAAAGGCAGATCAACCATTGTAGGTTATTTAATGACAAATACCTTTTATACATACATATTAAATATAATATTTCTTGACAAATTTTGTAGATTAGATTTTCAAATGAGTCTGAGCTCATTTTTTTTTCACACAGTTAAATGGTTTCACTTATTTCTATCTAATACGAATAATTCTTTTTACTATTAATTATTTGTTTGCACACAGTTTAATGTTTTCAAATATTGCTATGCATCACTAGCAATTCAATTAAACATCAGTCAGTTGCTTACACACAGTTAAATGATCAAACAGTTCTACATCAAACAATTCAATTTAGCAAAAGTCCATAAAGTTAAATAGTTCCAAGTATTGCAATCAATCACTAACAATTTAATTACAAATAAGATATTTGTGTACTCACAATTGAAATATTAAACGGCTCTATTTGCAGCTATTCAGTTTAAAACGTAATTTATTTGCACTCAGTTAAAATATCAAAATACACAGTTTAAATGTCAAACAGTTCTATTTGACACAAAGATAGGACCCTATTGGGAGCTACCACTCAGAGTCAGGTTCGACTTGGGAGCGATGGCAAAGAAAGCATTCCCTAAAGCTCCAGCATGTCTGAAGTCTCAACATGGGATTGTAGTTTCATATCCAGGACATTTGTTGGTCCTACTCCTCTCTAGAGATGCAGTGCGTATATTCACCAGCTCCTGCCCATTGGGCCATAAAACCTTGTCTTTTCTCCTTTTTCTAACTTTTCACATTGTCACGAGGAAATATAAAACCCTCATACATTCTCTGGTTTGTAGGGGAAGGACATGTGGCTAGCCAGTCGACGGCCGACTATAGCGGCAAGCAAAAATCAGCAGATTATAGTTCAGGAGGTTGATAAAGTGATGTTGCTATCACCAAATTGAGAACCACCGCTCAGTGAAAGATTTTAAGGACCCTATACTATAGCACGTAAAAGAGACAGTGTAAATTATGGAGTAAACGTACCCGAAAAGAGGAAGTAGTCACAGGTGTGCCACGGATAGAAGAAAAAGAAAAAGAAAAATGTGCTTTAATAATTCACCATTTCGTATTACAGTAAAATTTTCAACCTTTGCATAGTTCCCAGTGGATAAAAAATTCCCACTCAATTGTGTCTAGCCTTGTACTCTTTTTACGCTAGTTTACTGAATTCATTTATGTTATTGATTGTTACCCTTAAAAATCTTTTGCATCATATCCATTTTTGCTTCAACCGGGCGATAATTTGTGCTGCAGTAAGAAAAGCTTCAGTTTCTCTATTAAAGTTTCCTTTTCTTTGACATATCCTGGTTTTCTCGCGTGATATTTAGTCAAATCGTTGCTTGGAATATCTATGCAGTCATTTTTCTTCCTATTTCTGTGTTAGTCTTTTTTTTTTTTTTTTGCTTTATTTTATTTAGTCTTCGTGTCCACCAATTGATGTATCGACGATATCTTCCATGCTGGCGAGTCTCTTTCTCCTTCCTTTCATGGCATACGAGGTGCCTTCAATAAGTTTCCAGACTGGTTTGGTTCGTTTTAGTTGGTTTTATGGCATATCAACCTTTGTAGGTTATTCAACGCCAAATCCATTTTTATGTAAACAATCTGTTCCACCTAAAACAACTCAGCTTAGAATGAATACACAATCCAACTGTCAAAAACATATCCATTTCAAACCCCTCTGCAGAGATGCAGTCGGTGTATTACACAGCTCCAGTCGACTGGGCAACTTAAAATTGTCGTAGACTCTTGAAAATTCAATATATTATTGCTATACACCGTAATTGATGACTGATTAATTTTTATGATTTCAGGTTCAAATGAACAGCTACAGCAGCAATTGGAATACACCCTACTAAACCCTGATTATCACAGCTGGTGAATTTCAAAATGCAATCTGAAACTTTAGAAGAACGATATGCAATAAAATTCTGTTTTAAACTTGGAAAAAATGCTTGCCACAGAAACGTATGGAATGCTTCAGACTGCTTTTCGGCCATCTTGCATGAATCGGGCATCAGTTTTTGAGTGGCATAAGAGATTCGAGGAAAGCAGGGAGTCTGGGGGGGTGCATGAGAGGTATGGGAGGAGTAAGGAAGTCAGCCGGGACAGCAAAGTCTTTTTTCTTTATTGTTAGTTTACATTTAAAATAATCTATACATATATGGAATCCTATACTGGTGCAAGGTTTAAGGCATTTTTATGTTGTTTTTTTTTCTGTTATCTGTAATTACTTATTTTTACAATTACGACCCAGTAGCAAAACAATTGGTATGTTAATATTTGTTAAAAAATATTTTTAAAACTTTTATTTACTCATAAATAATTAACAACATCGGAATCTAACAATTCATCTGTTACACCTTTTCTCATGTTTTTAATTTTTTAAAGCTTTATTTTCAAAAATGTACGTCTATCCCCCGTGAGTGGCTTAAAAGATCACGATAATTACATTTTTAAAGATATTTTTAAAATATGACTAACATTTAAATTTACGCTTAATTTGTACGTTGAGTTACACTGATAAAAAATGTATTCGTTTGATTTTTTTTTTATCTACAAAAATATACAATGAAATAAAGCAAAGAATTTAAAATGTATCCTTATTTTTATGTTAAAAATTTAACGTATTAAATCAATTCAAAGTATTTATTTATTCTTGAAATAATTTATTTCTTAAAAAAGATTTTTGGTGAAACTGATTAAAAATTAATTTATCTTATTGTATGAAAATGAATAATATTTGTTAAAAATAATTGAACAAATGATAAACATATTTTCTTCAATTTTTGTTATTTTTCAAATTATAAAAATGTAACATTAAGGTAGGTTCATAGAAAAGAGAGGTTAAGATAACCAAATGATAGAAAAATACCTAAGATCTGACCAGAGAACAGAAAAAGCTGAGGAACATGAAAGTGATGGTGATACCAATTGTATATGGCGAACTTGAAACGGTCGTAAAAGATTTAGAAAGTAGAGAATATGAAAATGTCATAATTGAAGATCAGTAATCCTATTAAACCGATTTACCCAACCCCTCCGCTCGGGCGGGATATGACACAAGGTCAATTTTTAAGCGGAGTTTAACAGGTTTGAATTCAGAGTTTTCCTTCTCCTAGACTAGTAGCCTCACTAAGGCTAAAGAACCTAGTCTGCCCTACTATTTACCTATAGCTGGAGGGAGAATAATTGGATTCATACCTTTCCCAAGGGTATTAGTGCTATGTGAAATGCAATCAACCGCGTCCAGGATTTGAACTCGTGTCGCCGTGCCCATATCCTGCGACGATAACCATTACACCACGGGCACCTCCATGATTGAAGATCAGTAATAAAATCGAGACCATCCAGACTGGAGCACTCTTAAGAGCAGCTAGAATCATCATCATCATCATGTTGCGCCGCCAGTACGGATATCCCTGATACTCTCTCGCCACTTCTCCCGATTGTTCATCACTTCTGGTAGGCCATCAGGGCTACATCCGGTATCCTCATAGAGCTGCTATATGTAGGTTCGAGCTATTCCTCCTTTCTTTGCTCGGCCATATGAGAGTACATCACTTATGAGCTCATCCCTGCTTCTCTAGCAGTGTCGTGCATGTCTGGTTCGTCTAACTTTGATAGATTTCATGATGGAAGGTAGGTGGCCGTACAGTTGGCGCTTTGTCGGATGTTGCCTCCAGGACTTGTTCAATATTGCTCGCAGTATTCTTGTGTAGTTGCCGTCTAGCCTTTTCTGCAGCCGTTTAGTAAGCGTCCATGTAGTGCATCCATATAGCAGTATCGAGATGACCGCTGGACACTTCGACGACATACTGCAGGTAGAATACTCTTTGGGAATCTGCAGAGACTTGCTGCTACTTAGGGCCAGTGAATATCACAGTTAAAATAGGATTTAATTTGCAAGGAGGGAAATAGTATGAGAGCCTGGCTTATTAATTATTAAATACAACAATCTGAATCTTGGAAATTGAATTACCATGACCAGAAAATCAGGTAAAGACTTGCACGTGACATACAGAACATCTGGACAGCTGTTTCGACCTTATCAGGTCTCATCAACTGGGTATACCGTGATCTCTTCCAGAGGAGATGGTAATTCAATCTAAAATATAATCTCTATAAAGGGCGCGTCCTGCTGAGGTTGGAGCCCTGGCCTCGGTGTTCGAAAAATCAGCTACAGAGCTCAAACAATCAAAACTACTAAAATGCAAGCAAACACTACAAATAGCCACATTTAACGTTAGAACCCTAAATAGAATAGGACAACTCCCAGAGCTAATCGCATCGGCCGAAGAACATAAGATAGACATAATATGCATACAAGAACACAGATACACGCACTCCGAAGATATCAAATATCACGAAACTGGCAATGGCTGGTCGCTCGCCACTGTATCCGCATGGAAAAACTCTGTCAACGCCGCAGTAGGAGGGGTAGGATTATTTATAGGACCTAGAGCACTAAAAACGCTTAATAGCGTTGAGAAAATACAACCTAGAATGATGGCAGCTACATTTAACGGAAACCCCAGAGCAACAATCATCTCATGCTACAGCCCCACCAATGTTAGTGAAGAAAATGAACTAGTCGCCTTCTACGATGAGTTATCCTCATTAGTGCGTAGCATCCCAAAACACAACATGTTAGTCATTGGTGGAGACATGAATGCCCAAATCGGGAAAAACGGAAACAACAAATACAGCCTCCACAACACGTCAAATAGGAATGGGCAACATCTAACAGATTTCATGATAGAAAATAGATTAGCATGCCTCAACACAAACTACCAAAAAAGAGAGGGCAAACCATGGACATACAAGTACGCAAACAATACTAAAGCTCAGATAGACTACGTCCTTATAAACAAAAAATGGAAAAATAGTGCATTGAATTGCGAGGCATACTCCTCTTTTGAGGGTGTGTCCACCGACCACCGAATAGTCACGGCAAAAATACGGTTAAGCCTACGAAAGAACGCCAAACGAACAGCGACTACCAAACACTATGACTGGGCCCTATTAAACAACAAAGATATAAGAGATAAATACGTATTAGAATTAAGAAACAGATTCGAAACACTACAAGAAAAGACGGAAACAAGTACACCAAACGACGAATATGAAAACTTCGTCAATGCACACCTCGAGGCAGCAGCAAAATACATTCCAACAAAAATTAAAACTAAATATAGAGTCCCATGGGAAACATTAGCTGTGAGAGAAAAACGTGCACTAGTGAAAACAGCCTCCAAAAACTATCGAAAAAAACCAACAAACACAAATGCCTTAAAACTAAAAACGGCACAATATCAATTAGCAGGCATATATATAAAGGAACAGACAGAATACATTCAAAATCAGATAGATAAGATCAGAGACTCGGTGGAAGATAGGCAATCTAGGATAGCATGGCAAACAATAAACGAAGTGAGCAGAAGAAAGAACACAGCCAAAGCAAAACTTAAAGCAGCAAACCAACAAGAAAGAATAAAACTGTGGAAACAGCACTTCGAAAACTTACTTGGAAACCCACCAAAAATAACGCATGAACCAATCACCAGAATAATTAGCAAACAATTAGACATTAAACTAGGACCGTTCACACAAGAAGAACTCGACTCGGTTCTCAGAAAAATTAAAAATAGGAAAGCTGCAGGGCTGGACGAAATTCCACCGGAAGTATGGAAGACCAGACAATTCGACGACATACTGCTCCGACACTGAAACGCAGTATACAATCAAAATCCGATAGATAGATGGATGATGGATGCATACTCCCCTTCCCTAAAAAGGGGGACCTCGGATTAGCCAAAAACTACCGAGGCATAACACTTACATCCATAGCTGCCAAAATCTACAATGCCCTACTACGAAACCGAATAGAAATCAAAATCGACATCATACTTAGAAAAAACTAAAATGGCTTCCGAAGAAATAGATCCACGACCTCACAAATATTAACCATCCGCAGAATCCTTGAAGGTGTACGGGCAAAGAACCTACAAGCGACATTAATATTTGTCGACTTTACCAAGGCTTTCGACTCCATTCACAGAGGAAAGATGGAACAAATCCTACTAGCGTACGGCATACCTAAAGAAACCGTAGCGGCAATAACGATTCTCTATAGAAACACTAAAGTAAAAGTACGATCACCAGATGGAGACACAGAATACTTTGACATTGTAGCAGGAGTATTACAAGGGGATACGCTGGCCCCGTACCTCTTTATCATTTGTCTAGACTACGTACTTAGAACATCGATTGACAAAATCAAAGAGAATGGCTTCGAACTGACGAAGAAAAGAAGCAGAAGATACCCCGCAACAACAATTACCGATGCCGACTACGCCGATGACATAGCGATACTGGCAAATACACCTGACCAAACCGAAACTCTTCTGCATAGTTTGGAACGAGCAGCAGCAAGCATAGGCCTCTATGTTAATGCACACAAAACGGAATATATGTGCTATAACCAAACGGGGGACATCTCCACTCTAGAAGGAACCCCACTTAAACTAGTAGACAAATTCACGTACCTAGGAAGCAGCGTCGAATCAACCGAAAAGGACATCGAAACGAGGCTAACGAAAGCATGGACAGCTATCAATAGGCTATCGATTATATGGAAATCAGACCTAACCGATAAAATGAAACGCAGCTTCTTCCAGGCAGCGGTCACATCGATACTGCTATATGGATGCACTACATGGACGCTAACAAAACGGCTGGAGAAAAAACTGGATGGCAATTACACAAGAATGCTGCGAGCAATCCTGAACAAGTCCTGGCAGCAGCACCCCACAAGACACCAACTGTACGGCCACCTGCCCCCTATCACGAAAACTATTCAAGTTAGACGAAGCAGACATGCAGGACACTGCTGGAGAAGCAGAGATGAACTCATAAGAGATGTACTCTTATGGATCCCCATACATGGCCGCGCAAAAGCAGGACGACCAGCTCGAACGTACATACAGCAGCTATGTGAGGATACAGGCTGTTGTCCTGAAGACCTACCTAGGGCGATGAACGATAAGGAGGAGTGGCGAGAGAGGGTCAGGGATATCCGTGCTACCAGCGCGATATGATGATGATGATGATATCTAAAATAATTGTATATATTTTTCTTTGCCAATCAGGTTTTAATTACGTGGATGCGTGTTTCCAGTCCTCTGGGGAAGACGAGGCTTTGGAGGTAACCGTGTCCCCTGTAAGAGTAAGGGTGTTACTAACAAGACACCTCAGGTTAATTGGTTTCACAGTTGACATGTCTGGTTAATTTGGGATCACTAGGGTGCAATGTAGGCCTGTAAATCAGTTGTAGAGTTACGGCTCTGAATTCTGTAGTCACTGGTTCCATCCCCAATGAGGGAGATTATATAAACTTAGCTGATGAAACTTAATAAGGTTGAAACAGCAGCCCAGTGGTTCTGCATATCGTGCGTAAGTGTTTGCCGGATTTTCTGGTCATGGTAATTCAATTTACAATACAATTCCTCAAACCGAAAAGAAATGGAAGAATCTGAATCTGTTCAAGAAAATGCTCTAAACTGCATCGGAGAGTAAGGCTCAAGTCATGGCTTTTGGGAATGCAGAGTATACCTCAATAGAGTATGCAGCCAAATCCAACAGCAATAATTTGCTTTGGGCTTTACGCCCCGGTTTTTTAGCTGGGCTGCCTTGCATTCGTGCACGACAAGCATCGAATACCAATGGCAGACAAGTGGCCTAAAGGACCTGGCTTCGGCTGGCCCACCTTCGGGTGGGCAAGCTGTATCAGTGACACCTTTTGTCACCTTTGTATAGCACTGGACCCTTGATCCAGTTTAAACTATAATTTGGCATACATGCCAGGACCCAGCTATTCTCATCAGGCCCACATTCCACTAAGTGAGCCAGCATAGTTGAGCTGGGCTCGAACCCTGGCTCATGTCCGACCTTTCCTTCCTCTTAACGCCCAATATATTCGGCCTTCGGGTCTTTGATCTTGCGTCAAGTCCTGTGTGGTGGAAGGCAGAGACAAATATAGGAGTATGCCTTTATAACTATTAATCTGTTCAAATCTGACCCGGGGTTACTTGTTACGATTCCATCTATGGGTAAAATAAAACTGTTTCTGTCTTTTAATTAGATACTTCAAAACATAGCATCAGTGTGCAAATTGATTGTAATATATAAAAATACATGTCATACAAAATTACTAAATATTAATAACAATATTTAAAACATTCATTTGAGTGATCTGCTTCATATAGAGAGAAAGTTACTTAAAAACTATGTACATGTATGTTTCCTGCTTGTTGCTTTGGTCGGAGAACATATATGGCACCAGGCCTTGCCAATGGGGTACTCAATGAGGTACTTGTTAATGGGGGTACTCACTCGTGTTTGCAATTTGAATGGTTTTCAATGGTTATGGGTTTATATAGAGGTCACTCCTCTCTTTTTCTTAGAGTGTTTGTCTCAGTCATGTAGTCGAGGACGACCCAAAAGCTCCCTTTTCAATAGCTACTAAACCAAAGTGTAGGAGAGGGTTATAGTACCTGTTGTGATTCGTCCTATGGGTAAAATACAACTATTTCATTCCCTCACTAAGCATTGATCATTCCAAACTATATCAACTGTGTTCAAATTGATGTTTTTTGGTTTCTTTGTTTAATGGTATATCAACCTCCTAGAAGAACAGTAGTTGTACTATTTAACCCATAGCTGAGAGGATATGGGGGTTCATACCTTTTCCAAGGATATTTGCCCGAAAGTGAACGTAATAGCGCGACTGGAGTTCGAACTCGCTTACTACGATTCCGCAGTCCAGTACTTTAACCATTACACCACGAGGACATCCCCTGTTCAAATTGATTGTATTAGTTAAGAATATCTGATTTACAGAATTACTAATTATTAATAACAATATTTAAAAACATTCATTTGTGTCCTCTGGTTCTTATAGAAATAAAGTTACTTGAAAACTATATACGTGTATGATTCCAGCTTGTTGCTTTCGCCAGAGAACATATATGGCACATATATGTTAATGGTGTACTCAATGAGACTTAAACTCACTCGTGTTTGCAATTTGAATGGTTTTCAGTGGGTTATTGGTTTATATAGAGGTTACTCCTCTCTTTTTCTTAGAGTGTTTATCCAAGTCAGTAATTCGAGAAAGACCCGAAAGCTCCCTTTTCAATAGCTACTGAACCAAAGAGTAGGGGAGGGCCCTAATCCTTTCCCTGGATCGCTCCACTTATCTTTGATCCATACCTTATAATGCCGGATTAAGCAGGGAAGCATCAAGCACCATTTTTTAAGTCTTTGGCATGACTCGACCTAGGATTAAACCCCGGTCTTCCAAGCCATTGTCCAACACTCTTACACAGGATTTGGCATTGAATAACCCACAAGGTTTGATGTTCAACAAAAGAAAACCAATACAATGTCCTAAATATAAGACGTATAACATTATCTGGGAATAGCGAATATATTGGAATTAGCACAACTAAATAATGTTTACAAAGATGTTTATTTGGCAGTAGACGATCAAATAAAATATTAAACATTTCTAATGCTGAAAGTTATGGTTTCATAAATTATTTATGCTAATTTGTATTGATTGAAATAGAATTGTTTGATCATTTAACACTCTGTAAATAAATGATTGATAATTTGTTGTTTGGGTTTTATGGCATAACAACCTTTGTAGGTAATTTGACACCAAATCGATTTTTATGAAAATATTTCTATTTCAAATAATTCAGTTTAGCAAAGTACGCAGTTTAAATGTGAAAAACATTTCTATTTCAGGCTATTCCGTTTAGTCAAGCAGTTCTACAGTTAAATGTCAAAATATTTCTATATTAAACAATTCAGTAAGTATAGTTTCAATGTCAAAAAACAATTCCATTTCAAATAATTCAGTTTAGCATGAGTACGCAGTTTAAATGTGAAAAACATTTCTATTTCAGGCTATTCAGTTTAGTCAAGCAGTTCTACAGTTAAATGTCAAAATATTTCTATATTAAATAATTCAGTAAGTATAGTTTCAATGTCAAAAAACAATTCCATTTCAAATAATTCAGTTTAGCATAAGCACACAGTTTAAATGTAAGTACGGTTTAATTGTCAAAAACATTTCTTTTTCAATCTATTCAGTTAAGTCAAACAATTCAGTTTAGTATAAGTATGCAGTTTAAATGTGAAAAACATTTCTATTTCAGGCTATTCAGTTTAGTGAAGCAGTTCTACAGTTAAATGTCAAAATATTTCTATATTAAATAATTCAGTAAGTATAGTTTCAATGTCAAAAAACAATTCCATTTCAAATAATTCAGTTTAGCATAAGCACACAGTTTAAATGTAAGTACGGTTTAATTGTCAAAAACATTTCTTTTTCAATCTATTCAGTTAAGTCAAACAATTCAGTTTAGCATACGTATGCCGTTAGTTCTATTTAACCGATAGATAGGGCCTTCTCAGGTGCTACCACGCCGGTCCAAAGTGGACCTGGGAGTAATGGCAAGGAAGGGGTGCTCTGCATTCCACAAAGCTCCAGCATTACTGGAACTTCACCATCTCATTGTTTAGTGTCATATCCAAGGCACTCATTGGGGGAGGGGTCTTACCCCGCTGCAGAGGTGTAGTCAGTGTAATCTACAGCCCCAGGCGACTGGACAATAAGTGATATTTAATTGAATTGTTAGTGATAGATTACAATACTTGGAACCATTAGATAATTAGATTGATGGTTGATTTAGAATAACGCAAGTCAAAGGGTGCATTAACTAATCAGAGTTTGATGTCTGTCATAGTTTTTTCGCGTCAAAGATACACTGCAGACCAGTGTATTTGAAATACGTCATTTCAATCTTTTACGTAACGGGCAAGAATTTTTATTTCGAGTGGTTTTTGTGTCTGGTATAGGAGACAGATACTTTGTTTAATATCAGAAAAAAAAAAGAACGATTATAATTTCTCGAGGTTTGCACTAAAACCTCAATGCACAAAAAATAAGTGCATGAAGCAAAAGGCATTCCCGTGAGCATACGATTATTCATGCCTTGTTTTAACAAATTGAATCCATGAGTAAAATTCACTAAGATGCTAATCATCCACGAGACTAATTTACGAGTAAACTAGCGAAACATCAAACGGTTAGCAAAAGTCTGTTGAATTAACTAAATAAGTATTCTGTCGTATCTACCCTCTCTTTAATTAGTAAAGTACAACTAAAATAAACCGCTATCAACTGTGGAATATTTAATAGGTGGCCTTGAACGGGTTAATGTCTACCTGTTGTTTGACGCAAACAACTTGATTACCCTGACAGTATAAATACCGAACAGATCTCTGCTTTGGCGTCAGAGAAGACTAGCAGTCACTCGAACCACAACACTCCGTTGTCTTTGGTTGTCAATAAGCAGAAAGCAAAGTCACCATGCCTAACTACACTCTCCATTACTTCAATGGCCGTGGCCGTGCCGAGATCCTTCGTATGATGATGGCCATCGCTGGTCTCAAATACTTGGACAAGAGATATGAATTTTCTGAGTGGGACCGTTGCAGGAATGGTAAGAGATTCTCTAATTCTTGTTGTTTTTGTTATTCTTATCAGCCGATGTGTTCTTCTGCCTTTTTTTCTTCTGAAATTATAAAAACATTGACCTTATCGTCATTTCAAAGTATATTAAAACCAATATAATATTAACTGTCGAATACTTATAGATTTTCTCACTTGGTGTTATTTTACAATGATTTAAATGCCATCATTAATTGGCCCTTCACTGATGAACAGTTACGTTCTTGTGAAATGCAACAGATAGGGTTAAAACTAATAATGTTTAAGCTGATTAATATTAAACATATTAATTCTTAGTAGATGCTTCATAGCCGACCTCAAAGGAAATGTCACCCAGGGGCTGTATAATGGACCCACTGCGTAAGACCTCAAGAACGAGTGTCGTAGATATGACAGTAAACAGCCTGATGGCCAGGATCTAGCCTTGGTGAACGTGGAGTACTCCTCACTTGGTATTGCTTCAAGGAGTGGTTGTAACTGATGAGGTCCTGTCTATGGGTCAGATAGAATAAACTATATGTGCAAACGAATGACATGTTCATATTTACCAACCCCTCCGCTTGGACAGGATATGACATAAGGTCATTTTTTAAGCGAAGTTTAACAGGTTTAAATTCAGAGTTTTCCTTCTCCGAGACTCGTGGCTGCATCAAGGCTGAAGAAATTCAGTCTGCCCTACTATTTACCCATAGCTGGAGGGAGAATAATCGGATTCATTCCTTTCCCACGGGTATTAGTGCTAGGTGAAATGCAATTAGTCACGTCCAGGATTTGAACTCGTGTCACCGTGTCCATTTCCTACGACGATAACCATTACATCACGGGCATCTCCATCGGAAATTAGTTGACCAGTTCATGTACCTCATTCGAAACCATTTTACCTTGGGCAAAAAGAAAGAAAAAAGTCAGTTTCCTTTAAAATTGTTATATACTAAACGTGTTTACAAATCATATTTTATATATATATATATATATATATATATATATATATATACTAAAATAAGTGTAAAAGTGGATAAACCGAAAACGTCAAACGAGTTCAGTAGTGACATTTCATTCTTTTCTTAAGGAAGAACTTAAACGAAATATATATATATATATATATATATATATATGCAGAGAGAGAGAGAGAGAGAGAGAGAGAGAGAGAGAGAGAGAGAGAGAGAGAGAGAAATGGTAGATTTTGGTAAATATGATAAGTTGATAAAAATAAGAGGAAAAATGGATTAACCAAACTCAACGGATTTTGTTGAGTTTGGTTAATCCATTTTTCCACTTTTTTTATCAACTTATTATATTTACCAAAATCTACCATTTCTCTCTCTCTCTCTCTCTCTCTCTATATATATATATATATATATATTAACGAGTTGGGCATTAAATAACCAATAATGATTGATATGCCATTAAGTCAAACTAATCATAGGAAATGGACTCAACATCTTGTCTAATGTTGACATCACGCTAACTCCCTTGGGAAAGGCATGACTCTGTCTCTCCCCTTCAGATATAGGTAAATAATACAGAAGGCTGAATTCATTATCCTTAGTTAATCAGTCTTGGTACCCAGACAAAAGATATGAATTCCTTGCCTAGCTCCCTGGCAGGAATGGTAATGCTATTTCTGCAATATATTCTTAGATTATTCGCATTCTTGTTTATTTCGCCAGTATATAGCAGGTGACGAGTACTTCCGCCTTCTTTGTCGTCAGCAATTCTGAGAGAAGTGTTTTACTTATTCTACAGCAAACACCAGAAATTAGTACACCAGTTCATGTACATTGTTAGCAAGATCTCATCTACTCGAATTATTTTCCCTTCGATAAAATAAAACGGGAATTCTTCCAATCTATCGCCGTGTTGTTGCTGCTGTGTGGTTGTATCAATTTGACTACAATGAAATGTTTGGCGAAAAAGCTAAATGGGAACAACACAAGCAGCATATAGATTTGAAAAATAATAGTACGGCCACTTACCTCCAATCTTACAACGCATCTAAGTAAGAGAAATGAGAGATGATGAAGAATTTGGGACAAATTCATAAGTGAGGTTCCCCTGTGGACTTCTACGCATGGACACACTCGGTTGAGCCGGCCAGCAAAGATTTACGTACATCAGCTTAGTGCAGACTCTGTATGCCGTCTAGAGGACCTACCAAAGGATTTGACCAACAGGGATGGATGGCGAGAATGATTCATGGGAACCTGTGCCATCATGTGTGGTTACAGCTATTATCAAAATCTCAGATAGCAATGTTTGCTACTTCCCAGCTGATGTAGTTTCTTGCATTCTTCACTTAGTGAACATTTGAAATCATTTATTATGGTCATTTCATTCGTTTCCCGGCCAAATGTTTTCATAAAAAATAATTTTCTATAAAAAGCATCGTCACTCAAACTTTTATTATAGGTAACTTATGCAGTTGCCTTTTTTTGTTTAATGGCATATCAAGCTTCTTGGGTTATTTAATGTCGAAGCTATTGGTCCAGAAGAACATCGGTGATGCTATTTAGACAAAAACTGGGAAGATAAGAGGGTTCATACGTTTCCCAAAAGTATTTATCCGAAAGTAAATATAGTGGCGCGACAGGAGTTCGAACGCATTTACTAAGATTAAGCAGCTCAACACTTTAAACATTAAACTATGAGGACCCCACATAATAAATTTAGTATCATATATAATTCATTAAATATTCTCAGTGTTGGTCATTTTATCACTACCTACGAGGATCATTAAATAAGTTTCCAGCCTTTTTTCGTATGGGCACTTTTATTGATAGTCATCATCATCATCATCATCATCATATCGCGCTGGTAGCACAGATATCCCTGACCCTCTCTTGCCACTCCTCCCTATCGTTCATCGCCCTAGGTAGGTCTTCAGGACAACAGCCTGTATCCTCACATAGCTGCTGAATGTACGTTCGAGCTGGTCGTCCTGCTTTTGCGCGGCCATGTGTGGGGATCCATAAGAGTACATCTCTTATGAGTTCATCTCTGCCTCTCCAGCAGTGTCCTGCATCCTTGTCCCCTTCGAAGTAATCTCCTCCGGCTGAAATGCACTTGTTGTACCGTTACAACAACTTATGGAAGGCCCCATGGAAGTCCTCTTGTGTGAGCGTGTCACAGCCTCTTTCATCTCCTCATTTATCTCATAACGACAGCCTCTGAGCTTAGGGAATAACCAAAAGTCACAGGGAGCAAGGCCTGGACTGTCGGGATGCCTATCTTGGTCAAATAGACTGTGACAAGGAGTTGTGGAGTGGTGCATTGCCCTGGTGGAAATGCCACTGAGCCGATTTGAAGAGTGCTGGCCTCTTCCGACGGAATCTCTTCCTGAACTCCCTTAAAACCTCAACATAGTAACCCTAACTCTAACCCTTTGGTCTATCAACTCTGGTGTATGGACTTCCTTACTCCTCCCACAGCTCTCATCATCGCTCACAGATTCCCTGCCTTCCTTGAATCTCTTATGGCACTCAAAACTCATGCTCGATTCATGCAAGATGGTCGAAAAGCAGTCTGAAGCATTCCATACGTTTCTGTTGCATTTTTTCTAATTAAAAAAAAATATTGCATATCCTTCTTCTAAAGAGTCCTCACGTCCATATTGCATTTTTGAAATTCACCAGCTGTGACAATCAGGCTTTAGTAGAGTGTATTCCAATTCCTGGTGTAGCTGTTCATTTGCACCTGAAATCATAAAAATTAGCCAGTCATCTCATCAGATGTATAGCAATCATCATCATCATCATCATGTCTTGCTGGTAGCACAGATATCCCTGACCCTCTTTCGCCACTTTTCCCTATCGTTCATCGCCTCAGGCAGGTCTTCAGGACAACATCCTGTATCCTCACATAGTTGCTGAACGTATGTGCGTGCTGGTCGTCCTACTTTTGCACGGCCATGTGTGGGGGTCCATAAGAGAAAAAAAGTCTGGAAAATTATTGAATTCACCACGTATATATATATATATATGAAGATCATTCGGCTTAAACGTGTTGATAGGATTTCAAATTATTTCTAATACTATTTTTAATACTATGCATATGTTTTTTAAAGTAATATCAGTATTCTGTACCTTCCATAGGACCTTTGCATACGTCGAGCGAAGGTACAACAATACGCAGGTAGGCACCCGCAACAACATCAATAAAATTAGGGGGAAAATTTGCATTCTCCAACATACAGTTGAATTTGTGGAGGAATGTTTAGCACAACAGATTGTATTTAAATTGATTGCTGCCGCATAACACAATCGCAGGCCAGAAACAAGAATCTATATTTAAAAAGCTTTCCTTCGTGATAAAACCCTTTAATTGAAAAAATGGGATGTTAAATGGTTTTTACGATTTTAAATCGTTTTTCATAATGAGCACACGCTTTTAAAGTAATATATATATATATATATATATATATATATATATATATATATATATATATATATATATATATATATATATGTGTGTGCAGATGAGAGAAATTACAAGGAAAAGTGCTTGACACAAATATGGAAGTGTAGGTATGTTGGTAGTGGGAAATGGGCACACATACACACGCACACACACACACATATATATATATATATATATATATATATATATATATATATATATATATCAGCAGAGCAATCCCTAAAAAAAGGAGATTAAACAGAATCGGCGAGTTGGTAAATGACACAAGATATATATATATATATATATATATATATATATATTAATATGTCTACACTTTCTTGTAAACATAATTATTTCGCTCAGAAGGTTCATTCTTTTCAGAATGTTCAAGGAACTGTATTTTTTCTTCCAGACACAATCTTCTGCTATTCTTGCGTCATTCATAATTTTGTGTTTTATTTTTGTTTTCTTTTTTACTCTATCCCATTTTATTATTGGAAATTTGGCTGTTTTATTTTTTTTGGGGGGGGGTGAGTTCTTTTTTAAATGGCATATCAAACTTTGTACCTTATTTAATACCAGAGCCATTCTTCTAACAGAACAGAAGTGGTACTATTTAACCCATAGCTGGGCGGTAAAAGAAGTTCATACCTTTACCAAGGGTATTTGCCCGAAAGTGAATTTAATATCTCGACTGGAGTTCGAACTTGCTTATTACGATTCCGCAGCCCGGTGCTTTATCCATTATACCACGAGGACACCCGCTTCATCTTTTATTAGATATTAATATTTCGACAATGTTGTACAGTTGGTACATTTTTTTGTTGTTAAAACTGGATTTATGATTCAGACCTTTAATTTTCGAACTCGGTTCAATGATATTAATGCATGAATTTTCATAATAATTACTATTTCTTCCATTTTAATGGTGGCCTTTTATATTCCATCGTCAGTTAAGCAGTTACATTTTAAAGGGCAACTAATTCTAATCCTGCAATTACATCTGTCATCTTAGTCATTAATATCTTAATTTGATACATCAAAGTTATGCTTTCAAATAAGTGTTTTTAACAATGTTCATACTGAAATTATTCAATTTCCAGATGTTTTTGTTGGACATGGAAATAGGTTATTTCTTATAGCTACAAACAATTCTCTAAATGGATAAAATTGATTAATTTCAATGACTATCATAGGTAGAGTTCCCAAAGGATTATCGGTTTATGCTTTTCTCCAAGACTCTTAAGGCAAATAAAAACACATGCAACGGAGTTAAGGATTTGATCTTAAGTCACTGAGTCCATTTCCAGTGTTCATAACCGTTAAACAAGACCGGCTAGGTTAAGTTAGGTTATTTTGGTTTTATTTGCATATCTACCGTTGTAGGTTATTTAATGCCAAATCTACTTAATACAGATATATTTAATATATATTATTTGGGTTGGGTTTTATGGCATATCAACCATTGTAGGTTATTTAATGCCGAATCCTCTTTATTCATATATATTAAATATATACTATTTGGGTTGGGTTTTATGGCATATCAACCATTGTAGGTTATTTAATGTCAAATCCTCTTTACACATATCTATTAAATATATATGGTTTGGATTAGTTTGGTTTGGTTTTATGGCATATCAACCATTGTGGGTTATTTAATACCAAATCCTCTTTGAACATATATATCAAATACATATGATTTGGTTGAATCGGATTTTTTGGTGATTTACTGCTAAATACTTTAAAGACATTAAATATATGATACATAAACACATTTTGTTGAAAACATGTTTAAATGAGCCTGAACTCATTTTTTGCAAACAGTTAAAAAGTTTCAAGTATTGCTATTGTTTTTTCGTTTGTTTGTTTGTTTAGGTTTTATGACATATCAACTTTTGTTGGTTATTTAGTGCCAAATCAATTTTTATACAAATGAACGGTTTTATTTCAATCAATTCAGTTTAACATAAGTACACTGTTTAATTGTCAAAACAATTCTATTTCAAGCAATTCAGTTTTGTCAAACATTTCTTATTCAAACAATTCAGTTCACTATAAGTATGGTTTTTTCAAAACAGTTCTATCTGAAACAATTCAGTTTAGCGTAAGTACAGTTTCAATGTCAAAACCAGTTCTATTTCAAACAAGATATGATTCCTCTTATATTACCCCTAACAATGGGTTAAAAAATTTTGTGATTTTCCAGGAAGATATTTTTGGCATTGAATAACCCATGAAGGTTACCCTTAAGCAAAGAACCTAAATAAATAAAAAAAAACTCTTTTTGAATGGGATATTATCATGAGGAGTTGAACATTTTTTAGCTGAAGGTCGACATATAAGAATATTTCATAAAAATGATCTCATTTCATTTTGTTTTTAGATAAAATAATTAAATTATATTTTTAGAAAAATTCTTTTTTTTATTTTGATGTATAAGTGGGCCCCTAAAAAATGGTTTCGGAAAAAAAGCATTGTAAGTCGTCCATTTTGGTACTATGAACGATGAAATGGTCATCCTCATCATCTTGTCGTGCCGCCAGCACGGATATCCCTGATCCTCTCTCGCCACCCCTCCCTATCGTTCATCGCTTTCGGCAGGTCCTCAGGGCTACACCCCGTATCCTCACATAGCTGCTGTAAGTAAGTTTGAGCTGTTCACCCTGCTTTTGCTCGGCCATATGTAGGGATCCATAGGAGTACATTACTTATGGGCTCGTCCCTACTTCTCCAGCAGTGTCCTGCATGTCTGGTTCTTCTAATTTAGATAGTAGGTGGCCGTACAGCTGCAGCATTGTGGGGTATTGCCTCCAGGACCTGTTCGATATTGCTCGCAGCATTCTCGTGTAGTTGCTGTTAAGCGTTTTCTCCAGCCTTTTTGTTAGCGTCCATGTAGTGCATCCATATAGCAGTAACGGCATGATCGCTGCTTGGAAGAAACTGCGTTTCATTTTATCGGTCAGGTCTGACTTCCATATGACCGATAGACTATCGAGAGATGTCCATTCCTTTGTTAGCCGCGTGTCGATGTCTGTTTCGGTTGATGAGACACTGCTTCCTTGGTAAGTGAACTTGTCTACTAGTTTCAGAGAGCTACCGTTTTGTGTGGAAATGTCGCCTGTTTGACTAAAGCACATGTATTCCGTTTTGTGTGCTTTGACATGAAGGTCAATGCCTGCGGCAAATGGTAGATTAGGAAAACCCACCTAAAATAATTCAGAACATTTGTTAATCTCATAATTTTCATTAGGTATCAGTTAATATTTATAGAAATGACAATTAAAAAAAAATATTTTCTACGTTCTAGCATTAATTTGAATTATACGTCGGAAAAAGTTCATTATAAAGATCTTTTTTAAAACAAACTATCAATTCATAATCTTTTTCAGATTTCCCCTGTAATAACCTCCCCTGTTTGCAAATGGACAATGGTGACATGATGCCGGAGACCATGGCTATTTGCAGGTATTTGGCCCGTGAACACGGTAAGTAACACGTTGTATACATATAGTACATTTGACGTTGATACCGGTCGTTTCTTGGGAATTGGTATTCGAAAATTGTCTCCAATCAAATTCGTAAAGGTAACGTTGCCCTGGTTAATTTTCGTAACCTTGCAGGCTGTAAAGACATGGTATTTCGCACTGACAGCACCAACTGGTGTTCAATGGATTGCATAAAAACCTCCTAATCACGTAGGCAGAGTACAGATTCTTGAATTCTGTAAGCTGTGCAAAAAATTTAGCTGAAATCTCAGCTGGGAATCGGTCCCTCTAGAACATATTCCTGGGAGAGAATTTGCGATATTGCGAAGACTCGAAATTTTAGATGACCCCAGAGGATACATCTCTGACAAAGCATTCTAGCATTCTTTAACTGTACTTATAATAAATTTGTCTAGGCGTCTCTCAGAAATAAACGCATATTTGTTTTATTAAACAAAATATGAATTAATTTAGGCTTAAAAATATTATGAATATGGAAAGATAAGCTTCCAACAATTCTCTCTCCATCTATCGTTAATTAGTAGGGCAGAGTGAGTTCTATAATCTTGTTAAGGCAACCGGTCTAGGAGAAGGAAACACTCAAAATACAAATCTTTTAAACTCCGCTTAGAAACGACCCTGTATCATATCCTGTCGGTAGCGGAGGGGTTGGTAAATATACACAAAAAAAAAACAAATGTGGATCAGATTTCTTTCATCATGTTAATGATATTAAAAGTAAAAATTAATTTTTTGTAGGTTTCTACCCCAAGAGCCCTATGGACATTTTCAGGTGTGACTACATCTGCGACTGCTTTTATGAAATCATGCACGATTACATGAGGTACTACCACTGGAAGAACGGACGCTTCAGGGTGAGTCAGTTATTTCAAATTTGCACAACATTTCGTATCTAACAGAAAAAATAAATGCTAACATTATCTTTATGGCAGAAATATGTTAACTGATACGTGTAACAACTGTCTTTAAACAACACATTGATAATTTCTCATGGTTATTGAACATATTATCGCTTTTTGTTGTATATTGACCTTCGACCCCGCTAAATATGCCATTCCAAAGACGGCGGGAGTGCATATTCCATTGGCGTGGGTGAGCTTGGCTGACAATATGGGACAGGGTTAAAATCCCGCAGTACAGCCACAAACTGATGCACCGGAAGAGAGTGACCTGTGAACTGCATGACAGTTATTTCCGCTCGATGACAATCAAACATGCCTTTCCAAGGACAGCGGAAGTGATACATCCTGATGGCCAGTTATGGGGAGATAATGAGAGGGCGATTGAACTATTATATAACTCGGTGAAGACAGGAAGTCAGTTAGTTGGAGATCAGATAAGTTAATAACAAGATGCGGTAGCGAAAGCCAGCATCCAGCAGAGAACGGGGCCCCCGGGGCTCTGGTTGAGCAGCATCAGTAGAAAAGAAACATTGATGGTCTCAAGAGTGGGGGTCAGTATGTTGCAGTTCTGTTCGGTCTCCAACTCCCTCTCACACACACTAATAAGCATTCCATACATTTCTGTGGCATTTTTTCCAAGTTTAAAACAGAATTTTATTGCATATTGTTCTTCTAAAGTGTCAGATTGCATTTTTGAAACTCACCAGCTGTGACAATCAGGCTTTAGTAGGGTGCATTCGAATTACTGCTGTAGATGTTCATTTGAACCTGAAATCATAAAGATTGGTCAGTCATCTCATAAGATGTATAGCAATAACATAGTGAATTTTCAAGAGTCTACGACAATTTTAAATGCCCATACAAAAAGTCTGGAAACTTATCGTATGCACCTCGTAATTTGTTCCACTGCACTTTATCCAGACATTTTTTGATAAATCCCTTCACTTTAAATAAAGTGAGAGGTATATTTTTCTAAGAACTGTGTCGCTAGTCGCTATTATTGTGCCGTTATGATTTGCATTCATATATAGATGTATATGCATATGAGTAGGCAACAATTTAACCTTCGTGGGTTATTTAATGCCAAAGCTATTCTCCTAAAGAAAAGCAGTGGTACTAATTAACCCATAGCTGGGAGGATAAGAGGGTTCATGCCTTTCCCAAGGGAATTTGTCCGAAAGTGAACGTAATAGTGCGACTGGGGTTCGAACGCGCTTACAACGAATTACAGCGCTTTAACACTTACACCACGAGGACACCCCTTGGCTAACGTTGATTAATATGAAAAATACAATACTCCTATAAATACATAGTTATCGTGTTACTTCCATTTTGAACTCTGCTCCTCTCTTGCTTGGGTATCGATGGGATATTAGGATCGATTGATCGATCTATTTTAATCTATTTATATCTATACTGGAATATTCGCACATATTTGTCACCCCCACCTCTATCCAACCGTATCTAAATCGTGCTTGAAGTAGAACTGTTTTGACATCTAAACTGCGTACTTATGCTAAACTGAATTGTTTGAAATACAACTGTTTTTTACATTAAAACTGAACTTATGTTAAACTGAATTATTTGATATAGAACTGTTTTGACATCTAACTGTGTGTAAACTCAATCTATACTTATAGTAAACTGAATTGGTTGAATTAGAACTGTTTGACTAAATTGAATAGCTTGAAAAAGAAATATCTTTGACAAACTGTGAACTTATGCTAAACTTAATTGTTTGAAATAGAACTGTTAATTTGTATTAAAATGGATTTGGCGTTAAATACCCTACAAAGGTTGATATGCCATTAAATCCAAACAACCAACCACCCTAAATAGTATTGCATCTCTCCATTTCTTTCTCTCAGCCTGTTCTTATATATTTCATTCTGACACTATCTATCTATCTATCTCATTCTGATTCTATCTATCTATCTATCTATCTATCTATCTATCTATCTATCTCTCGCTGAATTTGACCTCATGATTTGCAAGTAACAGTATTAACGCGACATTAACATAGCTTTTTTCCTTTCTTCTTTTTTCAGTACAACATGAACGATTATGGATTCGGAGGTGACAGCAATTGCAGCAACTACGACGTAAGTCTCTAGTTTAAAAGAACTCATGATCAATAGTTTTTAAAAAAGGATTTTAATCTAACCGAAATTTTTCGTGAATATTTTTTGCAAAAACAGAAACTAATCCGCCTTGAATTATTTCATTGTTTCAGAATTACATGAACTGGAGATACATGAACACCTTCAACAGGATTATGCCTTTCATGGAGAGGACTTTGAGCATGCGCAATGACGGAAGTAAATTCTTTATGGGAGATATGGTAGGTTTCTCTGATAAATAATATGCTTAGGTTGTTAAGATAATTTATTGTTTAGTTTGAATAGTCTATATTTTTTCCGATGTTTAAAGATATTTCAAAAACTTTACGTGATCATGATATCAAATGTTATATTCCACTTTCCAAAAGGATTTAAAAAATCTTCATGTAGTAATTTACTGCCTTTCATTTTGTGGATTTATTGTTTATCCCGAAGAATCCAGCAGCTGAAAAGAAGTCTTAAAATATATACTTGGCAAAATGCCAGCTTAAAAACAACAGATAATATAAAACAATACTTCCATTCAGTTGCCTGAGGATAACTATTATTTCTGATTAAGCAGTGATAGTTTTAGTAGCGGATATTCTCTTAAATCACCTTTTTTTTGTAATATATTTCCTGAATCTTCTGATATTCAACACCTTTTTACTTTGCTTGAAAAGTTATAAAATTGTCATCGTTGACATACATAGACAAAAACAATATATACATTCACCGAGAGTAAAATAATATATATATATATATATATATATATATATATATATATATTTAAATATATAATTCTAATATATATAAGATTTATATATTTAATTCCATGGAATTAAATACATATATCTAATATATATTTATTTATCATTATTATACAATAGCTCTATCGTAGATATTGAGCACTCTCCATATTATATTGCTCTTAGTTCGACACAAACCCACTAAGTGATTTAGTGATCATCATCATCATCATGTCGTGCTGGTAGCACGGATATCTTTGACCCTCTCTCGCCACTTTTCCCTATCGTCCATCGCCTCAGGCAGGTCTTCTGGACAATATCCCGTATCCTCACATAGTTGCTGAATGTATGTTCATGCTGTTCGTCCTGCTTTTACACGGCCATGTGTGGGGGTCCATAAGAGTACATCACTTATGAGTTCGTCCTTGCTTCTCCAGCAGTGTCCTGCATGTCTGGTTCGTCTAACTTGAACCGCCACTTATATATATATATATATATATATATATATATATATATATATTCTTTAAGAAAAACAAAAACCGGTCACATTGGGATTATACATTTATTTCCATCCTGTTATGGGTATTGATATGAATCAATACATCATAGTTGAATGATTTTTTTGTCCTGACGGAGTTTTTCCCGACTCCGGTTTAACTGGACTGAATAATACATATATATAATTTTACTCCCATTGAATTTTTCACATCAGTGTTAGTTGATCGAATTTCAGAAAAGTCTGAGTGAGACGTTATTTAGGTCTCTATGGCTTTTCTTGGTATTCTGGCCGATATTAACGACATTGTAGTTGTATAGACGGTTTCTTCGCCCAATTTCCAATCTTTACAGTCCTCTTTTCAACCCATTGGGGACAGTTCCAAGTGCTCAAATTACAATTAGTATCACCTCTACTTTCATGTTCCACAGAGTTCTGAGTTCTCTAACAAAGTCTAACTACGTGCATCTATTTTCGCTTCCTTTTGATTTTGACTCTGTGGCTTCCTAGGGCGGTAAAATCCCCAAAATGGCACATTCTACCATTTGTTTTGTTTAATTATCACTGGGTGAAGTCTTTTGGTCGGGATAGGTTATCTGTTTTTATTTCAAAATACCAAAGATCTCCATCCTTCTTATTCCTTTGGACGGATTCTGGTTCGTGTAAATATGATTTAATATTTTCAAATTTCAATTTCTAGCACAATTCCCAGTGGATCACCTTCCCAATCTTGTCTAGTCTTATATACATTTTGAGCTTGTTTGCTATATCTGCATACTGTGATATTTATAGTTTTGACTCTATCACCACAACACCGACACACGCTATTCTGATCACCAAATAATCTACACTTCGTAGTAATTATTATTATTATTATAATGATTATATACTCTTTTAGAGTTTTTCACATCAGCGTTAACTGATGGTTTTACACTGGAGTTTGAGTGACATCAAATCTCCTCAAGTCTCCAGGATTCTTGTCAAAATTCTGGCCATTCTTAGCAATGCTGTCGATTGGATAGTCTCTACCCGTCCGCCAATTTCCAAGTCTTCCACGCCTTTTAATAATCCTTTAGTTATTGTGCCTAACGCACCAATCACAATTGGCACAATCGTTACTTTCATGTTCCACAGCTTTTTCAATTCTCTAGCAAGGTCGAGGTACTTATCCTTCTTTTCACTTTCCTTCAGATTTATTCTGTGGTCCGCCGGGACAGCAACGTCGACATTATTATTATTATTATTATTATTATTTCTTTGAGAGTTTTTTTCCACTGAGTAACGGTTTGAGTAACGGTAAATCTTAAGTTTTCAGGACTGGCCGATCTTAAAAATATTGAGATTAGATGATCTTCAGTTGTCCTCCCGTCATCCAGTCTTTTAACCTATCCTTTTGGGATTGCTCCGAATGCACGAGTTGCAACTGATGTCACGATTACTTTCATTTTCCATATATTTTTTTAATTCTCGGCACTTAAACATTTTCCCTTTCTTTTAATTTTACTCAGTGGTCTATCTAGTAGAGCAATCCAAAAGAAGGAAAATAAACAGAATCAGTCAGTTCGTAAATGACACAAGATATATATATATATATATATATATATATATATATATATATATATATATATATATTAATATGTCTATACTTTCATGCCAATTCATTTCTTTCGTTCAGTTTTTAAACTAAATTTCCACCGCTAAAGTATTCTCCAATGAAAAAACTGCATTTTGTAATTGAAGTATCTCTTTGATTATTTCAGTTGATGTGGTGTGATATGATGTTCTACTGTTGCATGGAGTGCATGTACAATGAGATCCAGTCCATGTTCAGCACCTACCCCAAACTGATGGCCCTCTACAGCCGCGTCGCTTCCCACGCTAAGGTTGCCCCTTACCTGAAGAGTCGCAGCAACACCCCCTGGTAATTTCAACTGATCAACGATACGTAAAATGTTTCTGCCATAAAAAGATAAAACTGGAATTGTTTGAAAACGAGAAATGGCTTCAAAAATGTATCTTATCAAGAAATATTCAGTTGCTATTGTTGTTATACTTTAATAACGAAATGATAAATTAAAAATATTGTTTCCAAAATCTATTTGTTATTTCTTTTTCTTATTGCACTGTATGTATAAGGCATGATGGCTAAATAGTCGTCTAGATTATGTAGTAGGAAAAGAATACTCAATTAGTGTATTGGGATCTTTGGGTAGATTTTAGTTTGTTTTTTTAATTATATACAGAAATTTTTCCCATTTATTAGTTTGTGTAATATCTTTTATTTACAAATTGTATCACTGCTGTTTTTTTTCACAATGTCAAAGTTATAGAATATATATATATATATATATAACTTTGACATTATATTCTATAACTTTGACATTGTGAAAAAAAAACAGCAGTGATACAATTTGTAAATAAAAGATATATTCACAAACTAATAACTGGGAAAAATTTCTATAAAATAAAGGAAAGACAAAAAAGATTCATACTACTTTTAAAAAAAAATCAACCAATACCGCAATGCCTATTCAAAAGAAAAAAACGACAAAATACGTTAAGCTAAAAAGTAAAAGTGCTCAGTGCAGAACGAAATTCGAATACCCGAAATAATCTATAAAAGTTTCCCCTAATGTGATCATCGTTAGGTGATTCTGTCTAATACTGATGAACTGGTTAGGTGAAACCTAGGTAGATGATTTTTGCTCTTCATATATATATATATATGTACATATATATATAAAAGTAAGTAAAGTTAGAAAGCATAGTCGAGGGCGACCAGAAAGCTCCCTTTTCAATAGCTACTACACCAAGGTGCAGGGGAGGGCGCTACTCCTTTCCCTGGATTGTTCCACTTTACCCTTGAAACATACCTTATATTGCTGAGTGTTAAGTAAGGAGGCATCATGTGCCATTTTAAAAGTTTTTAGTATGACTCGACATGGGATTGAACCCAAGTCTCACGGACCATTGACGAACACTCTACCCACCTGGTCAATGAACCAGTATATATATATACTTGAACGGAATTAAACTTATGCTTAGCAAAATATCGTTGGGATACAATCTTGTTTGTCAATAATTATATATATGTGAATAATAAAATTCCATTTCTAGGTGTACTAATAGACACTGTAGGAGGTGCCCTTGGTGTAATGGTTATCGTCGTGGGAAATGGACACGGCGTCATGAGTTCAAATCCTGGACGAGACTGATTGCATTTCACATAGCAATAATACCCTTGGGAAAGGTATGAATCTAATTATTCTCCCTCCAGCTATGGGTAAATAGTAGGGCAAACTAGGCTCTTCAGCCTTGGTGTGGAAACTAGTCTAGGAGAAGCAAAACTCTGAATTCAAACCTGTTCAACTCTGCTTAAAAATTGACCTTGTGTCATATCTTGCCCGAGCGGAGGGGTTGGGTAAATATGGACACTGTAGGGACATGTTTGTTCCTCCACAATTTATGCTGGTTTATATTTAAAAGGGCAAAAGAATGAAGATGGGAAATCAGGTGGAAAAAGAACATTTAAAACAAAGCAGTACAAAAAATTTAAATTTATATACCAAGAAATATATGAAAAAGGAAACATTACGAATAATCTAATACGAGTCTGTTGAATATTCTTCTGTGTGTGCGCGTGTGTGTTATAAGTAACAAACACGAGTCTGTTGAATATTCTTCTGTGTATGAACGTGTGTGTTATAAGTAACAAACACGAGTCTGTTGAATATTCTTCTGTGTATACACGTGTGTATGCGTGTACTAACACGGATATTAAAGGAAAATGACTAAATATTTAAAATGTCCTGTCGACAATAAAATGTATGTGGACTAAGTATTTCATGGAAGGGATTGATGTACTGAAATATAGCAAGGTGTCCTAGCAAGAACGTGTCTTCTCCCATGTTGGTTGTTTTTCTTTTTTGAGGCTTGTCGAAATTTCTGAAGCTGTGTTCGATGCTGGAAAAAGTCTAACCGAAATGGCTGAACAAGAAACAAAAAGCTCGCAGAATGTATACATTTTTGTGGGGTCGACTACTGGAAGTCAAAATGTAAGAGAGAGAAAGAGAGAGTAAGTGAGAGAAAGAGAGAGGGTGAGTGTGAGTAATTGAGAGAGAGAGTGAGAGAGAGTGTTGTCTCTGTAAGTCACAGTGTAAGAAAGTGAGTTCTCCGAAGAGGAGAGTATATATATGCAATCCTTGTCATGCAATCGGCTACAAATGCGCGGGACAAAATCAAAGTTGTGTACGTAGTTGTAGGCACTAACCACGTGACTTTCCTGACCAATATTTTCCCGAGACTGATTAGTTTACCGACGTCCGCCATCTTTGCTTCGGGAACACGTGGCATCATGACCATTTTAAAATATTGGAGTGAAAATCATATAACACAATAGTGATCGATTTATCATCTCAACATATACAAAAACCTTTGAACATTAATCCCTGCACCTTTAATTTCAAAAGTGAATGCCCTTTCCGCTATAAAAGAACAATTATAAAAACACTTATTTCCAGAGCTAAGTAACTATCCTCTTCACGAATTATTTTACCTAAAGAACTTTAAAATATTAAACAAACCCTTGTAACACTATGTAGCTGGTCCGCCAAGCATATGACCCCTTTGTCTGTTTTGGCGCAAAACCAAGCAAAGGCCCTTACCAGTGAGGGAAGACCAGTCAAGATGGGTTGGCATTCCTAGTAGCTTTGTAGAAATTTCGCTAGAAATCCACGCTAGCGTTAGTCTACATATGCACAAAGGAATGCAATGTTACATAACTCCTCTCTTGCACTTGAGTTAGCCCTAGCATATTGTTCGTTGTTCTTTCCTCCCACTCCCTTGATTGTATTTCTAGTAGCTATGAAGAAATGTGCGATGCCCCTATCGGAACCACTAGATGATCACCTGCCAAGAACGAATGGTTCGAAGGGGCCGAGGTGGGTATCGAGGGGGGTATCGTCACACCCTTATCAATCATGGGTTTCCCAACTACATTGTTGATACCGAAAATAAACATTTCAATAATAAACCTGAACAACCTAACATAGACAATAATCTAAACCATAAATAAACAATAAACATATACTACTAAAACCAATTTCATAGTAATTATAAAAGTGATAAACAAATATTAAAGACCTTATCCATAAAAATGTTCTCCCTACTGACCCTACCAAAAAAATTAGAATTATCATCTACAACAAGAAAATTAAAACCTCCAACCTTCTTATTTCTATTCGTTTAAATGTCACCTTGGAGACTGTGTCCCCAAAGAAAATAGTGCGTATGTTGGTCTTACCACTACAACTCTTTCCAGACGACTTACAATGCATCTTAATGATTCCAGTTCTATTGTCTTTTTATCTTAAGATCCATTCTATTCCTAAATCCAAATTTCGAAAAAATCTAGTTGAAAACACCATAATAATCGCACATACGACTTCAAATCCTAAAAGCCCTAGAACAACTTTTGAAAATAGGGAAAATGTTTTGAAATGCTTTTAGCATTTTATTTATTTTTTCCCGTATTTATATATATCTATATATATCTATAGTCATCCACAGACAGATATGTTTTGTTCTATTAGAAATCATCAGTGTGGCTAGACATATTAGATTCCCGTAGCTGGGATCGAAACCCGATTGACTCTAACGCCAATCCAGCCACGAAGAGCCAGTAGCGGCGAAGTAAATTTTAACCGGTTATGAATCACAATTACTATTGTTTACATACATCCGTTTAACGGCTACCGAGACCTCAATTCATATATGAAGAGGCTTGCAATAAACGCTAATGGCAACACGATTACTTCATTCGCCGGAGAACTCAATCCTACGGGAGTAGGGGAGTATATATATATATATATATATATATATATATATATATATATATATATATATGCCTTTCTCTCTGTCTCTATCCATCAATTACTCTCTCTATCTATATATATATATACACACATATATATAAATTAAATGGCTCTACTTTGTACTGAGCACTCTCTGTAATTGTAGCATTGCAGCATTTCACGGTGGGTTTTCTTTTTCTTTTGACTAACTGATTGCATATCTCTTGATTTTTTTCAACTGGTGTGACAAAGTTGGCCTTTTCTTTGTTTGTTTTTTTTTTTTTTTTGGTCCTATGATATTTTTTTCTTTTCCCCCCGGGCAGTAATTCGAGATATTATTATCCCTAGATACTGGCGTTTTTTTTTCTTTTTTCCTTGTAACCGTGAATGCTGGTAGATTGTAGGTTAATATATATATATATTTATATATATATATATATATATATGCTAGATTGATACTTATAACCAAACAAATATCAGAAAACCTTTGGCTCTCTCATTCTTTCTTCTAGAATTAGTTAAAATTAGTTAAAGCCTTAGAAAAAATTCAGAATTTAGCTTAGTCAAATTTTAACCACTATTTTTTTTTCATCTGGCATGGGGAAATATTAATTGACAGGAATATTCAACGGCGATGAAAAAATAATTTATACGTTCTATACATAGAGCCATCAAAGAGGCGTTCGTGCTGCAATGGTTAGCGTCGTCGTAACTGGACACGGTAACCCATGTTCAAATCCTGGACAAGGTTGTTTGAAATTCACATAGAGTTAATTATCTTGGGAAATTTATATAAATCCAACAATCTTCTCTATCTATGCTTAAATCGTTGAACAGATGAATTCTTTATTATTGCAAAGGTAACCGTTCAACGAGAAGGAAAATTCTGAATTCAAACACGAAAATTACAGGAGAAAACCATTAGAATTTTTCGATTTTTTCCATTTCATTTTCTTTCGTTCTCTGGCTGATGATAGTTGTTTGTAAAAACCTCATGATATCCAAGGTCACAAACAGACTTCCATGGCATTAGATATATAACATCTATTATATATTTATTCATTATTATATAATAGCACTATCACAGATATTGAGCACTCTCCAAATTATATCACATTTGGTTCGCCACAAACCCACAATCAAACACCGCTTAAATATTGATCGTGTGTCACACCTCGTAGCGGAGGGGTTTGTAAATATACATATTGAGCTCAATTCAAAGGGACTTCAAGAAACCAAAATACCTTGCCACCAAATTTTTTAATATTCAACTGATGGTTCGAATCACATTTTAGAAAAGTAAAGTACGTTATGGAATGATGCTGTTCCGGATAGAAGGTTGATACTGCACTCTCTCTATATATATATTATTAGTATCTATCTGAGATGTAAAGTCCACAGACTGAAAATATATAAATATACCGGGTGTGACAGAAATACCTTCAACTTTTAAACTGTCAATTGTGTGTCACTGAAATGAACTTAGGCAAATTGTAATGGTGGCTCCATCAACCTAATGTTTTCTTGGAGATGATACAACTATCGCCTGAGTGGGTTAATGCTCTGAACTGTCGGCGTCTACCAGGGTATCCTTCCGGGACGGAGGAGCCGCAGATTTGATCTTTCTCCCACAATATCCATTTGTCGACCACTCCCCCTTCGACTCGTCGGCAGTGACCGAATTAGGAAAAGAGGGACGATTTTTTTTCTCTCCGGCCATACCTGAAAAAATAATTTAAAAAACAACTTGTAAGTGTGTGTGTATATGTGTGTGCATTTTGTGTGGTATGCTTGTTAAACTACGCTAGACCGGGATTTACAGAACTATTGGCATAATGGTTATCCTGGAGACTGAAATGCAATCCAAGGCCGAATCATACCCAAGACTCAAAAAATAATACTTGACATTCAGCGTTAAAGGATATGGATCAGGGTAAGTAGAGAATTCCAGGAGCGGGAGTTGAGCCGTCCCTACACTGTAGTGTAGTAGCTATTGAAAAGGGAACTTTCGAGTCACCATCGACAACGTCTGGCCAACAAATATTTGTATATGGGATACATTAGAAATGGCTTCCTCATTTAAACTGTAACCTGTGTGGTGTAAGCTTAATATAACAAAAATCTCGTTATTTTTTCCAAATACGATTAGTTAAGACTATGAGTAGGACCGATGCACACTGTACGTTTGCAGTTCTATTTCAAATAATTCAGTTTAGCATAAGCACGCAATTTAAATGTAAGTACGGTTTAATTGTCAAAAACATTCCTTTTTCGAGCAATTCAGTTTAATCAAACAATTCAGTTTATCATACGTATACTGTAAGTTCGATTTAGCCCATAGACAGTGCCCTATCAGGTGCTAACACGCCGGACCAGAGTGGACCTGGGAGCAATGGCAATAAAGTGGTGCTCTGTATTCCCCAGAACCCCAGTATTTCTGGGACCTCACCATCAGATTGTTTAGTGTCATATCCAGGGCACTTGTTTGGTGGGGGTCTTACCCTTCTGCTGAGGTGCAATCAGTAAATATATATATATATATATACAAACAGGTTTTATTAAATGAAATTAAATCCTTATTGTTTTGTTTTTTTTTTAATGTTTTTTTTTTAATTTGTTGATGGTTTCTGCAAAGAAGCTATTTGTGTTATAGCGATCACTTTCAGTTTTTTCAGAACCAATTTCAAGGTAATTTATACGCTATTTATAAATTAAATTTGTTTAGTATTTAAACTGAATTATGATTTCATTTTCGAATTCATGACAAAAGTGAGGCTTGTTTTCATCACCATGCTAAGTGGTAGTGTCAGTTTATTCTTACATATTTCTATTACGTGATGTAGAAATAGAGTATATATATATATATATATATATATATATAATGCCATGGAAGCTTTTCTGCTTCCTTAGGTTTCATGAAGTTTTACAAACAGCAATCATCAAGCAATTAACGAAAGAAAATGAAGAAATAGAAGAAATCGAAAATTGCAGTAAAAAAAAAACTGTTGGAATTTTTCGATGATTTCCATTTCATTTTCTTTCGTTCACTGGCTGATGATAGTTGTTTGTAAAAACGTCTTGATATCCAAGGTCACAGACAGACTTCCATGGCATTAGATATATAACATCTATTATATATTTATTTGTTGCTATTATTATTATTATTATTATTATTATTATTATATAATAGCTCTATCACATATATTGAGCACTCTCCAAATTATATCACATTTGGTTCGCCACAAACCCACAAAGTGAATTAGTGACAACCAACATTGTCAATATATATATATATATATATATATATATGTGTGTGTGTGTGTGTGTGTGTGTGTGTGTGTGTGTGTGTTTCCTCTACCAGATCATATCATCAAGATCAGTTTGACTTCTGAATGAAACCTATATCGATAAATTCTGGGTCTTTAGATATTATATATAGGAGGTGCATACGATAAGTTTTCAGACATTTTTCTTATGGACATTTAAAATTGTCTTAGCCTCTAGAAAATTCGGTATGTTATTGCTATACATCTTATGAGATGACGGACCAAATTTTTATGATTTCAGGTTCAAATGAACAGCTACAGCAGCAATTAGAATACACCCTACTAAAGCTTGACTGTCACAGCTGGTGAATTTCAAAAATGCAATCTGACACTTTAGAAGAACGATATGCAATAAAATTCTGTTTTAAACTTGGAAAAAAACGCCACAGAAACAACGTATAGAATGTTTCAGACTGCTTTTCGACCATCTTGCATGAATCGAGCATCAGTTTTTGAATAGCATAAGAGATTCAAGGAAGACAGGGAGTCTGTGAGGGATAATGAGAGATGTGGGAAGAGTAAGGAAGTCAGTAGACCAGAGTTGATTGGCCAAAGGATTAGGGTTAGGTTTATTATGTTGAGGTTTTAAGTGGCCAGCACTCTTCAAATCGGGTCAGTGGCATTTCCACCAGGATAATGCACAAGTCCACAACCCCATCCTTGTCACAGACTATTTGACCAAGATGGGCATCAAGACACTTCCTCAGCCTCTCTATCGTCCAGACCTTGCTCCCTGTGACTTTTGGTTATTACCTAAGCTCACAGGCTGACGTTATGAGATGAAAGAGGCAGTGACGAAAGTCATTGACACGTTCACACAAGAGGACTTCCATGGGGCCTTTCAGAAGTTGTTGGAACGGTACAATAAGTGCATTGCAGCCGGAGGCGATTACTTCGAAGGAGACTAGAGTTTCATGTGTATACTATCAATAAATGTTCCCATCCGAAAAAAAGTCTGGAAACTTGTATGAACCTCGTATATGTTGCCAGAAACTATGTATCTAGGTTTCACTGATGATATGGTAGGAGAAACCTAGGCAAGTATTTTTTTAAATATTTATGCATTCGGTTTTGCTCTATATAGAGTATTTAGCACTTTTACGTGTTAGCTAAGTGTTGTGGTCTTCAGATAAGACCGGTGGAAGAACAACTCAAACAACGGGTGATAGGTAAACGTTATTGTATTAACAGAAAAAGGAAGTCATATAAAGGAAGTATTAGCCGTGTTCGGCTTGCAGTCCGTCTGTCAAATGTCTCGCAAGGAACGAGAAGTTATCTCTCCCGAACGAGCTAAGCTCGGAGAATATGTTTAGGTTGGACGAGTCCATCTTTGGGGTATGGTAGGATATGTCCCCATAACACAAAGGTAACTCAATCCGTACTTTTTCTTTTGCCTAAAGATTGCTGTACTGCCTAATTTTTGTCAAGCAGTATGAATGTTTCTCGTCTTTTTTTTATTTTTTTATTTCATTGAATTTTTCCAACAGTTAGTAATAATTTTTTTTATTTACAAATTGCATTGTGGGTTTTTTTTTATCACGCCACCAGAGTTATAGAAATTTGTATAGCAATATATGTATATACATATATGCTGGAAAAGCAGGGACGAACTAATAAGTGATGTACTCTTGTGGACCCCCACACATGGCCGTGCAAAGGCAGGATGACCAGCACGAACATACATTCAGCAATTATATGAGGATACGGGATGTTGTCCAGAAGACCTGCCTGAGGCAATGAACGATAGGGAAAAGTGGCGAGAGAGGGTCAGGGATATCCGTGCTACCAGCACGACATAATGATGATGTTTATATATATATATATATATATATATAGAGAGAGAGAGAGAGAGAATTAAAATAATGCAAAATTAAAATAAAGTTTACAATGGCCTAATCTCAATCAAGACAGATCTGTGTTCATGGAAAAAGTATTTTGTTTCTTCCAAAAATACCCCCTCATGTATTGAATAAACCTTATATATATATATATATATATATATATATATATATATATATATATATATATATCTACATATACATATATATATATATATTGATTGATTGATTGATTGCCAGAAAAAAAACATGTAGGCCTAAAGAAGGTGTGGGCATTTATTTATTTTAGAAATAATAAATAAATTATATATTTTTGAACGATCGGTTTCGTCTGGCTCTTGTCAAGATCTTAACGCCTGAAAAATATTTAAAAGCAGGGATGTAAATGGAAAAAGTAGAGGAATGGAGAAAAGGGAGGAAAAAAATCACTAAGAGTGGGTAGTAGTAGCAATGAGTAGATTGCCAGAGACTAATCACATTCAATCCAAACAAACATTATTCGTGGCAATCCAGCAATGGTTCTAGCTGTCATAACTTGGATCGGTAGAGAGCAGGAGTTGTACAGCGGCGCATCTCCGATCTCGCTCGTTGAACATAGTGTCACTTGCAGACATGATAAAAGTCTCCTATCGCTCTTGGGATTTGTACACATCTAGAAAACTAGTAGATGGTCTGCAACAAAAAAAGAAAACCGGTTTTCAATAAACGGAAATGGGATCATGTCGTCTTTACTAGGGCGACAATTCTATCGTTCGACCCGGTAGAAGGCTCCTATCGCTCTTGGGATTTGTACACAACTGGCCAACTAGAAGATGGTCTGCAACAAAAAAAAAACGGTTTTTAATAAACGGAAATGGAATCATGTCGTCTTTTCTAGGGCGACAATTTTATCGGTCCACCCTGTAGAAGGCTCCTATCGCTCTTAGGATTCGTACACAACTGGCCAACTAGTAGATGGTCTGCGACAAAAAAAGAAAACCGGTTTTTATTAAACGGAAATGGAATCCTGTCGTTTTTTCTAGGGCGACAATTTTATCGTTCCACCCTGTACTGCATAAAACATTAGCGGATTGTTAAATTGTTTGCACATAGTGAAACAGCTTCATTTATTGTTATTTGTTTGCGCATAGTTAAATGATTCCAATCATTACTATTTTACACTAATAGTTCTTTTTAATATTAATCATTTGTTTGCAAATAAACGTATGGTTTCAAGTATTTCTATCTAACATTAATGATTCAATTTGCTCACTGTTAAATGGTTTTATGTATAGTATATGATTAAGTACATCTATTTGACCCATTGATGTAACGCTAAGAGGTACTATCACTTCGGCTCAGAGTGGACCTGGAAGTAATATCATTCATGAAGGATTCAACATTCGACTCAATTTTAGGAATGCAGCTTCACTATTAGATTGCTTAGTATCATATTCAGAACCCTCGCTGGGGTGAAAGACGCCCATCAGTGCAATCCAAACCCACTGCCTACAGGGCGTATCAAGACAAAAATGAACAACGAGTTCAATTTTGTCATCAAAATTCAAGGTGAGTTAAGGAAAACGTTAAAACGGAAGCTATGGCTTTACCATTAAGGGTTTTCGGACAATTGTCTTCATCCTTATTGTTATTTCCACAACGTTTCGGCCGATATGTCTTCCGGCCTTCTTCTTTCAATGTCAAAAACAGT
>OY757942.1:11325657-11370657 GCA_963585895.1 Sepioteuthis lessoniana
CTGCCCCCTATCACGAAAACTATTCATTCACGAAAACTATTCAGGACATTGCTGGAGAAGCAGAGATGAACTCATAAGAGATGTACTCTTATGGATCCCCACACATGGCCGCGCAAAAGCAGGACGACCAGCACGAACGTACATTCAGCAGCTATGTGAGGATACAGGTTGTTGTCCTGAAGACCTGCCTAGGGCGATGAACGATAGGGAGGAGTGGCGAGAGAGGGTCAGGGATATCCGTGCTACCAGCACGATATGATGATGATGATGATTTACCAAACCCCTCCACACAAGCATTATGGGTGCAAGATCAATATTCAAGCGAAGTTTAATAAGTGTGCGTTCAGAACTTTCCTTTCCCGAAACCATTTGCCATACCATGTTTAATGAGCCTAGCTTTCCCAACTATTAACCAACAGGTGAATGGAGAACGGTTAGATATATACCTTTCCAAAGAGTATTAGCGCTATATGAGATGCAAACAGCCTCTTTCAGGATTTTAAGCTCGGTTCTTCATGTCTATTTCTTACGACAATGCCAATTAAACCAGAGCATCTTTTAATCTTACATGTGCTTGGTGGTGGGAAGGTGAGAAACAGTTAATAAAATTTTTTTTTTGTCTGAATCTTTTAGATGAAGCTTGATGACTTTTATCTCTTAGAGTTTTCGGACTATTGTCTTCATCTTTATTGTTATTTCCACAACGTTTTGGCCGATATGTCCTCTGATATGGAGAAGGCCGGAGGACATATCGGTCGAAAAGTTGTGGAAAATAACAATAAAGATGAAGACAATAGTCCGAAAACCCTTTGTGATAAAAATGTTTCTACCACTTTATTAACAGATAAATGTAATGAAATTTATTTTTACTAGTATAAAAATACACATGGAATCATATTTACACCCCCTAATGGCACAAAAGGTTGGTTTGTTATTAACCAGACCCGCCAAAAAAACCAACAACCAACAGACCAACCAAATATAACTTATTTGCAAATAAAGGTGTTAAAAGATGTACAATGTCCTCTAAACTGCATCTAATGGAGAATCTCCAGTTCTATATATTTGGTAGGTGTGGGCACCTCTGGTGGTGTAACGGTTAGCAAGCTAAACTAGCAAACCTACACGAGTGAGTTCGAGTCTCATTGGGCCCCCCATTCATTCGGCCTTGTACCACATCGAAGCAAAGAGCTTTGTAAATTACTATATATTTGGTAGGTGTGGAATTACTAATTAGGGACCGATCTTTGAGTTTAATATAACTGTTTAAAAACATTTTATTCGATTGTAACCTGTGTAGATAAAATGAAATTAGTTTCACAAAAATTAAAATCTTCAAAAAAAATCGACACCAAAATGGAAATATGAATATGCAATTAACACGATTCTGTAACCTCTAGGCATGAAATAACCCCGATAGATTTACATGCCGTTAAAATCAATCAATCAAACTTTTCTAGTTATTTACATTTCCTGAGCTGAACTTTACGCATAAGATGTACACTTGTCCGCATAAATGTCTCCACATTTTAGCTTAAACGTGTGTTCTATGTTTAGCGATTTTAAAGAGTACATGTACGAAATTCCCTTAGACACTCATAGCTCCCGAGACTAATTGTCACTTAAACTAATGAAACCTCTGAAATTATCAAACGTCCGAATAATTAACTAGATAATTATACTTTGGCATCTTTTTTTTTTTCCTTTACTTGTTATAGTACAACTAAAATTAACTACCATCAAGTGGGGAATATCTAATAGGCAGCCTTGAACAGGTTAGCGTCTACTTATTCATTGACTTTAACAACTTGATTACCCTGGCAGTATAAATTTCGTGCAGATATTTGCTTTGTCGTCAGAGAAGACTTGCAGTCACTCGAACCACAACGCTACGTTCCCTTTGGTAGTCAACAAGCAGAAAGCAAAGCCACTATGTCTAACTACACTCTCCATTACTTCAATGGCCGTGGCCGTGCCGAGATCCTTCGTATGATGATGGCCATCGCTGGTCTCAAGTATTTGGACAAGAGATATGAATTCTCAGACTGGGACCGTTGCAGGAATGGTAAGGACTTGTTTGTTATCGATTGTATCTTTTCAGTGTTCATATGTTGCAAAGTAACTCTCTGGCAATTTATTTTTTCGTATTCTTCATGGTCTGAAATTGTGAGATGACTCTTTTTAATAAAAAAGATATTACATGTGTTGCTTATTCTAATTTACTAAACTTTATTAGGATTTTATTTTTTACTAATTACAAGTTTAAGCCTTTGTCATTCGCAGTTTTACTATAAAAACGTGCATATCTGGATTCTATAATGATAATCAATTTTACCCTGTTTCAGTTTTCGACATATTACCTTTGCGTTTAATATCTTCTGAAGATTTATTGATGGTTTAATTACTTGATCGATTGATTTTAACGACATACCAACCCGTGCCGGTTTATTTTATACTCCAAGGTTACGGAATCGCGTTCTTATTTACATTTTTTGTGCAGTTGCTTCTAAAGAATTTTTTTTCCTGACGCTCATACCGAATGCGAATAATTTTTAAACAGATCCATTTAACTAAGGTATTGGTCTCAAAAGTTCGAGTCTCATGGGTTCCCCATTTATTCGGCCTTGTGCCACATCGAAGCAAAGAGCTTTGTAAATTACTATTGGTCTCAAAAACGTTAAAACCATTATGAATCAAAATGGATTTGGTTTTGTTTGTCTTTACGGCATATCAAACCTTTGTTGGTAATCTAATGCCAAATCCTGCTTTTACATATCAATCAGATACATGATTTGTAAAAATATTTTGGAGATACACACAGTTAAATGATCAAATAGTTCTATTTCTAAGCATTTGATTTAGCATAAATCATATTTAAATGGTTCCAAGTATTGCTATGTATCACTAACAATTCAATTAAACATCAGTAATTTGTTGACGCACAGTTAAATGATAAAACAGTTCTATTTCTTACTATTCAATTTAGCATTAGTGAAAGTTAAATGGTTCCAAGTATTGCTATGTATAAATAAAAATTCAATTTAACAGCAGTCATTTGTAGTCAGACAGTTATATGATCAAGCCGTTCTATTTCAAGCAATTCATTTGTTTGCATTGTGTTTAAATGTCAAGTACTACTATTTGACCCATAGATAGAACCCTATCAGGTACAACCACTCCGAGCCAGAGTGGTCCTGGGAGCGAAGGCCATGAAGGGGTAATTCACATTCCGTTAAGTTTCGGCAATACTGGAACCTCACCGTCAGATTGTTTTGTACCATATACAGGACACTCGTTGGGGGTGGTCTTTCTCTTTTGCAAAGATGTAGTCGGTGTATTCTACTGCCCCAGCCGACTGGGCTTGAATGGATTGAGGAGTAATCGTTATGAGAGTACTCTATAATCCCCCGATCTCCTGAGTTGGAACATCACCATTTGATATAAAATCCATTACTTCCTCTTTTTTAGAACAGAATTACTTCTACAAAAGATACCGTCATCGTGCCTAAAGCCTAAATGATGTAAGTTAAGCTTTCCGATAATTATTCCATTTTTCTAAATATAATATACTAACTGTTGGGTATCACCCACCTTTCTCCACAAAATGAACTAGTCCATCTGCCATGTATAGCAGTAGCTACTAATACCTGGGCAGACTAGAAGGTGAAGAGCAGCTTCTTATAGGAATAGTATTAGAGTGTTGGAGACTGGAGATCGCACAAGATCACCTTACTAGCTACCGTAAAACGGAAGCCAATACTATCGTTGGACTATATCTTTATTCTGTATTCACTAATCCTATACTGTTGTCTACTAATAGTCTCTCTATTGTATATACTTTTTTGCTGAGAATATATCTCTATTTCCTCTCATATCGTGGTTTGTCCTTATTTAATATTATAAGCGTTCACTAATCCTATGTTCTTGTCTACTAATAGTCTCTCTATTGTACATATTTTTTTCCTGAGAATATATCTCTATTTCCTCTCATATCGTGGTTTGTTCTTTATTTAATATTACAAGCGTTCACTAATCCTATGTTCTTGTCTACTAATAGTCTCTCTGTTGTATATACTTTTTCCTGGGAATATATCTATTTCCTATCATATCATAGTTTGTCCTTTTTTTAATATTACAAGGGTTCGCTAATCCTATGTTCTTGTCTACTAATAGTGTCTCTGTTGTATATACTTTTTCCTGGGAATATATCTCTATTTCCTCTCATATCGTGGTTTGTACTTTATTTAATATTACAAGCGTTCACTAACCAGAACGCAACACTAACTTTTGATAATTTTAAAATCGATGAGACATGATTTTGATAAATGACAATTGATTTCATTTGATATCAGAATCATGTCTCTTTTCAATGTTAGACAAAGATAGATCCCGTGGTAATGCCCCTTTTTTGAAGAAAAATTAACCGTCGGCAATTAAGATGGTTTGGTTTCTTTGTTTAATGGCATATCAACCTTTGTAGGTTATTTAAACGAATTTGTCAAAACAGATGAAAAATGATAAATATATAAAAAAAATCATTACCTTAATTATATAACACAAGCAGTGCTCCGTTTGAAAATTGGCCTGGTGTCGCATCTTCCTTGTAGCAGAGGATGTGCGAAAGTATGAACGTTTTGGTTTAATAAAATGACATACATACGAGGTGCATACGATAAGTTTTAAGACTTTTTTCGTATGGGCACTTTTATTGATAGTACACACATGAAATTCTAGTCCCCTTCGAAGTAATCTCCTCTGACTGCAATGCTCTTGTTGTACCGTTCCAACAACTTCTACAAGGCCCCATGGAAGTCCTCTTGTGCGAGCGTGTCAATGACGTTCGTCACAGCCTCTTTCATCTCCTCAATTGTCTCATAACAACAGCCTCTGAACTTGGGGAATAAGCAAAAGTCACAGGGAGCAAGGTCTGGACTATTGGGAGGGTGACGAACTGTCTTGATGCCCATCTTGGTCAAATAGTCTGTGACAAAGATGGAGTTGTGAACTGGTGCATTGTCCTGGTGGAAATGCCACTGATCCGATTTGAAGAGTGCTGGTCTCTTCCGACGGAATCTCTTCCTGAACTTCCTTAAAACCTCAACATAGTAAGCCTAAGCCTAACCCTAACCCTTTGGCCAATCAACTCTGGTGTATTGACTTCCTTACTCCTCCCACACCTCTCATCATCCCTCACAGACTTCCTGCCTTCCTTGAATATCTTATGCCACTCAAAAACCGATGCTCGATTTATACAAGATGCTCAAAAAGCAGTCTGAAGCATCCCATACGTTGTTTCTGTGGCATTTATTCCAAGTTTAAAACACAATTTTATTGCATATCGTTCTTGCAAAGTGTCCTCACGTCCTGATTGCATTTTTGGAATTCACCAGCGGTGACAATCCGGCTTTAGTAGGGTGTATTCCAATTGATGCTGTAGCTGTTCATTTAAAACTGAAATCATAAAAAATTGGTCAGTCATCTCATAAGATGTATAGCAATAACATACTGAATTGTCAAGAGTCTACGACAATTCTAAATGTACATACGAAAAAAGTCTAGAGCGTTATCGTATGCACCTCGTAACACAGGACATTTTTTAAAATTAATATTTGCCTTTTAAAAATCAATATACAAATTAGATATCCCAAACACTGAGGAACACCATTTTTAGAACATGTATCACACATTGCACGCTGATTAAATATATGAAAGATTTAACATGGGATCGGCCGTTTTGATGCTAGAAAGAATATAGAAAGTCACACAGAAATCCAACTTTATACATGAATCTAACAGCATACCAGGATGTTTTTGCTATTTAATATTTTGAACATTTTGAATATAAAATTATAAGTAAAATCTACCATTTTTTTTTAAATTTAAGCATTTAATTTTCATATGTAAGAAAGAATTTCTTTTGTATCTGAAATAAAACATTAAAATTTACTCATTATATACCCTTATTTGATAGATTTATTCATTTTGTATGAGGGTGGTAATATATAGTTTAGTAGTACAGTTTTATCTTATTGAAATACTGTTGTTAATGAAAGAACTAACCTTTTTTATTTAGACCCTTAATAGTACATCTGGTAGAATACTTTGAATAGTCCGACAGATCTGAAGAAACTTGCTGTCACTCAAACTCACCTAAGATATCTTATCCATATTACATCTGGTAGAATACTTTGAATAGTCCGACAGATCTGAAGAAACTTGCTGTCACTCAAACTCACCTAAGATATCTTATCCATATTACATCTGGTAGAATACTTTGAATAGTCCGACAGATCTAAAGAAACTTGCTGTCACTCAAACTCCCCTAAGATACATATGTATCTCATCCATATTACATCTGAGTCGTAATATCGCCATTATTAAAACCAAGGACGTAGTATCGACTTGGCTAATGTTTACAATAATTATTTTTAGTGTTTTTTTACCAATACTGCATACGGGTTGAAATATTGTCATTATTAAAAATAAAGGACGTAGGGAAGTTTTTATTAAAGTCTATAAGAAGAATAGTACGTGCATGAGTTTAAAATCTTTATTCATATGGTATATGAACAAGGAATTTGTGTGACATAACGACTCACACAATTCTCGGCATACTGAATGGTGGATATGTCGGACATTTGCGGAAGGGTAAGTTACAGGTGAAAAGACAAAGTTCAATTGTGCTGTAGGAAGTCAGGATCTCGTGAGATTTGAGAGGTTTAGTCAGATTTAAAAAGTCATTGGTTACTTAGACTCGAAGAGAAAAGGCGAAATTGGGGCTAAAGCGAAAGATTCCGTTTTTTTTTTAAATTTTCCTGAAGGAATACATTTTAAATGAACAGGTGTATCTTCTCTTCAATCATATTTGCAAAGCCAGACAAGGCCCTATTTTTGAAATTGGTTCAAAGAAGAAATTCTTAACTTTGCGAAATAAACGTGAGTGTTTTTTTAGAACTAGTGTGGCGGCTTTTTCTTCTGCAATCAGGGTCAAGAGACAACTGTTTTGAGTTACCCGATTGTATTGCTGAAGACCAACTGTTACATTTACTTATTTTGACGTTTAACTGAAAAAGAAAAGACATAATCCATGTTTCCCAACCCCTCAGCTCGGGCAGGATATGACACAATGTCAATTTTTAATCGGAGTTTAACAGGCTTGAATTCAGACTTTTCCTTCTCCAAGTCTAGTTGCTTCACCAAGGCTGAAGAACCCAGTCTGACCAACTATTTACCTATAGCTGGAGGGAGAATAATTGGATTCATACCTGCACTCTTCAAATCGGGTCTGTGGCATTTCCACTAGGACAATGCACCAGTCCACAACTCCATCCTTGTCTCAGACTATTTGACCAAGATGGGCATCAAGGCAGTTCCTCACCGTCTCTATAGTCCAGACCTTGCTCCCTGTGACTTTTGGGTATTAGTCCTATGTGAAATCCAATCAGCTTCGTCCAGGATTTTAACTCGTGTCGCCGTGTCCATTTCCTACGACAATAACTATTTCACCACAGGCATTTATGTTGCTAGCAGTACTTTCTATGAGTAGCCTAGTCTGCTGAGGCTTTAAAATACACCAAATGCATCTTTGTCGAAGAGTAACCCTCCAACCAGTTAAACGATCTGATGGGGGAGGGCTCCAGCCTTTGATATTCGTAGAATGTAGCCTACCTCTTTTTTGCCTGCTCCCAGGTCCACTCTGACCTGGAGAGGTAACACTTGACTGTGTGCTATCTATGGGTAAAATTGAACTAACTCTGTGCAAGCAAATACTCGATGTTAAATTGCGACGGTTATTAAGCAATACTTGAAACTTATACTTTGTACAAAAAGAGCTTAGGCTCGTTTAATAATGTGTTTATAAATCAATTACATATCTTATATATATATATATATATATATATATATTCTTTAAAGAAAAAACCAAAGACCGGTTATTTTAAGATTATAAATTTATTTCCATCCCGTTTTGCGTTTCTGATGTAAACCAATAATTTACCCAAAAGAGAATATAACGGATAGAAAAACTTATATAGGTCTTTCCCCCACGAAATGGAAAGAGAGGTACGCAAATCACAAATATACTTTCTCCCATGAACATTTAAAACACTAAACAGAACTATCTAAGCAATTCTGGTGTTTGAAAAACAAAGGGTTAACCCCTGAGATTCAATGGTCTATTTTGAAAAAATCAAATACTCCAAAAAGTTTTGACGGTAGATGCAGCTTGTGCTTAGAAGAGAAAATACAAATAATGAATTATTCAGTGCCAGAAAAGTTATTAAACAAGAGATGTGAATTAATAGCAAGATGTAGACCTAATGCTAAATTTGATCTATAGACTAATTATCTTAAAAAACATAGAAATAAATTGTGAAACAAGGAAAAAAAACGTATCCAATATAGCTACATGAAAAAAATCGGTAACTGATGAAATAGACTTGAAATTAATATAAGTATTAATATTTCCCTTACAAAAATTTATTATATAAACATAACACATAAAAGTTACTTATCGAATTTAACAAAAAAAGAAAATAAATAAAACAAATAAAAAAGTTAAATTACCATAATTCCAACCGACGGTAAAATTTGGAAAATAAATGAAATAAATAGGTAAATAAAAAAACGGAAGTTTAATAAAACGAGGAGGTAACTCTTCACTTCTCTTCCTCTCGATTCCACCCCCCCCCCTTTGTCTATTCTGTTTTATTTTATCCATAAGATCTGAAGAAGACCTGTTTTGATATTTTTCTTTGTGTTTTTGGTTTACATCAGAAACGAAAAACTGGATGGAAATAAATTTATAATCCTAAAATAACCGGTCTTTGTTTTTTTTTCTTTAAAGAAAGTATTGCTCTGTAAATTTAATTACATTGATCTCTCTACCAGGAAAATTTAAATGTTCAGCTCTTGAATGATTTTCTTGTCCTGAAGGAATTACTCCCAACTCTGGTTTAATCTGACCGAATATTACCTCTATATATATATATATATATATATATATATATATATATATATATGTATATATATATAAACAGAATTTGGCATTAAACAACCTACAATGCTTGATATGCCATAAAATCCTAACCAAACCAAACTTTTTATGGAGCATTCTCACGGTAGAAAGAGAATAATAAGTTGACTTGATACAACTCTACAATAATTTCATCTGATTGATTGATTGATTGATTTTAAAGGCATGTCAACCCGTCTAGGATACATGTGTTTAAAGAATCCCATCAATAGTACATCTCGTCAAATGCGAATAATTTAAAAACAGGTCTCTTTGAACATTAGAAAAGAGCTAAACGTGTATTTACGCGCCAAATCAGTGGAGACCTGGTTGGTTGGTTGGTTGGTTGGTTGGTTGGTTGGTTGGTTTTATGGTATATCAACCTTTGTAGGTTATTTAATCTCAAATTAATTTTTATACAAATAATTAGTTCTATTTCAAACAATTCAGTTTAGCATGAGTTCACTGTTTAATTCTCAAAACATTTCTATTTCAAGCCATTCAGCTTAGTCAAACAGTTCTAATTTAAAGAATTTAGTTTAGCATAAGTATAGTTTCAATGTCAAAAATACTTCTATATCAAACAATTCGGTTTAGCATAGGTATACGGTTTAGATATCAAAACAGTTCTATTTCATGTAATTCAGTTTAGCATGAGTACGCAGATTAGTTCTATTTAACCCATAAATAGGGCTCTTTCGGGTGCTACCACTCAGAGCCGAGCGGACATGGGAGCGATGTCAATGAAGAGGTGTTCTACATTCCCCCAAATTCCAGCATTACTGAAACTTCACCATCAGATTGTTTAGTGCCATATGCAGGACACTCGTCGGGGAGTTTTACCCTTCTGCAGAAATGCAGTCAGCGTAGTCTACTGCACCAACCGTCTTGGTAAGAGGGGACTTTGTAATAAAGACAGTGAAGTGGTCACTGAGCATTCCACAGATTTCCAGGACTGGAGTTATATCACTAGATTTAATTTATTCTCACACACAGAACATTTTTTATAGTGTTTTATTCCTCTGGAGTGTTACAATCAATACATCATAAGCCTAAATACAGAGGTTGTTATTTCAGCATAAAAATTTACAAGTCTATTTAAATGTATGAAAAATACTAGCAGCTCTCAAATATAAAATTTTGATGCATTTTAAAAGTTGTTTGGTTTGGTTTGGTTTGGTTGGGCGGGTTTTATAGTGTATCAACCTTAGTAGGTTATATTTAATGCCACATTTTGTTTCTACGAATAAAAGTATACAATTTGTTTGAAAGTAGATTGGTTTGGTTTTATAGCATATCAAGCTTTGTTGGTTGTTTAATGCCAAATCGTTTTTATACATATAATGCGAGATAATGCGTTTTGGTTAAATCTAGGTAGATTACTTCTGGCTCAGTAGGTATTCCTATATATATATATATATATATATATGTGTGTGTGTGTGTGTGTGTGTGTGTGTGTGCGTGTGTGTGTGTGTTAGAAATAAATATTCCTTCAATATAATTTTGCATTATAAAACAAAATTACAAAATTTAGATAAATAAATAAAATAAATATAACTTCTCACAAGTATCATTTTTTAAGAATAATTAAAAGGACGTTTTTTATTGGTTGAGAATCAAAAGCTGTCTTCGTGTAAATATTAATTTTATAACTATAAATAAGTAGACGTTGTTTAAAAAGACACGTATGACAAATAACGTCACAGTCAACAAAAACTTTTCGACATGGAATGACGTCGCTTCAAGTAACCAACTTTACACACCTGAAAAGTAATGAACCTTCGAAGACAACTATTCTTTGAAAGAAAAGAAAATAAAAAACCTAAGCTAAGTATTAATTTGGTTGTGCTTTTATTTGGGTCAATATATGTATGTATGTGTATAAGGGTTTTAATATGTGCAATATAAATTTGACTATAAAACTTCACACAATAAAGGTAAGTATTACGTTGGTCAATAATTAACATAAATATTTCCAGTTGGATTAGATAAATTTTCCAATAGTGTGTGTGTGTGTGTGTGTGTGTGTGTGTGTGTGTGTGTGTGTGTGTGTGCATTCGTTTCGTTCATTAAAATCAATTCTATTAACACAAATTGATGCAGCGCGGATGATCAATGTATATATTCTTTAATTCGATATTTAATTGAATTCAATTGTAATATAAGCAGGAAAAATTAATGGCGAAAGTTATTTTAACGATATCTATTTTTAACTTCAGATTTCCCATGTAATTACCTCCCCTGTCTGCAAATGGACAATGGTGACATGATGCCTGAGACCATGGCTATTTGCAGATATTTGGCCCGTGAACATGGTAAGTTATACAAAATACTTCAATATCTCTTATTTTTGGATATTATTAGAATTAATGATTTTGTATTTGAAAAATATACGGGTTAAAATTGTCGAATGAATTCACAGAAAAAAATACTGAATATGAATATTTTCATCATTGAAATTACTTTCAAATGGAAAACATTTTTAAAATGTAACATAAAACTTAACTCTAAATCAATATTTGTCAAAACGTCTGTCAAAAATAATTGCAGATTTTATTGATTAAATAAAATATTAATTATAATGAATGTATAAAATGATGTGGATAAATATTTTCTTTCATTATTCTAATCATCATCATCATCATCATCATCATCATCATGTCGTGCCGCTAGCTCGGATATATCTGACTCTCTTTCGCCACTCCTTCCTATCGTTCATCGTTTTTGGTAGGTCCTCAGGGCTACATCCCGTATCTTCAAATAGCTGCTGTATGTAGGTTCGAGCTGGTCGTCCTGCTTTAGCTCGGCCATATGTGGGGGTCCATAGGAGAACATCACTTATGAGCTCGTCCCTGCTTCTCCAGCAATGTCCTGCATGTCTGGTTCTTCTAAATTTGATAGTTTTCGTGATGGGAGGTAGGTGGCCGTACAGTTGGGTTTTGTGGGGTGTTGCCTCCAGGACTTGTTTGTTTGTTTAATGGCATATCAACCTTCTTGGGTTTGTTAGTTTCATAGCCATCCTAATAGAATATAAGTAGTATTTCCATTCTTCCACAATCTGGGAGGATGAGACGGTTAATATCTTTCTAAAGGTTATTACACTTCAAGTGAATGTAATATCGAACTGGAATTCGAACACGTTTACTACGGTATTACCATCAAACTCGTTAGCCACTGTCCACCTTTAATGATATGTTGATGTCATCAGTAATAATCTACTTATCGGATATATATATATATATATATATATATATATATTAACGGCATGAAATTGTTTTTGTAGGTTTCTATCCCAAGACTCCCATGGACATCTTCAGGTGTGATTATATCTGTGACTGCTTCTATGAAATCTTGCACGATTACATGAGGTACTACCACTGGAAGAACGGACGCTTCAGGGTGAGTTAGTTATTTCGAATCTTTTGTTTAGTTCAGTATATTTGTTTAATAGCATAAAACCCTTTGTGTGTTATCTAAAGCCAAAACCTGTTTCATTTGTAAATGTCTCATTGCTATAACTTTGTAGCTTCATAGCAAATCTTTTTAATTGTACTTTGCCTGGAACCAATTGTTTGTAAAATAATTTAAACGCTTATGCAGTAGGTAATTTAAGCGCTTACTTATGTAAGTAATAATAAACTTTATTAACAATAGTTCTCTATTTCCTAAAACATGATAATTTGTCCCAAGTCCCTAACTAGTTTTTTTCCTTAAAAAGTGTTGAATTTAACTTATCATCCCAGTCGCCTTCACTGTAAGATTAAAACCTGAAAAATAGCCAAGTTTGTCTGGATTTTATGGCATATCAACCTTTGTAGGTTATTTAATGCCAAAATATTCTTGGTTTAATTTTGTTTCTTTTTTTAATGGTAAATCAATTCTCAAAGGTTATTTAATGCTAAAGTCTTTTTTTAAAAGAACGATAATAGTACAGTTTAACCCACAGGTAGGATGATATCGGTGTTCCTACCTTTCCCAAGGGTATTTGTCCGAAAGTGAACGTGATAGCGCGACTGGAGTTCAAACACGCTTTCCTACTATTCCGCAGTTCAGCGCTTTAACCATTACATCACAAGAATATCCCCAAATATTCTTGAAACAAATAATCCAGGAACAGTTAAATGATTCAACTATTCATATCTAACATTAATAATAATATTTAATGTTCTTATTTGCACATAGTTATATATATATATATATATATATATGTGTGTGTGTGTGTGTGTGTGTGTATTGTCATCCCCAGATAGACTGTATTATTTTATCTCAACTCTTCAGTACGCTTAATACATAGGACGCTTCAAGCTAGGATCGGAACCCCCTAACTTTATACTAGACTTAGAATCTTATCACTTAGCCATTAGGTGACATACATCTGGTCGGGATTTTTTTCTATTAGCTTTCGTTCGTTTACGTTTTTTTGTGGTAGCGGATACCAGAGTGCTCAATTCATTTGAAGAGCTTTTCATTAAGTGGATGGCAGCCATTAATTCCGTCGCCAGAGTGCTCAACCTTCGGGAGAGGAGAATATATATTGTCGTCCCCAGGCAGAATGTTTCGTTGTATCACAGCTCTACAGTGTTGCAAGACACGCTTGACGCTTGGATCGAAACCCGCCTAACTTTACGCTAGATTACATATATATATATATATATATATAGTTATAATCTCCTCAAGTAATATGCACACATGGGGCGCCTCGGGTAGCGTAATGGTTAGCAAGCTAGACTAGCAAACCTACACGAGTGAGTTCGAGTCTCATTGGGTGCCCCATTCATATGGCCTTGTGCCACATCTAAGCAAAAAGCTTAGTAAATTACCACATGTACATAAAGAAACAAATAAGGAACTTTTTCTCGGCCCTGCTGCAGCAAAGTTTGCTGGAACTGCGTTCGCCTATCCGGAAAACAAATTCAAATTTATCGCGCTGCGTATTTATCTTCACACACCCATACACTAAACACCACTTACACGTCCACGCACAATAATACGCAACGACAACCCACACACAGACACACATACATACGCACACAGTCACAAGGACACATAAAGATTTGTCCTCAATTTTAACGATTTTGACAGTATTTTTTATTTTTTTTCGATTTCTTCATTTTCTTTCGTTATCTGCCTGATGATTGTTGTTTTAAAAACTTCGTGAAACCTAAGGTTGCGGATAAACTTACATGGTAACAAATACATAAAATCTAATATATATTTATTTATTATATAATAATAATAAATAAATATACATTAGATAAGTATATACATTAATGAATAATATAATAAATAATATAATATAATGAATATATATTATATAAAAATATATTCAATTCAATATATATGTAATTAACATTTAATGAATAATATGATTAATATAATATTTCATTAAATACATATATCTATATATCTAATATATATCTATTTATTATTATTATATAATAGCTCTATCCTTGCCAGTGAGTGCTCTCCATATTATATTGCACTTGGTTCGACACATACCAACAAAGAAGTTTACTGACAACCATCACTCTTATAATATATATATCATCATCATCATCATCATCATGTAACGCCGCCAGCGCGGATATCCCTGACCCTCTCTCGCCATTTCTCCCTATCATTCATCGCCTCCGGCAGGTCTTCAGAGTTACATCCTGTGTCCTCACATAGTTGCTGTATGTAAGTTCGTGTTGGTCGTCCTACTTTTGCACATCCATATGTGGGGGTCCACAGGAGTACATCGCTTATGAGCTCGTCCTTGCTTCTCCAGCAGTGTCCCGCGTGTCTGGTTCGTCTGACTTGTATAGTTTTCGTGATGGGGGGGCAAGTGTCCGTATAGTTGGAGTCTCGAGGGGTGTTGTCGCCAGGACTTGTTTAATACTGCTCTCAACATTCTTGTGTAATTTCCGTCTAGTTTCCTCGATAGGCTCTCGATCATATGGAAATCGGACCTAACTGATAAAATGAAACGCAGTTTCTTCCAGGCAGCGGTTGTGTCGATACTGCTATATGGATGCACCACATGGACGCTAACGAAGCGGCTGGATATATATATATATATATATATATATAGGGTATAAAAAATGTAAACAAACCGACGCTGCTGCTGTTGCTACATAGATACCTTAAAAAATTCCCTCAGCCAACGTAGCCCGCTTGTTGGCCGAGTGGTCTGAGACTTGGTCTTATCTAAAGTTGGATGGGTTTTGATCCCGTCCTGCGTGTCTAGCCACACTGAAGAGTTCTGATAGAACAAAACAGTCTGTCTGTGGATGACAATATAAAATTGATATTCTTTTTTTTTGCAGTACAACATGAACGATTATGGCTTCGGAGGTGACAGCAACTGTAGCAACTACGACGTAAGTCTCCATTTTTTTTTATTCAAAAATAGTTTTGAAGCTAACTCTTTATATTTTCTTAAAAACATTCGAATCTCAAGATTCAAAATTTGAAATCGGTCAATGTTACACATATGTTCAAATTCAAAAGTCACTCAATATTTCTTGCTCTCTTTCAGAATTACATGTACTGGAGATACATGAACACTTTCAACAGAGTAATGCCCTTCATGGAGAGAACTCTGGGCATGCGCAATGATGGAAGTAAATTCTTCATGGGAGATATGGTAAGTTTTGATACTAAATAAAACTATAGATTATAATCTTTGGCAAACGTTATGGAATATGCACAATTTTGCATATTTTTCCTCTTTTTTAGCAGTAAATAAACTAATTACAGAAAAGACACAAAACAGTTTTTATTTATTTAGTAGTAAATAAACTAATATAAAAAAAGACGCAAAACATTTTTGCAGTAAATAAACTAATCACAGATTTTCTTTGTCTTACAGCTAAACATTTTGGCTTCAGAAAATACACCTAAGAGAATCTAAATCATCTAATTCAAATAGACGGTATAATTTTTTTCAAGAAACGTAAAAGAGATATCTAAATAAATAGTGACAAAAATGTTATCAAATTATTATTATTGCCCTGTCATCTAGGGCTGTAGAATACACCAACTGCATCTCTGCATAGGGATAAGAACCCCCGCCAACAAATGTCTTGGATATGACACTAAACAATCTGATGGTGAGGTTCTAGTAATGCCGGAGCTTTGGGGAATGCAAAGCAGCACTTCACTGGCATCGCTCCTAGGTTCACTCAAGCGCAGACTGGTAGCACCTGATAGGGCCCTATCAATGGGTTAAGTAGAACTAAACTGCATACTTATGCTAAAGTGAATTGTTTGAATTAGAACTGAATAGCTTGAAAAAGAAACGTTTTTCACAATTAAACTGGGTACTTGCATTTAAACTGCGTACTTATGTTAAACTGAATTGTTTGAAATGGAACTGTTTTTGACATTGAAACTGTACTTACGCTAAACTGAATTGTTAAATATAGAACTGTTTTGACATCTAACTGTGTGTAAACAAAATCTATACATATATTAAACTGAATTAGATGAATTAGAACTGTTCGAATAAACTGAATAGCTTGAAATAGAAATGATTTTGGCAATTAAACAGTGTACTCATGCTAAACTGAATTGTTTGAAATAGAACTGCTAGCATAAAAACGGATTTGGTGTTAAATAACTTACAAAGGTTGAAATGCCATAAAATCCAACCAACCAACCAACCAACTGACAAATTATAATTATTATTTCCAGAATGTATACATTACAGCTACTATTTAGAAATAATTCTCAGGCAAGCTTGGGTATTCTTGCTAGTATATAATAAAAGCAAATTGCTTCTTGTATGTGTGAATGTATATATATATATATATAGATCATCCTGAAAATTACAAAAACTAGACCCCAAAATTATACGAGGATCAATTAAAAAGTTCATAGACTGACCAAGGTACCCTCAATGAATTTAACAAAATGAGGTTTTTCTTTCAACACAGTTCTTCTTGCGATCCACTAAATTCTTCTCACGGTGTTGCAGTACGTGGATCTCATTGTTAAAATTATTAACAGCAGATATAACCTCATCATATTAGTTTTTCAGTCTCTAAACTTTTTAGACCACTGACATGTATATTCTAATTCAGTTTCTGATATAAAAAATGTTTGCATACAATCTATTGAACACTTTGTCTATTTCATTTTGTTGTTTTAGCAGTAAATAAACTAGTAAAAGTTAAGTAGGTAAACATTTTTATTTGATAGTTAAATATTCTGATTTCAGGAAATATACCATTAAAAAATCTAGATAAAATTATTCAAATTAATGGTATTTTTCCAAATCATTCATATGAAAATATAGAATAACCAAATATTAAGGAACGAACTATGGAATTTATTACCAAAAATATAGAATGAACACACTTATCCTAATCTTTTATGAAAACTTTTATGAATGCTTTGATAGTTTCAGTCAAGAATTTCATTGTTTTAAAGCAATATCTTCATTAAAGTCTTTCTTAAAGTCGTTTCAAATTTTCCGAAAGATAGTTAATAGATATTATCTGATGAAAAGAACCTTTCCTAAGATTATTTAAAAACTAGAATACTCCCGTCGAAAATCATATTTACCAACCCTCCGCTCAGGCAGGATATGATACAAGGTCAATTTTTAAGCGGAATTTAACAGGTTTGAATTAAGAGTTAACCTTCTCCTAGACTAGTTGCTGAAGAACCAAGTCTGCCCTACTATTTACCCATCGGTGGAGGGAGAATATTTGGATTCATACCTTTCCCAAGGGTATTAGTGCTAGTGTGAAATGCAATCAGTCTCGTCCAGGATTTGAACGTGTGTCGCCGTGTCCATTTCCTACGACGATAACCATTACACTACAGGTACCTCCTCGGGCAGGATATGACAGGAGGTCGATTTTTAAGCGGAGTTTAACAGGTTTTAATTCAGAGTTTTCCTTCTCCTAGACTAGTTGCCACACCAAGGCTGAAGAACCTAGTCTGTCCTACTAATTACCCATAGCTGGAGGGAAAATAATCGGATTCCTACCTTTCCCAAGGGTATTAGTGCTATGTCGATCATGACAGTTGAATTTTATGTAAAATAGCTGTTTTTATAAACCAAATGGTTGCAAAACCTAAAAAGAATAAATAAATAAAAAAGTATCTCGTATGTTATTGTAATAAAAAACACAACTTTCATGTAGCAAACTTCGAATCATCTTAAAAAAGCAAATTGTCTCTGCCGTTAATAAATGGAGACTCTCTCACTTTCTCTCTCTTTCTCTCCCTTCCTCGTTGCTGTCAATGTAAATTCAAAACATACATAGCCAAGCTGACAAACTCAAAAACAGAAGAAAAATATTCCGTTGTGATGGCAGCCAGCATTATTTTCCTTTCTTTTTCGATGTGGCAAGCCATGAATTAAGATTCTTTCTTTCTTTCTTTCTTTCTTTCTTTAAAGATTACTACAAAAACGTCAAAGATCTCACCTTTCTTTCTTTCATTCTTTCTTCCTTCCTTTTTTTCTATCTTTTTAAAAAAAATATTATGTGTATAGACTCACCGATGTACATACAGAACATTTCTCTTGAGTTTTATATCATTAGGAGATACCCATCACAATTTTTAAATGTGTTTAGATCTAGTCTATTCGTCGGTATTTTCACTGACTTTTTATTATTAAAATAATATCTATTTTTCTTTTAGAAAGTAAGTAGACAAGGGTGACCAGAAGGCTCCCTTTTCAATAGCTACAACATCGAGGTATAGGAGAAGGCGCCACTCTTTTCCCTGGATTGATTCACTTTACCCTTGATACGTATCATATATTGCTGAGTGTTAAGCAAGGAGGTATCAAGTACCATTTTTAAAGTCTTTGGCATGACGCAACCTGGGATTGAACCCAGGTCTCCCGGACAATTAGCATAGACTCTACCCTCTAGGCCAATGACCGGTTATCAATATTTTCATATTTTACAAGCATAAGAAATGGTAAACTGTGATTATTTCTATGTAATACGTCTTCTTTCAATTTTTCAGATGATGTGGTGTGATATGATGTTCTACTGTTGCATGGAGAGCATGTTTATGGAGAACCAGTCAATGTTTAGCAATTATCCCAAGATGATGGCTCTCTACAATCGCGTCGCTTCTCACCCCAAGGTCGCTGCTTACCTGAAGAGTCGTTGCAATACCCCTTGGTAAAATGAAATCGTTGGAGATTTGTTTTCAAGTCGAAATTCGATGAAAGTTTTGCCTGAAATCAGGCTTTTTAGTTTTTGTTTTAATGGTGTAAACAATTAAAAATATCAAATAAATTATTTTTCCTCCAAATATGTTTTTTTCTGGAATTATGTTTTGTTTTCCTTTAAAATTAGAATGATTTTGCCTAACTTTTCTTTTAGAATAAGATTGATTGCGTGGTTTTAATGTCATTAGAACCCGTCATTAAAACTTACCAAAAAAGTCTGTTTTATGCCTAGAAGTTAGGTAATCATGTTCCCATTAGTGTTTTTATATGGTTTCTTCTAACCAAGTTTCTTTTAGCACACGGTCCTAAGGAATCGTATCATTTTTAACGAGACATTTTTAATTCCCAAATAGGACTCTTTCAGAGTGAACCCTAAAGTAATAGAAACATATTTTATGGATTTGGTTTCTTTTTTAATACCGTATCAAACTTCCTGCATTATCTAATGTCCAAGTCATCCTTGTAGACAAAGAAGAGGTACGATTGAACCAATAGCTGTTGGAAGAGATAAGGAATCATACATTTCGCGAGGGAATAGATCCCAAATTGAACTTAGAGCGATTGCCGTTCGAACTCGCAAACTAAGATGTCTAAGCCCAGCATGATAACCACTACACCACAAGGACGACCAATGAAAGTTTATTATACAAGTTAGTCCATGCTCTGAGTGCTATTGTCCCTCTCCGAAAACATCGGCGTATCCCCAAAGGCCTCAGAAAGAAGAAAACCGTTATATGGTCCAACTCTTATGCAACAAAAATTTCATCTATATCCCTTATAGATACACACGTCTGGGTGAGTTATCACATAGTTATATGTACACACAAGCACACACATATATAGATACCTATCTACAAACATTGACAAACGGTGATATTGGTTCATATTAAGAAATTGAAATGATTATACAGCGGTTTCTTTTATTTGAGGTGTGGTATAGAATTTGAAAAAAAAACGGATTCAGGAATCGAACGCAGATACGTCAAATTAAGAAAAGATAGTCACATTTTTTGAGACAAGAAAATAAGAAAAGAAATTAAAAAAAAAAGAAAAAGACAAAAAGAAAATAGGGATACTTGGCATTGTTTTTCTTTCATTTTGACAATTTTTACTTTCATCATTTTTCAATTTGCTGTATCTGGAAGAAACTCGGGGTGTCCTCATGGTGTAAAGGTTAAAGCGATGGACTGCGGAATCCTAGTAAGCGAGTTCGTATTCCAGTCGCGCTATTACGTTCACTTTCGGACAAATACTCTTGGTAAAGGTATGAACCCCCTTATCCTATTTATGGAGGTGCCCGTAGTGTTTATGGAGGTGCCCGTGGTGTAATTGTTATCGTTGTAGGAAATGAACACGGCGACACGAGTTCAAAGCCTGGACGAGACTGATTGCATTTCACATAGCACTAATACCCTTGGGAAAGGTATGAATCCAATTATTCTCCCTTCAACTATGGGTAAATAGTAGGAAAGACTAGGTTCTTCAGACCTGGTTAGGCAACTCGTCTAGGAGAAGGAAAACTCTGAATTAAAACCTGTTAAACTCTGCTTAAAAATTGACCTTGTGTCATATCCTGCCCGAGCGGAGGGGTTGGTAAATAGGATGAACTCCCTTATCTTCCCAGCTATGGGTAAAATAGTACCACTACTGTTCTTCTAGGAGAATAGATTTGGCATTAAATAACCAAGAAAGGTTGATATGTCATTAAGACAAAGAAACCAAACCAAACCAAGAAATTCGACACATTTTAAAAATCAATTCCTGAGATAGTTTTTCAAAAATGAACACTGTTTGACTGATTACGACATCTTTCTTTCTTTATATATATATATATATATATATATATATAAGGAGGAATTGATATTTCAAGTTAAAAAACATGCCAAAAAAATCCGGCACACACCTATACGTGACATACGGAGCACTGCACAGCTGTTTCGACCTTATTAGGTCTCATCAGCAGTGCACTCCGTGATCTCCATCACTGCAGATCGAACCAACAACCACAATATGCAGAAGCCGAAACTCTACCACTGGGCCGCAGGTTCAAGCCACATATAAGCGATGCCGAATTAACAATTCATGGTAAATTGCGCGACCACTTGACCTAATGTGTCTTTTTTTATAGGTACATATTCCCTACAGCGGACACGACCACCTCCGGGGCTACATCTTCCCAAGTCCGTATGTCTCATGTTGGTGTATTTTCTTGTCATGGTAATTTCTAACTTTATATATATATATATATATATATATGTGTGGTGAATGCAATAAGTTACTAGACTTTTTTGTACAGACATTTAAAATTGTCGTAGACTCTTGAAAATTCACTGTTATTGCTATATATCTTATGAGAATACTGACAAGTTTTTATGATTTTAGGTTCAAATGAACAGCTACAGTAGCAATTGGAATACACCCTACTAAAGCCTGATTGTCACAGCTGGTGAATTTCAAAAATGCAATCTGACACTTTAGAAGAACGATCTTCTATAAAATTGTGTTTTAAACTTGGAAAAAATGCCACAGAAACCTATGGAATGCTTCAGATTGCTTTTCGACTATCTTGCATGAATCGAACGTCAGTTTTTGAGAGGCATAAGAGATTCAAGGAAGGCAGGCGGTCTCTGATGGATGATGAGAGGTGTGGGAGGAGTAAGGAGTAGGGTTAGGGTTACTATGCTGAGTTTTTAAGGGAGTTCAGGAAGTGATTCTCTCGGAAGAGGTCAGCACTCTTCAAATCGGGTCAGTGGCATTTCCACTAGGACAATGCACCAGTCCATAACTCCATCCTTGTCAAAGACTATTTGACCAAGATGGGCATCAAGACGTTGCTCTCTGTGACTTTTGGTTATTCCCTAAGCTAAGATACTGTCGTTATGAGGCAACCGAGGAGATGAAAGAGACTTTGACGAAGGTCATTGACACGCTATCACCAGAGGACTTCCATGGGGCCTTCCAGATGTTGTTGAAATGGTACAAGTGGATTGCAGCCGGAGGAGATTAATTCGAAAGGGGCTTGAGTTTCATGTGTGTACTATCAATAAAATTGCCCATACGAAAAAAGTCTGGAAACCTATTTAATGATCCTCGTATATATATATATATATGTGTGTGTGTGTGTGTGTGTGTGTGTTTATTTATGCAAGCAACCTTTGATGATGGCCTATGAAAAGTCCGAATGCGCTCGGGACAATTTTGGTAAATTCATCCACCAATTCCAACCTGAAATCAAAACACTTATTTGGAAACTTGAAAGGATATTAATAAAATTATATAGACAAAATGTGTCTTTATTATTCACTCAAACATGCTTAAATGAAAGACTGCTGCCCCACTACACATACACACACGCACACACACTTATATATATATATATATATATATATATATATATATATTGTCCTTTCTCTTGTTATTTTCAGAAAACATCCATCGTTGTTCAAGGTACTGTTCATCATCTTCGAGTTTTAAACGTTTTAAATGGAAACATTTTAAATGGAAACGTTTTAAATTTGAATTTGAATTTTGATAAATGAAACGGGTGTAAAAAAGACTGCTGCCCCACCACACACACACACACACACACACACTTATATATATATATATATATATATATATATATATATATGTATGTATATTGTCCTTTCTCCTGTTATTTTCAGAAAACATCCATCGTTGTTCAAGGTACAGTTCCTCATGTTGGAGTTTTAAACGTTTTAAATGGAAACGTTTTAAATTTGAATTTGAATTTTGATAAATGAAAGGGATGTAAAACATTGCCGAAATTTTTATAGAAGAAGCCCCACTATTTGATGGGGCTTATTCCCAGGACATCCGTTGGTGAGAGTTTTACTCATCGCCAGGTATGCAACCTAATGATGAGTGTAAACTACAACAACCTAGGCAGACAAAGCAGGATAAACGAAGTGTGCTCACAAAAGTATTTTACAACTTTTTCTTCCCATCAAAAGTCGTCTGCTTGTTTGAACTTTAAAACGAAGCAGTGTAGAAACCCTCAACGAAAGAAAACCGTTAGGCAATCGGAATAGCTCAACTCAAAACAGGAAACGAAATAATCGTAGCCATCGTCCGAAGAGACTCGGGTATCCAACAATACTTATGACTACTACTGGCTAAGAGTTTAGTGACTATATACTTTGGGAAACATTTGTGTATTCAATTCAGTACTATTTGTACGTAGTACATTACAAGGGTCATTTAAAAAGTTTTTAGCCTCACGCATATATATGATTTGTCGCACACCTGTCACCTTTGGATAGTCTTCATCTTGGAAATCGGAATTTAGTATAATAATTTTATTAGAAGTGGTTGTGTGTAGCCACAATAGAAATGTTCTGCTATATTCCTTCTTTCAGAGTAAGATTTAAATTTTTTTTAAACGAGAGAATTCGAGTTTCATTAGGTGTTCCATTCATATGACCTTGAGCCACATCAAAGCAAAAAGCCAATTGAATTACTAAATGTTCTCTGACGAAAGCAAAAAGCTGGAAAAATACTCATATGTAGGACCGAAACAAATAATTTTAAAACTTATACATTTCTAAGTGGACCAATTCATTTTGGAATAATAAACGTTACGTAATAGCATATGAGCTTATTAAATTTTTCCTTCCTTTTATTAATTGTTAGGTGGTAGGTTGTTGGGGTTTTATGGCGTACCAACCTTTGTCAGTTATTTAACGCCAAATCCATTTTTATGCAAATAATCACTTCTTTTTCAAACAATTCAGTTTAGCATGAGTACAAAATCTAATTGTCAAAAACATTTCTTTTTCAAGCCATTCAGTTTAGTCAGACAGTTCTAATTCACCTAATCCAGTTTAGTATAGGTATAGATTTTGTTTACACACAGTTAAATATCAAAACAATTCTATATTAAACAAATCAGTTTAGATAAGTACAGTTGCAATGTCAAAAACAGTTCCATTTCAAACAATTCAGTTTAGCATAAGTACGCTGTTTAAATGTAAGTACACAGTTTAATTGTGAAAAACATTTCTATTTCAAGCTTTTCACTTTTGAGTGGACCTGGAAGCAATGGCAATGAAGGCACTAACATCACTGGAACCTCACCATCATATTCGGGACATTCGTTGGGGTTTTTACCCCTCTGCAGAGGTGCAGTTGGTGTATTCTACAGCCCCAGCCGACTGGGCAATATACAGAGTTAATGTCAAAATAGTTTTATTTCAGATAATTCAGTTTTGCATATGTACAAAGTTTATATTTCAAAACACTTCTATTTCCAGCAATTCAGTTTAGGATAAGTATGCAGTTTAAATGTCAAAACATTTTGTTTTAATGTAAAAAAATGTTTGTTTTATCGATAATCATTGGCTTAAAGTTCAAAATTTTTTCGCTAATAAATATCTTAATTTTTGTAACGTATGTTTATTTAGAGGAAATCTATGAATCCTGATAAAATCATCATCCTGTCGTGCCACTAGCACGGATATCCCTGACCCTCTCTCGTCACTCTGGTCGTCCTGCTTTTGCTCGGCCATATGGGGCGTCCATAGGAGTACATCACTTATGAGCTCGTCCTTGCTTCTCCAGCAATATCCTGCATGTCTAGTTCGTCTAACTTGGATAGTTTTCGTGATAGGAGGCAGGTGGCCGTATAGTTGGTGCTTTGTTGAGTGTTGCCGGCAGCATTATTCAATATGGCTCTCAACATTCTTGTATAATTGCCGTCTAGCTTCTTCTCCAGCCGTTTTGTTAGCGTCCAACTGGTGCATCCAAACAGCAGTATCGACTCATGGGAGGTCTTACCATTCAGTTAATCTGTTCTACAGCCCCAGCACACTTGGTACTGAAAAATCGTAATAATCCAGTATTTACATTCATAAAAAAAACAAGTATTCTTGAGTACGTTAGAGTTATCTCTGGCGTGTTATTTCAAGCACCTGCGTAACGTAATGACCAAGGGATTTCGGTTCATGTCTTTGGGTTTAGTTGGGCTGGGAGCCTTTCGGCTCGGCGCATGGGTTGGTTGGGTGCAACACTGAGGCAGGTGTTAACGTGGGTGCGCGCGGGCGAATGGAGGTGTCACTCAGATGTCACAATAGTCCGAGACGAAACGGGTGACGGAATGCGAATGACTCACGCGTCGGAATTGAAAGAAAGTTAGAGAGTTGAGTACTAGACGCCAAACGAGGAGGTTCGACTTTTGGAGCGCACAGACGCGAGGCGAACTTGCACTCTATGGAGGCCACTCGAGATGGGGGCCAAATGAATAAGACAGCGTAGAAGATTGTGTCTCTCCTCCTTATGTCGAAATCTTTAACTCAAAGTTAATAAAAAGGTTTCGTACCTGAACAAGAAGTCGTTACGTGTTTTCGAATTTCGAGATTCCTATGTTCTTTATATGTTCTATCGTTATGAACATTATATGTCTATTTCGCACATGGCTGTATCTAGCGTTAATTGTTAATATGGTCGCAGGAATCGGACACGGCGACACGAGTTCAAATCCTGGACTGATTGCATTTCACATAGCACTAATACCCTTGGGAAAGGTATGAATCCAATTATTCTCCCTCCAGCTATGGGCAAATAGTAGTGCAGACTAGGTTCCTCAGCCTTGGTGAGGCAACTAATTGACCTTGTGTCATATCCTGCCCGAGCGGAGGGGTTGGGTAAATATGTTAATATGGTACAACTGTTGTGGTAGAGGTGTGAGTGATATTATAGAGAATTAACACAACCAATTGTATAAGATGATTTTCTTTTGTTTGATAATCAGAGAAGTTGTAGATTTGTCCCCTCGTAATGATATTAAGGATGTACTTGAGACGATTTTCACCTTACATAAACCACAAAACATTGGAAATTTTCTTTTATTTTGTAACATAGTTAGAAGTAGACTTGCCAGTTAACAAATAGAAAGTGTAACTGACGTGACAAGTCACACACACACACACAGACTCTCTCTCTCTCTCTCTCTCTCTCACACACACACACACACCAAAACAAAAAAAAAGATAAAATCGGAAAAAAAAAGTTTCTTAAATGTTTTAAAAATTGGAATTTAGCTTTTTGTTTATTGCAATTTGAACCACCTTATTGTTCTGGTGGCTAGAGTGTTTGCCTATAGTCCGACAGACCGGGAGTTCGATCCTAGGCCGAGTCATACAAATGACTCAAAATTTGTCATAAATGGAATATATATTATCTGTGGCTTTCCCTACCATATCTCGCCTCCAACTAGCTGACACTCAACTCCAACTGCCTCTCCTCAACTGGCCGCAACTCAACTGGCACCCCACTGGCTCGTCGAACTCAACTGCGTTATATAATCGTTCGACGCCCACTTGATCTTTGAAATCGAATGTTTAATCGTCATCAAGCGGAAATAACTGTCATGCAGTTCAGAGGTTACTCTCTTCCGGTGCGTCAGTCTATGAGAGTATCATGGGATTTTTTAGCTTGTCCCATTTTGTTAGCCAATTTCCGCCCACGCGATTTCCTCTCCGAACTGCCATTGGAATGTGTCACTTCCTTCCGGTGCATCACCTTGGATTAGCATTTTTGGGCCGGGTCGAAGGGTCAAAATATAACACGTGGAAAAGGAGTCCAAACATCAACTCGCCTTTTTAGATGTATTTGTGCATAAAACTTCCTCGGCTTTTCTTACTTCTGTATACAGGAAGCCCATTTTTTCTGGCCTGTATACGAGATGGGATTTATTTTGCCCTCAGCAGCACAAAATCAATTTGGTTAAGACTTGTCCATCGTGCCCTTATTATTTCATCCAAGAGCTTTCTTGATGATGAAATCGTGTTCATCAGGTCAACCTTGTCTAAAAATGGATATCCATTGTTTGTTTTGGATAACGTTGTCCAGGATTTTTTGAATAAGTTTGATAGGGCTAAAAGGTGCACCGTTAACAAGTGCCATGTTTAATTGCGTTTGCCGTATATGGGTTCTAGGGGTGAGAAATTTCCCAATGCATCACCGCGGCTGTTGGCAAGTGTTATTTTTCAGCTGCTGTGCGAGTCTGACTCGCACTGCATTCGTCTCAATGCGTAAAGATGTCCTACCTCCCCACCATATCAATTCGGTTATATATAAATATACATGTAGTTTTAGCAGTGACTACATAGGCAGGACATCTAACCTATTGGACCTGCGCATAAAACAGCATTTGCCATCTCGTATTTGAGCTTAAAAGTAGCCAGCTTGTAAACACATCCGGGTCTTCTATAGCAGACCACATGATTAATAGCAAGGAATGCGTGGCAGATTTTAATGTCGACCGATTCAGTATTCTGAGTCGGCCACGTTCGTTATATCATCTTAACGTGTTGGAGACCCATTACGTTCGATCCCTTCAACCTTCCCTCTGTAAACAGAGGGACTGTTTGTTGGGATTGAATGTGATCGGTCTCCAACCATCTGCTCATCTCTCCTACAACACCCTCTTATTTTCTTTTTTTAAAATTTTATTATCTTTTTTTTTGCCTCTCCTCCACTTTTTTCTCCATTACATTCTCCCTTTTAATTTTTCTGGCGTTAACAGCTGCAGAAGTGCCAGACGAAACCGTTCGTTTCCCCCCACTTTTTAAACAATAAACATGCCCACAGTTTCCCAAAACCTTTATGTCTTCTCTATTATTAATATATATATATATACCAGCGCATTGGCCTAGAGGATATAGTGTTCGTCAATGGTCCATGAGACCTGGGTTCAATGCCAGGTTGCGTCATACCAAAGACATTAAAAATTGTACTTGATGCCACCTTGCTTTACACTCAGCATGATAAGTAGATCAATCCAGGGAACGGAGTAGTGCCCTCCTCTATACCTCAGTGTAGTAGCTATTAAAAAGGGAGCCTTCTTAGTCACCCTCGGCTACTGTCGCTAACTTTATTTTATTACAATTTACCTATGGATTGGCCTAGAGAGTAGTGTGTTCACTAATGGTCCGGGAGATCTAGACTCAATCCCAGATCGCGTCATACCAAAGACTTTAAAAAAGGTACTTGATAACTCCTTGCTTAACACTCAGCAATATTAGGTACGTATCAAAGGTAAAGTGGAGCAATCCTGGGAAAGGAGTTGCGACCTCCCCTACACCTTGGTGTAGTAGCTATTGAAAAGGAGCATAATGGTTGTCAACTTTACTTTTTTTACTTATATAATAAAAAAGGAATTTTATCAAAACCTAAAAAAAAACAATTAATGAAGATAGATTAAAATTAATCTTGTACTTATCCACGAATCTAATTTAGGATCACATATGCGTTTATTCTGAATGAAAAAAATAGCAGCCTCGTATTGGAGAATATATCGGTTTGAGCCCTCTGTGCATCTAACCCTAATGGCATAATGGTTTTTTAAATCCTGAAGTTAAAAGCTCTTGACATAGAGCCATACAATATGTATGGAATTTGACCTGGGAGCAATAGCAATGACAGGGTACTCCGCATTCCCCAAAATCCCAGCATCACTGGAACCTCACCATCAGATTGCTTAATGCCATATCCGGGATACTCGTTGGAGAATCTTACACCTCTGGAGAGGTGCAGTCGGTGTATTCTACAGCCCCAGTCGACTGGGCAAGATATATTTGGTACAACATTGGTTTTAAATACAAAAGAACCCATATACACCAAAATTGTGTTTTTTTTTTTAATTCTGAAAGTACTGGAAATCTAATTAGCTAGATCACAGAAACAATGTTTGAAAAGAAACATAAGTATTATATCTTTACTGACCTCAAAAGCCATTCGTTAACATTAGTTTTTCTGGTAACTAAAGAAGAAAAGCTTTGTTTTATAGAGTAATCAAAAAATAACGAAAATTTCAAACAATGAAAAAGATCCATGTGCACATCGACTTATAAATCTAAGAAGAAGAGAATATTCAAAGAACATACGACCGACAATTCCTTACCATTCCAGCAACGATCCCAATCAGGGAATTCATATCTTTTATCTATGTATTTGATTCTTCACTTTTTCATTAAAAGGCATATCTACTTCTAAAGGGTTATTCAAAGCTAAAATCATTTAAACGCAGCTAAATTGATTCAGTTATTCCTATGTAATAGTATTATTCTTTACACAATAATTTGTAACAAATTATTTCACTTATAATAGTTTTTTCTTTGCACATAGTTGTATGCTATTAAATATTCTTGTCTAAAAAAAAATAATTTTCACACAGATACACAGTTCCAGATATTTCTATCAAACAAAAACAATATGTAGTCTATTAAAGGATTTTTAAGTGATTATTTCTATTACTTTGCCTTGAACAACATTACCTGTTGTCCAGTATTCTTATCTAAACCAAATGATTTTCACACAGCTAAATGTTTTGGCGTATTCATATCTGTTCGTAATATTTGCCCAGTCGACTGGGTAGGGGTGTTGAATACACCGAATACTTCTCTGCAGAGAGGTATGACACTACAACAAGTGTCCTAGATATGACACTAAACAATCTGATAGTGAAGTTCCAGGAATGGTGGAGCTTTGGGGAAAGCGGGGTACCCCTTCATTGCCATCGCTCCCAGGTCCACTCCTGCACCTGATAGCGACCTAACAATGGGTTAAATAAAACTAACTGCATACGTATGCTAAACTGAATTGCTTGAATTAGAGCTGTTTGACTAAACTGAATAGCTTGAAATAGAAATGCTTTTGACTATAAAACTGTACTTACATTCAAACATCGTACTTAAGCTAGACTGAATTGTTTAAAATCGAACTGTTTTTGACATTGAAACTCTACTTACACCAAACTGAATTGTTTAATATAGAACTGTTTTGACATTTAACTGTGTGCAAAGAAAATCTGTACATATACTAAACTGAATTAGATGAATTAGAACTGTTTGAATAAATTGAATAGCTTGAAATAGAAATGTTTTTGACAACTAAACTCTGTACTCCTGTCAAACTGAACTGTTTGAAATAGAACTGTTTGCATAAAAATGGATTTGGCGTGAAATAACTTACAAAAGGTTGATATGCCATAAAACCCGACAACCAATCAACCTGTTCGTAACAATACCTAAACAAATGTATTAGACTCCAAGACGGAACCATGACGAGAAACTACCACCCATTCCCCTAATTAATGTAATTCATTATTAATATTTATTTAAAGTTTCTAAGAAAAAAAAAATCCATTTGCGGTAGGAATACGTCTGTCGAAAAGATTTATCCCGGCTTTGGGCTAGACGGTTTTTGTCCCAAACGAGAAAAAAGACCAAGTTTTTAATTTTAAAATTTCTTACTGCTATTGTTGTTTAACGCGGGTAATTGCTACCAACAAAAGGTTCATGAACAATAATTTGACGGTGCGTAAGCCACAAATGGCTCTCAATTGCATAAATGTTTTTATGTCTTGTTTAAATATAAAAAAATCTTTTGAAAAGTACATTTCTGATATTACCTAAGATACTAATCACCCATGACTAATTTTCGTATAAACAACTTAAATGTAAAAAAAAAAAGACAGTTGCAAAAGCTTCATTAATTAACTAAATAATTATTGAATAGTATATGTCTTCTTTAATTTAGTAAAGTACAGCTGAAATTAACTGTTATCAACAGGGGAATATTGAAAGGTACCATGAATATGTTAGTATCAACTTATTCATTGGTGCAAGTCATTTCATTAACCAGGCACTATAAATAAAGAACAGACATGCGTTAGCTCGCCAGAAAAGACTTTCCGTCATTCGAAACCACAACGCTCCGTTCTCTTTGTTTGTCAACATCCAAAAAACAAAATCAATATGCCTAACTACACTCTCCATTACTTCAATGGCCGTGGCCGTGCTGAGATTCTCCGTATGATGATGGCCATGGCTGGAGTCAAATACATGGATAAAAGATATGAATTCTCTGATTGGGATCGTTGCAGGAATGGTAAGGAATTATCTGTCGTGTGTTCTTTAAGTATTCTCATTCTTCTTATATTTATAAATCGATGTCTACATGGGTCTTTTTCATTGTTTGAATTTTTTGTCATTTTTTAATTAGGCTATGAAACAAAGCTTTTCCTTATCTTGTTACAAGAGAGAAACTATTGTTTACGAATGGCTTTTGAGTTAAGCAAAGGTATATATTTATGTTTGTTTTCAAACTTTGTTTGTATGATCTAGCAAATTAGATTTTAAAATTTACCGATTTTCGAATACTTTCAGAATAACAAAACGTAAAAAGAAAACTATTTTGGCGTATTTTGGTTCTTTTGTTGTTAAAAACAATGTTGCTCGTGATTTGCAGCCTTTAAATGTAAATGAAATTAAACCTTAATCAAATGTGGAATATTAAATAAACGGCCTTGAATAGGTTATCGTCTACCTATTCATTGAAGTTAACTAATTTATTAACGTGACTGGAAAAATTCCGGGTAGATCTGTGCTTGGTCTTCAGAAAGACTTGCAGTCATTCTAACGACATCCCACCTTTCTCTTTGGTTGTCGATAAGTTGAAAGCAAAGTCACCATCCTCCATTACACTTTTTCTTACTTCAATGGCGGCCGTGCCGAGATCCTCCATATGAAGATGTCCATCATCATCATCATCATCATCATCATCTTCTATTCCCTGACCCTCTGTTGACATTCGTCTGTGTCGTCCATTGCTTCCGGTAGGTCTTCTAGACTACATCCTGTGTCCGTATAAAGCTTTTGTAGATAGGTTTTCGCTGGTTGCCCAATACTCGCTCGTCTGTGTGAAGGGGTCTATAGGAGTATATCACTTATTAGTTCATCGTTACTTCCCTTGCAGTATCCTGCATATCTTGTTCATTTTATGAGGATGATTTTAGAGATTGCTGGTAGATGGTCGTATAGCTGTTGTTTCATGAGATGTTCCTTCCTGGATTTGTTCACTAGAGCTCATAACATCTTTATACAATTGCTGTCAAGCTGTTTCACTCTACGCTTAGTTATCGTCCATGTTGTAGTATTGGTACGACCTCTGCTTGGATAAATGCGTTTTATTTTATTGGATAGGTCTGACTTTCATATGACCGATAACCTATCGATATTTGTCCATACCTTCGCTTGTCATGTACTGGTATCATTTACAGTAGATGAGATACTGCTTCCGAGGTAGATTAACTTGTACACTAGTTTCAGAGAACCAACGTTTAATAATTATCTGTTTATTTAATTTTACCAATATTCATCAACTGATGACTCGCCCAGTCGGCTGGGGCTGTAGAAAACACTGACTGCTTCTCTGCAGAGGGGTAAGACCCCACCCCCAACGAGTGTCCTGGATATGACACTAAACAATCTGATGGTGAGGTTCCAGCAATGCTAGAGCTTTGGGGAATGCGGAGTACCCCTTCATTGCCATAGAAATGTTTTTGACACTTAAACTGTACTTACATTTAAACTGCGTGCTTATGCTTAACTGAATTATTTGAAATAGAACTGTTTTTCGACATTAAAACTGTATTTACACTTAACTGACTTGTTACATACAACTGCTTGAATAGTTTAAAATAGAAATGTTTTTGACAATTAAACTGTGTACTTATGCTAAACTGAATTGTTTTAAATAGAACAGATTATTTACATAAAAATGGATTTAGCCTTAAATAACCTACAAAAGTTGATACGCCATAAAACAAAACAAAAAAAAGAAAAAACTTGACGGCAATTAGATGAGAATGCTGCATGGAATATTGACCATGTCATGGAGGCAACACACAACAAATGAGCAGCTATACGGCCACCAAGCACCCATTACGAAAACTATCAAAGTTAGACGAACCAGACACGTGGGACACTGCTGGAGAAGTAAGGACGAACTCATAAACGATATAATCCTGTGGACCCCTTTACATGGACGAAAAAAAGCATGACGACCAGCTAGAACCTATATACGAGAGCTCTGTGCCGATACAGTATATAGTCTTGAAGACCTCCCGGGAACAATAGACGATAGAGACGGGTGTCGAGAGAGGGTCAGAGAGATCTGTGCTGACATTGTGACATGATGATGATGATATATAAAACATGCAAATCTTACTTATTAGCATATTTACCCAACCCCTCCGCTCGAGCAGGATATGACACAAGGTCAATTTTTAAGCGGAGTTTAACAGGTTTGAATTCAGAGTTTTCCTTCTCCTAGACTAGTTGCCTCACCAAGACCGACGAACCTAGTCTGCCCTATTATTTACCCATAGCTGGAGGGAGAATAATTGGATTCATACCTTTCCGAAGGGTATTAGTGCTATGTGAAATGCAATCAATCTCGTCCAGGATTTGAACGCGTCTGGCCGTGTTCATTTCCTACGATGATAACCATTACACCACAGGCACCTCCTAATCTTACATATTAGTGTATATATACATATGAATTGACAGTCTTTTGCGTTATCATGAAATTGCGTAAGTAAACAACTGCAGATGTCTGACTGGCCACCTGTGTGCTGTGACGTTCCGGCAAGTAATTACCGTCAGTGTATCAGTTATTGGTGATGTTATCTGATATAAGTTAAGGAAAGTTGGCGAGAATAGTCAAGTGTGACTCGAAAGCTCCCTTTTCAATATCTACTACACGGGTGTGTAAAGGAGGGCACTACGCCTTTCCTTTGATTAGTCCAGTTTACCTTTGATATGTACTTTATAATGTTGAGTGTCAAGCAAATAAATATCAATTACCATTTTTTGATTGTTTGGTATGCCTCGGTCGGGGATTGAATCTCTTTTTCCCGGGCAATTGATGAACACTCTACACACGTGACAATGGGTTGGTTAATATGATAATTTATTTGTACTTCAGATTTATCATTTTAGAAAACCAAAGATGTACCATAGCCAGATACGGATTTGTGAAACGTACATAGAATGTTCGTAACATATATACAAAGAATATAGGTATCCCGAAACACGAAAAACACTTACGACTTCTTAGTTCAGGTACGAAACTTTTTATTACTTTTGAGTTTAAAGGTTTTTCGACATAAGGAGAGAGGCACAATCTTTCTATGCTGGCTTTTCGATCTGCACCCCACAACACGTGTGGCACTCGCCACAAGGCCTCGGTGAGCAAGCGAAAGTCACCCTCTTCTTCAGACGGCAAGATTCAACTCAACTAACAGACTTTTCACAAATCTTCCCAAATCCTCCGCGCACGCTTCCGGTGCATGACGTCATTCACATCCCCAGGTCCAATCTGGGATTTTTATTTTGACATCTCTTAATGACACATCCACCTGCACTCATGTTGCACCTAACTAACCGATGCGCTAAGCGAAAGGTTCTCAGCCTAACTAAACCGAAAGGCAGGATATATAAAACGAAATCCCTCGGCCATTATATTACAAAGGGACATAAGAATTGATAACTTAAACAATGCACTAGTTCAACATATTTCTCAATATTATCACAACTTTGATTTCAATTCTGCAAAGATGCTCATTTACATTCATAATAAAAGACTTAGACGAATTTTAGAAGCCGCTGCTATTTCAATCTGTAATTCCATAAATACTCGTCCTAGCTTTTATAATATTTCTCCTTACTTTACCAAATCCATTTTTAGTTAATTTATTCCACATGTATCATAATTTTTATGTTTTCTATTTTTCTTGTTTGTTTTTTTTTAATTTTCTTCCTTTTGATTCGAAATCTTTCTCGATAAACAAACGGAACATAAATTGTACACAATATTACTTTGTCAACTGACGTAATTTAAAACAAACAAACGCTATTTCATAAATTAAACGGCCAACTTTTTCTTGTTATACATATTTTCCCTAAGTTTTTATATTTTACACTTTTTAGACAACCATCGTTGATTTAACATCAGTAATATCATCCCTCATCATATTTACCCAACCCCTCCTCTCGGGCAGGATATGATACAAGGTCAGTTTTTTAAGCGGAGTTTAACAGGTTTGAATTCAGAGTTTTCCTTCTCCTAGACTTTTGCCTCACGAAGGCTGGAGAACCCAGTAGCCCTACTATTTACCCATAGCTGGAGGGAGAATAATTAATATCATCCCTCATAGTCTTGATGATGGTTTATTAGAACCGAAACGCTATAGTCTCGACTTTGCTTCTCAATTAATCTCTACTTCTCATTGGATTACCTCGTTATCAATTTTTCTTTATATATTGTCAGATTACACTCCATTATTTACTTATATATATATATATATATATATATATATATATATATATCCTTGGGTGGACTTTTAAAAATACGTTGGTGGTTAAGACATTTGAACAGCGACTAACAATGAAGTAAATCCCTTTTTAGAATGACATTGACCCTGAAAACAGACATTACCACTCAAAATATTGAGGGGTGTCCTCGTGGTGTAAGGGTTAAAGCGATGGACTGCGGAATTGTAGTATGCGAGTTCGAACTCCAGTCGCGCTATTACGTTCACTTTCCGGCAAATACCCTTGGGAAAGGTATGAACCCCCTTATTCTCCCAGCTATGGGTTGACTGCTGTTCTTCTAGATGAATGGCTTTGGCATTAAATAACCTACAAAGAGTTGATATGCCATTAAACTTAAGAAACCAAAGAAACCAATCAATTTATTGAGGAGTAAAGCATGGAATATAATCCCTAGTGATCTAAATTATTATTTTCTCAGTGCTAATTTGTTAGACATGTTCACTAAACACGAGATATAGTTGATGTAGTCTGCATACAATAAGTGGTATATATCAATTATTAGTGTGTTTAGTTTTTTTTTTAAATTTGTTTTTGTTGTTTGAGCTCTGTAGCTGATTTTTCGAACCAGGCCTACAACCTCAGGAGAGCGCGCCCCTTTTTTTTACCCGCACGAAGAGCGATGCAGTTTATGTATGTGGTTTGAGTGTGGGTCATAGTTATCTTTCGATGGTTGTTTTTATTCTTTTCTATAGAAACCACTCTTATAGATGAGCAGCAGTAGTTCCCCAATCGAACTGACGATCCTGAGCGTTAAGGCGGAAAACTCACGCCCAGGACCAGTTTAGGTATTGAGTTTCGCCGTCAATGGGTTTATTCAAATACCTTCACGTCCATCATACTGCTTCCCATGTGTACATAAAAAAAACAAAAACAAAAAACCGATGAACAATAGGGAGAAGTGGCGAAAGAGGGTCAGGGATATCCATACCTGCGTCACGACATGATGATGGTGAGTGTGTTTGCTTAACAAATTGATCACGCTCTCATCAAGGTTTCTATCTTAGCCCTGCTATGTATGTCAACTCTTAGTTTTGTCGTAATTTTTAAGGCTTTTAAGGTCGACTTGTTGGCTTCAATTGACTGTAAATAATCCACACATATTATCACTTTTTTCAGATTTCCCCTGTAATTACCTCCCCTGTTTGCAAATGGACAATGGTAACATGATGCCTGAGACCATGGCTATTTGCAGATATTTGGCCCGTGAATATGGTAAGTAATCTACCTTGATTTATTCTTCCTTTGTGACTGGTGGTCCAAAAATTGGTAATATTGTGTTATGAGCTATTTAGAATTTAAGATAGAATAAGAAAAATTAAGCTGCTTACGCATCTATGTTACCGCAAAAAAGCCGAACTTTCCCGAGCATTTCCGGAAAGAACCGGAATATGCCGAAACGCCTATCTAATCAAATTTAAGATAAAATAATTCAATCAATTTGTTTACTATGTTAAAAACAATTGTAAACATGAATTTATCGCAGCGCAGCGATAATCTACAATGTGCAGAAATGGTGATCCAATTCTGCCAAGAAAAAAAACCTTATTGGCAAAATTAAAAGTTGCTGGGCATGTGATCATCGTTGCCACCTAAAAAAATGAGGAAAAGTTATGCCCGGAGATGCTGTAACACCAAATACAGGACATGGATTTTTATTAAATTGTTAGGTGAAACTACAGAATAGTTACAAAACACTCTCCCTCTCCATGGTAAGAATGGATTTCTAAATTAACACGTTATTACTTCTGCACAGTACAATAAGTGGATAAATACGAAAAAAATATTTAAAAAGATAAAAAATGATACACAAACTGCAAAAAATAATTGATCAAATAAACATTCAAACTATTTTTTCATATTGAAAATTACCATACATTGCCTGTTGATTTATTCTTTTTCTCCTGAAAAGGTTGGTAACATTATCCATTAAAAATTGTTTTTTTCTCTTTCTTTTTTGGGGGGTGGGGGTCTTCATGCGTTTTGTCAACAAATTGGTTGACTTATTTTATCGTCTACTTGCTTAAATTTCGTTCCGGCAAATCCCGATTCTTTCCGTTATCGGCCCGGAAACGCTCGGGAAAGTTCGGCTTTTTCGCGGTAACATAGATGAATAAGTACCCAATAAAATAATCAGTACAAGAAAAAGGTTGTTTTTTTTGTAAAATTAAAATATAATTTGTTTTCTCTCTCTCTCTCTCTGTCTCTCTCTCTCTCTCTGTCTCTCTCTCTTGCTCGCTTTCTGTCTGTCTCTTTCTCTCTCTCTCTCTCTCTCTCTCTCTCCCTATCTTTCTCTCTCTTGCTCACTTTCTGTCCGTCTCTGTCTGTTTCTCTCTCTCTCTCTCTCTCTCTATATATATATATATATATATATGTGTTACATGCGAGTGTCTGTGCCCCTGTGTTTCATGCTTTACGCTTTCGTCAGACAGAGTTAAGGGCTTTAAAAAAAAAACAATTAATATAGTTAAATTTTCGGACTGAGAGGAATTTTGAATGTGCACCAAAGTTTGTGTGCATATTTGTGTATGTTCTGTCACTCGCGCATACATATATCCGTGTATTTGCACATTAGTGGCATATATATACATATTTCTGCTCTGTTTTTGGAAAAGGGTGAGGCAAAGGAAGAGAGTGGGAGAAGGGAAGGGTAGGTTAGGAAAGGTTGGGAAGAGAATTGTTACCATGAAAATGGTTTCTTTTTTCCTTGGTCCGACCTAACATCCTGATAGCTAAAGGTTTATTTGGTGAGAATATGAAATGTCTTTTTGTGGTAAATCCTTTTGAGTGAGGATGAAAATGATTAAAATTAAAATCATCTTCACATTTTTTCCCCCTTTTTTGAATCATTTTTTGAATTATTTTTATAATGAAAATGATTCTGCTGTGAAGGGCAGGTAATTAAAATGGTATTAAATTTTGGTAGCTTTTGCTATAATAATAATAATAATAATAATAATAATAATAATAATGCCAACAAATGGTACATGCACAACCCAGCACCTGTCCTAGAAAATGACACGCACAAACTCCTATGGGACTTTGATATAAAAACGGATCACCAAATCTCAGCCCGAAGACCAGACCTTATAATAATCAACAACAAAAAAAAGGAAATTTGCAAGATTATCGACTTTGCTGTCCCGGGTGGCCACAGAAAAAAACTGAAAGAATGTGAAAAGAGAGATAAGTACCTCGACTTTGCTAGAGAATTGAAAAAACTATGGAACATGAAGGTGACAATTATACCAATTGTGATTGGTGATTTGGCACGGTAACTAAAGGATTATTAAAGGGCCTGGAAGATTTAGAGGTTGGCAGCCGAGTGGAGACCATCCAAACAACAGCATTACTGAAAACTGCCAGAATACTGAGAAGAGTCCTGGAGACTTGAGGAGACTTGCTGTCACTCAATCTCCAGTGAAAGACCATCAGATGTCGCTGATGTGAAAAACTCTAATGACTAATGATAATAATTATAAATCGGGCAGTAAATATAAACCATAAAGGTAATACTGGAACACCTGATGTTAGTTCAGGTACTCAGATAAGAAATAAACTATAAAAGATAGGTTAATAGACTTTAACTAAGTTAAAAGTTTGGTGTTTTGTTTTGTTTTGTTTTTTATGTAACCTGCTGTTCATGTACAGTCACTGTGGCTGTTCTCGGTCACATCTGTGTCATGCGCGCAGATAATAAACAAACCCTGGGTCTGGTATAGCCGCAATATATTACTTGTGATTAAAATGTTGAACCAAAATATGACACAACATGGGACTCAGGCAACTGGCTGGGATATTATGATCGGCAGGTGTTCTTCTGATAGCCAACATGGGAGAATCGATCGTCATCCTGCGAATGTTGGCTGTTCTTTTTCCAGGTTCATGAATGACGTTTTAAGAAACCACACCAACCACAGACGTAAACACAAAACATGAACTAGGGAAGACAACCAAATTGTACTAAACTGCTATTTCAGGAGCAGCCCTACACAAAGAGGTGTAATAAAAGATTAAAGAGATCTGACAAGAATGTTCTAGTTTTCAGACAAGTCCAAGACTTGCCGATCAAGTCGGGACAATAATAAAGAAGTTTGGTTTTCGGACCTTGAAATACTATAAATACACCAGAAAATAAATAATGAACAAATTAGCAATACATTGCTAGACATATAAGGTATTAAAAATGAAAAAAAAAAAAAAACCCTACCGAAATGAACTGCCAACTTCGGAAAATGGAAACACCACACAACGAAACAAGGCACAACCAAACAACCCAGAACAAACACTGACATCATCATCATCATCATCATCATGTCGCGCCGCCAGCGCGGATATCCCTGACCCTCTCTCGCCATTTCTCCTTATCATTCATCGCTTCCGGCAGGTCCCCAGGGTTACATCCTGTGTCCTCACATAGTTGCTGTATGTAAGTTCGTGCTGGTCGTCCTACTTTTGCACATCCATATGTGGGGGTCCACAGGAGTACATCGCTTATGAGCTCGTCCCTGCTTCTCCAGCAGTGTCCCGCGTGTCTGGTTCGTCTGACTTGTATAGTTTTCGTGATGGGGGGCAAGTGTCCGTATAGTTGGAGTCTCGTGGGGTGTTGTCGCCAGGACTTGTTTAATACTGCTCTCAACATTCTTGTGTAATTTCCGTCTAGTTTCCTCTCCAGCCGCTTCGTTAGCGTCCATGTGGTGCATCCATATAGCAGTATCGACACAACCGCTGCCTGGAAGAAACTGCGTTTCATTTTATCAGTTAGGTGTAAATCTAAAATTTAAAGAGAATTATGAGCAGTGAAAATACTATCCTACCAGCACTAAGAAACATAAAAATGGAGAACAGTAAAGACGGAAACGAATAAAATAAATCAAGTACTACCTTTTATATCAACGAATAATATGCATATTTACTCAACCCCTCCGCTCGAGCAGGATATGACACAAGGTCAATTTTTAAGCAGAGTTTAACAGGTTTTTAATTCAGAGTTTTCCTTCTCCTAGACTAGTTGCCTCACCAAGGCTGAAGTACCTAGTCTGCCTTCCTATCTACCCATGGCTGGAAGGAGAATAATTGGATTTATGCCTTTCCCAAGGGTATTAGTGCTATGTGAAATGCAATCATTCTTGTCCGGGATTTGAACTCGTGTCGCTGTGTCCGTTTCCTACGACGATAACCATTACACCACGGGCACCAACGAATAATATAACCGAATTAAATAAACTAATCTATGCAGTGGCGAAATTAGTTCGTGAAAAAATTGGTATCCCCTCAAAAAGCACGAAGAAAAAATCAAAACCAGGATGGGAAATTCGACTGGTAACGCAGATAAAAAAATAACAAAAACTGACCAAAATGATAAAAGAAAGAAAAGACACTGGAATATATAGGGACAAAAAGGAAAAGGCAACAAAAGAAAAAAATAATAATAAAACTTGAGGAAATAAACCAGAAATTACCAGCGAATGAAAGAGGATTAAAGAGACAGCGACAAAGCGTAAGAAATACAGACAAAACAGGACATCCCAAAACATTGAAAGAAAATTCTATCAACAACTGGTTGGAGATGATACGAAAACATTCCAACAACCGGATGCAAAAGAAACCGAACGATTTTGGACTAAAATATGGTAACCGAAAAAACATAACTTAAAGGCCGAATGAATTAACAATATGACAAGATATTTCGAAGGGCTCAAAGAAGCCCCAAAAACTGAAATACACATCGATTTACTGACAACGATGCTAAAAAAGGTATCAAACTGGAAAACCAAAGGCCATGATGGAATACATGGTTTCTGGTTCACGAAATTCACCTCCATTTACGAGAGACTACCTCTGAGAATAAACAGATGCCTACAAGGAGCAAACATACCCGAATGGATGACCAAAGGAAAGATCACGTTGATCCAAAAGGACCATAGCAAAGGAACCGACCCAAGCAACTGCAGATGCATAACCCGGCTACTGATGATGTGGACAATATTAACAGCATAAATAAGGGTCGAGATTTACGACTTGCTAACAAGCTGTGGATTGTTCCAGAGGAACAGAAAGGATGCTGCAAAGGATTCAGTGGCTCAGCAGAGTTATTTTACAAAGATCAGCACATCCTGAAGGCGAGCAAGACCAGGTGGAAAATCTTGCTATAGCTTGGCTTGACAACAAATGATATGGTTCCGCAAATCTGGATAATAAACTGCCTCAAAATGTACAAAATATCAGACGATATCATAAACTTTATTGAGAAAACCTGGATAACCAGGAGAATGGAATTGACAGCACGAGGAAGAAGCTTAGCCGAAGCAAAGATCCAAAGAGGTATTTTTCAAGGATATGCACTATCGTAGTTACTATTCATAATTGCCATGATGCCACTTGACTACATACTAAGAAGATGCACAGCCGGAAACTAACTTTGTAGATCGCAGGAAAAGATCAATCACCTAATGTTCATGGATGACAACAAACTATTTGCAAAAAATGAACCAGAACAGAAAAATTCTAATACACGCAGTTAGAATATACAGTCAGGTCATACAAATGGAATTTGGCTGAGAAAATGTTCCATGCTAGTAATGAAAAGTGGCAAAAGAGATCTCACTGACGGAATGGAACGACCAAATCAAGATTAGAACGCTCAGAGAAGGGGAAACCTACAAATACTTGGGCATCTTAGTGGCTGACACCATCAAACAACTGGAGATGAAAGAAACAATGAATAAATAATATCTCAGGAAAGACAAAACTATCTAGCAGAAACGTTATCAAAGGAATAAATACTTGTGCTGTACCTCTCGTTATATACTCGGGACCCTTTTTAAAGTGGACCAGAGAACGTAAGGAAATGGACCAAAGAACAAGGACACTAATGACCATACATAATGAACTACATCCCAAAGACGACGTTGACGACGTTGACATGTACTACCTCTCCAGGTCGAAAAAAATTATTGTGAATACCTTGTGGATACATCATCATCATCATCATCATCACGTCGTGCAGCTAACATGCATTTGCCTGACTCATTCTCGCCAGTAGTCCCTATTCTTCATCGTTCATGGTAGATCCTTCAGACGATACCCCTTGTCCATACAGAGCTGTTGTAGGATTTTTCTTCTTGGTCAGCGAACACTGGCACATCCATGTAACGGTTTCCATAGGAGAGCGTCACTGATGATTCAATTCTTACTTCTCCAGCAGTCTCCCGCATCCATTGTCCGTCTTATTTTAATGGCTTTAGAGACAGGCAGTAAGAGGCTATACAGCTGTAGTTTCGTGGGCTGTTGCTTTCAGGATTTTTTTCAATATAACTCATCAGATTCTTGTGCAGTTCCTGTCTAGCTTTTTTTCTATATGTTTCATCAGCGTCTGTTGTAACACTATGTAGGTGGCCCGCCAAGCAGACGATCGCTTTGTCTGTTTTCGCGCGAAACCAAACAAAGGCCTCAGCCCGCGATCTTCGAGGTGACCCGAAGTGGGTAAGAGAATGCGAGAGAGAGTTGGACAAAGGGACTGCGAAAAGGCCGTTGGCGAAGGGGGATGCGAGTGACCAGTCGACACCGGACAACAGAGAGACCAGTCGGCATGAGAGAGAGTCCAGTGCAGGGAGCGAAGACCGGTCAAGATAGGTTGGCATTCTTAGCAGCTTTGTAGAAATTTCGCAAGAAATCCACGCTAGCGTTAGTCTACAAATGCACAAAGGAATGCAGAGTGTTACATAACTTCTCTTCTTGCACTTTGAGTTAACCTAAGCATATTGTTCGTTTGTTCTCTTTCCTCCCACTCCCTTGATTGTATTTCTTGTAGCCATGAAGAAATGTGCGATACCCCTATCGGAACCACTAGATGATCACCAGCCAAGAAGTGAAATGGTTTAAAGAAGTTGACGAAGGGGGTATCGTCACACTGTGGTGCATCGATACAGAAGAATTAACACAAGCATTTCTTGGAATAAATTTTGTTTTATCTTATCAGATAGGTCACTCTTCTTATCATATTTACCCAACCCCACCGCAGAATATGACACAAGGTCAATTTTGAAGCGGAGTTTAACAGGTTTGATTTTCAGAGTTTTCCTTCTAGACTAGTTGCCTCACCAAGGCTGAAGAACCTATCATGTCCTACTATTTACCCATTATTTACCCGAAGGGAGAATACTTGGATTCATACCTTTCCGAAGGGTATTAGTGCTATGTGAAATGCAATTTGGATTTGAACTCGTATCGTCGTGTCCAATTCCTACGACGATAACCATTACACCACGGGCACCTCCTTATCGCTTGGCACACATAAAGATGCCAATTTCACTTGATGAGACGCAGCAACCGAGGTACGTGAATTTGTGCACTAATTTCAGAGAACATGGATGCTAACTTATCGAAATTCTTTGGTTTTTGCAGGTTTCTACCCCAAGTCTCCTATGGACATGTTCAGGTGTGACTACATTTGTGACTGCTTCTATGAAATCATGCACGATTACATGAGGTACTACCACTGGAAGAACGGACGCTTCAGGGTGAGTCATATATTTCTAATCATCAGAATTCTACGTATCTATACGTGAATCAATTATTCATTGACAAAAATATATTAGCAGTTTGGCTTTAAAAAATATAGGGAAAGGATCACTTTTTAAGAAATATCGGAAAGTGTTGAATCTTTTTTAAAATATTGAAAAGGGGTTATTATTTTTTTAAAGCGATAAAAGATAAATATTTTTAAAAGTCAATATTTTGAAATGTTATCGAAATTGGGTAAATATTTCTTTAAAAAAATAATCAAAAATTATTTTTTATTAAACACACACACACACACACTCTCTCTTTCTCTCTCTCTCTCACACACACACACACATACATGTTTCTATCTATCTATCTATCTATCTATCTATCTATCTATCTCACTCTCTCTCTCTCTCTATATATATATATATATATATAAAGTTTTTATTTGGTCCAAAGAGTAAAAATACATTTTTTAAAGGTAAATTGGTCCACAATGAGATTATTAAAAAAAGTTTTATTTCATAAAATGTTTATCAACTTTTTAAAAATTTAATTTAATTTTCTTCTATTTCATTCTAAATGCGTTTCAGTTCTCTCCAGAGAAGGAATTAAAAGTTTTCTAGGTAAATTTTTCCCGTCCTTCAACGTAACTTTCATTTTGCGTTTTAATTTCTTTGCTTTGAAAATGTGTTAGTACTGGTATTTTTCTAACGTTTATTTTTTTGTCTTGTTTCACGTGCTTTTGTTTTCGTTTGTCTTGTTTCAATTTCAAAACACACACACACACACACACACTCTCTCTCTCTCCCTCTCTCCCTCTCTCTCTCTCACTCTCTCTCTCTATATATATATATACACACAATTATTTTTATATCTATCTATCAATCTATATGCTTATGTATGTTTATTAAAAATAAATTGTAATGTTAGCGGAAAGAGGATGGATCTTTCCTTTGATATTCGTTCTGAACAGGATGTTAATAATTTCTGATAAAAAATAAACATTTTACGACTCAAAAAGCGTTAGATCTGCCATTATTCTATTGCCTATGTGGAGAAGTCTATTATTTCTAACTGTAGCTAAATGCATTGTTGAT
>OY757942.1:11373157-11450657 GCA_963585895.1 Sepioteuthis lessoniana
AAAAATAAAACACATTTCAGTATCAGTATTAGAAGATAGGTGAAAATATGCCGAAAACTCTGACTAATGTACCTTAGTCCTGGACTTTAACTAAGTTACAACTTAAAAGAAATTAAAGTCGCCTCCTTTTTTTTACGTACACATGGGAAGCAGTATGATGGACGTAAAGGTATTTGAATAAACCCATTGACAGCCAAACTCAATACCTAAACTGGTTCTGGACGTGAGTTTTGCGGCTTAACGCTCAGGATCGTTAGTTTGATCACTGAACTACTGCTGCTCATCTATAACAGTGGCTTCTATAGAAGAGAATAAAAATAGCCATCGAAAGATAACTATATATATATATATATATATATATATATATTTACTAACCTACTATCTACCAGCATTCACGGTTACCAGGAAAAAAAACCGCCAGTATCTAGATATAATAATATCTCGAATTACCACCCGGGAGGAAAAAGAAAAAAAATATCATAGGACAAAAAAAAAAAAAAACAGAAAGAAAAGGCCAACTTCGTCAGACCAGTTGAAAAAAATCAAGACATGCAATCAGTTGGTCAAAAGAAAAAGTAAAAGAAAACCCACCGTAAAATGCTGCAATGCTACAATTACAGAGAGTGCTCAATACAAAGTAGAGCCAATTACAAAAATTAAATCGGGAGTCGGGCCTTTCCTACTAAAGTTTCGCCTCATCGGCTCATCAGGGAATCTAGAGTCGGTACTAGATTCCCTGATGAGCCGATGAGGCGAAACTTTAGTAGGAAAGGCCCGACTCGCGATTTAATTTATATATATATATATATATATATATATATTATGATTTAACCCACACTTTCAGTATGAGATAGACAAAATCAATTTTGAATTGGAGTTTTATAGTTTTTGAGTTTGAGTTTTCTTTCTCTAAGACTGGTTACCATACAAAAGTTAAAGAGCCAGGTCAACCCAAATATAGTTCATAGCTGGAGGTAGAATAGCCTAAATTGAAATTCCAAAAGAGACATCCAGGTTTTGAAATCCGGTCAAAGTGTCCATTTTCTACGATGATAACCTTAACACCATTAGAGAGAGAGAGAGAGAGAGAGAGAGAGAGAGAGAGAGAGAGAGAGAGAGCATATGTTTTAATTTAACTTCCACCAGGTATTTTATCATGTTTCTTTTTTTTCAGATGATGTGGTGTGATATGATGTTTTACTGTTGCATGGAGAGCATGTTCAGGGAGAACCAGTCTATGTTCAGCAGCTACCCGAAAATGATGGCCCTCTTCAACCGCGTCGCTGCTCACCCCAAGGTCGCTGCATATCTGAAGGGTCGTTGCAACACCCCCTGGTAAAGTGAACGAGTCGGAAATTTGTTCGTGAATTAAGTATTTTATCGAAGAATCCACTAAAACGCAGAGGAGTTTTCCAAAACCTGTTTCATCCCCAAAAAAGAGCCCACCGTCTGCTTTTGATTTATTACGTAATAAAATTACCTAATAAATGAGTTTTTTTTGCAACAATCTTCTTTCTTTATTTATTCCTATTTTCTGGAACCAGGCATTATTAAATCATGTACTGACTTTTCACAACTATTTTGTGTGCTATCGTGTTTCCCCTCCCCATATATATATATATATATATATATATATATTTTCTCCTGAGTGGTTTAATTAATAAAATGGCTATGTTTGCAAATTTTATTTGATTGTGAGGATTTCTTATTCAAATAAATGTCAGATCATTTTGACCCAGCCTAAATATATATATATATATATATATATAGAGAGAGAGAGAGAGAGAGAAATTAAATCGTGAGTCGTGACTATCCTACAACAGTTTCGCCTAAACTTGTTCCTCAGGGTATCTAGCACCGACTTGAATGCACCTCTTATATATATACATACATATATATATATATATATATATATATATATATATATATATATATACGAGTGCGTTCAATAGGTTTCCAGATTTTTTTGTATGGGCATTTAGAATTATCGTAGACTCTTGAAAATTCACTATGTTATTGCTATACATTTTATGAGATGACAGGCCAATTTTTATGATTTCAGGTTCAAATGAACAGCTACAGTAGGAATTGGAAGACACCCTACTAGAGCCTGATTGTCACAGCTGGTGAATTTCAAAAATACAATCTGACACTTGAGAAGAACGATATGCAATAAAATTATGTTTTAAACTTCGAAAAAATGCCACAGAAACGCATGGAATGCTTCAGGCTGTTTTTGGAGCATCTTGCATGCATCGAGTATTAGTTTTTGAGTGGCATAAGAGATTCAAGGAAGGCAGGGTGTCTGTGAGGGATGATGAGAGGTGTGGGAGGAGTAATGAAGTCAATACACTAGAGTTGATTGGCCAAAAGGTTAGGGTTAGGGTTACTACGTTGAGCTTTTAAGGGAGTTCAGGAAGAGATTCCTTGGGAAGAGGCCAGCACTCTTCAAATTGGGTCGGTGGTATTTCCGCGAGAACAATGCACCAGTCCACAACTCCATCCTTGTCACAGACTATTTGACCAAGATGAGCATCAAGACAGTTCCTCACCCTCCCAATTGTCCAGATCTTGCACCCTGTGACTTTTCGTTATTCCCTAAGCTCAGAGGCTGTCGCTATGAGACAATTGAGGATATGAAAGAGGCTTTGACGAAGGTCATTGACACGCTCTCACAAGAGGACTTCCATGGGGCCTTCCAGAATTTGTTGGGACGGTACAACAAGTACATTGAAGCCGGAGGAGATTACTTCGAAATGGACTAGAGTTTCATGTGAGTACTATCAATAAAGGTTTGGAAAGTTATCGTACGCACCTTGTGTATATATATATATATATATGTTTAATAAAATGTAGTTTGTCCTTTTGTCCTTGGTCGGCTTCATCTTGATGATCCGGAAAGGTGAAAACTTGGTCGATTTCTTTTGACCCATTAAGCACTTATATTAATATTTGCTCTACCTTGTATCGAGCAATTTCTTCGTTTAACCTAGTCATCTGTCAGAGGTTTTTCTTTTGGCTAGACATTACGATATTCTTTTATTTTTTTCAGACAATACGTACGTTTTTAGGCTTTTCTTTTTTATGGAATTTTTTCCCAAATATCAATTTGTGTATTTGTTTATTCGCAAATTGGATCTTTATCCATTCGATAAATTAACACACACACACACACACACATATATATATATATATATACAAATTTTATTAAACATTATTGATATTTGATATCTACATATTTTCTTCTGGATCCATTCGAATTCCCGTATTACTTTTATCGTATTCGGGGGGAATTGATTTATGTATTCTCCATAGTTGTATGTATCCCTAGTACTTTCTGCCCAGGTTTCTATAAAGTACATTTAAGTTTCGTTTAAGTATATTAGCATTGATTTGAAAATTAATTCTATTAAGTGTTGGTTGCATGTTTCTAATATGTAGTGCTTCGAGAATCTTTAGCTTTTGACTCTAATTATAGAAACCCATTTAAAAGCAAATGCCATAATCTTCAACGGTAAAGACGCTTTTACATAGTAGTAATATGCAAAAACAAAAGTTACATCACTTTTGTAATAGATCCTCCCCTGATGATGGCCCAAAGTCGGGCAGAAAGTACTAGGGATACATACAACTATGGACAATACATAAATCAATTCCCCCCGATTATGATAAAGGTATTACGGGAATTCGAACGGATCCAGAAGAAAATATGTAGACATAAAATGTCTATTATGTTTAATGAAATTTGTATTAACGAAGAAATGATGCCAAAATATACATATATATATATATATCATCATCATCATCATCATCATATCGTGCTGGCAGCACGGATATCCCTGACCCTCTTTCGCCACTCCTCCCTATCGTTCATCGCCCTAGGTAGGTCTTCAGGACAACAACCTGTATCCTCACATAGCTGCTGAATGTACGTTCGTGCTGGTCGTCCTGCTTTTGCGCGGCCGTGTGTGGGGATCCATAAGAGTACATCTCTTATGAGTTCATCTCTGCTTCTCCAGCAATGTCCTGCATGTCTGGTTCGTCTAACTTGAATAGTTTTCGTGATAGGGGGCAGGTGGCCATACAGTTGGTGTCTTGTTGGGTGTTGCCGCCAGGACTTGTTGAGGATTGCACGCAGCATTCTTGTGTAATTGCCATCTAGTTTCTTCTCCAGCCGTTTTGTTAGCGTCCATGTAGTGCATCCATATAGCAGTATCGATGTGACCGCTGCCTGGAAGAAACTGCGTTTCATTTTATCGGTTAGGTCTGATTTCCATATAGTCGATAGCCTATTGATAGCTGTCCATGCTTTCGTTAACCTCGTTTCGATGTCCTTTTCGGTTGATTCGACGCTGCTTCCTAGGTACGTGAATTTGTCTACTAGTTTAAGAGGGGTTCCTTCTAGAGTGGAGATGTCCCCCGTTTGGTTATAGCACATATATTCCGTTTTATGTGCATTAACATGGAGGCCTATGCTTGCTGCTGTTCGTTCCAAACTATGCAGAAGTGTTTCGGCTTGGTCAGGTGTATTTGCCAGTATCGCTATGTCATCGGCGTAGTCGGCGTCGGTAATTGTTGTTGCGGGGTATCTTCTGCTTCTTTTCTTCGTCAGTTCGAAGCCATTCTCTTTGATTTTTTTTTTTTTTTTTTTTTTTTTTTACAAATATATGCAAAGCTTTTCGAATATATTGAGCACCCTGGTATCCGGTAAAGCAAAAATGTAAACAAACGAAAGCTACTACATAATGTATTATCATTCCCGAGTTGACGTGGTTCGCTTGCTGGCTGAGCGGTATGATACAAAGTCTAGCGTAAAGTTGGACAGGTTTCAAGCGACCCACGTGTCTAGCCTCACTGAGGAGTTGTGATCTAACAAAACAATCTGTCTGTGGATGACAATATATAAAAAGTAAAAGTTGGCGACCATAGTCGAGGGTAACCCGAAGGCTCCCTTTTCGATAGCTACTACACCAAGGTGTAGGGGAGAGCGCTACTCCTTCCCTGGTTTGCTCTACTTTACCCTTGTTCTGTACCCTATAATGCTGAGTGTTAAGCAAGGAGGCATCAAGTACCATTTTTTGAGTCTTTGGTATGACGCGACCTGGGATTGAACCCAGGTCTCCCGGGCCATTGGCGAACACTCTAACCGCTAGGCCAATGTCCGGTTATATGACAATATATATATATATATATATATATATAAGGTCTAAACAGAAACACATATATTTATTCAGATGAATACCACTACTTGCAAGTACACACACACACACACACACATGTATATATATATACCCGTAGTACAATTGTGACTGCCTTTGGAAGTGGATACGGCGACAGGAGTTTAAATACTGTTTTCATTTGATATAGAGCTAATATTTTGGGGAAAGATATTAATCCAACTATTCTTCCTCCAGAAATGCACAAGTAATCAGGCAGTCAAAGCACATATACCTTGGTATGTGTCACGTTGTCTCCCACCGAGAGAGGAAGGGATAAAGAATGTCCCCTACCCCTCCGTGTTTGAGTTAGCAGGTCACGCAAAAGTCACTCCTGCTACCAAGCTGTTATTTCATGTTTCTTTTTCAGCTTCTATTCGCCTTATGTTATTCTTGCTTAAAATTGTCCTATAAATTCCTTTAAAATTCTTATACGGGAAACCAGAGTTGTCGACTACTATAATTAATATTATTACATATAAACCTAGAGGTCCATATCTTCCAATGCTCTAGGGGTAGGAAGACCAGTGGCCTTGGTGTGTGTGTGAGTAGTGTGAAATTTGGAAACCCCTGCCAACGGCGGCCAGTCTAGCCATTAATTAATCCCCACATAATAAGCCAGTTCCTACATGCCCGAGAAAGGACTCTGAACAAGGACTTATTCTACAAGGGATCAAGTGCCAGTCTGTCCCGTCTTCATACGTGCGAAAAATAAAGTCCCGTTTTGGGATAGTAGTTAATTTGCCGTCACAGTATGGTATCCAGTCTAGGAGAAGGAAAACTCTGAATTCAAACCTTTTAAAATTTTAACTGTTGACCTTGCAACACAATCTACTCGAGCTGAAGGGCTGGTACGCTCCCCTCCTCGGGGTTGGATACTCTGACGAAGGAAATAATATCTGCCACCACTGTAATGTAAAGCTCTTCAAACGAATTGAGCACTCTGATATCCAAGAGCGCAAAATGTAAAAAAACGAAATCTAATACATTGGCGTTATAATTTCTGGGCTGACGTATGTCATCGAAATGGCTGAGTGGTTAGATACCATGTCTAGCGTAAAGTTAGGTGGGTTCCGACTTCAACTTGAAGCGCCTTGCGTGTCGAGCCACTCTTTATATTTGTGATATAAAGAAACAACCTGTCTGTGGATGACAATATATATGTACATATATATGTATATATATATATATATATATATATATATATGTATGTATATGCAACGCTGAAAATGTTGTTTCTATCTATTTGGACAAGGATTTAGTTTAGTTTGGTTTCTGCATTTAATGGTATATCAACCTTAGTGGGTTATTTAAGGTCAAAGCCATCATTGTAGAAGAACAGTTGTGATATTATCCTGGGAGGATAAGGGAGTTGCTAGTCTCATCTATCTCTTTAATTCCACTGCACTCGCCTCAGATTGACACACAAATGCTATGAAATTTTTGAGTTTGAACTTCCGATATGAATTCTGTCAGTACAGCATTGTCTTCCAAATTCCGAGGAGCCAGTCTCCAACTGCCCCAAATTTGCTGAGAAGGTAAAAAATTGAAACAAACAAAGCAAATGCGCAAAATGAATTATTTTTTGTTTGTTTTATGGCATATCAATATTTATAGGTTATTTGATGACAAATCATCTTTATATATATATATATATATATATATATATATATATATATATATTACACATATATGATTTGGTGCGGTTTGGTTTAGTGGCATCTCAACCTTTCTAGCTTATCTAATGCCATATCAATTTTTATACAAATAAAAAGTTCTATTTCAAACCATTTAGTTTAGTAAAAGTATAGTTTTTGTTTACACAATTAAATGTCAAAACTGTTCTATTTCAAACAATTCAGTTTAGCATACAAAATAATTCCATTTCAAACAAATCAGTTATGTATAATAAGAGGTTTAGATCTGTTTGACCCATAGATAGGACCCTATTAGGTGCTAGCAGTCCGGGCCAGAGAAGATCTGGGAGCAATGGAAATGAAGGGATACTCCGCATTGCCCAAAGCTCCAGCAATACTGGAACCTCACGATCACATGGTTTAGTGTCATACCACGATACTCATTTGGAGGGTGTCTTACCCCTCAACAAACATAAAATTGGTGTATTTTACAGCTCCAACCGACTGGGTAGATTTCAAATGGTGCTAACATATTCATTGCTATATATTATCCAAAGAAGATGAATGGGGAATGATACAATAGCACAATATATCATCATCATCATATCGTGCTGGCAGCACGGATATCCCTGACCCTCTCTCGCCACTCCTCCCTATCGTTCATCGCCCTAGGTAGGTCTTCAGGACAACAACCTGTATCCTCACATAGCTGCTGAATGTACGTTCGTGCTGGTCGTCCTGCTTTTGCGCGGCCGTGTGTGGGGATCCATAAGAGTACATCTCTTATGAGTTCATCTCTGCTTCTCCAGCAATGTCCTGCATGTCTGGTTCGCCTAACTTGAATAGTTTTCGTGATAGGGGGCAGGTGGCCGTACAGTTGGTGTCTTGTGGGGTGTTGCTGTCAGGACTTGTTGAGGATTGCACGCAGCATTCTTGTGTAATTGCCATCTAGTTTCTTCTCCAGCCGTTTTGTTAGCGTCCATGTAGTGCATCCATATAGCAGTATCGATGTGACCACTGCCTGGAAGAAACTGCGTTTCATTTTATCGGTTAGGTCTGATTTCCATATAGTCGATAGCCTATTGATAGCTGTCCATGCTTTCGTTAACCTCGTTTCGATGTCCTTTTCGGTTGATTCGACGCTGCTTCCTAGGTACGTGAATTTGTCTACTAGTTTAAGAGGGGTTCCTTCTAGAGTGGAGATGTCCCCCGTTTGGTTATAGCACATATATTCCGTTTTGTGTGCATTAACATGGAGGCCTATGCTTGCTGCTGCTCGTTACAAGCTATGCAGAAGTGTTTCGGCTTGGTCAGGTGTATTTGCCAGTATCGCTATGTCATCGGCGTAGTCGGCGTCGGTAATTGTTGTTGCGGGGTATCTTCTGCTTCTTTTCTTCGTCAGTTCGAAGCCATTCTCTTTGATTTTGTCAATCGATGTTCTAAGTACGTAGTCTAGACAAATGATAAAGAGATACGGAGCCAGCGTGTCCCCTTGTAGTACTCCTGCTACAATGTCGAAGTATTCTGTGTCTCCATCTGGTGATCGTACTTTTACTTTAGTGTTTCTATAGAGAATCGTTATTGCCTCTACGGTTTCTTTAGGTATGCCGTACGCTAGAAGGATTTGTTCCATCTTTCCTCTGTGAATGGAGTCGAAAGCCTTGGTAAAGTCGACAAATATTAATGTCGCTTGTAGGTTCTTTGCCCGTACACCTTCAAGGATTCTGCGGATGGTTAGTATTTGTGAGGTCGTAGATCTATTTCTTCGGAAGCCATTTTGGTTTTTTCTAAGTATGTTGTCGATTTTGGGTTCTATTCGGTTAAGCACAATATATAAGGAGATTATAATAATTCTCCAGGAGTAACCATTGTATGATAATTAAAATATCGTTTCAATTTCTAGCTGAGACACCAAAAGAAACCTTCTCTCCTTTGTTGTTTTCAATGGTCTACTAAGCAAATATTTGCCACATGGAGTAAGAATCCATTGAAAGATTATTCTCATAATTTTTTCATGTGATGGCTATCTGAAGAGGTTAGTTTCTCATATGTTGGGACAAGCTGAAATAAATTTCAAATAATAGTCAGTTAAGTTTTTCTTTTAATTATATATTTATATATATATATTGTTTTAGATAAATATGGAGAAAATTTGAAAAATAAAATTATCAAGTTAAAATTTCTTGTGAAGGAAAGTGGAAGTTAAAGGTTCCGGTTTTAATGGAGCTTCATCTGGACTTTAGAATGGTGATACCAAGTGTTGATAGAATAACATAGTCCTGACGAAGGTTCATTCAAACCGAAAAGTTTAACGTCGACTTTCCTTTACAATAAATTCTTCACTTTTTATTAATTTGCTTTTCAATTTTTCGCCACACTGCCGGAATCATTTCCATTATTTACTTACACACACACACACACACACACACACACACACACGCATATATATATATATATATATATATATTTCAAAAATACTTTTATGATTTTTATAAGCCCATTTGATGAGTAATTGGAGGACCAAATGTTGCAGTAATGTTAAATTGTGCTCAATATCAATGATAGAGTATTGAAACACACACACACACACAGACACACACACACACACATATATATATATATATATGCTTGTTTCATTAAATAGTAAAGACACATTTTTTCTGTATAATTTAGTTACGATCCTTTCGAGTTTCCTGATAAGGGTCTTCGTTTCAGGTTGGAATTGTTGGATGAATTTACCGAAATTGTCCCGGGCGCTTTTAGACCCTTCGTAGGCCATCGTCTATTGAAAAATTCTATATAGTTGAAAACATATAAATTTATAAACATATAAATTTATGATTTGACGTGTAAGTATGATAAGTCTGGTACGTAAGGATAATAGGTGGGGAGTTCCATTGGATTATAATTATAACTTTTTATTTGCTGATTATGTGGTTGGTTGGTTGGTTGGTTGGCTTTAATGGCATATCAAAGCCTGTTTACACGTATGTACGGTTTGTAGACACATAGTTTAATCATACAATACTAAAACCATACAACTCATTTACTCGCATACGAGTCAGTATTTGCAGGTATTTCTATGTGACATTAGTTTATTTAGTGATGATAGTAGGTTTTTTTATTATTAATTCTCACTACTATTTCTACCAACACAAGCATAATTCTATTCAGCAATAATTTGCTTTCTGTTTATTACTTTGTGTTTTCAGGATTGTGACCAAGTCTATATTTTCTGATACAACCCGGTCTCTTTCAAGAACGACAAAACATTATCCATGATTATGCTGTGTTAATATTGTACTACGTATATGTTATTAAAATATAGGATAGTGTGAGTGTTAGGGATATTTTAGATATGCTGTGTGTATACCTATTTCTAACACTCATGAAAATTTGGCTAACATAATGTCAACATAATACCATAATTTCGTACTAAATTTAAAAGCTACGACTACGAATCATAGAAGACATGCATATAAAAACAAAAAAACAAAAAAACACAAAAATCAATAGAATTAATTTTGAAAATAGTGACAATATTTTGAAATGCTTTTAGTATTTTTTTAATATACCGACTTCCTTGAAAGTATTTTATTTTGTTGATAGCGTTCCGCTTTTAAATTCATCAGCAACTCAGTTTTATCCAAATCTGTGTTTGCATATTCTTGTTATGTTATAAAAACTTTCAAAAACTTTCAATCTCATTAAAAAAAAAAAAACACTCCTTAAACATGCAAGCAACCCCGGATTATGCCCTGTGAAGGGTCCGAAAATGCTCAGGGAAATCTTTGTAAATTCATCCACCAATTCCAACCTGAAACCATAACACTTATCAGGAAACTCGAAAGGATCTTAGATAAACTATATCGACAAAAGTAGCCTTTACTATTTAATGAAACATGCTTAAATGAACGGCTGCAGCCTAACCACACACACACACACACACACACATTTATATATATATATATATATATATATATATATATATATATATAGTGTAATGTTTATACGTGGAGGTGCCCGGGGTGTAATGGTTTTCGTCGTTTCACATTGGTTATCGGCATTTCAAATTGCATGAATACCCTTGGGAAAGGTATGAATCCAATTATTCTCCCTCCAGCTATGGGTAAATAGTAGGGCAGACTGGGTTCTTCTGCCTTGGTAAGGCAACTTGTCTAGGAGAAGGAAAACTCTGAATTCAAACCTGTTAAACTCCGTTTAAAAAGTGACCTTGTGTCATATCCTGCCCGAGCTGAGGAGTTAGTATATATATATATATATATATATATATATATATATATTACAACGGACAGTCTGTGACCCTGGGTTTTATGCATTTGGGAGTTTGAACTCGCAGCAACTAGGATGTTGCTCCTCTGCAATTTACCTCCTATGTTACTGTGACTCCCCTAGCAAAATTGTTGATTTCAGATTTTGAATAAAATATCCCAATCCAGAAGAACTTGAGTGATGCTATATATTATATACAAACGTGTAGTTGCCAGAAAAATAAGACTGAAAAGAAGATTTAGTTTAATTTGTTTATTGAATAAATAAAATGAACAAGCTAATGAAATATCTAGCCGACTGACAGGCGTTTATCTGATCGGCAGCGAGCGGTTGCATTGATCTGGTTTGACGGTGTTGTCGAGTGACGCTTTCAGCGATTAGCGGGGATTCAACTGCCAGTGTGACCTCCGCTGGCCCTATTTGTATGTTCCCGACTTTAAACACCGGCTCCAGAAAATGTTATCAGTGGGAAAAAAATGATTGGATGAAAAATATACTTTTTTTTTTTGATAACTGAGAATGTTATGGGGATTTCGAATAGACTATGCGCGGAGCCTATGTTCAGAAGCTATGCTTTTCTCAGTTTGACACTGGTCGTTGTTGGGTCAACATCCGGTAGCTGTTATTTTCATGTGTCTGTCTGTCTGTCGGTCTTTGTTTTGTGTGTTTTAGCAATTAGATGTGTGAGGAGTTAATTGGGTGAATATGAAGAGATTTGATATATTTTACTTTTACATATGTGAAAAAAAAAACACCATTACTAAACATTTGTTTGTGTATACTTGGGTCATTATGCTTTCGTTTTCATTAAATTCTTCAAAAAACAATAAGTACCTCAAATCTCATTTTGTGTCTCTATACTCATAGGTGAGTTTATTACACGTTGGTTAGTTAAGTGGGTTAGTTTTATGGCATATCAACCCTTGTAAGCTATTTCATACCGAATCCATTCTTATACAAATAATCAGTTCTATTTTAAACAATTCAATTTAGTATAAGCACACAGTTTAATAATAAAAAAAATCCGTTTCAAGCTATTCAGTTTAGTCAAGCAGCCCTAATTTGAACAATTCACTTTAGCATAAATATATCTTTTCTCAAAAACAGATCTATTTCAAACAATTCCGTTTAACTTAAGTACAGTTTCAATGTCAAAAACAGTTGAATTTCAAACAATTCAGTTTAGTAAATGTACGTAGTGAAAAGAGTTTTATTTCAAGCAGTTCTCTTTAGCAAATGTACACTGTCCAGGTCTATTTGACCCATAAATGGGACATTATCAGGTGCTACCACTCCGGGCCAAAGTGGACCAGGAAGCGATGACAATGAATGGATACTTATCACTCCTCAAAGCCCCAGCATTTCTGGAACCTCACCATCAGATTGTTTAGTACCATATATGGGACACTTATTTGGAGGGGTTCTTACGCCTCTGCAGAGGAGCAGTTGCTGTATTCCAAAGCCCCAGCCGATTGGGTAAACAAGTGCTTAGTAGGTAACGTTTTAAATAAGCATATTTCAGTTTTTACTCACAGACAAATTGTTCAAGTATTCCTAGGTAACACCAATTCAATTTTTGCTCACAGTTCAAGCTTTTCAAGTATTTCTAAGACTTTTACGATCCCATTTGTTGGCGCACAGTTAAAAAAACAAAGTGGTGTAATGGTTATCGTCGTAGGAAATGGACACGGCGTCATGAGTTCAAATACTGGACGACGCTGATCGCATTTCACATAGCACTAATACCCTTGAGAAAGGCATGAATCCAATTATTCTCCATCCCTTCAAAAGTAGGAGAGACTGGGTCCTTCAGCATTGGTGAGGCAGCTAGTCTCGGAGAAGGAAAACTCTGAATTCAAACCTGTTAAACTCCGCTTAAAAACTGACCTTGTGTCATATCCTGCCCGAGCGTAAGGGTTGGTAAATATGGTTAAAAGATGAAACAGTTCTCGTAGACCCATAAAAAGACGCTTTTGGATACAACAATTCCTGGTCAGGGTAGACCTGAGAGTAATGGTAATACTCATTCCTCCAAAATTCACAATCACATTGTCATAATCAGGATACTCGTTGATGGAGGGTTCTTACTCCTCTCCAGTGAATCCATCAGAGATAAGATGGATAGGTTATATGTATGGATCGACCAATACACATAACCCATCCATCTTACCTATACCACCTCAAATACTAAAAATCCCGCCACAAATAACCCCACAACACACCTGTCTCCCCGTAAATACCATTTTCCTCCATCAAACAACACACCCGACGCAGAGTGAGTATCATTTTCCTTCAATAAATCAGTATATCCATCTTCATGCACTTCCACAACCTGTTGACATTATGTTAGCCAAATGTTCATGAGTGTTAGAAATAGGTATCCACACAACATATTTAAAATATCCCTAACACTCACACTATCTTATATTTTAATAACATATACGTAGTACAACATAAACCAACATAATGTTGGATAATGTTTTGTCGTTCTTGAAAGAGACCGGGTTGTACCAGAAAATATAGACTTGGTCACAATCCTGAAAATACAACAAAGTAATCAGCAGAGGGCAAATTATCGCTGAATAGAATTATGCTTGTGTTGGTAGAAATAGTAGTGAGAAATAATTTAAAAAAAAACCCACTATCATCACTAAATAAACTAATGTCATATAGAAATACTTGCAAATATATCTTATGCGAGTAAATGAGTTGTATTGTTTTAGTATTGTATGATTAAACTATGTGTCTACAAACCGTACATATGTGTAAACAGGCTTTGATATGCCATTAAATCCAACCAACCAACCAACCAACCACATAATCAGCAAATAAAAAGTTATAATTATAATCCAATGGAACTCCCCACCTATTATCCTTACGTACCAGACTTATCATACTTACACGTCAAATCATAAATTTATTTTCTTAATTATTGAATGATGATAATTTGCTCCTTAGTTAAAATTATCACCATTCACACAAAAAACAAAACAAAACAAACAAACAAAAAAAACAACAGAGCTAATAAAACAATTATCACAACGTTATAACACAATATATTCACTATATCCATTACGTACATACAATCATGGTTTACAATGATGTATACGTAATATATCATTAATACATTATAACAAACGCAAATTATCATTGCAATCTAACGCAAATCATATTCCAGAATAAAATACAAATATTGCGTAAATCTCCATAGTATATTGCAATACAACATGTCTCATCACCACGATATTTAGGGCGTTCTGACCCACCATACTACTTCGTCTATTATGCTTACAAATCAAAATTTTATTTTCTTCGTAATGCAATGATAATGACATTTTGTTCCTTAGTTAAAATCCTCACCACACACACACACACACACACACACACACACACACACACACACACACACACACACACACACACATACACACACACACACATGACTATTGAGAAAAAGCAAACAAAAAAATGTTTACTCAGTCAATCTGTTGCAACAGTGGCTACAAATCGCGCCTCTGGCATCCAGGAGACAACCTCAAATTTATCGCGCGGCTCATCTATCTTCATATACACACATACAAAATATCATTTATACATCCACACGCAATAATACGCAAATATAACCTACCCAAACACGCACACACATACAGACATACACAAAAAAATTGTATACAGTTCTAACGTTCTTTTGACTGTATTTTTTCGATATTTTTAGATTTCTCCGAAAGTAAAATGTAAAGCTTGTGACCGTAGTCGAGGACGACCCGAAGTCTCCCTTTTCAATAGCTACAACACCGAGATGTTGGGGAGGGCGCTACTCCTTTCCCTGGATTTCTCCACTTTACCCTTGATACGAACCTTATATTGCTGAGTGTTAAACAAGGCATTTTCAAAGACTTCGGTATAACACAACCTGGTATTGAACCTAGGTCTCCCGGTCTCTACCCACTTTCTTATGAGCCAGTCTCTCTCTTTATAAATATACTGATATTAGTATTTTTGTATCGTAATCCTAACACAATTTTACTTTTTAAAATTTCACCTTTGTTAAATGAATTCAAAAAAGAATATATTTATTAGATTGAGTTGGTTGGTTGGTTGGTTGGTTTTGTAACAACTTAACCTTTGTTTCTTTTTAATTTATTGCAAAGATAGAGCTCATTAATAGACCATCATAGATAGAAAACACCTTATCGGCAATAATAGAATCCCAGGATAAAATATGCATAAAACTACAAGAGACATTGACGTCAAATGGTTTTAACACCAAACTAAAAGAATAAGCCAAACCAGTCTTTACAGTAGAATGAAAGGAGAAAATATAAAATCTGAATTAACTAGCATCCATATTAAACATGTAATTAAAATAGTTATTGATTATTTTAAACTGACCCTCAGAGAAAGAGAGACGTTCTCAGGAATCGCCATTCACGCATGGCACCGATGGTGTGGCACCAATGGTGTGACCAGGGGACGAAGAAGTTGTAACAAGATCAACTTAAAACATTTAGACATTTCTAAAAAATCCTACTGTTTCATTTGAGATTCATCAATTCTTTTGTAAACTCAATAAAATTCTTTAAAAGAATTTTCTTTCTGGCAGTGGCTTTACATTAAAATAAGTTGGGAAAATTAAGATGTAATTACCATGAAATATTATTATATAACGTTTGCCATATATATATATATATATATATATATATATACATGATTTTTCCTTTTACGAATTTATCACCATCATTTGTTCATCCATTATAATTATTAACGAATTCCTTTTGAAAACGTTTCAGTCAAAATGTACCATATGTTTTATTGTTAATCTAATACTAAGCATGATTACCGGGACCATTTAAAATCATGTCTTCTTTTTTTTCCAAATTAATCTTATATTAGTTTTGTTCCATATATATATATATATAGAGAGAGAGAAAGATATATATATATATATATATATATATATATATATATATATATATCATCATCATGTCGTGCCACTAGCATGGATATACCTGACCCTCTCTTGCCACTTTTCCCTATCGTTTATCGCCTCTGGCAGGTCTTCAGGGTTACATCCGTATCTTCACAGAGCTGCTGTATGTATCTTCGAGCTGATCGTCCTGCTTTTTCCCGGTCATATGTGGAGGTTCATTGGAGTACATCACTTATGAGCTCGTCCCTGCTTCTCCAGCAGTGTCCTGCATGTCTGGTTCGTCTAAGTCCCGGCGGCAACACCCCACAAGGCAACAACTATACGACCACCTTTCTCCCATCACGAAAACTATCCAATTTAGACGAACCAGACATGCAGGAATATATATATATATATAAAGTTGAATGTAAACATAAAAATATTGGTGGTGGTGATACTACGTTACTCACTCACTCTATCTCTCTTTTTTCTCTCATAGCCGCCTCACACACACACACACACACACACACACACACACACACACACACACACACACACACACACACACACATAAGCAGAAACTCATATACAAAATAGAGCCACTGGTGCCAATACTATATATATATATATATATGTCTATATTTCTAAAATGAGGTATTATGTACATTATTTATATTTTTCAGACTATTTTCTTCATATTTGTCGCCATGTTTATCACAACGTTTCGGCCGTTGTATGCTCCAGCCTTCTTCAGGTGGTTGGAATGTCGAACTTAATCCTTTATTTCGCTCACCGTGGTAGACTCTTCTAGTTACACGAGCCATGTTTAATGGATGTCAGTTATGTTCTGTTAATTTCCCCTCAGACAGTTCTCCACTGCCTTCACCGGATATTGAACTCACACTCTTTTGGGTATGTCACAAAAAATGCAATGATAACAGCAAAATTGCTATATGAGCACTGGTAAAAATAATTGTTAAAGCTATTAGGCTTATAATACCCAGACATTCATATACAGATGCCCTCTAGGACCCATGGCACAGTGGATAAAGGCGTTGGTTAGATCCAATGACATATATATATATATATATATATATATATATATATATATATATATATATATATATATATGTGTGTGTGTGTATTATTCGGCCCAGTTAAACCGGAGTTTGGAGTAATTCCATCAAGACAAAAAAAAAGAAAAAAAGAAATACATTCAACTGTGAACATTAAAATTTTCCTGGTAAATTTCTCAACGAAACTTACATTACAGAACAATAATTTCTTTAATAAAAAAACAAAACCGGTCACATTAGGATTATAAATTTATTTCCATCCTGTTATGTGTTTTTGATATAAATCAAAAACCCGAAAAAATAACACGACTTCTTTACATCATATGGTTAAATAGTTCAGAATAGAAACAGGAAAGAAGGGTGGGAGGGGATAGAAGAGGGGTGAAGAGTTTTCTCCTCATTTAGCCCACTTCCAGTTTTTTAAAATTTTTATAGCCGGTTGCAATTTTAGCCAATTAATTTTTTAAATTTTCTTAAATATGTTTTTTAAAATATATTTAATATATATATATATATATCATCATCATCATCATGTCGTGCCGCCATCACGGATATCCCTGATCCTCTCTCGCCACTTCTCCCTATCATTCATCGCCTCTGGCAGGTCTTCAGGTTTACATCATGTGTCTTCACATAGCTACTGTATGTAAGTTCGAGCTGGTCGTCCTGCTTTTGCTTGGCCATATGTGGGGGTCCCTAGGAGTACATCACTTACGAGCTCGTCCTTGCTTCTCCAGCAGTGTCTTGCGTGTCTGGCTCGTCTAACTTGTATAGTTTTCGTGATGGGAGGCAAGTGGCCGTATAGTTGGTGTCTCGTGGGGTGTTGTCGCCAGGACTTGTTCAATATTGCTCTCAACATTCTTGTGTAGTTACCGTCTAGCTTCTTCTCCAACCGTTTAGTTAGCGTCCATGTAGTGCATCCTACAGCAGTATCGATACAACCGCTGCCTGGAAAAAACTGCGTTTCATTTTATAGGTCAGGTCTGATTTCCATATTATATATATATATATATATATATATATATATATATATATATGATTAAAATCACAAGAAGTAAGAATTGTTTAATGTGCAAAGATAGAGCCGTATTAAGGACTAATATGTTGCAATATAGATTCACGATTCTTTTACGCAGGATATAAAATAGTTATCAGGATCGTTAATTGAGAGGAAAACGTTTTTATGACTACTAGCATAGATGTAAGGAACAAAAATTGTAAAGAAAGGAAAGAAAAAGTAGAGGGTCTACAAAAATAGTAAATCAACAACAAAACAAACAGTTACTGTGAGACAGTCATATTGGCTCAATATATATATTGTCATCCACAGACAGACCATTTCGTTCTATCAGAACTCTTCGGTGTGGCTAGACACGTCGGACGCTCGAAGCCGAGATCGAAACCCTTCTAACTTTGCGTTAGACTAAGTCTCTGACCGCTTGGCCAACAAGCGTACCACGTTGGCTAAGGGAATTTTTAAGGTATTATGTAGTTACAGCAGCATCCGTTTGTTGACATTTTTGTACCCTATCGGCTACCAGAGTGCTCAATTCTTTCGAAGAGCTTTGCATTACGCTAGCGGCGGCCGAAAATTCCTTCTTCAGAGTGCTCAACCCCCATGGGGGAGCGTATATATTGTCCTCCACAGAGAGAGAAAGAGAGAGAGAGAGAGAGAGAGAGAGAGAGAGAGAGAATGGAAATTAACCTGACTGTAAGTAAGTATGGGAATATTAAAAAAAGATGGTATTAAGAGGATGAATGTATCTGCCAACGTTAAATAATGAAATAACCCATATGCCGGACAGGTTCGCCGTTGATCAGTCCATCTAGGGAGAATCTCGTTATTTCTTCAAATACCCGGCCAACTAAACATTTCAGAAGTTGGAGAAAAAATAAAAAAACAACAAACAACAGGGAGGAAGAAAAGCAAAAAAAATAAGAGGGTAATTTTCTGGTATTCTGTGTGTATGTGTGTGGCTATTGCGAAAAATTAGAGAAAAACCTATATAGCCACCAAAAATGCTGAGTCATCGTTCCCACTGCTTAACCAGGCAATTCAGATTCCATGCTGCCCTCTGATTGCTTGACACACTTCTCTGCTTCGAATCTTAGACTTAGCTGCCCGGCCCTGCGTCGTGGACTTGAAAACTTTGTGTATTTTACTTGACTGATCAATGTCTTTGGTTTTTGCTGCCCCCAATTTCCGGTCTCGTGAGTTTACGTGGGCCCTGCTCTTTGTATGGTCTTCGCGCCAAAATAGACAAAGGAAGACCCTCCCGACAATTTGATGCTGCTTAAAACATGCTGAAGATAAGTATCTCTCTGACCACACACACACACACACACACAGACAAATATATATATATATATATATATATATATATATATATATATATATATATAAATGCACATGATGGTGCCACAAAATGTTTCAGTTTTTATATCAAATAACATTGCTTTGATGTTAAGTCTGATGTATTAATCGATAAGTTTAACGTTGGTAGATTAGTCACCTATAAATAAATGCATCTTCTGAAAGCTTTGCTTTATCATATTTCAATATTTATACGCACGCATGCACACACCCACACACCCACCCACACACATACACATACACACACACACACACACACACACACATATATATATATATATATATATTAAGACAGAGAGAATGAATGAGAGAGAGAGTTAATAACACGTACATGCATGTATTAAAAAAGCATATAGATAGACTTATAAATCATTTTATATCATTGATTAGCTTCAAAAGTCGCGCCATAACAGAGTTATTTGATGTAAACCGGACACTCTGCCTTCCCAGAGCGATGGACGATAGGGATCAGTGTCGAGAGTGGGTCAGGGAAATCGGTGCTTCTGGCATAACATGATGATGATGTATATATCATCGAGAAATAAGAAAACCAATAAGTATATTCCATTCTAAGTTTATTTCGACCGTTCATTTGGATAATTCAGTTATAGTATATCAATGAAATATATATATAAATTAGTGGATTGGTTGATTTAAAAATAAAGAGAGGCCTGTTATATAATTGCGCAAAGATTTTTTTTTTATATTATCATTTTTCGTTTTATATATCTTATCTTTCGGTTTAGTTAGGCTTAGAACCTTTCGGCTTAGTGCATGGGTTAGTTAGGTGCACACACTGAATGCAGGAGTTCACGCGTGCACGGGGAGGATGTGACAATCACAGATGTCACAATAAAAACCCCAGATAGGAAATAGGACCGGGGATGTAATTGCCGTCAGGGCCCGGAAGCGAGGGGCTGGGATTCTTAGTGATTTTGAATAAAAGCAGTGAGTTGAGATTTGAACTTAAACGAGTTGATTTTTTCGGACCTGGGTGAGGCCAGTCCAGTCATGGACTGCGGGGTGCGCACGCGCGTTGGTGGAGTCAGTGAGTTGAAAGCTGACGATAGACGAACAGTCAGCATAATAAAAATTGTGTCTCTCTCTCCTCGTGTCGAAAACCTAAACTTAAAGAAGATAATAAAAGTTTCGCACCTGAACCAAGAGAGTCGTCAGTGTTTCGTGTTTTTTGGATTCCTATGCGTATGAACATTCTATATATTATGAACATTATGAACGTTTTTACATATCCGTATATTTCATGTATTAATATATGGGTATGTTACAAGCCCAGTATCGATGAATGGCATAAATCTATGCTAAGGAGGTGCCCGTGGTGTAATGGTTATCGTCGTAGAACAATGGACAACGGCGACACGAGTTCAATACTGGACGAGACTTGCATTTCACATAGCACTAATAGCCTTCAGAAAGGTATGAATCCAATTATTCTCCCTCTAGCTATGGGTAAATAGTAGGGCAGACTAGGTTCTTCAGCCTTGGTGAGGCAACTAGTCTAGAAGGAAAACACTGAATTGAAACCTGTTAAACTCCGCTTAAAAATTGAACTTGTGTCATATCCTGCCCGAGCGGAAGGGTTGGTAAATATGATAGATCTATGCTAAGATAGCATGTCTATGTGATTATTGTCAGCCTATGGGATTATTGTCTCACACTTAGTACGCAGGGTGAGTTGTTGTGTCTAATCTGCAAGACTGCGGGATCCTTGTAGCAAGTTCGACCTATAGTCACGCTATTACGTACACATTCGGACTTATAGCCTTGGGAAATGTATTAACCCCTTATATTCCTTTTGCTATAACTTAAATAACACCGTAACCGATCTTCTACAATGGTGCATTTTGCCATTCATGCACATTATCAACATATCAACATATATATATATATATATATATATAATGTCGTATAGTCATCCAGAGACAAACTGTTTCGTTGTATCAAACTCTTTAGTGTAGCTAGACACACAGGACGCTTTCAACTAGGATCGAAACCTCACAAACTTTATGCTATACATTGCTGTGACATACGTCAGCTCAGGAATTTTAACGCATATGTATTAGTTTTCCTTTGTTTACGTTGTGCGCTATCGGACACTATATATATATATATATATATATATATATATATATACATATACTTATATATATACATATATATACATATACATAAATATATACAAATATATATATACACACATATATAGACATATATATATATATACGTATATATATATATAAACATATATATATGCATATATATATATACATATATACATATATAAACTCTCTAACTATTATGCCCATGGCAGGTTTATGCATATATATATATATAAACCTGCCATTGGCATAATAGAGAGTTTGACACTAGCCATAGCCATTGCACAAGGGAACCGAAGTTCAATCCCAAGTCGAGTCATTCCAAAGACTCAAAAATGTACTTGATCTCTCCTTACTTAGCACTCAGCATTCTATAGTATGGAAGAAAGTTAAAATGAAGCAACCTATGGGAAGGAATAGAGAACCGTCGTACACCTTGATGTAGTAGCTATTAAAAAGGGAGTCTTTGGGTTTCTCTCGACTCTGGTCACCAAATTTACTATAGATATATTTATATAGTCTTTCTGCACATTAATTTATTGAAACCCCTGATGTAAGCAAGGTTTTTATTCAGACAAGGCTTAATGCTTCAAGATGTCTTTAAAAGAGAAGTAGCATCGTAACACTAGGGTAAATAATCTGCGAAAGAATATAACTATCGTTAAATTTTAAAGAACATTAAAAAAAAACATGTTAATCGTATTTTTAATGAAAAATGAAGACAATTGATAAAAATAATTTACCTAGAGATTTACCCTTATGTATGAAGCGATATTCCTTAAAATAATCGAAAAAAAGCAGCGGAAGAATATAATTGATTTTTAAGCATTAGAGAATTTGAATTATATTTGAGACTTTCATTACTCTAAATGTCTGCTCCTGGTACCAGTGTTTTTCTTCAGAATTTAAAAAGATTAGTTTCCAAATAACCATTTATCGAGATAGTTGTTGCCAACAAAATCAAAAGGCGACAGTAAACAATTTGACGGATGAGTAAGCCACAGAGAAGTACCGTATTCATACCTGTCTTAATGTCCTCGTCTTAACAAAAGCCATTTTGTTAAGGAAATCTTTGATTAATTAACTACCTAATTGTTCTATAGTACTTGTCGTCTCTAAATTAGTAAAGTACAACTTTAGTCAACTGCTATCAACTGGGGAATATTGAATTGATGTCCTTGAATAAGTTAACGTCTACCAATTCACTGGAGCTAACCACTTGATTACCTTTAGAGTATAAATTCTGAGTAGATCTGTGTTTGGTCGTCAGAGAAGACTTATTGTCATTCGAACCACAACACCTCGATTCTCTTTGGGAGTCAACAACCAGAAAACAAAGTCACCATGCCTAACTACACTCTCCATTACTTCAATGGCCGCGGCCGTGCCGAGATTCTTCGTATGATGATGGCCATCGCTGGCGTCAAATATATGGACAAGAGATATGAATTCTCTGACTGGGATCGTTGCAGGAATGGTAAGGAAATATGATTAATTCTTTTTAATTCTTTTATTTTTCACAATAAGAGTCTTGGTCACTGTCATTTCTTCCCTGGAAGGTCTCATTTTTTTTATCATTATTAGGTCACCAATTTAGTATTTATAGAACGAAAAAAGAAAAAAGCAAAGACACCCCCCCAAAAAAATCCAACAAACATATAGACTGTAGTCTTATGAATATAATCCATACATCCGTTTAAACTTCTCTCCCTAATTTTCGATTCTGAAACTTTTACTGCTTATATATTTTCACATCAAAAGTGTTGAACTTGTAGAAAATATTTCGGAATTACCAAGAAATTTTCCTTTAATAATTTACAAGCTAGAATGACAGAATATTGCGAGTAATTTCTAACCGCACTGAGTGTCTCACTCTTAAGGTCATATGCTAAACTCTAAAGCTTAGGAAATACTACACTCTCCATTACTTCAGTTGCTGTTGCGAGACCCTACGTACGATAATGCCCATTGCTGGCGACAATTACGTGAACAAGATATACGAAATCTCTGACTAGGAACGTTGAAATTCAGTCGGTTCATTCTTCAGCCTCAATCAACTGGGATAAATAAACATGCTCTGATTACAAAACATCCCACTATTCCAAGAAAATCCTCATCAATATTCAATATATAAAATAGAATCTTAATTGGATTTTGGAAATATTTCAATCGGGTTAGGTCATAAATAATTTTCTTTTTTTTAAAAAACAAGTTGTAACTGCGCATTTCAAATTACCAATGGTTTTAATGCAACCAGAAATTACTCGATTAAATAAATCCTTCGACGTTCATTCATATTTCAAAAGTGAAATATAGCATATCATACAATTTATGATCATTCTCTGTTTTATTTGACGAACTTAAAGCGCTTGTTCGTCGAAATATATTGTGAAAATTTGGCTAGAGAAAAACGTGACAGAAACAGCGAAAGGAAATTGTAGCTTTTATGGCCGAGGTGCCATTACTGACCGTCAAGTTCAAAACTGATTATCAATGTTTGGTCCTGGTGATTACTTGGAGAAGAACCCCAGCCAGAATGCTAACCAGGCTTCGAGCAAAATGCTTTAAATGAAGTTGTGGAACGCAAACCGCACAAAAATTCTGGAGAACTGAATTTGATCTTAGCCTATCCAAATTTTTCATTTACTGTCACTTGAAAAGGGTAGAAAAAGTGAACAAGATGGGCATTTTGGTACTTCATACTTCCCATAAGATTATCAACGAAAAATATCGCATATTCATCACAAGTCTTCTTTCAGAGAAATGACCCGTTTCTCGAGAATATCATTCCAGGAGACAAAATTGGGGTCTTTTATGACAAAGTTCAATGTATGAATATCTCCAGCTTATTTCAAAGGTACTATTTACCCAACCCCTCCGCTCGGGCAGGATATGACACAAGGTCAATTTTTAAGCGGAGTTTAACAGGTTTTGAATTCAGAGTTTTCCTTCTCCTAGACTAGTTGCCTCAACAAGGCTGAAGAACCTAGTCCGTCCTACTATTTACCCATATTTCAAAGGTAGGGTTTCATGAATAAAAAGTTATGTTGAGTTCACGGAGGGGTTATCGCAGTATTATTGGTTTTGAGTTTTCAATTAAAATTAGGCATTCAGAGCTGAATTTCATTCTCAACAGATACAATAAAGAAAACGCTCCACATTCGTCAATTGGAGAAACGTTGTATTTCTTCCAGATAACTCAACACATGATTCAGCCAGAATCACGCAGGAAAAAAAAAAAAACAACAACATTTGAGTTGGTTGGTTGGTTGGTTTTTTGTTTTACTGCATATCAACCTTCTTTGGGTCATTTAAATCCGAATTAAACTTCACAAATTTTGTTCATATCAGTTATATTTCAAACAATCCAATTCATCATAAGTAAACAGTTTCAAGGTCAAAAACAGTTCTATTTCAAGCATTCAGTTTAACATAATACACAGTTTAGATCTATTTAAAACAATTTTATTTTAAACCGTTCAGTTTAGCATAAGTACATAATTTCATTCTGTTTACAAACGGTTCTATTACAAACAGTTTGGTTTTGCATAAATACGTAGTTTAAACGTCGAAACGGTCCTATTTCAATCTGCTCAGTGTAGCAAAAGTTGACAGTTCATTCTTATTCGACCCATAGATCAACACCTATCAGGTCCTTCCACCACTCCAGGCCCCAGTGAACAAAGGAGCGATGGCAATGAAAGGGTACTCCGTATTCCCCAAAGCACCAGCATTACTGGAACCTCATCGTCAAATTTACAACAAGAAATACATACAAATACATACCTAATACATACAAATCATCATCATCATCATCATCATTATGTCGTGCAACCAGCACGGATATATCTGATCCTCTCTCGCCACTTCTCCCTATCATTCATCGCCTCTGGCATGTCTTCAGGGCTACATCCCGTATCCTCACAGAGCTGCTGAATGTATGTTCGAGCTGGTCGTCCTGCTTTGGCCCGGCCATATGTGGGGGTCCATAGGAGTACATCACTTATAATCTCGTCCCTGCATCTCCAGCAGTGTCCTGCATGTCTGGTTCGTCTAACATGGATAGTTTTCGTGATGGGAGGCAGATGGCCGTATAGTTGGTGTCTTGTGGGGTGTTGCCGCCAGGATTTGTTCAATATTGCTCGCAGAATTCTTGTGTGATTGCCTTCTAGTTTCTTCTCCAGCCGTTTTGTTAGCGTCCAAGTAATGCATCCATACAGCAGTATCGATACGACAGCTGCCTGAAAGAAACTGCGTTTCATTTTATCGGTTAGGTCTGATTTCCCTATGATCGATAGCCTATTGATAGCTGTCCATGCCTTCGTTAGCCGCGTGTCGATGTCCTTTTCGGTTGATGAGACGCTGCTTCGTAGGTAAGTGAATTTATCTACTAGTTTAAGAGGGGTTCCGTCTAGTGCGGAGATGTAACCTGTTTAATACATTATACATACATAATAATAGTAATAATACATACGTACATAATACATGCACATACATACAAATAGTAATAGAAACTGGGAGCGATGTCAATGAAAGGGTACTCTGTATTCCCCAAAGCTCCAGCATTACTGAAACCTCATCATCAAATTGTTTACTGTCATGTCAGGACACGCGTTAGTCGGGGTGGGGGTCTTAAGAATCTGAAGAGAAGCAGTCGGTGCTATTTTAAGGCCCCAGTTGACTTTGCAAAATATTGGATTTAGACTATACTGCTCTATTCTATGAACGCTATTGAACCAAGTAATTTTCATTTTTTCCTTCTTTACAAAATATTCTGATTAACAAAAATGTTGTCAAGAAGATAAGATAAAACCCCCCGTGGAAAACTTCATGGGCTTTAAACCAGCTGAATTTCACTTAATAAATGGCAAGATGGAATTACACAATTGTCTCTCTTCTCTCAAACAGCATTCAACTGAGGAGGGCAAAGCCAGTTCCGGAAATGTATTCAGGCGTGGAGTATTCTGAGGATTATTTCCAAACATGTTCCCCAACCAGAATCGTGATTGAATTCAGAATTTTCTTTCTCCTAGACTTGATGCCAAAACAGCATAAAAGAACCCGGTCCCCCATACGAGAGAGTGTAGGTTGTTTCATGTTTCTCCTAAGAGCATTAGCCCAAAACTGAAACATCAACCTCGTCTAGGATTTGAACTTGCGTCACCAGTTCCATTTCTTTAGACGATATATGTTTGGCCAAGTGTTGGTGAAAAAAAAAATCAATTTAAATTAATCCAGTTTTAAATCTTTCATGAATAAATTATATTTTACTAAATAGAAATTATGTCCGGTGTTCTTAAAAGCACGACTGGAGTCCCAACTCGCTTACTACGATTCTGCAGACCAGCACTTTAACCATTGCATCACGAGGACACTCCCCACTGGATCGTTTGAAAATAATATTGCTAACAAATTATTCACTTGCAAATAATATATATATATATATATATATAATTTGCAAGTGATATATATATATATATATATATATATATATATATATATTCTTATCTTATCCAAAGCCAAGTCATTAGATTGTGATATATAAGGATTTTCTTTCTCTAGTATCCATGTAATTTAAAATCCAATTGAAAGCTCAATGTAAAATAAAAACAGATGAAAATGAAAACCAAATAATTCCATATATAAGAAAACAACTTTAAAAATCACTCATATTTTTTTGTAAAAATATTTTATTTCAGCTGACCCTTTTTTATATTAGATCTCATTTCGCTCATCTGAACATACATATCTAATCTTTAAAAAAAATAAAGGGTCTGCTGAAATAAATATCAACACTAACAAATATGACAGATTTTTAAAGGTTTTTCTTATATATATATATATATATATATATATATATATATATATATGATTTCAAGAAAAAGCCCAATATTCGGTTACATTAGGATAATAGATTTATTTTATTTTCTTGTTGGATCAAATGAAGTCCTGTTAAAAATCTTTTGAAATTTTGATTCATATCAATGCTCTTAATAGGATGGAAATAAATTTATTATCCTAAATATTTGTTTGTTTTTTTTCTTGAAATAATACTATTTTCTCTGAGGGTTTTAATTTACATTGAGCTCTTTACCAAGAATATTTCAATATTCTAAATTTGAATAATTTATTTGTCATGACTGAGTTGTTCCCTATTCCAGATTTACTGGATTGAAGAATACTTCATATATATATATATATATATATATATATAGAGAGAGAGAGAGAGAGAGAGATCCCCATGGGGGTTGAGTATTCTGGTGAAGGAATTTTCGGCCGCCGCTTGCATAATGTAAAGCTCTTCGAAAGAATTGAGTACTCTTGTAGCTGATAGGGTATAAAAATGGAAACAAACGGCTGCAGCTGTTACTACATAATACCTTAAAAATTCCCTTAGCCAAACGTGGTACGCTTGTTGGCCGAGCGGTCTGAGACTTAGTCTAACGTAAAGTTGGACGTGTTTCAATCCCGGCTTCGAGCGTCTTACGTGTCTAGCCACACTGAAGGGTTCTGATAGAACGAAACAGTCTGTCAGTGTAGGACTATATATATATATATATATATATATATATATATATAGTGTGTGTGTGTGATTTGGCGTTAAATAACACGCAAATCTTGTTATTTCATAAAACATAATCAAGCCAAACCAGAACAAAGTTACTTTCGGTTTTTTACTTGCAATATACAGTATGTAATTACCCAACCTTTGGGGCCACGGCCCGAATGTGGCATAAGGTAAATTTTTGAAACGGTAAATTTTTGGTTTGCATTTTGTATTTTCGTTCTCCACTTGTGCAGAAACCAATTAAACAATGGTGAATTATATTAATCTTTTGTTAAAACATCTACTCTTTGGATGCATGTGATGGCATGACATTCCAACAATCAGAAAAGGAGTCTGTGTGATGAGGAGAATAGAAAACAAAAGCAAATTAAACAATATAAAAATGAATTTAAAAAAAGACAAAACATTTAATTACATCGCCACAATCAAGTTAAAAATAAATGATTAATATCATTAGATATTCTATATATTCAGCTTTTTTAAAATCTTCAATTATAAATTTTAAGTACTATTAAAAAAAATAAAATAAAAAACTATAAGCAGTTAACAAACATTTTGATTCCACAAATTTTGAATTCTTTTGATTATCACAATCATAATAAAAATAAAAGGTTTAATAAAATATATATAAATGAGAAACATATATATATATATATATATATATATATATATATATATATATATATATATATATATATATATACACGTGAATTTTTTTGGTGGGGAGAGGTATTGCCCAGAAAAATCTGATGAGTAGAATTGACTACTCCAGAAGCAAATTAAACGAAAGCCTTAGTCAGTAATTTTAAATGAACAAAGAAAAGAAAACAAAAGAAAAGAAGAAAAAAGAAAAGTGTTGATTATAACACATGACATGTAATTAAAGTTTGTTGCCAAAATTTGTAAAAAAGCTTGGCGAAATGTTGTCAGGAGGGGTAAAAAGCTAATACCACAATTATTTCTGTATATGACGCACTATTTTTTCCAGATTTGTCTGCCCAACGGTCAGGGTGCGCATTATACGCGTCAATCTATATTTTAAATCAATTTTAATTTGATTGGTTGCTTGTTTGTTTGGTTAGTTGGTTTTGTTTTAAGGCACGTCAACCCATGTAGGTTATTTAATGAAAACTCCAGTTTATATGTATATATTAAGTGTTAACGATTTATAAAAGATATTTTTCTGGTGGGGGCGGGTAATGGCATAACAATCATAGATAGTTATTTGAAGCCGAATCAGGTTTATATATGTTTATAAATTAAGAGATTTCCTTCTCCCAGACTAGTTGCCTACCAAGGTTAAATATACAAGTCTACCCTACTATTTGCTCATACATTTCCTTAGAGTATTAGTGATATGTGAAATGTATACAACCTCATCCAAGATTTGATCGGATCGTTGTGTCCATTTCTTTCGACGATATCTATTACACTACGAGCTCATGGGCACTCCTGGAGGTGTAACGGTTAGCAAGCTAGACTAGCAAACCTACACGAGTGAGTTCGAGTCTCATTGGGCGCCCCATTAATTCAGCCTTGTGCCACATCGAAGCAAAGAGCTTTGTAAATAACTACATTACGAGCTCATGTATGTATGTGATATCTCTAAAACGCATGGGGGTGTCCTCGTGGTGTAATGGTTAAAGCGATGTACTACGAAATCGTAATAAGCAAGTTCGAACTCCAGTCGTTCTATTACGTTCACTTTCGGACTAATACCCTTGGAAAAGGCATGAACCTCCCTATCCTTCCAGTTATGGGTTAAATAGTACCATTATTGTTCTTCTAGGAGAATGGTTTTGGCATTAAATAACCTACAAAGTTTGATATGCCATTAAATAAAGAAGCAATACTAAAATGCATAGAGGAATTTTTTTCTTAAAATAAAAATAATCTTAAGAGCATAGGTAACACTTTTCAAACGTGCTGGAACTCATTTTTTCACGCGGCTCAAAGGTTTTAAGCATTCCGATCAAAAATAATTATTCTATTTTCACACAGTTAAATGGTTTCAAGTATTGCTAATTAATAATCATCATCGTCGTGCACAGATATACTTTACCCTCTCTCGCCACTTCTCCCTATCGTTCATCGCCTCCGGCAGGTCTTCAGTGCTACATCCCATATCATCACATAGCAGCTGTATGTATGTTCGAGCTGATCGTCTTGCCTTTTCCCGGCTATATGTGGGGGTCCATAGGAGTACATCACTTATGAGCTCGTCCTTGCTTCTCCAGCAGTGTCCTGCGTCTCTGGTTCGTCTAACTTGGATAGTTTTCGTGATGGGAGGCAGGTGGCCGTATAGTTGGTGCCTTGTGGGGTGTTGCCGCCAGGACTTGTTCAATATTGCTCGTTACATTCTTGTGTAATTGCCGTCTAGTTTCTTCTCCAGCCGTCTAGTTAGCGTGCAAGTAGTGCATCCATACAGCATTATCGACATTTCTGGAAGAAATTGCGTTTCATTTTATCGGTCAGGTCTGATTTCCATATGATCGATAGCCTATCGATAGCTGTCCATGCCTTCGTTAGCCGCGTGTCTTTTTCACTGCTTCCTCGGTAGGAGGATTTGTCTACCAGTTTCAGAGTGGTTCCCTCTAGTGCGGAGATGTCGCCTGCTTGATTAAAGCACATATATTCCGACATGGAGGCCAATGCCTGCGGTGGCTCGTTCCAAACTATGCAGTAGTGTAAAGTAAAGTTGGCGACCGAGGCGAGGGCGAACAGAAGGCTCCCTTTACAATAGCTACAATAGCTGTAGAGGATGGTGCTCCTCCTTTTCCTGGATTTCCCTGCTACACTTTACCCTTGATACGTACCTTATATTGCAGAGTGTCAAGCAAGGAGGTATTAAGTACTTTTTTAAAGTCTTTGACGCAACCTGGAATTGAACCCAGGTCTCTCGGACCATTGGCGAACACTCTACCCACTAGACCAGTGAGCCGGTTTATTTTATACGTATATATAGTAATATATATATATATATAAAGTAGTAGCGCCCTCCCCTACATCTTGGTGTAGTAGCTATCGAAAAGGGAGCCTTCGGGTTACCCTCGACTATGGTCGCCAACTTTACTTACTTATATATATATATATATATAGTAATATATATATATATATATATATATATAGTAATATATATATATATATATATATATAGATATATATATATATATATATATATATATATATATATAGTAAATATATATTTGTGAACGAAATATTTTGCTGGTTATACAATTTAAAAAATGGAAGAGCTTATTTGTTGCCAGACAGTTAAATATTTTCATGTAGAGGAAATGATTGGCAATTATTTGAACCATAGATAAGACCCTAACATGGTCTACCACAGAGGGTCTGAATGGGCCTGGGAGTAATGGCACTGAAGAGGTATTCCATATTTCAAAAATGTCTGGCGTATTGCCATCGTATGGTTTATTGTCATATCCAGGATTCTCTTAAAAAGAGTCTTACTCTCCTCCAGACATACGATTAATATATTTTTCGTACCCAGGTGACTGGGATTTATTTCTTCAATTATGTCTAGTAATTATATCATCACCAAATCAAGGCACAAAGAATGTGGGATATTAAAGATATAAAACAAAATAATTAAATTAATATATTTGCATTTCTTAACAATGTTCAATTTGTTAAATTCCTGTATTGCCCAGTCGGCTGTGGCTGTAGAATACACTGATTACACCTCTGCAGAGGGGTAAGACACCCCCCCATAACGAGTGCTCTGTATATGACACTAAACAATCTGATGGTGAGGTTCCAGTAATGCTGGGGCTTTGGGGAATGTGGAGCACCCCTTCATTGCCATCGCTCCCAGGTCCACTCTGACCCAGCGTGGTAGTACATGAAAGAGCCCTATCTATGGGTTTAATAGAACTAACGGCATACTTATGCTAAACTGAATTGTTTGACTAAACTGAATAGCTTGAAATAGAAATGTTTTTGACAATTAAACAGTACTTACATTTAAACTGCTTGCTTATGCTAAACTGAATTATTTGAAATGGAATTGTTTTTTTGTCATTGAAACTGTACTTACACAAAACTGAATTGTTTAATATAGAACTGTTTTGGCATTTAACTATAGAACTGTTGACTAAACTGAAATAGAAATGTCTTTCACATTAAAACAGCGTACTTATGCTAAACTGAATTGTTTGAAAGAGAACTATTTTCATATAAATGGATTTGGCATTGAATAACCTACAAAGGTTGATTTGCCATAAAACCCCAAAGCACATTTTTAACAGGTTTCAGTTAAGAGATTTCCTTCTCCTAGACTAGTTGCCTTACTAAGGTTAAATATACCAGGGAATAGTTGGATTTACATATTTCCTAAGAGTATTAGTAATAGATTTGATCGGTTCGCTGTGTCCACTAACTTCGACGATATCAATTACACGAGGAGCTTTTATATATATATATATATATATATATATATATATCTATGAATGTATGTATGTATTCATTTATGTTTGATTACTGAAATGCTTGGAGGAAAGGTTCTTCAAATAAAAATTATTAAATCGTATTTATACAAACAAATTATCAATATTTTTTTGTATTCAGATTTCCCCTGCAATTACCTCCCTTGTTTGCAAATGGATGATGGCAACATGATGCCTGAGACTATGGCCATTTGCAGATATTTGGCTCGTGAACACGGTAAGTCACACATAACTATGCAATAATTTTTATTTTATTATAATGAACAAGATTGGTAAATAATAATTGAAACTTGAAATTTAAACAAGAAAAGATAATCCAAATATTTGAAAAGAGTATGGAAAATGTGTACCATAGCGGCACTAAAGAGACGTTAGACCCCTGTTGTGACTTTGTCATGGTTACAAGTTGACAAACGTGAACTCTTAAACATATACCAAGGTTTTTTGGGGTTTTTTTTTACTATTAGGTAGCAAGTAGCCGCCCGGAGAAATAAAGACAGTATCGAAACTTAAGACGACAACTTCAGCTAAATAAAAATATGGGCAACACATCATGGTTGGAAAGAGAGAGCAGACATAAATCTTGAATTTTTTTCTGGTTCAAATATGCTTGAGCACTGAGTGTAACACCTACTTTTAGGGTGCACAACTATTTGGAGCTTGTAAACTTTCGTCCCTTACATCTTCGAGGCTGGTGTTCTACTGACGTCTTCACCTTATCGTATCCTGCCGTCGACTCACCTATGGACACAGGTTGTCCCCTCACCTCTACCTGGTGTGTCGGGAGCAGAGACATCCGCTTCCTGTGCCCATGCGCACGAAATTTCTGCGCACTAGTTTTCTTTAGTCATCTCCAACCACAACAAGAGCCTCGGCCTGGTCGTTTGGACTCTACTGCCTGCTTTATTTATTTATTGATTTATTTATTTATCAATTAAATATTTTTTATGAGCGGTTCAATTACGTTACAAAGCCAGTTTGTCACAGCTGGTAAATTTAAAAAATGGCGTCTGGACTTAAGAACACTTTAGAAGAATGATATGCAATAAAATTATGTTTTAAACTAGGAAAAAATGCCTGCCACAGAAACGTATGGAATGCTTCAGACCGCTTTTTGACCATCTTGCATGAATCGAGCATCAGTTTTTGAATTGTATAAGAGATTCATGGAAGGCAGGGAGTCTGTGATGCATGATGAGGGGTATGGGAGGAGTAAGGAAGTCAATACACCAGAGTTGATTGGCCAAAGGGTTAGCGTTAGGGTTACTATGTTGAGGTTTTAAGGGTGTTCAGGAAGAGATTCCTTAGGAAGAGGCCAGCACACTTGAAATGGGGTCATTGGCATTTCCACCAGGACAATGCACCAGTCCACATCTCCATCGTTGTCACAGACTATTTGACTAAGATGGGCATCAAGACAGTTCTTCAGCCTCCCTAGAATCCAGACCTTGGTCCCTGTGACTTTTGGTTATTCCCTAAGCTCAGAGGCTGTCGTTATGAGACAATTGAGAATATGAAAGAGGCTGCGACGAAGGTCATTGAAACGCTCACACAAGAGGACTTCCATGGGGCCTTCGAGAAGTTGTTGGAACGGTACAACAAGTGCATTGCAGCCAGAGGAGATTACTTTGAAGGGGACTAGAGTTTCATGTGTGTACTATCAATAAAAGTGCCCATACGAAAAAAGTCTGGAAACTTATTTAAGGATCCTTATATATATATATATATATATACAGAATTTTATTGCATATCTTTCTTCTAAAGTGTCCTCACGTCCAGATTGCATTTTTGAAATTTACCAGCTGTGACAATGAAGCTTTAGTAGGGTGTGTTCCAATTGCTGCTGTAGCTGTTAATTTGAACCTGAAATCATAAAAATTGGTCAGTCATCTCATAAGATATATAGCAATAACATACTGAATTTTCAAGACTGTACGCCAATTTTAAATGCTCAGACAAAAAGTCTGGAAACTTTTTTAATGCACCACGTATATATATATATATATATATATAGGTTGAGGTATTCTTCAATCCAGTAAATTTGGAATAAAAAACAATTCCGTCAGGACAATTAAATTATTCAACATTCGAATATTTAGATAATCCTGCTGAAGAACTCAATGTAAATAAATCCACATAGCAAATATCCATCAAATTAGGATTATAAATTTATAATAGGATTACAAATTTAACAAGACTTCATCAGATCCAACACCTCCATGCTGGATCTGAAGAGGTCCTGTCAATTTTTTTTTGAGTTATTGATTCATATCAATGCTCTTAGCAGGATGGAAATAAATATATACTCTAAATGTGACCGAATTTGTTTCTTTTCTTGAATACATACATATATATATACTTCCTTTAAGAAACTCCTGTTTAACTGGACCAAGAATACTATATATATATATATATATATATTGTTGTTGGCCGACAGTAGTCGAAGGCAACCCAAATGTTTCCTTTTTTTAACAAGTATTACACTGAGATTTAGGGAAAGACACAATTGATTGCTCCCCTTACTCTTCATCCGTACCTTACAATGCTGAGTGTTAAGCAAGGAGCCATCACGTACCATTTTTTGTACAACTCGACTTGGGATTGAACACTGGTCTCCAGGGCTAATGGTGAAACTTTTAAAACCGATTACGCTTTTTAAATTTGTATATCTATTCTTTTCAAGAATTATTGGATACTAATGAACTCTAATACCATAAATAATGATCACATTACCAAATTAACAAGAAAAACATATTCTGTTGTTATATATATTAATTCCCTTTTATAGGTTTCTATCCCAAAACCCCCATGGACATCTTCAGGTGTGACTACATCTGTGACTGCTTCTATGAAATCATGCACGATTATATGAGATACTACCACTGGAAGAACGGACGTTTCAGGGTGAGTCAGTTATTGCAAGTAATACCCACATTTCAATATACATGTTCCAAAAAAGCTATGCGGAGAAATAGATTGGGAAAAGAGATTTTTATTAATCATAGAATATTTTAACTGTTACATATATAGAGTCTTTAGGAACAAGACGGAGTTATTATAAAATATTTTAGGTGATACTTTATTAGGAACAAGACGGAATTATTAAATAAGGCATACGAAGATCGGTTGGAAAGTTCATTGACTGACCAAGATTCTCGCATTGAATGTGAGCAAATCAAGTTATTTTTCAACGTAGTTCCTATTGCAGGTCACATACTTCTTCCGTCAGTGTTGCAATTGTTTGTTCCTATGGGTCAAAAAAGTCATCAGCTGCTGATATAACATATCTACTTTTAAGCGTATGATTATTTCATCCCATCCTTATATTTCTAAGTTCTTTAAAGTCTTTTCAGATATTAACTTTTTATTGGTATCTATCTATCTATCTATCTATCATTTCTCACCCTTTCTCTTTTTATCTATCTATCTTAGTATGTTATGAAGTACCTATCTATCTTAGTATAACAGTTATTCTACCATTATATATATGTATATATATATGTATATCTTAACAACCTCTACGAAGGACATTTACTAATTTCAAATAATATTAACAAATATATCAATCTCTCAGACTAACCTCCAATGTACCCTCAACTTTAAATGCTCCTTCATATATAAAAAAAAAGCAATTACTAATAATCTGATATCCCGTGCACTCTTCAAAAAAAGCTCAACAAAAAAAACAATATATATATATATATATATATATATATATATATATATATATATATATATATATATATATATATATATATATATATCATTAAACAGTATAGGTATCCTTCGTTTCAACATTTTTGTAGATGTCCTTTCGAATCGCCGCATCGATTTTATAGTATCCGGTGGGAATTGGTTAAAGAAACCCCCATAATTAGTTGATTCCCTTGTACTTTCTGCTCGATCTTGGGCCATCATCAGGGGTGTGGATATCAGAAATGTGATGTAACCTTTGTGTGTACATTACTACTCTGTAAGTGTTGAGTATTTATAATTTTTACTGGTATGTTGCTATAGCTTTTATCTTTAAATTTGGTTCAATAAGTAGCAGCAACAGCGAAAGACATTTGAGTACATTAGAACTGGATTCGAAATTGACACTATTGAGTAAAAGTTTAGAAAGTCTTCGGGAACCCACTAATTCTGGGAGTTTCCCAATTACCGCCAGATGCCATAGAATCAATGCGGTGACTCGAAAGGATGTATACCAAAATGTGTATACAAAAGATGTTTTTATTTATTAACGAAATATGTATTAACGAAGAAATGCTGCCCCCCAATATATATATATATATATATATATATATATGCAAATTTCATTAAACATAATAGACATTTTTTGCCTACATATTTTCTTCTGGATCCGTTCGAATTCCCGTATTACTTTTATCGTATTCGGGGAAATTTATTTACGTATTGTCCATAGTTGTATGTATCCCAAGTACTTTCTGCCTGACTTTGGGCCATCATCAGGGGAGAATTTCTGACACAAGTTCAATAGCTAAGCATTTAAAAAAACATTCATGCCCAACAACATAACTACGAAAAATTCTCACCGACAACACAACAATACTCGAACATCAAAACTAATAAACAAAAACTTCAGATTCTCGAAGCACTATATATTAGAAACCTGCAACCAGCACATATTAGAATTAATTTTCAAACCAGAGCTAATGTACTTAAATGTTTTTAGTTACTGGCACTATTTACAGAATTACATTTAAAAGCAAACGCCATAATCTTCAACGGCAAAGACGTCCTTACACAGTAGTAATTTGCTAAAACAAAAGTTACATCACTTTTGTAATAGATCCTCCCCTGATGATGGCCCAAAGTCGGGCAGAAAGTACTAGGGATACATACAACTATGGACAATACCTAAATCAATTCCCCCCGAATACGATAAAAGTAATACGGGAATTCGAACGGATCCAGAAGAAAATATGTAGGCAAAAAATGTCTATTATGTTTAATGAAATTTGCATTAACGGAGAAATGCTGCCTATATATATATATATATATATATATATATATATATATATATATATCAGAAAATAAGGAATTCACAAGTTAATTTTTATTTATAGCTGAAATTATTTGCCAACGTTCAACTTATCGCTTGTTTACATTAAACCATCATCAAGGCATTCAACTATATGAAGTTATGTCAACTGTCTTTATTGGGAATCCTTTTTTTAAATTTTTTCTTCAGATGACGCTTCTTAATCTGAGTATTAATTTTATTGCGGACTTTTGTCCTCATCTTGGTAGATTTTGTCGCGGTTAATCACCTGAAGACGGCCATAGGTAAAATTTGGCCGAAACGTTATTTCAACTGGTTTAATCTTTTTTAAATTTAAAAAAATCAATCGAGAAGATGAAGATGCAGGAAATCCATAACGATATATTGACTAAATAAACTGTGCATATGTATATATATATATATATATGTGTGTGTGCGTGTGTTAAAATATATTTATCTTATCTTTGAGCTGAAATGAATATATGTTAACGAGTGGATAGGAAACCCACCAAGATATATAAGCTCTATAACCTATGCATATATATATACATATACATATATATATATGTGTGTGTGTGTGTGTGTTTATATATATATATATATATATATATATATATATATATATATATCTTATCTTTGTGCTCAAATAAATCATGCACTAACTAAAGGATATTAGTAAGTAAAAGATATATTCACCGTATAAACTAATCATTATTCATTTTTACCAACCCCTCCGCTCGAGCAGGATATGACACAAGGTCAGTTTTTAAGCGGAGTTTAACAGGTTTTAATTCAGAGTTTTCCTTCTCTTAGACTTGTTGACTCATCAAGGCCGAAGAAATCAGTCTGCCCTACTATTTACCCATAGCTGGAGGGAGAATTATTGGATTCATACCTTTCCCAAAGGTATTACTGCTATGTGAAATGCAATCGGTCTCGTCCAGGATTTGAACTTGTATCGTCGTGTCCATTTCCTACAACGATAACCATTACACCGCGGGCACCATTTTAACTATATATTATTAAGAATGCATTTTAACTATATGAACTAGATATTATAATAACTAAATATTTTAACGATGAATTGAATAATCATGTCTTTTTTTTATTATTTCCCAGTACAACATGAACGATTATGGCTTCGGAGGTGAAAGCAACTGTAGCAACTACGACGTAAGTCTCTTTTGTATTTTTACGAATAATTATTTTTCCTTTCTTCTCTTTTCATATCATATTTGTAAAGTCATCCATATGTTTTAATTACTTGCCATTCTTTTCCCACTAGGTTATGTTCTGTTAGAGAATAAGTTAATCTCGTAAATCAAAAACATGCTTTCTTAGAGATAGGACAGATTAAACTACAGCTCTGGGAGAATTAATATGTACTTAGAGATTGGCAGTCATGTAGAGACTATGGTTAACACACTCATCACACAAGCAGTGAGTTTTATCTTCCCTCATCCTCATCTTCATCAAGTTCTATGGTTAACACACTCATCACCCAAGTAGTGAGTTTTATCTTCCCTCATCATCATCTTCATCAAGTTCTATGGTTAACACATTCATCACCCAAGTAGTGAGTTTTATCTTCCCTCATCATCATCTTCATCAAGTTTTTTCTGATTGTACGGATTCTCTTGACTCTCTCTTACGATTCGTCCCTACCGGCCATCGCTCTAGGTAAGTTTTCTAAACGGGACACAGAGCTGATGAATCAATATTTTTGCTAACCAGCTAATACTGGTATCTCAATGTGTAGAAGTCCATTAGTGAACTTTGCTAAAGAGTTCCTCCGTACTTCTTCAGCAGTGTCTTAAAATGTATGGAGAAAAAAATTAACGGTAATTACACAAGAATGCTGCAAGCAATATTGAACAAGTCCTGGTGACAGCACCCCACAAAACAGCAACTGTACGGCTACCAACCACCCATCACGAAAACTATCAAAATTAGACAAACTGATATGCAGGACACTGCTGGAGATGTAGGGACGAACTCGTAAGTGATGTACTCCTTTGGACCCTTCACAGGGACGAGCAACGGCAGGACGTCCAGCTCGAACATACATAGTAGCTCTGTGCTGATACTGGAGGTAACCCGGAAGACCTGCTAAAGGCAATGGAAGATAGGGAGGGATGGCGAGAGAGGTTCAGAAATATCCGTGCTGATAGCGCAACATGATGATGAACATTTAAGATGGTTCGTGAGATGGGGGTAAATTGCGGTACAGCGGCTGTTTTGTGGAATGCTGTTTCCAGGATTTCTTCAGTAGGGCATTCAGTGTCCTTTTATAGTTCTTATCTAGCTTTTCCCCAAATGTTTTGCTCGAAGCCTAATAGTGCAGCCATACATTAGTATCGACATAGCTACAACTTGGGAGGATTGCCGTTTTATTTTTTCTGAGATAAGATTTTCATATAGGTGATAAGCTACTTATAACAATATTACAAGGGAACAAATTGATAAGACATCTTAAAAGTCAATTTCCAGTAGAAATAAAGTTCAAATCTCTTATAGATGTCTAAGTTTAACAACTAGAATAAAAAAATATATTTTCATTTCTAAAACTAAGGATCAATAGCGAGATGAAAACCCATTACTGAGTAGGCCCTTGTGGAATAGGTTATTTAGCAAAATGTCCCAGAGACCTTGAGATCGGACCTTTCTTAAATAGCCAAAAAGATTTTTTAAGAGTTAGACATTAAATCAACTCCAATTTGTTTCTTTTTCAGAATTACATGTACTGGAGATATATGAATACCTTCAACAGAATTATGCCCTTCATGGAGAGAAGTCTGAGCATGCGCAATGGTGGAAGTAAATTCTTCATGGGAGATATGGTAAGTTTCTAATTCAAATATGCTTAGATTAATGTGTAGAAAGCTGTGTTTAAAAAGACAAAGGTAATTATTGGCAAAAATACGAATATTATTCATAACCAAACCATTGAGAAATTTCGAAAACAAAATTAATTTCAAATTTCGGAATTTCTAGTCACATATAGTTCTCATAATTAACATTTTGTTGTCGGTCACACTGCTGGTTGCTAAGATCACTGATAGTGAGAAGTGGAATACTTGATACGTAACATGAGTAAGCATTTGATTTATAGATAAATACAAAAGATTCTATTGCTGATCGAGACAGGTGCTTAATATATATATATATATAAATATATCAAGTAGATAATGACTCTGAATATCCAAAGGAAGAGGACTCAATGCATGGGTATTTATTAAAAAAATAAACCTGCAGATTAAAATATATATTTTTGTTTAAAAACCAAGAAATGGAAATGGAATACTATTTCTAAATTTCTTGCATTTAAACAAATATATATATATATATATATATATATATATATATATTTCCTTTGAAAAATACAACAGATAACGAGAAACTATAAGTTTCTTTCCTATTTTTGCTTTCTTTTGTAGATTTTTCAGTTGTTAAGTATTAGTTGTGCAAACATATACTTGATGAATTGTATTCGTTTGTTCCGAAAATACTGAATAGATTAAATTGTATAAGCGCTGTACTCCGAGAAAGGATATTGTGTTAAATAACACATGTAGTTTGAAATGCCCTTGAATACAGAAACCAAACTAAAGCAAGTAACCCACAAAGATTGATTCACCACTGAACAAATAAATCAATCCTTTTATATATATATATATATATATATATATATATACACTGTCATCCACGCATAGACTGTTTCGTTGTATCACAGCTCTTCAGTGTTGCTAGACACGTAAGACGCTCCAAGTTGGGATCGAAACCCACTTAACTTTACGTCCAGCTGATGACATATCCCTAAACCAAGCCTGCGACTTTTTATCAGCCCGGGAATTAACGTATATTTATCTCCTGGTGGGGGGACTGTGTCCTGTGTAAAGAGTATGGATGTAACTTACAAGACACATTAAGGTTAATTGGCTACGCAATTACTATGACTAGTTAATTTTGACGTCACTTGTGCGTTATATGAACTGATGGCTCAGTTGTAGAGTTTCGGTTTTGCAATCCGTTGTCGCCGGTTCAATTTCTATTGATGGAGATCACGGTATACACTGCTGATGAGACCTAATACTGTCGAAAAAGCTGTTTCGTATTTCGGGCGTTGGTGTTTTTCTAATCATGGTACTTCAATTCTCAATAAAATTTCTCTTCTTAAAAAATAAATATCATATAAGTTTCATTTGTTTGTGTTATCGGATACTGAAATACTTAATTCGTTCGAAAAACTTTGCATTACGTGAGTGGAATATACACGGAGTGGAACGATAAAATTGTCGTCCAAAAGATAACAACACTACAGCTTTATTTTAAAACTTTTATTGAAAAAATCAATTCAGCTAACTTGATTATGTTGTAAAGCTGACATCTATTCAATGTAGCCGCCTTAAGCCTCTGGTGTTGTGGGGGGTCATGTTCAGGCTTTGGTGTTGTGGGAGGTCATGTTGATGATGTTCTCGACGTATGACCAAACGAAGTAGTCCAGCGGGTTCAGGTCGGGGAAGGAGGGGGTCAGTGAGAGAAGGGTACAAAGTTGTAGCACTCCTTCTGAAGCCAGGCCTGGGTCTCTTTGGACTTGTCGGCCGGCGCCGTGTCCTGCTGCCACACCCAGGATCTCCCACCGGCCACCTAATTGCACCAGGGGATTACCACACTCTTTAGCACATCCAGGTACATTTTGGTGTTGACTTTCAAGCGGACTTTGAAGATGTGAGGTAGCATGATGTGGCTCTGACTTGAAACCACACCAAAGACCATAACCGAGTCGGAAACTTTGTTTTTATCACCCTGGGCATGTTCCTGTTATTCGTGGCAATCCATTTTGAGAGTGCTGGCAATGGCCCTGTTGTCATAACTTGGATTGGTAGAGTGCATAAGTTGTACAGCGGTGTATCACCGATCTCGCTTGTTTAACATTGTGTCACTTTCAGACATGATAGAAGGCACCTATCGCTCTTGGGATTTGTACACAACTCGCCAACTAGTAGATGGTCTGCAACAAAAAAAAAAAAAAAAAAAAAAGAAAACCGGTTTTCATTAAACGAAAACAGGAATATGTCGTCTTTTCTAGGGCGACAATTTTATCGTTCCACCCTGTGTGTATATATATATATATATATATATAAACTCAGTTTTTAATAAGTTGAATTTATAGATGATATGATGTGAGTTGATAAGATATTTAACTTTGAATCGTGAAAATTGATATTACTTATAACATGTTTTTGTATATTTCAGATGATGTGGTGTGATATGATGTTCTATTGTTGTATGGAGAGTATGTTCAGGGAGAACCAGTCTATGTTCAGCAGCTACCCGAAAATGATGGCCCTCTTCAACCGCGTCGCTGCCCACCCCAAGATTGCTGGTTATCTGAAGGGTCGTTGCAATACCCCCTGGTAATCTAAACTGGTCAGAGAACCGTTTCATCCCTCTAAATTGAAAATAAATATTAAATTTTCAGGAACGTGCATCATCAAGAAATATGCCATTGGCTTCTTTTTATCTTCAATTTGTAACGGATTTTAAATGTTAAATAAATCCTTTTGTTGCTAAAATATAATTGTTGTTTCTTTTTTAGACAAGTAGTTCAATGAATATTGTAATTACTTTCGCTAATTTTAGTTGGTCTGTCAACGCCGCAGTAGGAGGGGTAGGTTTGCTTATAGGACCTAGAGCACTAAAAACGCTTAATTGCATAGAGAAAATACAACCTAGAATGATGGTAGCTACATTTAACGGAAACCCCAGAGCAACAATCGTCTCATGCTACAGCCCCACCAATGTTAGTGAAGAAAATGAAATAGTCACTTTCTACGATGAGTTATCCTCATTAGTGCGTAGCATCCCGAAACACAACATGTTAGTCATTGGCGGAGACATGAATGCACAAATCGGGAAAAACGGAAACAACAAATACAGCCTCCACAACACGTCAAATAGAAATGGGCAACATCTAACAGATTTCATGATAGAAAATAGATTAGCATGCCTCAATACAAACTACCAAAAAAGAGAGGGCAAACTATGGACATACACGTACGCAAACAATACTAAAGCTCAGATAGACTACGTCCTTATAAACAAGAAATGGAAGAATAGTGCATTGAATTGCGAGGCATACTCCTCTTTTGAGGGTGTGTCCACCGATCACCGAATAGTCACGGCGAAAATACGGTTAAGCCTACGAAAATACGCCAAACGAACAGCGACCACCAAACACTATGACTGGGCCCTATTAAACAACAAAGATGTAAGAGATAAATACGTATTAGAATTAAGAAACAGATTCGAAACACTACAAGAAAAGACGGAAAAAAGTACACCAAACGACGAATACGAAATTTTCGTCAATGCACACCTTGAGGCAGCAGCAAAATACATTCCAACAAAAAATAAAACTAAATATAGAGTCCCATGGGAAACTTTAGCGGTGAGAGAGAAACGTGCACTAGTGAAAACAGCCTCCAAAAACTATCGAAAAAACCCAACTAACACAAATGCCTTAAAACTAAAAACGGCACAATATCAATTAGCAGGCATATATATAAAGGAACAGACAGAATACATTCAAAATCAGATAGATAAGATTAGAGACTCGGTGGAAGATAGACAATCTAGAATTGCCTGGCAAACAATAAACGAAGTGAGCAGAAGAAAGAACACAGCCAAAGCAAAACTTAAAGCAGCAAACCAACAAGAAAGAATAAAACTGTGGAAACAGCACTTCGAAAACTTACTTGGAAACCCACCAAAAATAACGCCTGAACCAATCACCAGAATAATTAGCAAACAATTAGACATTAAACTTGGACCGTTCACACAAGAAGAACTCGACTCGGTTCTCAGAAAAATTAAAAATAGAAAAGCTGCAGGACTGGACGAAATTCCCCCGGAAGTATGGAAGACCAGACAATTCGACGACATACTGCTCCGACACTGCAACGCAGTATACAATCAAAATCCGATAGATAGATGGACGAAGGGATGCATACTCCCCTTCCCTAAAAAGGGGGACCTCGGATTAGCCAAAAACTACCGAGGCATAACACTTACATCCATAGCTGCCAAAATCTACAATGCCCTACTACGAAACAGAATAGAACCCAAAATCGACAACATACTTAGAAAAAACCAAAATGGCTTCCGAAGAAATAGATCTACGACCTCACAAATATTAACCATCCGCAGAATCCTTGAAGGTGTACGGGCAAAGAACCTACAAGCGACATTAATATTTGTCGACTTTACCAAGGCTTTCGACTCCATTCACAGAGGAAAGATGGAACAAATCCTACTAGCGTACGGCATACCTAAAGAAACCGTAGCGGCAATAACGATTCTCTATAGAAACACTAAAGTAAAAGTACGATCACCAGATGGAGACACAGAATACTTCGACATAGTAGCAGGAGTACTACAAGGAGACACGCTGGCTCCGTATCTCTTTATCATTTGTCTAGACTACGTACTTAGAACATCGATTGACAAAATCAAAGAGAATGGCTTCGAACTGACGAAGAAAAGAAGCAGAAGATACCCCGCAAAAACAATTACCGACGCCGACTACGCCGATGACATAGCGATACTGGCAAATACACCTGACCAAGCCGAAACACTTCTGCATAGTCTGGAACGAGCAGCAGCAAGCATAGGCCTCCATGTTAATGCACATAAAACGGAATATATGTGCTATAACCAAACGGGGGACATCTCCACTCTAGAAGGAACCCCTCTTAAACTAGTAGACAAATTCACGTACCTAGGAAGCAGCGTCGAATCAACCGAAAAGGACATCGAAACGAGGTTAACGAAAGCATGGACAGCTATCAATAGGCTATCGACTATATGGAAATCAGACCTAACCGATAAAATGAAACGCAGTTTCTTCCAGGCAGCGGTCACATCGATACTGCTATATGGATGCACTACATGGACGCTAACAAAACGGCTGGAGAAGAAACTAGATGGCAATTACACAAGAATGCTGCGTGCAATCCTCAACAAGTCCTGGCGGCAACACCCAACAAGACACCAACTGTACGGCCACCTGCCCCCTATCACGAAAACTATTCAAGTTAGGCGAACCAGACATGCAGGACATTGCTGGAGAAGCAGAGATGAACTCATAAGAGATGTACTCTTATGGATCCCCACACACGGCCGCGCAAAAGCAGGACGACCAGCACGAACGTACATTCAGCAGCTATGTGAGGATACAGGTTGTTGTCCTGAAGACCTATCTAGGGCGATGAACGATAGGGAGGAGTGGCGAAAGAGGGTCAGGGATATCCGTGCTGCCAGCACGATATGATGATGATGATATATATATATATATATATATATATATATATACCCCCGAAGCCATGTATCCACTAGCATCATTTTCTGTCACATACAGACAGATATATATATATTTAATGTTAAATAATAGCCTTTATGATAAGAACCCCCCACCAAAAAAAAAACGGCAAGTGATTTGAAGATGAAAATATACAACGGATAACTGTGAAGGGGAAAAATACATATATTGGAAAAAAAAGAAAAGGCCAACCTTGTCTTACCAATTGAAAAAAAAATCAAAAGACACGCAATCTCTGGATTAGGTACCCTGATGAGCTGCTTAGGCGAAAATATAGTTGGTTAGTTCCTCACTCACTAAGTAATTATCGTTACTATCTATCTATCTATCTATCTATATATATATATATATATATATCAACAGTCTGTCTTGGTATCTGTCATTCTATTCCAAGCCAGCTATGAGTCAAATAGTATTCTTCACTTACACACACATACACACACACACACACATATATACACATATGTATATTGTTTGTTTATTTGGGTTTTATGGCATATCAACCTTTGTAGATTATCTACTGCCAAATCCATTTTAATGCAAATAAACAATTCAATTTCAAACAATTCAGTTAAGCATAAGTACACAGTTTGTCAAAAACAATTTTATTTCAAGCTATTCAGTTTAGTCTAACAATTCTAATTCGAACAATTCTCTTTATTATGAGTATAGTTTTTGTTTACACACAGTTACGTGTTAAAACAGTTCTATTTCAAACAATACGATTTAGCGTAAAGACAGTTTCAATGTCAAAAACAGTTCTATTTTTAGAAAATGAGTTTAGCATAAAAAAATTGTTTTATTTCTAGCAATTTAGTTTCGCAGAGGTACACTGTTTAGTTCTATTTGACTCATTGATAGAGCCCTCTCGGGTGCTACCACTCCCGGCCAAGTGGACGTGAGAGCGATGACTATGAAAGGGTGCTCTGCATTCTTCGAAGCTCCAACATTATCAGATTGCTTAGTGTCATATCAGGACACTCGTTGGATGGTCTTAACCGTCTGCATATAAGTAGTCCATGGATTCTACAGCTCCTGCTGACTCGGCAATATATATATATATATATATATATATATATATATATATATATATATATATATATATAGTAACTCTCTATCTAGGTATCTATCATTCTATTTTAACCCAGCTGTGTATTAAATAGTATCACTGCTGTTCTTCTACGACGGCTTTGACATTAAATAACCCACGAACGTTGATATGACTTAAAGCAAAGGAAGTGATCCAAACCAAACATATACTCTTACGTATACACACACCTACAGATATATACACTCACATACCCAAGCATAGACACCCACGACAACAAACACATACGAACACATGATCACAAACGCATATACATATATATATATATATATATATATATATATATATATATATATATATCCACACATATATAGATCCATACATACTTATAAACACATATAAACATTGATACAGAAAGACACACACTCACATATACACGCACATGACCATATTCATACACACAGGAATGAACACACGTTAATACATATATATACATAGGCACACAAACACACACACACAAACACACACACACACATTAGGCAGTTAACGTACGAGGATTTTAGTGATGACTGAGACAGATGTTTAAAGACATTTTTTTTAGAAGAACAAGATTTAAATGGAAAAGATATATCTGTGTGTGTGTGTTTGTGTGGTACGCTTGTTGGCCAAGCGGTCTGATTCTAAGTCTAACATGAAGTTGGGGTGGGGTTTCGATCCAAGCTTCGAGCGTCCTACGTGTCTAGCCACACTGAAGCGTTGTGATAAAACGAAACAGTCTGTCTATGGGTGACATAATATATTCTTAATGTGACCGATTGATGTTTAACAGCCATCGATAGGCTATCGGTCATATGGAAGTTAGACCTGACTGATAAAATGAAACGCAGTTTCTTGCAAGCAGCGGTCGTGTCGATACTGTAATATGGATGCACTACATAGACGCCTAAAAAACGTACGGAGAAAAGGCCTGACAGCAACAACACCAGAATGCTGCAAGCAATATCCGGTTTGATCACACTTTGAATTTAACATCATACTTCAAATTTAAATCCAACCGACCGTTTTAAAACAAAACGCTGAAAATGTTCCAACCGACAACTTCAAAACAAAACACTACAAATAATTATTTGTAATGTTAAATCGGTAAAAACTCAAACTTTCAAATCAAAACTACACTACCCCTTGTTATATAATAACCGAGGGATTTCGGTTCATGCCTTTGAGTTTAGTTAGGCTTTAAACCTTTCGGCTCAGCACATGGGTTAGTTGGGTGCAACATTGAGGCAGGTATTAACGCGGGCGCGCACGGGTGGATGTAGGTGTCACTCAGATGTCACAATACTCAGAGACAAAACGGATGACAGAGTGCGGGTGACGTCACGCACCGGAAGCGCGCGGAGGTTTGTGTGAGAATTTGAAGAAAGTCAGAGTCGAGTACTAGACACCAAACGAGAAGGATCGACTTTTGGAGCTCGCAGACGCGAGGCCAACTTGCGCCCTAGGGGGGGCGCTCGAGTTGTGGGCCAAATGAATAAGACAGCATAGAAGATTGTGTCTCTCCTCCTTACGTCGAAACCTTTAACTCAAAGTTAATAAAAAGGTTTCGTACCTGAACAAGATGTCGTTACGTGTTTTCGAATTCCGAGATTCCTATGTTCTATCGTAATGAACATTACATGTCTATTTCCCCAATAGCTGTATCTGACTACGCAACGCCCCTAACCCTGGTCGAAAGAACTTGGGCAGAAGATATGGGACAATTCCTTTACCATCTAGATCCCGACATTAGAAAAATTGATGTTTAACAGCTATCGATATGAAATTGATGTTTAACAGCTATCGATATGAAATTGATGTTTAACAGCTATCGATATGAAATTGAAAATGATTACTAAACTCTGTTCCATCGTCTTTGACAAAACTTGCTTGAATAATTTTGATGCCTAAATATACACTGTTCAATATATATATATATATATATATATATATATATATATATATATATATATATATATATATATATGGACAATTCATAAATCAATTCCTTCCGAATACGATAAAATCAATACGGCAATGCGAAGAAAATATTTAGACAGAAAATTTCTATTATGTCTACAATGAAATTTATATATATATATATATATATATATATATATATATATATATATATATTGGCATCCACAGACAGACTGTTTCGTTGTATCACATCTCTCAGTGTGGCTAAATACGTAGGACGCTTGAAGCTCGGATCGAAACCCGCCCAACTTTACGTTAGTATCATACCGCTCAGCCAGGAAGCGAACCACATCAGCGCGAGAATGATAAGGCATTATGTAGTAGCTTTCATTTGTTTAGATTTTGGCCTTACCGGATACCAGATAGCTTAGTTCATTCGAAGTGATTTGCATTATGCGTGTGGCAGCCGTAAATTTCTTCGCAAGAGAGCTCAAGCCCCTTGAGGGATTGTACATGTTATCATCCACAGAATGGTAGTGTCTGTGACCCAGGGATTCATTCATTTGACATTCGTCGGATAGACTCTGTCAATCTACAATGCAATATATATATATATATATATATATTGGAAATCGACTAATTTCTTTTCTAAGATGAAAAGTTAATTTTTGTGTTAAAAATAGGCTCAAGAAACAGTCATTTTTGCATCTATATGTTTGCGCTAGTTTCTAAATTTCGAGCAGACGACAATATTTGACTTGACGTGAAAAACTTGAACAATCCAAGCTCCAAATAATTCAAGATATCTTTTCCCTCCAAAAATGTTAGAAATATTTTTTAAAATCTAATTTTGATCCTACCTAAATAAGCGAAGAAATAAATATTTCTTCTGAAAGTATTGAATTTAATTTCATATCTACTCAACCTTTCCGCTTATTTTTTAATAAAAATTTAACATTCTTTTCTTTCAAGGATTCATTATTATTTTAATATCTCTGGCCAGTCGGCTGGGGCTGTAGAATACACTGACTGCACCTCTGCAGTGGGGTAAAACCCCCCTAACGAGTGTCCTAGATATGACACTAAACAAACTGATGGTGAGGTTAAGGTTTCCTTTTCCTAGCCAGGTCCAGGTTTTCAGGTGTGAGATTATTATTATTATTATTATTATTATTATTATTATTATTATTATTATATAATGAGAAAAACCTTATTGTTACATCAATATCCGATAATGTGACTTTCATTTCTAAGTATAACTACATCAATATATTGAGTAGATAATATCATTTGTACTTGAAAAATATTCGTTTTATTTTATTTTCTATTTGATTACAGCATTATTCTTAGTTTAATTGCAATGACATTTTGTAAAGAACCATTGTGTCATTTTGTGAACCATGCAGATAGCATTACACCCTCACTCACCCGCACCGGCCACCCCTGGCTTGGCTGGGCGCACCCGCCATTCCTGAACACGATCGGACGCACCCGCGTGTTTGTGTCCATTTTGGCGTTATCTTATTTGCCATCAAGAAATAATTCAACAAAGCAAAACAAAACAAAACAAAACAAAAAAGGCAAGAAAAAAAAAAAAGAAGGAAATGAACAATACATCGGTATATATATATATATATATATATATATATATATATATCGAATACCGAGATATATATGTAATTAGAAAAACTTACGTTTTGATAATGAAACAAAAAATTGTGAACATAGCTCAAAATACAAAAGAACAAATTTTAAAAGATTCTTTTGAAAGATTTTATATAGATAATATTTTATGAAATGCTTTTGTACCCGATCACCATAATGCAATATGCGGACGTCTCAAAGAAATATTGCTAGAATTCACATATATGAAAAATAGGAAAATACTCTCTCTCTCTCTCTCTCTCTCTCTCTCTCTCTCTCTCTCTCAATCTCTTTGTCTATGGCACCATCTCTGTCTGTCTCTGTCTGTCTGTCTGTGTGTTGCTGTGTCTCTCTGTCTCTCACTCTCTCACTCTATCTCTCTCTCTCTCTCTCTTTGGTGTATCTGTCTGTCCTTCTGTCACTCACTCTCTCTCTCTCTCTCTCTCTCTCTCTCTTTGTCGCTATCTCTGTATGTCTGTCTTTCTGACTGTATGTCCGTCGCTTTCTTTCTGTTGCTGTCTCTGTCTGTCTTTCTGTCGCTCACTCCCTCTCCCTCTCTCCCTCTCTTTATCGCTTTCTCTATCTGTCTGCTGTCTCTCTCTCTTTCTTTTGCTGTTCCTATCTCTCTTTCTGTCTCTTACACACTTTTATCACTCACCCCCCTCTCTCTCTCTCTGTGGCTGCCTCTGCTTTTCTCTTTGTTTGTCTTTCTGTCTGTCTCTCTCTCACACACACATACACATTCTCTCTCTCTTTCTCTATCTCTCTCTCTCTCTCTCTCCCTTTGGCTGTCTCTGTTTTCCTCTTTGTTTGTCTTTCTGTCTGTCTGTCTCTCTCTCTCACACACACACACAAATTCTCTCTTTCACTCTCTTTCTCTCTCTCTTTCTCTCTGTCTTTGTCTCTGTCTCTCTCTGGGGCTGTCTCGGTTTTTCTTTTTGTCTGTCTTACTGTACATCTCTTTGTCACTGTCGCTGTCTGTCTAACTGTCTGTCTCTGTCTGTCTTTGTCTCTGTCTCTCTCATCCTATCCGTCACAGTCTCTATTTTTCTGTCTCTTGCTCTCTCTTTCTCTCTGTCTCTCTTTTTCTCTCTGTCTCTATCTGTCTGTCTTTCTGTCTCTTTCACTCTCTCTCTCTCCCTCTCTCTCTCTCTCTCTCTCTCTCTCTCTCTCTCTCTCGTCTCTCCCACGATGTGGTGTGTTTGTTTATCTGGTTTTATTTCTACCTTTTCTTTTTTATTTATGTTTTTGATGCTTTGGGGTATTTTGTAGCGGAACTGCAGCCAGAGCACAGCGAACCTGGAGCAATAGCCCAGAACATTCATCGTATGGAAGCATAATATAGCAGAAGGTTAGAGAAGCAAGTAGTGTCGGAGAAGCCTAGGGCACATGTCAGTCTACCATTAGCCTTGGTAATTGCATAATGGAGCCATAGAATACGTCACTTCGTAATAAAACTGCAGTATCGGCAACCTGAAAGTATGTACTTATCCAATTCCTCCATACGGGCAGGATGTCACAGAAGGTCACTTTTTGATCAGAGTTTTAAAAGGCTTGAATTGGGAGTTTTCCTCCTTGAAATATTGCGTAATCAAAGCTGAAGAACCCAGTCTGCCATACTATTTACCCATAGTTGGAAAGAGATTAATTGAATTCATTCCTTTACTGCATTGTGAAATGCAATCAGCCTCAACCACAATTTGAACTCGTGTCGCCTTGTCCATTTCCTACAGCGATAACCTTTACACCACGAGCACCAGCTAGAAAAATAGCTGCTTCGATATGTCAGTAGCTTTGGCAATTGGCTTTGTTTGGTTTGTTTTCTTTGTTTAATGGCATATCAACATTTAGTAGGTTATTTAATGCCAAAACTATTCTCCTAGAAGAAGAGTAGTGGTACTATTTAACCCATAGCTGGAAGGATAAGGGGGTTCATACTTTTCCCTGGGGTATTTGTCCGAAAGTGAACGTAATAGCGCGACTGGAGTACGAACTCGCTTATGTACGATTCCACTGTCAATCGCTTTAACAATTACACCACGAGGACACCCCCTGGCAATTTGTAGTATAGGGGATGTTTCTTAGGTCTATTGGCTAAACTGCGTCGAAGTAAGCGAGTTGGAACCTCAATCGAGCTCTTATATTCATTTTTAGACTAATACCAAGAGTATTCGTCTTAAAAGAGTATAAAACCACTTACCACTACACCTATGAATTATATAGTTCCACTTCTGTTTTTGGTATTAAATAATCCTCGAAATAACCCTTGATATGCCATAAAACAAAGATACTGAAACTGAACTAGCGCGCCTCGTAGTAAAGCAACAGCTTCGGATACCTCGTAGTATAGTAATTCCCCTTGGGCAATTCGTACTATAATAACAACCTAGGGCCTCTAGCAATGTAGCAGCAGCAGCCAGGGCACTTCATTATCGATCAGCCAAACACAGAAATATCCCGTCCATTTATTGCTGATCTCACAACTTGTTTTCGTACCGGCCTCAAAAAAAAAAAAAAAAAAAGGAAGATATTATTTAGTATTTCCGAGTTCAATCAATGAAAACTCCATTCATAAACAAATCGTAGCCAACAACATTTTTATCGGTGGTAGCGTTTTCATTTACTCCCAAAATTTTACTTATGACTTATTGCTCTCTAGGCTACTAAATAATTACCTTTTTACTTTTTTAAATCACTAATTTTCTATCGATTCACCTACTCAACGTGATTCCACGTGATTGTCATTGACGGTTACTTGGCTGAGCCCTAAGATCCCCGATTGTAAATGGTGGCCATTTACATTTTAATAACCATTTGTATTTATCGATGGAAAATAAAGTTTTAATTTGTCTTCCATCTTTGTCTGATGTGTTTCATAATTGAGTCTATTTTCCTTGATGTGTATATTTCTTCATTACACACAGGGTTCCATCTCGTGATCATCTTGGTTGAAGCCCCGTCGGCTGGAGCTGTAGAATACACCTCTGCAGTGGTCTGAGTTTCCCCCAACGAGTCTCCTAGATATGACACAAAGCTGCACCTAGTGGTGAGGCCCAAATAATGCTGGAGCTTTAGGGAATGCAGTGTACCCCTTCATTGCCATCGCTCGCGGGTCCACTCTGGCCCGGAGTGAAAGCATCTGACAGGATCTTTTCTATGGGTCAAATAGAAAGGTCTGATATTTAAATTGATAGCAAACAAAAGATTAATGCTAAATTTAATTATTTCAAATAGAAGAGTTGAGTCGTTTAACTGAATGTAAAAAAAATGACAGATGTTTTATAAAATTGTTTGTGATACATAGCAATGCTTGATTTTTATTTTGACATCTGTGAACGACACATCCTCCCCGCGCGCGCATCAACACCTGTGCTCAAGTTTGCACCTAACTAACCCATGTGCTGAGCCGAAAGGTTTTCAGCCTAACTAAACCCAAAGGCAAGATATATAAAACGAAATCCTTCGGCCATTATATTACATTGGAACCAATTAACTTTGTTGATTGGTTTGGTTTCTTTGTGTAATGGCATATCAATCTTTGTTGGTTATTTAATGCCAAAGCCATTCTCCTAGAAGAACAGTAGATGTACTATTTAACCCATAGCTGGGAGGATAAGGGGGTTCAGACCTTTCCCAAGGGGATTTGCCCGAAAGTGAACGTAATAGCGCGACTGGAGTTTGAACTCGCGTACTACGATTCCGCAGTCCATCGCTTTAACCATTACACCACGAGGACACCCCCTAACTTTGTTGACTTATGTTTACAAATCATATATATTTGATATTTATGTATAAACCGGATTTGGCATTAAAAAACCTACAATTGTTGATATGACGTAAAAATAAACTTTTCCAAACCATTTTCGTAAGGAAAAGTACGGTTTAGAATATCATCTTGATCATCATCATCATCATGTCACGCCATCAGCACGGATATCCCAGAACTTCTCTCGCCATCCCTCCCTATCGTCCATTGTTTCCGGTAGGTTTTCAGGATTACATCCCCTATCTACACAGAGCTGCTGTATGTAGGTTCCAGCTGGTCGTCCTGCCATTGCTCGTCCATGTGAAGGGGTCCACTGGAGTACATAGCTTATGAGCTCGTCCCTACTTCTTCAGCAATGTCTCGCATGTCTGGTTTGTCAAATTTTGAGAAATTTCGTGATGGGTTATTGGTGGCCGTACAGCTGCTGCTTTGTTGGGTGCTGCCTCTAGGACTTGTTCAATATTACTCAACACATTTTTGTGTAGTTGCCGTCAAGCTTTTTCTCCATACGTTTTGTTAGTGCCCATGTACTAAATCCATATAGCAGTATCGAGACGACCGCTGCGTAATGAAATCATCCTCGACATATTCTTGTTGGTAAGAGTTGAAAATGATCCTTCGAGATTGCTAAACAGTTTGTTCTCCAACTTTCAGTATCCTACATACATCGAATCACACGTGGTTTAATGGATATCGACGTAGGGAATAGACACGGGGATTCGATTTCGAATCCTGGACGAGGTTTCTTGGATTTCACCTAGCGCTTATTGTCTTTGGAAAAACCTGAATCATATTCTTCCTCCCTTCGGATATGAGTTAAAGTTTAAACTTGATATGACAACTAATCCTATTTACCAACCCCTCCGCTCGGGCAGGATATGACACAAGGTCAATTTTTTAAGCGGAGTTTAACAGGTTTGAATTCAGAGTTTTCCTTCTCCTAGACTAGTTGCCTCACCAAGGCTGAAGAACCTAGTCTATCCTACTATTTACCCATAGCTGGGGGGAGAATAATTGGATTCATACCTTTCCCAAGGATATTTGTGCTATGTGAAATGCAATCAGTCTCGTCGAGTATTTGAACTCCTGTCGCCGTGTCCCTTTCCTACGACGATAACCATTACACCACGGGCACCTCCACAATATGATAACTAATCTAGGAGAAGTAAAACTGTGAATGCAAACATGTGAAACCCTGGTTAAAAAATTTGACATTTTCTCTTGTCATGCTCGTGCAAAGGTTGATTTAATTTATATATATATATCGATTGATAGACAAATAATAAATGGAATGTGATAGAAAAATAGATACATAGATAGAGAAGATACTAATGGAGTTATATATATATATATATATATATATATATATATATATATATATATATATAACGCTGTTTCTGCTGTTGCTGTTGCTACATAATACCTTCGAATTCCCTCACCGACGTGGTACTCTTGTTATGCGAGCGGTCTGATCCTAAGTCTAACGTAAAGTTGAGCGGGTTTCGATCCCAGCTTCGAGCATCTTACGTATCAAGCCGCACAGAAGAGTTGTAATACAACGAAGCAGTCTGTCTGTGGATGACAATATGTACGCTCCCCCATTGGGGTTGAGCACTTGGGCGAAGGAATTTTCGGCTGCCGCTCGCATAATGCAAAGTTCTTCGAACGAATTGAGCATTCTGGTATCCCGTAAGGGAAAAATGTAAACAAACAAACGCTGTTTCTGTTGCCACGTAATACCTTATAATTCCCTCAGCCGACGTGGTACGCTTATTGGCCGAGCGGTCTGATACTAAAGTCAAACCTAAAGTTGGGCGGGTTTCGATCCCAGCTTCAAGCGTCTTACGTGTCTAGCCACACTGAAGAGTTGTGATACAACAAAACAGTCTGTCTATGGATAACCATATGTATACCATGGGTGTTGAGCACTCTGGCGAAGGAATTTTCTGCTGCCGGTTGCATAATGCAAAGTTCTTCGAACGAATTGAGCATTCTGGTATCCGGTAAGGTAAAAAATGTAAACAAACGAACGCTGCTGCAGCTTCTACTGCTGCTGCTGCTGCCGCTGCTGCTGCTGCTACATAATACCTAATTATTCCCTAAGCCGACGTGGTACGGTCTGATACTAAGTCTAACGTAAAGTTGGGGGGTTTCGATCCAATCTTCGAGCGTCCTACGTGTGTAGTAACACTGAAGGGTTGTGATACGACGAAACAGTCTGTCTGTGGATGACAATATATATATATATAAAGAGGACCTTAGCTGAACATTTAGGTAGTGGCGACATATCACCAATGGTTTAGAACTATAAAAAACATTCAGATTTTCTATTTTGATAAAAAGTAGAGTGTTGCTATATTCTTACCTTTGGGTGAGGCTGGGAACGTTTTGAACAGCCCTTCTATACATACATACATACATATATAAAGATCTATCGATCGATAAATAAAAAGATATGAACAATTTCAGATCGATAGTTAGATAGATATGGAAAGAGCGAAAGATATTGAAACTGGGTTTAGTCATAAATAATTTCGTTCTTATATAGCGAGTTGTAACTATGTATTTTGGTTTAAGTTAGAATTTAATGACATATCAAACTTTGTGGATTATTTAATGGCAAAATCATCCTTGTAAATGAATAAAAGTGATACGATGGCATGGACTACTATGGGTTAAAAAACCCATAGTAGTCCATGCAATCGTAAGAGTATTTGAACGAAAGTGAGTTATGTATGGTGACTATATTTCGAATTGGCTAACATCAAGTCTGTTGTCCTGCACTTCAACCAATACATCACAGAAAATTCCCATAACTGAGTATTGTGCGGTGACTATATTTCGAATTGGCTAACATCAAGTCTGTTGTCCTGTACTTCAACCATTACATCACAGAAAATTCCCATAACTGAGTATTGTGCGGTGACTATATTTCGAATTGGCTAACATCAAGTCTGTTGTCCTGCACTTCAACCATTACATCACAGAAAATTCCCATAACTGAGTATTGTGCGGTGACTATATTTCGAATTGGCTAACATCAAGTCTGTTGTCCTGCACTTCAACCAATACATCACAGAAAATTCCCATAACTGAGTATTGTGCGGTGACTATATTTCGAATTGGCTAACATCAAGTCTGTTGTCCTGCACTTCAACCAATACATCACAGAAAATTCCCATAACTGAGTATTGTGCGGTGACTATATTTCGAATTGGCTAACATCAAGTCTGTTGTCCTGCACTTCAACCAATACATCACAGAAAATTCCCATAACTGAGTATTGTGCGGTGACTATATTTCGAATTGGCTAACATCAAGTCTGTTGTCCAGCACTTCAACCATTACATCACAGAAAATTCCCATAATGCATTTCAAACTTCCTAGGTTTTTAAAACAACCGGAAATTACCTAATTAAAGAGTGACTTCATCGGTAATTTTTACTTCAGTAATGAACACACACACTGAACTAGTGGGTAGAGTATTCGCCAATGGTCCGAGAGGGTAGTCTTAATAGCAAAGACTTAAAAATAATACTTGATGCTGCCTAGCTTCACAATCAGAATTATAAAGTACGTATAAAGGGTAAAGTGGAATAATCCAGGGAAAGGAGTTGCGTCCAACTCCTCACCTGTGTAGTTGCAATTGAAAAAGGAGCTTTCAGGTCGCCCACGACGAGGGTCACCATCTTTATTTACTTGACTTTATGCATACATATACGAGGGGCATACGATAAGTTTCCAGGCGTTTTTCGTATGGGCAGTTTTATTGATAGCACACACATGAAACTCTAGTCCCCTTCGAATTAATCTCCTCCGGCTGCAATGCACTTGTACCATTCCAATACCTTCTGGAAGGCCCCTTGGAAATCCTCTTTTGTGAGAATGTCAATGACCTTCGTCAAAGCCTCTTTCATCTCCTCAATAGTCTCATAATGACAGCCTGTGAGCTTAGGGAATAACCAAAAGTCACAGGGAGCAAGGTATGGACTCTAGAGAGGGTGAGGAACTGTCTTGATTCTCATCTTGGTCAAATAGTCAGTGACAAGGATGGAGTTGGGGACTGGTGCATTGTCCCGGTGGAAATGCCACTGAGTGGATCTGAAGAGTGCTAGCCTCTTCCGACGGAATATCTTTCCGAACTCCCTTAAAACCTCAACATAGTAACCCTAACCCTATGGCCAATCAATTCTGGTGCGGTGCTCTTCCCACACCTCTCATCATCCCTCACAGACTCTCTGCCTTCCTTGAATTTCTTATGCCACTCAAAAACTGACGCCCAATTTATGCAAGATGCTCCAAAAGCAGTCTGAAGCATTCCATACGTTTCTGTGGAATTTTTTCCAAGTTTAAAACAGGTTTTTTTGCATATCGTTCATCTAAAGAGTCCTCACGTCCAGATTGCATTTTTGAAATTCACCAGCTGACAATCAGGATTTAGTAGGATGTATTCCAATTGCTGCTGTAGCTGTTTATTTGAAGCTAAAATCATAAAAATTGGTCAGTCATCTCATAAGATGTATAGCAATAACATTCTGAATTTTCAAGAGTCTACGACAATTTTAAATGCCTGTACAGAAAAAGTCGCGAAACATATCGTATGCCCCTTGTACTATCTATCTGCCTAACTGCATTTTCATTTATCTATTTGGTTGGTTCATGAATAACTGCCGTTTTAGAAAAATATTTTATATTCATATATTTATGAAATATCATATTGCCTAGTCGTCAGAAGGCTGTAGAATACACTGACTGCACCTCTGTAGAGGGGTAAGACCCCCAATGGGTGCCCTGGATATGATACTAAACAATCTGATGGTGAGGTTCTAGTAATGCAGGGGCTTTGGAGAATGCGGAGCACCCCTTCATTGCCATCACTCCCAGGGCCTAATCGGTTAAATAGAACTAACGGCATACTTATGCTAAACTGAATAGTTTAACTAAACTAAATAGCTTGAAATAGAAATGTTTTTGACAATTAAACTGTATTTACATTTAAGCAGCGTGCTTATGCTAAACTGAATTATTTGAAATCGAACTGTTTTTCACATTGAAACTGTACTTACACAAAACTGAATTGATTAACATAGAACTGTTTTGACATTTAACTGCGTGTAAATAAAAGCTGTACTTATACTAAAGTGAATTATCTGAATTAGAACTGCTTGACTAAACTGAATAGCTTGAAATAGAAATGTTTTTCACAATTTAACTGTACTTAGATTTAAACTGCGTACTTTTCTTAAACTGAATTGTTTTAAATAGAACTACTTTCATAAAAATGGATTTGGTTTTAAATAACATACAAAGCTTGCTATGCCATAAAACCCAAACAACTACGATGTGTCATTGTTGCTGTCATATGCAAACATACCCAGACTAGAACATTATAATATTTATAATCAAAGTTATTTTCCACTCTGGACAAAGCGGGGTGAGATACTGTCTTGATGCCCATTTTTAAGCAATGATTTATGTTCACATTCTGCAAATTTATTTTTTATGTCATGTTAGTTTAACCAAATTACGCTTGTAATACGCTTTAGAATATGTTATAAGAAACTGATCGGTATATAGTCATTAAAAGAAGCACGTGAAAACTCTTGAAGTAGGGGAAAGATCACGGTATACCCCTCAGATGAAACCTAATAAGATCGAAACAGCTGCTCCGGGTTCTGTATGTCGCACTCAGATGTTTGCCAGATGTTCTGGTCATGGTAATTCAATTTACGATATAATTCCTCAACTTAAAAAAAAAGAAAAGAAAATGTGCATCTATTTTCTTGCCCTTAAGGGTCTAATAATTACGTCGATACGTATTTCCAATCCTCTTGGGAAGACGTGGCCCTGGAGGTGACCGTCTCTTCTGTCCTCTGTATAGTGTACGGATGTAATTTACAAGACAGATTCAGGTTAATTGGCTTCAAAATTGCAATGACTGGTTAATTTTGCGTCGCTTTTGTGCGATGTGGACCGGTGGCCCTATGGTAGAGTTTCGGCTCTGTGGTTGCTGTTTTGATCTCCAGTGGGTGATTGCCCTGTCGGCTGGGGCTGTAGAATGCACCGACTGCTTCTCTGCAACGTGTGTCCTGGATATAACACTAAACAATCTGATGGTGAGGTTCCAGGAATGCTGGAGCTTTGGGGAATGCGAAGTACCCCTTCATTGCCATCGCTCCCCGGTCCACTCTGGTCCGTAGTGGTAGCACTTGATAGGGCCCTATCTATGGGTTAAATAAAACTAACGGCATACTTATGCTAAAGTGAATTGTTTGATTAAACTAAATAGCTTGAAATAGAAATGTTTTTGACTATTAAAACTATACTTACATTTAAACTGTGTGGTTATGCTAAACTGGTTTATTTGAAATAGAATTTCTTTTTGACATTGAAACTGTACTTACACTAAACTGAATTGTTTAATATAAATCTGTTTTCATACTTATCTTTAGAACTGCTTGACTAATCTCAATTGCTTGAAATAGAATTATATTCAGATTTCAGTCAGTATTTAATATTCTTTAATCACTTCTTGAGATTAACACGTATGTGTGTGTGTGTGTGTGTGTGTGTGTGTGTGTGCGTGTGTATGTATGTATGTGTGTAAAAAGGCACTCGTAATGTAGTGGTTATCCTCTTAAGAACTGGATTAGGTGACCCATGATCAAATCCTGGGCAAGTAATTTTCCTTTTATTTTGAGCTATTAACCTCGGAAAATGTATAAGGGTAAATATTAGGGCAGATTGTGCTCTTCAACTCCGATATGGAAACCGGTTTTACAGAAGGAAAACCCTGGATTTCTATTGATTATACTCGACTTTAAAAACTGATCTTTTATTATATCAGGTTTGTGTGGAGTTTGGAATAAACACACACACACACACACATACTCGCACACAAATATATATATATATATATATATATATATATAGAGAGAGAGAGAGAGATGAGAGAGAAAGAGAGATAATCCTACAATTCTTTATGGTATAAAGAATATGAAACTTTACTACCAAATACTAAGAGTAACAAATGCTGAATCATTGACATGAAGTACCTTTTTGACTAAATTTAGTCTGGCATCAGGCCAGAAATTTGGAGCACCCTGGGAAAACTACCAACCCATTACATCATCGGGTCACTTAGTTGATTCTAATTAAATGTCTGTGGCATAATGGCTACACTGCGAGAACGTAGAATGCTAGTTCAAACTTTAGTCGTTGTATTACGTTTACTATCTGACTAATACCCTACGAAAAGGCATGAACTCCTTTATCCTTTATGGGTAAAATAATATAATTGTTCTTTCTCTACAAGTTTGGCATTGAATAATCCATGAAGGATGATATGCCATTAAATAAAGAAACTAAAATATATCTCAAAGTAAAAGGAAAGAAGCTTAAATATTTCAATTACATGTTTTTTTAATTTATATATATATATATATATATATATATATATACGTCGCGCATTCAATAAGTTTCAAGACTTTTTCTGTACAGGCATTTAAAATTGTCGTAGGCTCTTGAAAATTCAGTATGTTATTGCTATACATCTTCAGGTTCAAATGAACAGCTACAGAAGGAATTGGAATACATCCTACCAAAGCCTGATTTTCACAGCTGGTGAATTTCAAAAATGCAATCTGGACGAGAGGAGGAACGATATGCAATAAAATTCTGTTGCAAGTTGGAAAAAATGCCACAGAAACGTATGGAATCCTTCAGACTGCTTTTTTAAAGCGGCATAAGAGATTCAAGGAAGGCATGAAGTCTGTGAGAGATGATGAGAGGTGTGGGAGGAGTAAGGAAGTCAATACACCAGAGTTGATTGGTCAAAGGGTTAGGGTTAGGGTTACTATGTTGAGATTTTAAGGGAGTTCGGGAAGACATTCCTGGGGAAGAGGCCAGCACTCTTCAAATCAGCTCAGTGGTATTTCCAGCAAGACAATGCACAATCCACAACTCCATCCTTGTCACAGACTATTTGACCAAGATGGACATCAAGACAGTTCCTCACCCTCCCTATAGTCCAGACCTTGCTCCCTGTGACTTTTGCTTATTCCCTAAGCTCAGAGGTTGTCGTTTTGAGAAAATTGAAGAGATGAAAAAGGCTGTGACGAAGGTCATTGACACACTCACACAAGAGGACTTCCAGGGGGCCTTCCAGAAGGTATTGGAACGGTACAAGTGCATTGCAGCCGGAGGAGTTTAATTCGAAGAGGACTAGAGTTGTAACATATTGACTTGCGACCGAGCCGTCAATCAAGAAACAGGTAAATCCGGTCGAAGATATCCGAATATCACTTTCACCTGTGGACGGGATGAATTCGGTGCAGATGTGACGTCCACAGGAAGCAGGTGGAAGTCAAACAATTATATAACCAGGTGCCACAGACGGTTTGAGTTAGTTGGATTTCGAGGCAGGCAGAGTTCAGTTTGAGTGGCAGTCACAATTCGAGTTCTAGTCGCAGTTGGGGACAAGATGCCGTGGTGAGTGCCAGCGCCAGACAGAGGGCATGGGACTTCAGGACCCCGGTTGAGCAGCCCAGCAGAATGAGGAAGTAGTGCTGCTATAATACAGAGGAACTTGGGGTCAATATGTGGCAGCCTCTTCCCGTCTACAAGTCACCTCTCACACATAACCAACATCAACCCTTTCGCAACACTTTCAAGAATAAAGTGTGAGTGGTATTTTTTCTAAAGAAGTGTGTTCGTTCGTCATTATTATTGATTATGTTTCCGCATGTATATGTATACGTATAGATATATGTAGCTATACAACAGAGTTTCATGTGTGTACTATCAATAAAAGTACCCATACGAAAAAAAGTCTGGAAACTTAGTTAATGATCCTCGTATACATATATATATATATAATGATTTATTTAGTAGCTGAAGTTCTTGGTGCACTGAATAAATGACAGTGAAACTGTATTTACTCTAAACTGAATTGTTTAACATAGAACTATTTTGACATGCAACTGTGTGTAAACAAAATCTCTACTTATACTAAACTGATTTAGCGGAATTAGAACTGCTTGACTAAACTGAATAGCTTTAAATAGAAATGTTTTTCAAAATTAAACCGTACTTACATTTAAACTGCGTACTTATGCTAAACTGAATTATTTGAAATTGAACTGTTTTTGACATTGAAACTGTACTTACACTAAACTGAAGTGCTATATATAACTGTCTGAATAAACTGAATATTTTGAAATAGAACAAACTATGTACTCATGCTAAACTGAATTGATTTAAATAGAACTGATTATTGACATAAAAATTGATTTGTCGTTAAATAACCTACAAAGGTTGATATGCCATAAAACTCAACAACCTTCCTTCTTCCATTGGGGGAGATCATAGTATACACAGCTGATGAGAACTAATAAGGTAGAAACAGGAGTTCAGTGTTTCCGAATGTCGTCCGCAAGTATTTGCCGGATTTTCTGGTCATGATAATTTAATTTACAATGACTACTCTATTTTATTTTAAGCTATAAACAGTTACTCGTGCCAGACTCACAATACATCTAGAGAGTTCAATTCCTGCAGACTCTTGTGGCTCACACTGCACTAAGTAAGTCTATGACCAGCATAGTTCATTGGGCATGAGTCTTGGCTCGTCACCGACCTTCCTTCCTTACAAAGCTCCCACTATTAAAAAAAACCTTGTGCCAAATCCTTTCTGGTGGGAGGCAGAGATAAACACCCTTAAAAAGAATCTACCATAATCAAAAAACATAGTTTATATTAAGATTGTTTTATCGATTATATTTTAGATAAACTTCTGTACAAGAAAACATTCAATTTTGAAATACACGGATCAATGTTTTCACATTTGTCAGAGAGTTTTTAGATTTGTCGGACTTGTAGTGAGATTAATTCTCCCTTGTGGTTTTATACCAGACTAAGATGATTTTAATATATCCCCACTGACCAATCGTAGAAAGTTAGTCAAAGAAACCAGAAAAACTGTAGTGAGATGGCCCTTTACTTATGGCCTTATTCAAGACTTAGCAAACTTTAACCCTTTGCCGTCGATGAATGGTTGAAATTTTTCCAATTAAACCGTAAATTCTATTGTGTGTGATCTTCTGACTGTAGGGGGATAGAGTAGGTTAGGTTACGTTATTTGTTTATTGGCATGTCAACCCATGATGGTTATTTAATTCCAAATCCTCTTAATATGTAAATAAAAATAAAGTTGGTGACCTAAGTCGAGGGTGATCAGATGGCTCCCTTTTTAATAGCTACTATACCGAGTTGTAGGGGAGCGCTCTACTCCTTTCCCCGGATTGCTCCACTTTACCCTTGATACGTAGCTTATATTGCTGAGTGTTAAGCAAGGAGGTATCAAGTACCATTTTTAAAGTCTTTGGTATAACTCGACCTGGGATTGCCCCCAGGTCTCCCGGACCATTGACGAACACTCTTCCCACTAGGCCAATGAGCCGGGTGAATTTAAGTAAAGGTATCCGATCCTAGCCAAAGGCCACCCGTGGGCTCCCATTTCAATACCTTCTAGACTTAGGTGTCATGGTGAGTGCTACTAATTTTCATTGGTTGCTCCACTGACCTTTGATTTTTATCTAATAATGCTGAGTGTTAAGCAAGGAGACATCAAGTACCGGTTTTTAGTCTTTGGTACGTCACGACCTAGGATTGAACCTCGAATGCTTAAACCATAATACCAATATCAAAAAATGTTCACTAACGAAGATTTACCATCTAAAACCCATGCATACCAATAGATGAGTATAAAAAAGACAAAATACCAAATTCAGATACATTTGCAGACCTATATATATATATATATATATATATATGTGTGTGTATGTGTGTATACCCGCATATTATATGATTCGCAAGTGAAAAGTTTGTTGTTAATTTTCGTAAAAGGGGCTAGAGCTATTTTGTTTGCACACAGTTAAATAATTAAATAAAATGAAAACAAACTAAAAAAACTTCCATTCAATACTAATTATTCATATAGTAAGGTTTGGTTTGGTTTCGTTGGTGGGGTTTTATGGCATATCAACCTTTGTAGGTTATTTAACGACAAATCAATTTTTATATAAATAATCTGTTCTATTTAAAACAATTCAGTTTAGCATAAGTTCTCAGTTTAAACGGTCAAAAACATTTCTATTTCAAACTATTCAAGCAGTGATATGTAACATTTCAGTTAAGTGTAAAAACAGTTTTAAATGTCGAAAAACAGTTCTATTTGAAATAATTCAGTTAAGCATAAACACGCAGTTTAAATGTAAGTACGGTTTAATTGTCAATTTTTTTTTTAATTTCAAACAATTCAGTTTAGCATTAGTATACTGTTAGTTCTATTTAACCTATAGATAGGGCCCTATCAGGTGCTACCACGCCGGGCCAGAGTGGACCTGGGAGCAATGGCAATAAAGGGGTACTCCACATTCTCCAAAGCCCCAGCACTGCTAGAACCCCAACATCAGATTGTTTAGTGTCATATCCAGGACACTCGTTTGCAGAGGGGGTCTTACCCCTCTGCAGAGGTGCAGTCAGTGTATTCTACAACCCCAACCGACTGGGCAATACAGTTAGGTCGTACAATTATTTTATAACGTGTCAAAGGTCATTTATTTAATTTATTATATGAACCTAATTCAAACCTAAACCTCGTTTAATTTAAAGATGTAAAGTTAATATCAATAATGATAAAAGGTTACTCTTCATAGTTAATAATAAATAAAAACAGTTGTAGGGTTTATATAATGCCTATTTAACTCTAATATTCTACAAAGTTATATGGATTCAAGTAAATAATAATAATAATAATAATTAGAGATGGTTGGTTGGTTGAGTTTTATGGCATATCAACCTTTGTAAGTTATTTAACACCAAATCCATTTTTATACAACTAATCAGTTGTATTTCAAAAAATTCAGTTCAGCATGAGCACACTGTTTAATTATCAAAAACATTTCTATTTCAAACTATTCATTTAAGTCAAACAGTTCTAATTCAGCTAATTCAGTTTAGTATACGTATAGATTTTCATTACTCACAGTTAAATGTCAAAACAGTTTTAAACAAATCAGTTTAGCCAAAGTACATTTTCAAAGGCACAAGCAGTTCCATTTCAAACAATTCAGGTTAGCGTAAATACGTAGTTTAAAAGCGAGTACACAGTATAATTGTCGATTTTATTTTAATTTCAAGCTATTCAGTTTAGTCAAACAGTTCATTTTAGCTTGAGTATGCAGTTTAATTCAATTCAACTCATAGATAGTGTCTTATCAGGTGCTACTATTCCGGGACAGACTGGACCTGGAGGCAATGGAAAAGAAGGGTGACTCTGTATTCCCTAAAGCTCCAGCATCCCTGGCACCTTACCCTCAGAGTGTTTAGTGTCATATACAGGACACTCGTTGTGGGGCGTTTTACTCCTCTGCAGAGGTGCAGTTAGTTTATTCAACAGCCCCAGGCAACTGGGCAAATGATAATAGAGAAAAAGAATCTCTCCTAAGACCAGTACAAAACAACGCCATAAGAACCAATCATATCAAAGCGAGAATAGATAAGACGCAACAAAATAGCAAATGTAGGTTATGTAGTAAGTGAGACGAAACGATCAATCACATAATAAGCGAATACAGCAAATTATCACAGAAAGAGTATACGGCTAGTCACGACTGTGTGGGCAAGGTGATCCATTGGTAAATGTGCAAGAAATTTTAATTTGACCATACGAACAAATGGTATATGCACAACCCAGCATCTGTCCTTGAAAATGTGCGGTGCCCGTGGTGTAATGGTTATCGTCGTAGGAAATGGACACGGCGACACGAGTTCAAATCCTGGACGAGACTGATTGCATTTCACATTGCACTAACCCTTCGGAAAGGTATGAATCCAATTATTTTCCCTCCAGCTATGGGTAAATAGTAGGGCAGACGAGGTTCTTCAGCCTTGGGGAGGCAACTAGTTTAGGAGAAGGAAAACTCTGAATTCAAACCTGTTAAACTCCGCTAAAAACTGACTTTGTGTCATATCCTGCCCGAGCGGAGGGGTTGGTAAATATGATCTGTCCTTGAAAATGACACACATAAACTATTGAACTTTGACATTCAGACGGATCACCTAATCTCGGCCAGAAACCAGTCCTTATAATAATCAACAACAAGAATAAAAGAATTTGCAAAATTGTCGACTTTTCTGACCACAGAATAAAACTGAAAGAATGTGAAAAGAATGATGACAACCTCGACCTTGTTAGGGAAATAAAAAAAAAACAAACAAACTATAGAACATGAAAGTGACACTTGTACCAATTGTGATCGGTGCTTTTGGTACAGTAACTGAAGAATTATTTAAGGAACTGGAGGACTTGGAAGTTGGAGGACGAGTGAAGACCATCCAACCTACAGCATTATTGAGAACGGTCAGAATAGTATGAAGAGTCCTAGAGACTTGATTTGGTTTGGTTTGGTTTCTTTGTTTAATGGCATATCAAACTTTTTATGTTATTTAATGCCAAAGCCATTCTCCGAGAAGAACAGTAGTGGTACTATTTAACCCATAGCTGGGAGGATAAGGGGGTTCTTACCTTTCCCAATGGTATTTGCCCGAAAGTGAACGTAACAGCGCGACTGGAACACGAACTCGCTTACTACGATTCCGCAGTCCATCGCTTTAACCATTACACCACGAGGACACCCCCAAGAGACTTGAGGATACTTGCTGTCGCTCAAAATCCAGTGAAAGACCATCAGCTAACGCTGATCTGAAAAACTCCAATGGAGATAATAATAATAGCATCAAGAAACAATTATTATAGTCCTTGACATAATTTCAACCAATTGTTTTTTTATTCAGAAAGTTTTTCATTCAAATTTAAAGCCATTCAACCGCTGAAAAGAGTATGTTGAAAATGAAAATAGAATATTCTACTTATCAAAGATATCTTTCAATAACATCAAACTATTGTGTTAAAAAGACCCTCAATGGCGTCGTTTTCTGTACAAATACAAATGTTATCAAATCTACTAATCTAAAACGAATAAATTTTAAACAGATCTATTCAATACAGGAATGGGCAGGGTGGAGTCCTTGTGGCGTCATGATTAAAGAGCTGGACAGCGACCTTAAAGTAAGCAAGTTTGAAATCTAGTCGTGCTACTACGTTCACTTTCAGACAAATACTCCATGGAAAGTCATGAATACCCTTTTCCCTTTAGTTTTGAGTTGAATAGTACCATTCTTTTATAATTTTTTTTTTTCAGAGTTATCTGATATGTCTTCTGGGAAAACATCCATCCAGATATTACCTACGTAGCTATTTGTAAAGAACTGAGCTGACTGGCTTCCTTAGCTTTGATTAAGCCTACAGATCACTAGAAAGAAATCTTTGATTCGGTTTCTTTGTTTAACGGCATATCAACTTTTTTTGGTTATTTAATGCCAAGACCATCCTTCAGGAAGAACAGTAGTGATACTATTTAACCCATAGCTGGGAGGACAAGGGGGTTCATACTTTTCCTAAGGGTATTTGTTCGGTGTACGTAATAAAGCGACTGGAATCAGAACTCGCTTACTACAAATCCACAGTTCATCGCTTTAACCATTACACCACAAAGACCCCACCCCACTGAGAGCTTTGAATTCCACCATTGTTATTCAGTTGGGTTTAGATCAAGTCAAATCTCTGATCATGTTATTGATTTTGTATGCTTTTCCCTCAGCAAAAAAAAAAACAAAAAAAAAACTGATTTCTACTGAGAAATAAATAAATGCAGTATCGTCTTGAAAAATATCCTTATCTCCACTGTTAAGAGAATGAGGAAAATATCTAAGATTCTAGTCTACACTTGGTCATCTAGGCTTTTAATATTATTGGCTCAATATTCTTTTATCCTATTTACCCAACCCCTCCGCTCGAGCATGATATGACACAAGGTCAATTTTTTTAAGGGGAGATTAACTGGTTTGAATTCAGAGTTTTCCTTCACCCACACTAGTTGCCTAACCAAAGCCGAAGAACTCAGTCTGTCCTACTATTTACCCATAGCCGGAGGGAGAACAATTGGATTCATACCTTTCCCAAGGGTATAAGTGCTATGTGAAATGCAATCAGTCTCATCCGGGATTTGAACTCGTGTCGACGTGTCCATTTCCTACGACGATAACCATTACACCACTTTTATAAGTGTTGTGGCCTTGAAGGGGCAGAAGTGAATAACACAAAGGGATGTAAGGTTTCCAGTGGTATTTTTTTACGGAAATACAGTAACGGTTATCGGTAACAATTGATTCGCTTGATGCGTTTATCGCGCTAGTCACTATTAATAGTCTCGGGGAGGGTCCATGCAGTGACGTCATGGGGTATATTACCATAACAATTTGATAAACTCCTAAGATTTTTCAAAGATAGTCAGGGGGTGTCCACGTGGTGTAATGGTTAAAGCGATGGTCTGCGGAATCGTATTAAACGAGTTCGTACTCCAGTCGCGCTATTACGTTCACTTTCGGGCAAATACCCTTGGGAAAGGTATGAGCCCCCTTATCCTCCCAACTATGGGTTAAATAGTACCACTACTGTTCTTCTTGGAGAATGGCTTTGGCATTAAATAACCTAAAAAGAGTTGATATGCCATTAAACAAAGAAACCAAACCAAAGATTGTTTATCATTTTCACTGCATCACTATACCTCAGTATATCGTGGATAGAATGTTCAGCAATGGTCCAAGAGACCAGGGTTCAATCCCAGGTCGAGTCATAAAACAACTTTAAAAAATATACTTGATGCTACCTCGTTTAACACTCAGCATTATCATATTTACCAACCCCTCCGCTCGGGACGGATATGACACAAGGTCAATTTTTTAGTGGAGTTTAACAGGTTTCAATTCAGAGGGATCATTCTCCTAGACTAGTTGCCTCACCAAGGCTGAAGAACACAGTCTGTCCTACTATTTACCCATAGCTGAAGGGAGAATAATTGGATTCATAGCTTTCCGAAGGGTATTAGTGCTGTGTGAAATGCAATCAGTCTCGTCCACGATTTGAACTCGTATCACCGTGTCCATTTCCTACGACGATAACCATTACACTACGGGCACTCAGCATTATAAAGTACGGATCAAGGTTAAGTGGAACAATCTAGGAAAAAAGAGTATGGCCCTGCAGTATACCTCAGTGTAGTAGTCATTGAAAAAGTGAGCCTTCGGGTCCCCATTGACTACAAACGGTCAACTTAGCAACTTACTGTTCTATAATATGGTTATTGTTATCAAATAACGTTGGGTTTCGTTATGCTATGCACTAGAGAGGATAGCTCATCGTAGAAGGCGACTAGTTCAGTTTCTTCACTAACGTTGGTAGGGCTTTAGCAGGAGATGATTATTGCTCTTGGGTTGCCACTAAACGTAGCTGCCATCATCCTAGGTATTCTCTCAATGCTATTTAGTGTTTTTAACGCTCTTGGTCCGATAAGCATTCCTATCCCTCCTACCGTGGCATTTCAAAAATTTTCTATGCAGATACAGTGGCTAGCGTCCATCCAGTGCCAGTATCGTGATATTTGATATCTTCGGTGTGCATGTATCTGTGTTCTTGTATGCATATTATATCTATCTTATGTTCTAGTGCCGATGCAGTCAGCTCTGGTAGTTGGCCTATTCTATTTAAAGTTCTAACGTTAAATGTCACAACTTGTATTGCTTGTTTGCATTTTAGAAGTGGAAATCAAACCTGACCGATAAAATGAAACCCAGTTTCTTCCAGGCAGCGGTCGTGTCGATACTGCTGTATGGATGCACTACTTGGACGCTAACAAAACGGCTGGAGAAGACGCTAGACGGCGATTACACAAGAATGGTGTGAGCAATATTGACTAAGTCCTGGCGGCAACACCCCACAAAGCACCAACTATACTCATCTTTTGATTTCAAAGTCCACCTTTCGGTAAAAAAAAATACCGTTTATGAACCCCTGTTTATGATTTTATCTTTTATTTAAAATTTTGGGTCAGGGATTAATCATATTCCCATATTCTACATCGATGACCGATCATAATAAATCATTCAAAATTCAACAATTAAAAAAACTTAAAAATACCAGACTATTATCGAGTTTTTCTTCAAGATTTAGCTGATGGTCTTTCTCTGGAGTCTGATTGACAGCATGTCTCATCAAGTCTCCAGGACTCTTCTCAGTATTCTGGCCGATCCTAAAAATATTGCAGTTTTGATAGATTCTGTTCGTACGCAGATTTCCAACTCTTCCAGCCCTTTACCAAACCTTTGACGATTGTTCAAAGTGCTCTAATCACAATTGTCATCACAGTCACCTGCTCGTTCCAAGGCTTTTTAAGTTATTATTTTTTTTATTCCTTTTTTCAGTCTTCTCTCAGATTAAAAAAAAGTATGCATACACTATTAATCATCATCATCTTGTCGTGCATCCATCACGGATATCCCTAACCCTCTCTCGCCACTCCTCCCTATCGTTCCTTTCTTCTAGAGGGTCTTCAGGGCCACATCCCGTATTCTCACTGAGCTGCTGTATGCAGGTTCGAGTTGGTCACCCTGCTTTTGCTCAGCCATTTGAGGGGGTCCATATGAGAACATCACTTACGAGTTCGTCTTTACTTCTCCAACAATGTCCTGCATGTCTGGTTCGTTTAACTTGGATAGTTTTCGTGATGGGTGGTAAGTGGCCGTATAGCTGGTGCTCTGTGGGGTGTTGCATCCAGGAATTGTTCAATATTGCACGCAACATTCTTGTGTAGTTGCTGTCAAGTTTTTTCTCCGTTAGTTTAGTTAACGTCCATGCAGTGCATCCATAGAGCCGTAACAACACGACCGCAGCTTGGAAGAAACTGCGTTTCATTTTATCAGTCAGGTCTGACTTCCATATGACCGATAGTTTATCGTTAGCTGTCCATGCGTTTGCTAGTCGCGTGGCGATGTCAGTCACGGTTGTTGAGACACTGCTTCCTAGGTAGGTGAACTTGTCAACTAGTTTCAGAGAGCTACCGTTTTGTGTGGAAATGTCGACTGTTTGATTAATCAAACAGACACTATTAACACAATATTTATATATTCATGAAATTCAGTTAAGGAATTCTTCTGATAGTTCCCGAAAGATGCCCTTTTTAATTTTCCTTACCATTTTTCCGAAATCATCCTATTTGATCTTAATATGTTTGGAACGAGCAGCCGCAGGCATAGGCCTCCATGTCAATGCACACAAAACGGAATATATCAAACAGGTGATATCTCCTCACTAGACGGAACCCCTCTTAAACTAGTAGACAAATTCACTTACCGAGGAAGCTGCGTCTCATCAACCAAAAAGAACATCGACACGCAGTTAACAAAGGCATGGAGAGACATCAATAGGTTATCGCTCATATGGAAATCAGACCTAACCGATAAAACGAAACGCAGTTTCTTCCAGGCAGCTGTCTTGTCGATACTGCTGTATGGATGCACTACATGGACGCTAACAAAACGGCTGGAGAAGAAGCTAGACAGTAATTACACAAGAATGCTGCGAGCAATCTTGAACAAGCCCTGGCCGCAACACCCCACAAGATACCAACTGTGCGGCCACCTGCCTCCTATCACGAAAACTATTCAAGTTAGACGAACCAGACATGCAGGTCACTGCTGGAGAAGCAGGGACGAGCTCATAATTGATGTACTCCTATGGACCCCCACACATGGCCGGGCAAAAGCAGGACGACCAGCACGAACATACATTCAGCTGCTATATGTGAGGATGCGGAATGTAGCCGTGAAGACCTGCTAGAGGCGATGAACGATAGGGAAAAGTGTCTAGAGAGGGTCAGGGATATCCGTGCTAGCGGCGCGATATGATGATGTTGTTTTACATTGGTGTTTTTGATCTTGTTCGACAATTTCTTCCAAAAAAATATATCACCCTAGTAAGTCGTTTCCTAATTTAGTTTTTGAAATTTATCTTGACTATGAATTTACAGTGCAAGGAGAAATATTGTAAAAAAAATGTCTTCCATAATAAGAAAATCCATTTATTATTTTGAAAGTTTTCATAAGATAATCTCTAATCCTTCTATCTTGTATTTAATCCAAATTCATCTAATCTCTCCCTGTAACTAATTTTTTTACTCCTTTTTTTAATACTTATTGCTTATTGCTTTTTGCTTTTTAATACTTATTGCCTATTACTCCTTTTTTAAATACTTATTGCTTTATTACTCCTTTTTTTAATACTCATTGCTTATTGTTTTTTTAATACTTATTGCTTATTGCAATACTTATTGCTTTTTAAAATACTTATTGCTTATTGCTTTTTACTCCTTTTTTTAATACTTGCTTATTGCTTAATTTATTAGTTTGCAATACTCAACTCTAATTCTCATATCTCGGCACTGGACTGAGTAAAATATTTAATAAGTAAAGTAAAGTTTTCAAGTGTATGGCGACTTGAAGGTTCCTTTTCAATAGATACTACACCGATGTGTAGAGGAAGGAACCATCCTTTCCCCTGGTTGTTTCACTTTGTATTTGATCCTTATTTTAAACTGTTGAGTGTTAAGGAAGGAAGCATCAAGTATCAATTTTTGAGTCTTTGGTATGACTCGACCTGGGATTAAACCTCGGTCTCCCAGACCATTGGCGAACACTGTACCTTCTAGGCCAATGGACCGGTTGTATTCTATAAGAGGTCTTTTATAAATTCTTAGAATAAAATTTATTTCCCATGGATACTATAGCAAAACGGCTGGAGAAGAAGCTAGACGGCAATTACACAAGAATGCTGCGAGCAATATTAAACACCCCACAAGACACCAACTGTACGGCCACCTGCCTCACGAAAACTATTCAAGTTAGACGAACCAGACATGCAGGACACTGCTGGAGAAGCAGGGACGAGCTCATAAGTGATGTACTCTTATTGACCCCCACACATGGCCGTGCAAAAGCAGGACGACCAACACGAACATACATTCAGCAAGTATGTGAGGATACAGGATGTTGTCCTGAAGACCTGCCTGAGGCGATGAACGATAGGAAAAAGTGGCGAGAGAGGGTCAGGGATATCCGTGCTACCAGCACGACATGATGATGATGATAAAATTATATGAAAATCCACCTATAAATAACATTAAGTTACATATGTAAGTATGTTTTTATCCTCGAGGTTAGTCCTATAGGTCCTCAACCAATCCAATATAACATTTATCATAATAAAACGTGCATATTCTATAAGATTATATATATATATATATATAGTCAGTGTCCGAAAACAATGGGTGTGGATTATTCTCGTATAGAATTTATGAGGAACTTCATATAAATCTATGGGAGTGCTCAATGTGTAATATAATGACCGAGGGATTTCGTTTTATGCCTTTGGGTTTAGTTAGGCTGAGAACCTTTCGGCTCAGTGCATGGGTTACTTAGGTGCAACATTAACGCAGGTGTTCACGCGCACGGCGTGGCGGACGTGTCACTTGGTGATGTAACAATAACCCAGATGGGAAATGGGGCTAGAGAGTGCTGGTGACGTCACGCACAGGAAGCACGCGGAGGATTTGGGGGATTTTTAAAAAGTCAGTTCGTTGAGTTCTGCCTCGGGAGAAGACGGTTGACTTTCGCTTCTTCGCCGAAGCCAGGCCATTGGCCTTGTGGTGGGTGCCACACGAGTTGGTGGGGTGCAGATGGAAAAGTCATCATAGAAAGATTGTGCATCTCTCTTATGCCGAAACCTTTAACTCAAAGGTAATAAAAGGTTTCGTACCTGAACTAAGAAGTCGTTACGTGTTTTTCGTGTTTCGGGACTCCTATGTTCTATGTATATATGTTATGAACATTCTGTGTACATTTCACGTATACGTATCTGGCTATGGTACAGATGTAAGGCTATTGTTATATATTCCTAATCCAGGTTTATATTATAAAATTCACATACAGAATGTATCCAATGGAATTAGAAGAAAACTCAAACCCGGTTAAATTGTCATTATAAATTTATTTCATCGAAGAATATTATTTTACACTTCGTTTCATCAGAAGACTTCACACGTTTAATTTGAGATTGCAAAATAGCAAATATCGTTTTTTTTTAATTTCTAGTGTAGCTAATTCTCGTTGACCAATTTTGGACATGTAAGGGCACCTGGTGTGTGCCGAAAGGTATTTTTTCTCTTTTCTTGGAGGGGGATGATGGCTTGATTAGCTGAGGGATTTAACACACATAAAAGGAGTAAACAGAAAAATATATGAATATTTCAGTTTACAAGCTTATAATATTTAAAAAAAATCCACCTGCTACAAAAAATCTAATATATATTCAAATTAGGATGGGTTAATCTACAGGAAAAACCTAATCCTGGAATCTTAATTTTTCTAATACTTTATTGTTTTAAAACCCTTTATTTTAGCTTGAGAATTTAAAATCATATAGGTTTTTTTCATGCATATGTACATATATAGATTGTTGTCCATATTTGCTCAAATTAAACGTGTGAATTCTTCTGAGGAGTCGAAAAGTATAATAATATTCTTCGCCGAAATAAATTTAACCAGGTTTGAGTTTTCTTCTAACTGCTTTATATATATATATATATATATATATATATATATATATATATATATAGTCGATATTGAAAAAGTCAAATACTCCAAAATGTTTTGATAGTAGATGTAATCTATGCCTAGAGGAAAAAATACAAGTAATGATATACCCAGTCCCTGAAAAATTGTTAAATAAGAGAAGTGAATTAATAGCTAGATGTAGACATAGGACTAAATTTAAACGATAGACAAATTATCATACATAATGATTAAATAAAAAACAACAACATAGGATTAAATTGAGATTTAAGGTAAATAAATGAAAATTAAATTAAATTTTAAAAAATAAGAGGAAACTGTATGATGTGTACGTACTCTTCAATAGAGGGGTAACTGAATTAATGGGCACGAAAATAAAATTGAAATTAAAAAAATAATAATTTAAAATTTTGAATTTAATCTAATATAAGTATTACAGTATCTTTACGTAAAGTTATTAAATAAAGTTGTTTTATCTAAATTAGTATTAAATCTGGAGTTTTAAGTCGAAAAGTATTTAGAATTTAAAAAATAAAAATAAAAAAATAATTTTTCTATCATTCCAACCGACAATAAAATAGAAAAAACCGGAAGTGGGCTAAATGAGGAGAAAACTCTTTACCCCTCTTCTATCCCCTCCCACCCTTCTTTCCTGTGTTTATTCTGAATTATTTTATCTATAAGATCTGAAGAAGTCCTGTTAATTTTTTTTCGTGTTTTTTATTTATATCAAAAACCCATTACAGGATGGAAATGAATTTATAATCCAAATGTGACCGTTTTTTTGTTTTTTCTTAAAGAAATTATTGCTCTGTTATTGCTCAGTTATATTGAGCTCTCTACCAGGAAAATTTAAATGTTCACTGTTGAATTTTTTTTTTTTTTGTTGTCCTGATGGAATTACTCCCAACTCTGGTTTAACTGGACCCAATAATACTATATATATATATATATATATATATATATATATATGGATTTGGTACACTATATATGAAAAATTCTCTTAAAAAGGGAAATCGTATTTTAATAAAAGACTCAAAAATACAAGAAAAAGGTCAACTGAAGGGGTCTTTCGACCGGTGCTTTTTAAACTGCAGCAAACGGTAAGATTGCACGTTTTGAAAGTTCGTGAAGAGAAAAGACAAAAACAAACCTTCAAGTCGTAGGTTCTTTTTTTTTTTTTTGCTTTAGTTGTTTTTTTAACCCTCCTTATTATAGTATGATTCCTCTTTTTAAAATTATCATTTATATATATATATACTTAAGGGAATCATATGTAGTTATAGGGATATGTAAATGAGAGGAGAAAAGGAAAAAAAAATAAATTGGAAATATTTTATCATAGATGACACAAGAGTGATTCGTCAAGTGATACAACTGGAGGACGTTTAAAAGTCAAAAAAGTAAATGACAAATGAGTAAAAAGGGGGTGATATGAG